>OZ001643.1:18957431-20157431 GCA_963924145.1 Pyrausta purpuralis | reverse complement strand
ATGTAGCGCCGCACTCACCGAGCTGCCGGCCGCGGCCGCGCGCGCCTGCTGCTGCCCGACACCGGCGCCGAGCTGCTCGTGCACTGGTCCGCGCTGCGCCGCATCCAGCGCCAGTTCACTACCGCGCGCGCGCTCGTGAGTATATGCAGTAGTGTATGTAGCGCCGCACTCACCGAGCTGCCGGCCGCGGCCGCGCGCGCCTGCTGCTGCCCGACACCGGCGCCGAGCTGCTCGTGCACTGGTCCGCGCTGCGCCGCATCCAGCGCCAGTTCACTACCGCGCGCGCGCTCGTGAGTATATGCAGTAGTGTATGTAGCGCCGCACTCACCGAGCTGCCGGCCGCGGCCGCGCGCGCCTGCTGCTGCCCGACACCGGCGCCGAGCTGCTCGTGCACTGGTCCGCGCTGCGCCGCATCCAGCGCCAGTTCACTACCGCGCGCGCGCTCGTGAGTATATGCAGTAGTGTATGTAGCGCCGCACTCACCGAGCTGCCGGCCGCGGCCGCGCGCGCCTGCTGCTGCCCGACACCGGCGCCGAGCTGCTCGTGCACTGGTCCGCGCTGCGCCGCATCCAGCGCCAGTTCACTACCGCGCGCGCGCTCGTGAGTATATGCAGTAGTGTATGTAGCGCCGCACTCACCGAGCTGCCGGCCGCGGCCGCGCGCGCCTGCTGCTGCCCGACACCGGCGCCGAGCTGCTCGTGCACTGGTCCGCGCTGCGCCGCATCCAGCGCCAGTTCACTACCGCGCGCGCGCTCGTGAGTATATGCAGTAGTGTATGTAGCGCCGCACTCACCGAGCTGCCGGCCGCGGCCGCGCGCGCCTGCTGCTGCCCGACACCGGCGCCGAGCTGCTCGTGCACTGGTCCGCGCTGCGCCGCATCCAGCGCCAGTTCACTACCGCGCGCGCGCTCGTGAGTATATGCAGTAGTGTATGTAGCGCCGCACTCACCGAGCTGCCGGCCGCGGCCGCGCGCGCCTGCTGCTGCCCGACACCGGCGCCGAGCTGCTCGTGCACTGGTCCGCGCTGCGCCGCATCCAGCGCCAGTTCACTACCGCGCGCGCGCTCGTGAGTATATGCAGTAGTGTATGTAGCGCCGCACTCACCGAGCTGCCGGCCGCGGCCGCGCGCGCCTGCTGCTGCCCGACACCGGCGCCGAGCTGCTCGTGCACTGGTCCGCGCTGCGCCGCATCCAGCGCCAGTTCACTACCGCGCGCGCGCTCGTGAGTATATGCAGTAGTGTATGTAGCGCCGCACTCACCGAGCTGCCGGCCGCGGCCGCGCGCGCCTGCTGCTGCCCGACACCGGCGCCGAGCTGCTCGTGCACTGGTCCGCGCTGCGCCGCATCCAGCGCCAGTTCACTACCGCGCGCGCGCTCGTGAGTATATGCAGTAGTGTATGTAGCGCCGCACTCACCGAGCTGCCGGCCGCGGCCGCGCGCGCCTGCTGCTGCCCGACACCGGCGCCGAGCTGCTCGTGCACTGGTCCGCGCTGCGCCGCATCCAGCGCCAGTTCACTACCGCGCGCGCGCTCGTGAGTATATGCAGTAGTGTATGTAGCGCCGCACTCACCGAGCTGCCGGCCGCGGCCGCGCGCGCCTGCTGCTGCCCGACACCGGCGCCGAGCTGCTCGTGCACTGGTCCGCGCTGCGCCGCATCCAGCGCCAGTTCACTACCGCGCGCGCGCTCGTGAGTATATGCAGTAGTGTATGTAGCGCCGCACTCACCGAGCTGCCGGCCGCGGCCGCGCGCGCCTGCTGCTGCCCGACACCGGCGCCGAGCTGCTCGTGCACTGGTCCGCGCTGCGCCGCATCCAGCGCCAGTTCACTACCGCGCGCGCGCTCGTGAGTATATGCAGTAGTGTATGTAGCGCCGCACTCACCGAGCTGCCGGCCGCGGCCGCGCGCGCCTGCTGCTGCCCGACACCGGCGCCGAGCTGCTCGTGCACTGGTCCGCGCTGCGCCGCATCCAGCGCCAGTTCACTACCGCGCGCGCGCTCGTGAGTATATGCAGTAGTGTATGTAGCGCCGCACTCACCGAGCTGCCGGCCGCGGCCGCGCGCGCCTGCTGCTGCCCGACACCGGCGCCGAGCTGCTCGTGCACTGGTCCGCGCTGCGCCGCATCCAGCGCCAGTTCACTACCGCGCGCGCGCTCGTGAGTATATGCAGTAGTGTATGTAGCGCCGCACTCACCGAGCTGCCGGCCGCGGCCGCGCGCGCCTGCTGCTGCCCGACACCGGCGCCGAGCTGCTCGTGCACTGGTCCGCGCTGCGCCGCATCCAGCGCCAGTTCACTACCGCGCGCGCGCTCGTGAGTATATGCAGTAGTGTATGTAGCGCCGCACTCACCGAGCTGCCGGCCGCGGCCGCGCGCGCCTGCTGCTGCCCGACACCGGCGCCGAGCTGCTCGTGCACTGGTCCGCGCTGCGCCGCATCCAGCGCCAGTTCACTACCGCGCGCGCGCTCGTGAGTATATGCAGTAGTGTATGTAGCGCCGCACTCACCGAGCTGCCGGCCGCGGCCGCGCGCGCCTGCTGCTGCCCGACACCGGCGCCGAGCTGCTCGTGCACTGGTCCGCGCTGCGCCGCATCCAGCGCCAGTTCACTACCGCGCGCGCGCTCGTGAGTATATGCAGTAGTGTATGTAGCGCCGCACTCACCGAGCTGCCGGCCGCGGCCGCGCGCGCCTGCTGCTGCCCGACACCGGCGCCGAGCTGCTCGTGCACTGGTCCGCGCTGCGCCGCATCCAGCGCCAGTTCACTACCGCGCGCGCGCTCGTGAGTATATGCAGTAGTGTATGTAGCGCCGCACTCACCGAGCTGCCGGCCGCGGCCGCGCGCGCCTGCTGCTGCCCGACACCGGCGCCGAGCTGCTCGTGCACTGGTCCGCGCTGCGCCGCATCCAGCGCCAGTTCACTACCGCGCGCGCGCTCGTGAGTATATGCAGTAGTGTATGTAGCGCCGCACTCACCGAGCTGCCGGCCGCGGCCGCGCGCGCCTGCTGCTGCCCGACACCGGCGCCGAGCTGCTCGTGCACTGGTCCGCGCTGCGCCGCATCCAGCGCCAGTTCACTACCGCGCGCGCGCTCGTGAGTATATGCAGTAGTGTATGTAGCGCCGCACTCACCGAGCTGCCGGCCGCGGCCGCGCGCGCCTGCTGCTGCCCGACACCGGCGCCGAGCTGCTCGTGCACTGGTCCGCGCTGCGCCGCATCCAGCGCCAGTTCACTACCGCGCGCGCGCTCGTGAGTATATGCAGTAGTGTATGTAGCGCCGCACTCACCGAGCTGCCGGCCGCGGCCGCGCGCGCCTGCTGCTGCCCGACACCGGCGCCGAGCTGCTCGTGCACTGGTCCGCGCTGCGCCGCATCCAGCGCCAGTTCACTACCGCGCGCGCGCTCGTGAGTATATGCAGTAGTGTATGTAGCGCCGCACTCACCGAGCTGCCGGCCGCGGCCGCGCGCGCCTGCTGCTGCCCGACACCGGCGCCGAGCTGCTCGTGCACTGGTCCGCGCTGCGCCGCATCCAGCGCCAGTTCACTACCGCGCGCGCGCTCGTGAGTATATGCAGTAGTGTATGTAGCGCCGCACTCACCGAGCTGCCGGCCGCGGCCGCGCGCGCCTGCTGCTGCCCGACACCGGCGCCGAGCTGCTCGTGCACTGGTCCGCGCTGCGCCGCATCCAGCGCCAGTTCACTACCGCGCGCGCGCTCGTGAGTATATGCAGTAGTGTATGTAGCGCCGCACTCACCGAGCTGCCGGCCGCGGCCGCGCACGCTCGTGATTATACTACCCTAGTAAAGTTAGCCTGTAACGTCCCACTGCTTGGAAAAAGCTTTACCTCAACTATGAGGTAGTTTGAGCCATACTCCATCACTCGTGCTCAGTGCGTATTGGTGGAGGGGTGTTGCAAAGCAAGCCACTAAATCTGCTATCAAATGTTGTACGGGGATGCCGTAACAGTTTGATGGGGTTGATTTGAAATAATAGAGAGATTTGTTAAATGTAAAAAACTTGTATATTGAACTTTAAATGCTAGAGATGGATTTTGATGGTAAGTGAGAACGCGCGACTGAATGGTTTGATGGATGCGAACGAACTGAAGTGTTTGTACAAAAAATAATAAAATGTAAGTACAAAAGTAGGGCGAATTTATGCTGACGAAAAGTGTTGTACGTGCTTGCCCGTACATATTCCCGGGCGAGAAAGATGGGGTTAGTAGGAGTGATGAGATGCTGAAATGATTACAAGGGTGAAACAATTGTTTCTTAAAATTAAAATGTTTCCCGGTGTTAGTTTTGATGTATTTACAAGGTGATTGACATTTTGATTAACCTAATTGGCTACGTTTTCCGAAATACTAAATACGGAACGCAACACAACAGGGGACGAGCACTTATTTTGTTTTAACACTCGCGCACTTGAATTGGGGACATTTTTAGGGATTTCACACACTTCACTATATTGATCATTGGACGCACTGCACTGAACACTTTGCACTGCACTTTCCCGCGGTGCTGGAAGCGGCGCTGGCGTCGCCGCCGGCGCAGCGCAGTCGGGCGCGGCTGACCTGCGCGCGCAGCGTCGCCACGCCCACACGACGATGATGATGCTCACCACGGCACCCAACACATATATGGCCGAATAGTGATGCACGTCATGGAAGGATACTCCGTCTGATAAAGCTTGGCTTTCTTTCATGGCTTTGAGTTTATCCTCGATTTCTTGCAGCTGTTTATTGTGATTGTTCCAATCGAAGTCTGACTGATTGCTCGATAAAATGATGTGGGGTATTGATATGTTGATTAAATGGTTGATAGGTGAAATCTCTGGTGATTGAACGTTAGAGCTTACACTGATTCTACTGACCTCTTTTCGGTGAGAGTATACAAAAAAGTCAGCTGATTTTATGGTACAACCTCGGTCAACATTGAATAATCCGGAGTGAGTCATTTGTATAGCTGAAACTTGATCATCGCATATAAGTTTCAATTGGCACTGTCCACAACAAACATAAAAATAGGTATTGATATTGTTTAGTTCTACCCATCTATTGTTACATGGACTTGTGAATATTTTGCACTGTCTTGAATAGGGCAAACGCTCGCAGAAATTTTGATCGTCCTTGATGTTGAAAATTGGCTTCATTATGTGACATAGTATAGTTTGAGAGTTACGTTGCAAGCATGTCTTCAAATCTTGATCTGTAATGGTCATGAATACGTCTTTGTTTAGATTAATTGCGACGTAATCTGATATGGGTTGCACTACTATCTCTTGATTATTTGTTGTTAGGTGAGGGATAGGCACAATTTTTAGGACTTCATATAAATCGCCACCGACAAGTGGTATTGTTATTTCAAATATGATGAAGTTGCTTGTTATTCTTGCGCGAACTTGTAAAAGGTTGTAAATCTCTGACAAGTCTCCAAAATTGTCAATTGGTATGAATAAATCTTTGGGCAGTTTTCCGCTTATGACGCCAAGTTCGTGTCTGAGTTGATCTGGCGTAAGCAGATGGAAATTAAATTTTCCGTTGTAGATATTCGTGATAGTGCTCAGTAATGTTTGTTGAATGTCCCTTAAGCGTAGTAGAATGTTATTCGCCATAATAGAAGTGGTGATAAATTCACTAACAAGAGACATGTTCTGCATATCATTCTGAACTCGAATTACGGAATTTTCTAGAACATTGAGTTTTTTGTTTATCATTTTATGGTGATTGTCAATGATGTTTTCTGTCCGTTTCAGTAGATTGAATTCTGCCTCAACCACCGAAGTTTGATTTTTCCAGAGTGCCGCTAAATGATTTTGATTTGTTCGAATGAGGTTGATGTCTCGTTCGTATTTGTCTGCGAAGTTTTGATCTAAGACGCCGAACAAATTGTTCGCAATGTAACCGACACCGTTGATTAAACCACGCCGCCTTCGGTGTCCTGTGGGTTCGTTCATGTTTTTATTATGACTCATTAATATGGTGTTGTAGTGTTTCAGTTCATTTACCTCCTGATGGAACTGTAATACGATACCGTTGCAATATGATTTGATAAACACTCTCGAGCTTAGGCCCTCGAGGTATTCGATGTATTTTGCTAACGCCGCATTCCCTTCTTGATAAGGTTGTGTGTCATAGTAGACAATGAGGCGCCAATCGTCTCGTATTATGTTCATGTTTGTTATGCGATCGAAGTATAAACTGTTATTACTAGGTAATGAGGTCAGATTATACATGCCATTGATAGGCGTAATAATGAATAATAAGAATAGAAACAAAGATAAAGCTATTGACTTCTTTTTGCATGTTTTTGAAGGTGATTTCTCTGTTTGATCTCTCTCTATGATCTCGCTTCCGCTTGTCATTTGCGTAACGTTGACTTGTTTTATTTGTTTAACTTGTTTGATATCTTGATTAGTTATATAAGCTTGTTTTTCGTCATCTGTTGTTTTGTAATTGTCTATTGATTTAAGCCACGTAGGGCCCTGCCACCACAGAGAGTGCTCTGTAAGCTGTGACGGAGTCAACCCTCTGCTAGCGCAGTCAGCTGGGTTCTCTTCTGATTTGACATAACGCCAACAGCTTGATTCCATGGACGTTATAACTTCTTTTACTCGGTTGGCTACGAATGGCTTCCATCGATCTGCGTTACCATTTAGCCAACCTAGTACCACCATAGAGTCGACCCAGCCATAGATGGTGATCTCATGAGTGTTTAGACATGTTTTGATTTTAGCCATGAGTTTTGATAGGAGTACCGCCCCACAAAGTTCGAGTCGGGGCAATGAAATGTTTTTCTTGAGAGGTACTACTTTTGTTTTTCCTGCTACTAAGACAATCGATGTCGTTTGCTCTTTGATTATCTTGCAATAGATGACGCATGCATAGGCTTTAGTGCTTGCATCACAAAAGCCATGCAGTTCGATGCGGTCTCTATGTTCTGTTTGCAGCCACCTCGGAATTTGATATTGACTGATAAGCTGCATTTCTGAATGTAATTGTTGCCATTGCTCACTGATGTTTTGTGGTACAGGTTCATCCCACTCCACAGATGCTTTCCATACATCTTGAAATAGTATTTTCAGCTTGATGGTGAGGGGTGACAGCCAGCCCAAGGGATCAAATATTTTTGAAATATCAGACAACAATGATCTTTTTGTTATTTCTGAAGTTGACAAATAAATCTGTGACTGAAAGATGAATAGATCTTGCTGTGGATTCCATCCAAGTCCTAAAGCTTTAGCCGAGTCTGCTTGTTTAAAATCAAAATCTTGAGGCTTTTGATCCACGTGTACTCCAACTAAAAGCTCAGGCGCATTGGACTTCCACTTTCTGAGATTAAACCCTCCTGAATTTAAAAGGCTAATCATCTCTGATTGAAGTTTTTTGGCCGTTTCAATTGAATGTGACCCATGAATAAAGTCATCCATGTAAAACGACTCCTCAAGGACGTTAGGTGCTGAACTGTTATGATAGTTTATTCTTTCGTCCTGAGCTAAACGTTTGAGGGTCATCATGGCTAAAAAGGGGGCCGCTTTTGTCCCGTAGGTAACAGTCGCCAGCTTGTATTCTCTGAGCCTTTCAGATTTGTCATCTCGCCACATGATTCTCTGTAAGTCTTGGTCTTCCTCATTGAGCCATATTTGTCGAAACATCTTTTCTAGATCGGCTGTGAACGCGAAACGATGTTGTCTCCATTTGATGATAAGACTCTGAATGTCTTGTTGGAGATTTGGACCCCTACACATTACATCGTTGAGGCTCTCTCCTGATGATGTTTTATCGGAAGCATTAAATACAACTCGTAATTTTGTTGTCGTCGAGTCCTCCCTAATGACGCAATGGTGAGGTAAATGACACGTAAGGCGACGCCTGCAGTTGTTGTCAGCAAGTTTCATGTGACCGAGTGCAATGTACTCGTTTATAAATAATTTATATTCTTTATCGATATTTATGTTTTTGGATAACTTTTGTTCCAACCTGTAAAACTGTGCAATGGCCTTTGTTTTTGATTGACCTAATTTTTCCTGATAATTAGGTTTGAGGGGTAAGCGAACTTCGTAGCGTCCGTCTTCTTTTCTTTTTGTAGTTGACTGGTAGAAATCGATACATTGCTGGTCTTCCGATGATAGCTCTGATTGTTCAGCTATTTCTTCCATCTCCCAGAACTTCTGTATTTCATCTATGTTTTGAATAACAACGTTACACTGGTATGATGTTTGTGCATTGCCACTCAAAATCCAGCCGAGCTGCGTCTGTTGTGCGGTCGGAAGGACTGTGCTTGAGCTGGCTCTACATATGCCATCCATTAATATGATTGAATAAACGTCGGCACCTAACAAGATGTCTATGTGACGACTTTGATAAAATTCCGGATCGGCCAATGTGATGTGATTTAGGTATGACCAATCTGGTTTATTGAATGTTTGATTAGGTAAGTTCTTGACAAGTTGATTCATAATAAAAGCGTCCGTTTCAAATGTAAAATCACTTACTATTGATGAGCATTTCACACTGATGACGCCTTTGCAGTTACTTGATTTATCTCCTATCCCTGAAACCGTTCCCTTGCATCTCATTCGAGGTAATTTTAGGAGTTGCGCTGCATGTTCTGTTATAAGGGTTGTCTGTGATCCTTGGTCTAACAAGGCCCTCATTATATGATATGTACCGTCGATTGCTTGTACCTTTACCAAAGCAGTTGGAAGGAGTACCTCGACGGGTTCATTGACTGATGAATTCGCCACGTGCGAACTTTTGCCGACTTGGACCCCGGCGTTTGCGATTTTGCTTACGCTTCCGCCGCGCGCGCTCACGCTCGCATTACCGGTGTCCGGTACCGAACGCGCTGATTGCGTAAACGCTTCGTGCAACAAGCTATTATGATCATTATTGCACTCGCGGCACCCGTTTTCTGACGAACAAGGTTTTTGGGGATGATAATGAAGACAGTTGATGCAGAATCCGTTGTTTTTGATGGTCTTGAGTCTATTATATGGTGACATTTCCAAAAACTTTGGACAGAAGAAAATGCGGTGCTCATTATTGCACAACAAACACCTACTACTTTTTGATGACGCTGCTTTCTTGTTATAAGTAGGTTGCGACGTTACTTTGCTGCTCGTTGAAAATGAATGTTTTATTTGATTATTACTTTGATACTTTGACCCCTGATTTATTGAGTGTGGTTTTTGAGGCAAACTATCTTGCTTTCTGCGTGCTGATTCTAAGATGGTGAATTTGGTTTCTAAGAAATGCAACAGTTCATTGAGTACTGGTAATTCCCTAGGGTCCTTAACGGACTCTACATACTCTGTGAATGATATTGTATCCAACTTTTGGGTCAAAATATGAACAAGAAGGGGGTCCCATGTGCTGATATCGACCCCTAAGTTTTTAATAGCATTCAGACACTCCAATGTACTGTCATGAATACGTTTGAGATGGGCTGCTGTTTGTTGTTGGGCTGTGGGTATGTTCATCAAGATGTTGATATGAGATGTAAATATAAGTTTTTTGTTATTATATCGCTGATTGAGAATGTCCCAACAGATCGAATAGTTGTCAGAGCTTACGTGCAAGTGCTGAATTAGTTTTTCTGCTTCTCCCTTCACCTTTGTTTTTAGGTACTGCATCTTTTGAGCGTCTGACATTGATGGGTTGTTATGGATTGTTTCGTTAAAGAGGTCCTTGAACGAAATCCAATTGATGTAGCTGCCACCGAAGGTTGGTACCTCTATTTGAGGGGTGGACTTTTCTTGATGAGCTACTGACCACATTTTCTTGTTTATGGCCTTTTTGATGGTATCGTATTCTTGTTCATAATACGAATAGGCTTCTTCATATTTCTTGTTTGAGCCATTGAGGTCACAATCTAACTCCCAATGTAAAGCATCGATAACTGCCCAACGGTTGTGGAGGGTGCGAAGCAGATCTTCGAACTCCCATTTTTCTGATACTGATGCTATATTTATCTTGTTAATGGTGCGTTGCAGTGCTCTAAAATTGCTCTGCTGTCTGTTCAACATCTCGTCGGTTTTACTTAATGAAGACGTGGATGTTGTTGGTTTTGATGTAACCTTTATCTCACTCGGATTCGGAGCGACAAATGTTGGAGGTTTTAATGTAGGTGTTCTTGGTCTCTCTACATTTGCAAGCTGATAGTTCTGAATCTGAGCTCTGATATCGTTAAATCTCTCTTTTACTTGAATATACTCTTGATCGATCTGATTTCTACTTGCTTCATCCAAATCTAGCTGTGATAATTTGTTGTAGTTATTGTTATACTCGAACCAGTAGTTGTCTAGAGTATCCAATCTACGTTTGATGTAATCAGGCGACGACTTCCTTTCGGGGCCGTCTTTTTTGAAGTTGGTTAAAAGTGATTCAATTGCTGAAGTTAATTGGTTCTGAGTAGCAAGAATGTCATTGAAATTTGCCATGATTGTGGTTAGTAAAAAGGACTGATCTTACTTGAGCTGAAGATACTGCCTGTTAGCCTCTGCTGAAGCTGCTGATATGCCGATGCTGACGCGGCTGGTGCTCCAGAGGAGATGCTGATGCTCCCACTGAAGTTGTTGGTAAGACGGACACGACTGAGTGGTCACGCTCGTTGGTAGCCTCGAAACACCCAAACTTGATTATGGGATTCCGTGGCTGGCTGCGCTTCTTGATCACGCAACGTTGAGATGATGTCGTTTGATTGAGAGTCTGTACACTTGATAGCACAGTGATTGAGTTTTGAACCGCGAACACGTCACTTAGTGCACGATGTCACGATAGGCCGCTTGCGGAAACACTTCACACGAAATAAGGTCACACACGCGTGTAAGAGGTCCCGCTACGGTAGCTCGAAGGACCATGTACGGGGATGCCGTAACAGTTTGATGGGGTTGATTTGAAATAATAGAGAGATTTGTTAAATGTAAAAAACTTGTATATTGAACTTTAAATGCTAGAGATGGATTTTGATGGTAAGTGAGAACGCGCGACTGAATGGTTTGATGGATGCGAACGAACTGAAGTGTTTGTACAAAAAATAATAAAATGTAAGTACAAAAGTAGGGCGAATTTATGCTGACGAAAAGTGTTGTACGTGCTTGCCCGTACAAATGTTATCAAGCCGCCTAAAAGGTCTCTGACTAGGCTTAACGACTAATATCAATCGATATTAGCCGGGACCAACGGCTTAACGTGCCTTCCGAAGCACGGAGATGCTAGTGATATACGTCACTTACGGTAAGGTCGGAATCGTCATCCATCCAAACACGACCGTGCCGCAGGTTGTTCAACTATGGTATCACTACTAAAGCGATGCTACCACGTCGCTAAGAGCTCGTGAGTATACAGCCCTAATAAAATAAATGGAAATGGGGACGTGACACGTCCGTCATCTATATGCACAAATAGAACTATCGACTGCCACCTATTTTCACAGGAAACAATAACCTATGACCACTATTTAGAGCCATTTTTAATTTGGCACATGTTGTACCAAACATATTCAAGATTTACCTATGTACGTGTAAAGCAACTACAAATCATAGTTTACCTGTCTACCTGAAGCTAAACAATCACAAATGTTTTATTGATCCCCATTGCCTTATACATTGCAGGCCACGGAATGTCACCTCGCCGGAGTGACAGCGCCGACCAAGAAATGGAGCACGGCCTCCGTGGCGCTGCTGCAGCGGTACCAGGACCGCTTGTTGGAGTTACACGTGGACGAGGCGTCGCGCGCGCGCGGGCTCGGCGTCACGCTGTACGACAAGGCCGACCCGGACAATGAAGTGTGCGTCAACAGCGAGATGATTAAGCACAAGTTCGCCGTCTCGTTTGGGTGAGAAACTGTAGATTTTTAATTAGATAGACCAAAATGAAATTTGGTGAGTGGCAGGCCACGGAATGTCACCTCGCCAGTGTGACAGCGCCGACCCGGACAACGAAGTGTGCGTCAACAGCGAAATGATCAAGCACAAGTTCGCCGTCTCGTTTGGGTGAGATACTGTACTCTCGATTTTAAATTAGAACATAAAATTATTATCCCTTTGGAATAAAACGACAAATGCGAGATGTCACTATCAGCAAACTGTGTGATAAAAAGAGATGGTAGATACGAAGTAGCAGAGCCATTTTTGGCAGATGTCAAACAGTTGACCGCCCCGCAGAAGCTCGCTGAAAATTACGTGCATTTGATTTTTTATATTTAAAAGTGAAATTGTGTATATTTTGGAGAAATAATGCGTCTGAAACATGGTGACTTGATCGGTGATTGATTGTTATTCATTACAGCGGCATAACCCTAACAAATAATCATTCAACACGTAAATTAGTCCAAATCGAAGCCTCTTAATATACGACTTCTTATATTTACCAATGCGCTTCAAATTTAGAGTACGTAGTTTGATTATTCTATTCTACAAACGTTAATTTACGTAAAGAATAAAGACAGAATAACACAGGGAGTGTATATCGACGAATATTTTGTTTATTGAAATAATATTTAGTTTTACACTAGAGCTGCATGTTCAATATTTTGTGTCTACTGTTTATCATGCAGTAAACTACTATATTTAACTTAGGAACATTGTTATAAATCACCTGATGGAAAGGATATCGAATTTAAAGCTACAAATGTTACTTACTTAAGTAAGTTACTGACATCTTAAATCGGTTTCGTTTGACAGCTTTTACTTGTCCTTCTATTAATTTTATGAATTAGATGG
Source organism: Pyrausta purpuralis (assembly GCA_963924145.1). NCBI lineage: Eukaryota > Metazoa > Arthropoda > Insecta > Lepidoptera > Crambidae > Pyrausta > Pyrausta purpuralis. The sequence continues at coordinate 20,144,724 of OZ001643.1, read as the reverse complement.
ACCAAAATGACATTTCCCGGACAACGAACTGTGCGTCAACAGCGAAATGATCAAGCACAAGTTCGCCGTCTTTTGTGGGTGAGAAACTGTAGATTTTTAATTAGATGGACCAAAATGACATTTCTCGGACAACGAAGTGTGCGTTAACAGCGAAATGATCAAACACAAGTTCGCCCTCTCGTTTGGGTGAGAAACTGTACTCTCGATTTTTAATTAGATGGAATGACATTTGATGGTTGGCCACTTTTATGTAATCTAAAAATAGTGTTGTTCCTTAATATTTGGTAAATTAAATTTTTATTCAATCGTTGTTTTTAATCGAATATTAAATTATGAAATAGTTGTTGTTTGAATTTGTGTTGCGCTGAAGTATAGCATATCTATTCATACAGGGTGTCCCAAAAGCGAAGCATAATCCTGTAACTGCAAATGGGTCACGTTATGGCCTATTATATGCCAAAAAAATTTACGATTAAAAGTCTCACCATTTTCGAGATATCACTCACCTCACTTTTATATTTTTTTGAAAAATTGAGAAAGTAATGACATGTAATAATAGGTAAAATCATACAAGAATTTATTGCAAGGGAAAGTACATGTTTTACTTCTTACAATTACTGTTTTATGGATTACATTTACTTATAGCTTTTTGTAACGTTTACATGTATTATGTATCCTAACGGGTAATATAACATTACTGAAGATTAATATCACAAGTTCAATTAATCGCAAACAATTGAATTGTTACATCACTATTGGTAAAAATTGCAACATTAAAAAAGTTAAAAGTTCCATTGATGCTGTCATTCTAGCCTATCTAATTAAAAATCAGAGAATAGTCATTATGTCTAGTAGCACTACCAGGGACCAATTTTAATGGAACTACACGTAAACAAGAGAGTGGACCAAGAACAAGCTCGCGGTATCTCGTGGTCTCTCTCACGGGTGAGATACTAGGCTAGCCGTCCTTTTGTAATATACTCATTTATTTAATACTCACTTTTCTGATTGGTCTGTCCAATTTTATATTACACTAGCGGACCCAGCGAACGTTGCTTCGCCCCTAGCACCGTCCCGCCCCGGCCCCGTCTCGCCCAGCCTCGTAATTTTAAAAGTTAAGAAAAACTATAATTGATCCCGCTCGATAGGGATGAAAAATGATCTTACTAAAATGGCTATAAAAATATTGGGGTTGGTGAAAAAAAAGTAAAAATTTATGGTTGTAGTATTTTTTAATGCTACATTATAAAAAAATAAAAACAAAAAATTTCGGCCAAAAATTAAAAAATGATAATAAGGGTGAACAACCCTTACACTTAGGGGTATGAAAAATAGATTTACGATTCTCAGACCTACTGAATACGCCTATAAAATTTGGTAAGAATCGGTAGTACGTTATTCGTTTCGGAGGAGTACGGGAACGAACATTGTGACACGAGAATTTTATATATAAGATTTCTCATGCACATGTTTTGGTGTAAAGCTAAGGCCTCTTTCAAGGAGACGCGTGGATTCGCGCGTCGCATACGGCGTGGCTTCCTGCGGCTCCGGGACAATCCGGCCCCGGCATGTTGTAGCGTGAATCATCCTTTACTCAATAAAGCAAATACCTGCCTGTTGTAACCATAAACTCGATTTCTTTTTTTTACAGAATGTTTAAATTCCACAAAAACGATGCCCAAGAGCAAGTCATCACCAACAAGTCGCCGCTCGACACTCCCGCAACATCTCAAAAGCCGAAACCTGAAGTCACCATCCTGAAAAGGCAAAGCTCCCCGCATAAGAAGATAAAGGATGAAGATTTGGAAGCGAAAGATAAGGGTCCGCTCCGTCTTGAAGCGAAGGTACTACATTACCAGTCGCCGTCTCTGTTATACATTTCGCTGCTCCATCAGAACAAACTGTTCAACGACCTGTACGAAAAGATACAAAAGTACTACACGACGAAGAAAACACAGGGCAAGAGCAATTGGGCGGTCGGCGAGAGATGCTGTACGATCTGCGCACAGTCGCAGACGTGGCGTCGCGCCGTCATTGTCGAATTGGAAAACGAGAACGCGAAAATATTCTACTCCGATTTCGCTTGCGTAGAAACGGTACCGATCGCTAGCTTGCGTGAGCTGACTACCGAGTTCGCGGCGGTCGGTGACGCCGCAATCAAATGCCATCTGTGTGGAGTCATCCCGGCCGTCGGTGAGGAATGGCCGTCCCTCACTAAGGAGTACCTCAAGGAACTGCTGGACGCATACACCAGAGTGTTCATAACCAAACAGGGAACGTTCAAAAACAAAAGCATGCCGATCGAGATATGGGTGTATCACACTATACAAGGTGGCGCTTTGGAACCTAACAAGTCCGAATGGCGATGCTTGAATATGAAAATCATTGAACAAGGATTGGGCATACCTGACAAAACTCAGGAGGTAAGTTTGTATGCTTTTCAAATCAAGAATGTAACTATCAAATAAATTATTTTTACAAATATTAAACAATCGGTAAAGATGAAAGAAGCCAATTTATAATTATACTTTGTTTTTAAAAGGGACTGCTGGCGCGGCGAGCGAACAAAGCAGACGTGTTGCAAATTTTTTCTATTAAGTTCTCCACTAATCTTGTATTAATTTCGATCTTCAAGTCATCACTTTTAAGTGTCATTTACTGTGCGTGCATCCCGGCGAAATATTCCTCGGACGAGTGATAACGTCACACTACCCGAAGCAAAACCGAACGCAGCCGAATCATATACACGGATACAAAATGAGTGTACAGCGCTCACCTAGAAGAGGCAGTACTGAACGTAGCTATGGTTCTCAAAATAATTTATCGGAAATTCAAGATGTAGCTCAAATTACTTTCCGAAGTAATCTGTTGAAACGGAAGCAACCTGAGGAAGACCCGTCTATAAATACGGAATTAAGTGATATAAAAAAACAAATGAATGATATGATGAATCTTCTATCTCAAATGAGTAGTAATCAGACTGACAGCATGAATAAAATTTGCTCGGAAATAAGCGTGATCAAAGACTCTGTCAATAAACTAACTTCAACAATTCAGGAATTATCTTTAGAGCAAGATAAAATTAAATCTGATGTTGACAATCTAACTCAATCAACATGTATAATGGATCAGAAATTAAAATCCCTTACATCAGATATGCTCATACTTCAAGCTTCGTCCTCGTCTTCTCAGTCCTTACTTATTAATAAAAATGAAAGTCTTAATGACATTGTCGCTGAAATCAATGACAGAGACTTACGGAGCAAGAACATTGTCATTACCGGAATCCCTGAACCACAGACAAAACATGTCGAAGCAAGAAGAGATAGCGATCGAAATGAAGTACTTAAAATTATAAAATTGGTAAATGAAAAGTCGATCCCACCGGAACATGTGAAGCGTCTTGGTAAATACACAGCTGGAAAAAACCGGCCGATTAAAGTTTCATTTACATCCAGCAATGCAGTGATTGATATTCTCCGTAATAAAATGAATACTAGCCTAGGAACAGTAAAAATATTCGCTGATAGAACCCCGCAGCAACAGCAATATATGAAAACTCTTAAGGCAGAACTAAATCAGCGTCTTCAAATCGGTGAGGCAAACTTAACCATAAAATACATTAAAGGAATTCCTAAAATAGTTAAATCGACTCCAAAAAACTAATAACCTCACATGCAATACAAAAATCCAATTCTAACATAACATATCAAATAACAGATGATTATTCAAAAGTCACAACTACGAGAAATTCCTTGAAATTCTTTTATGCAAATGCAAGAAGCTTAGTAAAACCTGGCAAATTTGATGAGCTACTGTGTGTTATCCGATGCTTCCCAAATACCATTCATGTTTTAGTCATATGTGAAACGTGGTTTAAATCCGATAGTGAAGCCAAACAATTCCAGATACCAGGGTACAAACATTACTTCAACTATAGAACTAACAAAAAAGGAGGAGGAGTATCTATGTTTATCCATAACAATCTTAAACACCACTTAATAGAATCGCACAGTGATAACGAGAATCATTACATGTGGATCCATCTTGAGAAATTTTCTATTGATGTTGGGGCGGTATATAAACCAGGATGTTCTAATAGTCAAGGTTTTCTCGATACGTACTCTGAACATCTGCAAAATAGGCATAGAGCTGTAATTCTTGGAGATTTTAATTATGACCTATTAAGGCCAAGTGAATCAGAATCCTATAAAGCGACTATAACTGAGTGTGGGTATAAGCTGCTGAACAGAGTTAACAAGAGACATTGTACGCGAGTCACACCGACTAGAAGCTCAATACTGGATCACATTTGTTCTAATATAAAGGAGAACAACTTTCATCTCACAATAATCGAATCAGCGATGTCCGATCATAGGCAGTTATACTTTGAAATAAGGAAATATCACCCGGTGCCAATTATAAAAAAAGAATACAGCTGCATCAATTTTGAAAAATTATATAACACATTAAAGGAAATGAAACATGACAACACCGAAAGTGATTACAATATATTGGAAGAAAAGATACGAGAAAGTATATTTACGAGTACCACAATGAAAACTAAAATATTAAACTTACCAAGACAAGATTGGATAAAAATAGAAATATTACAACAAATTAACAAAAGGAACATACTTTGGAAGCAATATAAAAGTAGTCGATCGGACGAAGCAACAGAAATAAACTTCAAAAATGCTAGAAAAGATGTAGCAACACTTATTCAATCTGCAAAAAAGAAATACTATTATGGTGCATTCCTTAAGTGCAAAAACAAACCCAAGAAGATGTGGCAACTAATAAACAGCCTATCGATAAATAAGATAAGAGAGGATCTGATAATTCCTAAGCTACTTACATCCAAAGGATATATTACTGATGCAAAAGAAGTTTGTGAATTCTTCAATACATTCTTCTCAACGATTGGAGCTGAACTAGCACAAGAAATTCCCATAAAATATCATGATTTGCCCCGCGATAGTCAATCATCTTACTTAAAAAAACTTACGGTTTTGTCTCCGGCTAGCATAGACGAAGTTGATAAAATAATAAATAACTTAGACGTCAACACGGGTGCAGGTGTAGATGGAATCAGTGCAAAATCTTTAAAATGCATTAAACCGCTCATCATAAACGAACTTACAGCATGTATTAACAAATGCCTAGAACTTGGAACCTTTCCTGATACTCTTAAGATAGCCAAAGTAACTCCAGTACACAAATCTGGCCCCAAGACTGACGCTAATAACTATCGCCCCATTTCGGTTTTACCAATTCTGTCGAAAGTATTCGAAAAGGTATTGTTTGACCGACTCGAAAAATACTTAACTGAAATGAACTTTCTTTACCGCGGACAGTATGGTTTTCGACGTAAATCGAACACACTCTCAGCAACAGCCGATCTCGTAACAAAAATAAAAGTAAATATTGACCAAAAACAAATCGTATTAGGGATCTTTATTGATTTAAAAAAAGCATTTGACACAGTTAGTCATAAATTGCTACTATTAAAACTAGAAAAACTTGGAATATCTGGATATGCGTACAAAATTTTCCAGTCCTATCTGAATAATAGACATCAACTAGTCCGGATGAGCGATTATCAAAGTAATCTTAGACCTTTGTCATGTGGTGTCCCCCAGGGATCGATACTTGGCCCACTTTTATTCCTTATTTATATAAATGACATAAAGGATATTTGCCTAACTGGAGACGTCACCCTGTACGCCGATGATACCAGTTTATTTTATTTCGGCCAAACAATACAAGAGGTCATTGTGACCGCCCAAAATGATTTAAATATATTAAATGAATGGTTTCTTTCCAACCTTCTAACAATCAACGTCAAGAAAACTAATTATGTCATTTTCTCGGCCATAAACAAGCAAATTGATAGTCATTTACCACCTGAAATAAACAAACAGCCAATTAACCAAAAACAGTGTGAAAAATATCTAGGACTCACCCTAGATAAACATTTAAAGTGGAAAACACATATCGAATCAATTAAATCAAAACTAATACCCCTAACTGGTGCACTGAGACGTCTCTCAAGATGTCTTCCACTTGATGTTCGATATACCATATATAATAGCTTGGTAAAGCCACACATAGACTATTTAATCCAAATATGGGGTACTGCCGCCAAGAGTAACTCAAAATGTTTGCAAATTGCTCAAAATAAATTAATTAAATCATTATTCAACTTTAACTACTTAACGGCAACAGAAAAAATATACAAGAAAACTAAGCTCATGAGCATTCAACAGACATATGTTTATAGCACCTGTTTATTAATCCATAAAATCCTAAATAAAGAAATTCATTCATCAATTACTTTTACCCGGAAATATGAAATCCGTAAAAAAGCACTGCGGCGTGAAAATGAAATCATTTTGCCCCATCCAAGAACCAACTACGGAAAAAAGAATCTGAGTTATGAGGGTGCTAAATTATATAATAAACTGCCTAATTTCATTAAAGATATAAAAAGTACCGAAAAATTTAAAGATCGTTTAAAGCAACATATAATTCGTACAGTGCCAATAATAGCCTAGCCTCACAAAAAAAAAATTTAAATTATCAAGAATATAATATAATAATAACAATTATAAAAAATATATATATATAGAAATTGTACGAGTTCAAGAATTATTGTGAAATCTTACAAAATACAATAAAATAATAATTGAATATAGTAAAGTTTCGAAAATATAAAACAAGGAATCAAACCATTTGTAATAATATAATAATTCGATTATAGACTGGTGTTTTTAATATTTCACTAGTTACTACACACTGCATACAGTTTGTATATCTAATCCAAATAATTGATGTCTTGTTTATTTATTTATTCCTGATTCCTGACCAGAACTCGAGCCACTTCTAGTTTGGTGCGTACGCAGTTGCGATCTGTATCTGTATCGCTAAACAAAGCGCGTTATCTCACGAGCGCACTTGACTTGAATAGCCGGAGACTGGCCGCTACTTTTAGTTTTAGAAATACCCTACTTTTTTAATTATAATATTGTATTACGCTAAGTTCGCTCGCTGTGTTTCTACCATTACTTTTTGTTAATCTGTAAGTATCGTGAATTGTATGATTCTTGTGGGAAATAAATAATCTTTAACCTGATATGTTCTTTAAAAACCTAATAATATAAAATGCACTTAAAAACAAAATGTGTCATACGAGGAATCGAACCCCGTTTCTTACATCCGGGCGTATTCGTCGGTGGCCGAGTGGCATAGGCATACGCTTCGGAGAGCGTAAGACACAGGGTTCGATTACTCGTCTGACTGTTGCTTTTTTCACGTGTATTTTATACTATAAAATAAATAAATAAATAAATGTGTCCACAAAATCTCACTTAAATTAATTCCATGTATTTTTTCTTGCAGTCTACTTCAACTGAGAAGTCTGCTGATGATGGAATGTTATCATTTCTCAACTTAACTGGATCTGTAAATGAATGGCTCCAACTGGAACCAATGCCCACTAAGCCGCTTGTGAATGAGTCTGACCCTGAGAGCCCCGTAGACACCCCTTCGCCAGACATTTGTGAGGAATCCACCTCCAATATGGATGTCATGCTAAAGAACTCGAAAACAGTCTTCATCTCCGACTGGTTGCCCCCAGAACCATTACCCAACAAAGAGTTTACGGCTATGCCTACGTAAGTATAGCATTTATTTAAATATAATCTTTACTATGATGTAATGTTTACGAAATAAATGTTTCATTTTATTCACAGATACATTGACAACGACGGAGTTATTTACCTTCATGACGTGTGCCAACAAGACACCTTGGATCTCATCCGCAAAGCGTTGGACGTCCGCTTCAAGAATCCCGACCCTAAAGCTAAGTATGTCAAGTGGACTGTCGGAGAGCCGTGCATTGCCATGTTTTTCCTTGATAACCAATTTTATAGAGGAAGAATCCTCGAAGTAAACGAGGAAGAGTCGAAATGCATAGTGCACTACATCGATTACGGAAACGATGAAAGCTGCTCTTTTGAAAACCTACGCAAAAGCATCGCGCTATATCAGATACCCGTGCAAGCCCACAAATGCGTTTTGGACCGCATCAGACCGGTCAACGATCACTGGGACAGACTAACTCTAGATTATATCCATAAATCTGTCGTGGAGAAACAGTGCTTCGTAAAGATATCCGGAGAAAAAAAAGGAGATTTAATACCTATTGAACTGAAATATGACAAACTGTGGATCAACGACCATCTGGTGGACTTTGAAATGGCCGTGTATACCGACGGCAGTAAGGCCGTGGTGCGCAGGTTCGCGCCGCAGCCCGCCCAGGAACAAGTCGAAGAAGCTCCGGTCGAGTCCGACTCCGGCCCGGACTATATAGTGGAAGAGTCGAACGAAACTGGACCTTTGTCGACGACTGCGGAGTCGTTCGACATGGAAGCTGTCCGAGGCAAAGACTGGAACAGATTGATAGATGATGACGACGATGATCAGTCTTTAGAAGGGAAATATAACACATACCCGAAATTTGATAAGGAAGAATTCCTCTGTAACATAACCATCATAAATGACACGAAAACGTTAGAACTCAGTATTGTCCATGACGACGAAACTAACCTTTTGTATGAAGAGATGCTTACTAACCTCCAAACTCGAGGTGAGAATATGTGTCCGTTGAACGGAATATTTGAGCACAAAGCTTGCGTTGCTCTGTTTCACGAGGATGGTCAATGGTACAGAGCGTCGATTTTACAACACAGTGAATCAAAAAATCAAATAAAAGTGAGATATGTTGATTATGGAAATGTAGAAATTATATCTTTGGCTGATGCTAGAGAAATAACCGATGAGTTTACCAATCTTCCACCTGCTTCTATGGAGGTGAAACTACACGGAGTTAAGCTGAATGAAGATGTTAGTGTGGATATTATATCGGAGGAGTTCACCAATGTGTTTTTGGATAAGGGTCCTTTCACTGCAAAAGTGATCAAGTATAATGAACCCCACCCAATTGTTGAGTTGAGAAATGATTCAAACGAATTGGTTTATGAAAGCCTTATCAACAAAGGCATTTTCCTGAAGTCTGATGATTAGAAGACTCCTTATTATAGATTTAATTACCTTTGAAGTCGGTAAAAGATTTTTGTTTCTTCTTTAAAAGTTAAGTTTGATTAAAAATAACAAACATTGTTACTCGTACGTGGTACCAATTTGTTATACTTATAAGTTTTATATCATTCCATTAAAAAAAAAAACAATAATATATTTGTGTTTATTTTTATTTTCGGACAAGTTATTTAATTTAGTTTCTTAGGACAAATAGCAACGAATCTTAATGGAGCTCCTGTTCCTAGTTTTATCTTCATTGGTAGGACTAGAGCCGTGCAGCCATATTCTGAAATAACAAAAAATCACAACTATCATCATGTAATTGACAAATAAGGGTGGAAGGATTTGAAGGAATAAGATTTACGGCTATCGAGAAGTCCTTGTGAGACAAAATCGCTTGAACTTTGCGTCGCTAGTTCCAATCACAGTGCTTCTGCGCGACTGCCATTACGCTTACGTTGCATTGAACAGTATTGTGTTGTCTCCATCTTAGCGACTTAATAAGCGGAGTATGATAATCCTTCTAAACAGTAACATGTTGTAACCGAACATTATTGGGATGTATACCTAGTCTTGACACAAAGAAAAAAAATATTTTTTAATGCAAATAATATTTATTACTTTTAGAGTGTGTTAGTTTTAAACATAAATATAAAACAATTTAAAATATAAAAAGCTTATTCGAAGTGGTCTCCATTGGCTGCAATACAGTCCTTTAAACGCTGAGGTCAGTTATCAATAGAAGCACACACTCTTTCCATGGGAAAATTCTTCACTGCCAAACGTATGGATTGTTTTACGGACTCCAAATTATCATGGCGTTTAGAGCAAGCCGTACTCTCTAAAACTGACCAAATATCATAATCCAGCGAATTAAGATCGGGACTAGACGACGGCCAGTCTTCAGCTTTGATGAAGTCCGAAACGTTCGCTTGTAACCAAGACTGCGTGGACCGAGCTTTATGACCCGGCGCCGAGTCTTGTTGGAAAGACCATGCTGGGTTATTGAACATGGTGTTGTTAAGGGGCTTAACTACCTTCTCAAGAATGGTATCTTGATACACTTTGATACCTTTTTCACAAAAATATGGCTCAGTCACTCTTTTATAGCTAACACCCCACAAACCCTTACTGAAGTCGGGTAATGCCCGCGTTGCACTCTGCCGACTAATTGGGAAGCTAGCTTAGAGGTTTGAGCATAAATACGGTCATTTTGTTTGTTAAAATGTTGCTCAATTGTAAAGATTTTCTCATCCTTAAACATTTTCTTTCTGTGCCCTCCCTTTGCGTACCGCTTCAGTAGTTTTTTCGATTTTACCACACTATTCTTTTTTTTAATTATCAGTTAAAACATGACCATTGCGTCTCATATAGGCTGCAAGTCCTAAGTCATCTTTTAAAATACGCGACATGGTTTTGGGTGCTATCTTCATCTCCCGAGATAAAATCTTTTGCTTTCGGACAGGATTTCTGCGAATTCTTTCTCTTACTGCTTTAACCACCTTTTTCGTATGAATACTACGTCGATGGCCAGATCTTTTTCTGTCACAAACAGAGGAGGTCTCATTGTACCTATTGATAGCCCGGTACTCAAACATTTGACTAATACCAAGCGTATGGATAGTTTCAAAAATTGCATTTGGCTCCATACCAACTTTGTGTTATGCAATCTTAGCGATTCGGTTCTCTTTGTCACCCCACTCTATTTTAATATCGCAAAATATTATATGGCCATGATAGACAACTAGGCTTTTAAAAGGCTACTCATTTAAAAAAACCTATAGGCCTATTTATAGCCCTTTAACCTTTTTTTTCGACTAGTCTTTTTCGAGTAGTAGGCTTATTATGAGGCTATAGCCATTATTCAGATTTTGTCTTTTTATGATTAAACAAGTATTTTTGTATTGTATTTACTTTCAAATTAAATGAAAACGACATTATGTGAAATTGAAAAAAAATACTTACTTGTTATACCTTATTTTGAGGGTAGTTTGAAAATTATTCATGAGTCATGAGTTTACAGTGCGACATTTATTCGTTGCTTGAGTAAAGGCAAATACGCGCTCCCCCGATTTGAACAATGTACAGTTAACACTCAGACACCCAAAGTTAACGCTTATGACCCGGACATAAGGGCGGTAAAAATTCGTAAAATTAAGTTGACGATTATTATACTCGAAAAATAAACAAAATAGACCGAGCCTATAAACAAAAGGACGAAAATTCTTTATAAGTATTTAGCCTTTCAACCCTTTTAAAAATGTGCCTAGCCTAAAAATCGGGTGGACAAAAAAGGCTATGAAAAAGGCGTAGCCTACAGGCCTTAAAGACTTTTAAGGCTTTAATTCCGCTGTAGCCCCTACTTTATAGGCTAGCCTTAAAAAAACCTAAAAGCCTTTAGGCCTCGGGAACACTAATTGTCCGTCGTGTTTACCGTATTACAATAGTAATTGATTATTTTACTACCTACATTATAATCTTACTGGTAACTTTACCCACCTGGTATATCTCTATTCAAATTAACATTTTCGATGTTGTAAAGCCCATGTCTTGATGTCACTTGGTGTACAGGAAAATCTTTGCTTGAACCGGGATCGATAGACGCTACGTCTACTCCAATGCCAACAACCTTCTTGAATGATGTTGTTATCCACGTCGCAACTTCCTCACTCAAACCTGAAGATAATGTAAGTCGATTATTTAGGAGCGCAATAAACTCATGCGCAGATATTCAATTTTGAACCGCATTTCATTAGGATCCGGTTCCGCTCTTGTTGGACTAGTAGGAATCAAATTTGAAGGAAGAAAGAAAGAAAGAAAAGTTTTTATTTTTACAAACAAAAAACCGGCCAAGTGCGAGTGGGACTCGCACACTAGGTGTTCCGTGCCAACTTTAACTGAATTAGAGATCCCCTTACTGCCACTTAGACATAAATACCACAATATTTAGTTGACAGCAAATAAAACTTTGTTTTTCATAGTATTTGTATGAATAACAAAGTTATGTTTGCGGTTATTGAAAATGTGCTCTATCTTAATGCCTACAACTTCGATCTCGTTCAAACCAATTTTTGATGAAAGTCTTTGTCAAGATCTACCTAGGTACATGATGTATTTTTTTTTCAAAATTTACATTAGCTTAGTTTGAAAGATAGATACGCCCATTTTACCACTTTGGAAGCGTCTTATGTCTTATCTCTTAAACGTTAGACTTTTAGAGAAAAAGTTTATGGAAACCTCGATGTAATTCAAGAAGACCTATCTATAGACACCCTACACGTATAAGTTTGACGAATTATTATTAAATATAATTATTTTTATTTTTTTTTGTATGAAAATCGTAAAGCGGTTAACAGGATACATCTATCCACCTACTAAGTTTCAACTGTGTAATACTTATAGTTTCAGAATAAAGTGGTTGTGACGTACGGACGGACAGGCAGACTTGAAGAAACTATAAGGGTTTCGTTTTTTGCCATTAGGCTACGGAACCCTAAAAACTAAATTAAACAAAAAAGTGAAAACGATAGGACCAAGTATCTCAGCAAATCAGTGCGTGGAGCAGTATTTGTGTGTGACGCCTATACTAATGATATTGTAGGTATTTAGAACTAGACCACCGGTGAGACGTTAAAAAATTGTTAAGCAAAGAACACCTCACATCAAAGTGGGATCTCAACTTTGACTTAGTCTGTTTTTGATGGCGTCAGTAATAATCTATTATGCAATATTGTAAATGTTAAATATTTTAATAATAAAATGTTTATTCTTGATTAAAATACTACAAAGCTAAACTCATTTTTTAAAATTAGGTCAACGAGTCTTTTTTGATGTACCTACATATTTTAAAAAATATATTTAGACTCTGTTCCGAAACGTCTGTCTTTTGTTATGGATGTCAATCCATGGACATCCATTAATCAGACGGTGCCATATTTGTGCACTCTTTTAGTTCGCGAGGCGTCATCTACCAAGAAGACCTCATTCAGCACATGCCAGGTCCCCTGAAGAACCTGACGCTGGTTTTCATTTGGGCCTCTGGCTGAGTGAGGCACATTAAAGTTGTCGCCAAAGTGCGTTTAAAAAAAGCTTAATATAAAAGTAAAATAAATAAGTTTAAGAGTAAACTACATTATCATTAGAGAAAACAAAGCTGTGGTGTATGGGAACGAAGCTGCAATAAAAAACATCGTTTGAGTATTGTCGTGTCGTGTCAGCGAGCGCAGGCACTACGCACGGCGTACCTAAGTACTTACCGCTCCGCTAAATTAAACAATAGGCAGCTAAAAAGGAAGTGGCTCGGCCAGTAAAAAATAACAATATTAATCTTATCTAAAAAAAAATGCGCACCCTGGTGTACTACTTCTATCTAAAAAGTATGTAACAAGATAAATTGCTCGGTCGTAATTTATCGTTACATCAAACACTCACCTGGAAAATTTAGTTCACCATTGTCGGTCAAGCCAAGGTATTTCTTCTGATCGTGGAAATATTTGCTCCATCCAAATTTAAAAACGATCACACAAGTTTCATAAGCATTAAGCATATTATCCAAATGGTGTTTATACAGTACGAAGTTCGGGTCATCATTTACTAATCTGCTTAGGTCCACTATAATCACTGGAAATAGAAACACAGAAAATTTATGAAATGTATGAGTTTTTATTTCATTGTGTTCTGTAAGTCGTTAAGTAGATAAATAGCCGGCAAAATTGGAGGTCGTAAGCAGGAAATTTTGAACAAGAACTATTGCATTATTCTCGGAATAGGTAAATTGGAACACCTACGCAAGCCAGCTAATTAAATTAGTTTTACGGCTTTTATTCGCTTAGTAGGTATGCATACTAATTATCAACGACGAACTAAATGGACAACTATTAGTTAAGAATATCATTAAGTTTCGTTGTATGGTATTCACAGTTGATTAATTTTGTATTGTGCCTAACTCTTATTGTTTGTTACTGGTTAAACCCCAGAGACCTCGATTGTACCTATGTATGATAAATGCATAATAGACTTACATCGAACTATAAGCTTATCTAACGGCAGTTCACCGGCATGCAGTCCCTGCCTATAAAAGTGATAAGGCGCGTCAATATGTGTGCCGCCGTGCTCTCCGGCGGCAAACTCGTTAGCAGCATACCTAAACAAATTAAAACATCCATTAGCAATTACATAGTACATTTTATTAGTATTGAAAAGCGAATCCCCCTCTTCTACCAAAATGTCATCTCTGGTCTCTTCTAAACTTTCATTTGGTCAAAAAAAAATTGATTATAAAAATCCTAAAATTACTTTAATCTGTAAAATCTGTGTAGTTATTGGGTATTTGCAAAACTGATATTTTTTCTTACCATGAACCTTCAGGACCCAAATCTTCGGTCTTCCGCGTAAACACAAAATTTTGAACACCCGGCCAATAAATGGTTTCATTATCGAAAGGATGCGTTAGGTCAATAAATTCAAAGTCACCGCTAAACAAGATATCGTTAAATGCATTTTGATTCTCAGCTGTAGCCGATAGATATACGGCGAACAACACGACCGCTGATAATCTCATCTTAAAGTAGACTGCAGGATGCTACGATTTAAACACGTTTGTATGTAGGAAAGTTGGTACTTGGTTCACTATCATGCGTAGCTGTTCGTAGCGTTGGCGAGGAAATATAAATGTGTGTGAAAATGTAAGAGGTACCTACACAACAATCACTGATAGATAAAAAAATATTTGCGATACCTGCACAACTATTTGCTTGCTATCACATTAAGGCTGAAGCAGATCTAACCACGTAAAAGGAACAGCACTGTTTCAACTCGAGGCGTTCAGTAGGTATTATTTGTAGTCAACCGAAACCGTAACGAACTTTCGGCCTGGCTCTCAGTTTCTGCCGAAACAAAAACTTCAAAACCGAAGGGAATTTTTACACATTTATTTGCATATTACAAACATACAGACAGTTAAGGTGTAAGTAAAGTAAACGTTAAGGTGTATGGCGTGTTAAATTAAATGAATAACAGTTTTTTTTTATTTGCTCACAATCTTTCTTTTTAAGAATAGATTTTTTGGACCTATCTTATCAATAATAATAAATAATCGTAAGTTATCACAATATTCAGTCGAGGTCTATAATCTCGTGGTCTACCTTAATTATGAATGATTGTTTTTTGAAGTTGTTAATTTTAGATAATTAATGGAATCAGGCGTTACTTTGCGGAAATCCATTATTAAGTTGAAATTTATAAAATTATTTTGCTTTAAATTTCCGCTAAGCGACGCCGGCGCAGGCAACTATCAACACAAACCGTCACCGCGTTTAGTATTAGTTCAGGCGAATGCAGGATGCACCACCCGCCCTCCCTCTATACGCATGCGGCACAGGTAATGCAATTATTAGTACCCGTTATTTTGTTTGAATTTTTTATAGGAAGGATGTAGGGAGTATTAGTTTGTAGGTAATATTTTTCGTTGATTACAACCCAAAAGTGTCATGAATACCTATAACAAAATATACAATTCATAGAACATAAACTTGATTCCGATATTTATATCGGAATTTTGATATTGAGATCTAATATCGGAATTGAAAACATGTCGATATTACATGCCCTAGTCAAGACAATACGGTAATGTTTCCTTGACGGGTGTTTAGATCTGCTTTAACCATTATAGGTCACATGTCTAAAAGAACGAATTTCAGGGTTACGAGACTGCCAACATTCAAAATGTATTCAGACACTAGCGGTCCCCCTAGAAACACGACTTCGTTCGCGTAAATTTAGGATTTCCTGCAGGCATTACTTGCCGTTTTATTAGGGTTCCGTAGCCGAATGGCAAAAAACGCTTCCAAAGTGGTAAAATGGGCGTCCCCTCTATCTAACTTTTAAACTTAGCGAGTGTAAATTTACAAAAATAATAATAATGTAGATCTTAAAAAATACTTTCAATACAAATTGATTCGAACGGGATCGAACAATAAGTTTTTGAGATATAGCACATTTTCAACAACCGCAAACATAACTTTGAACTTCATACAAACACTATAAAAAACAAACTTTTATTTGCTGTCAACAAAATGGTGGTATTTTACTAAGTGGAAGTAAGTCCGCGTTTTTGGATTTTACTCCACCCACGCTGATTTCTAGGTATCATTCATTTTATATCCTTCCCCGAGAAATAAGCTACCTAATACAACTTTTGCAAATCGGCTTAGCAAGAACTGGCAAAATGTACCTAAAAATGTACTTTTATTAATTTTACTAGCGGTCCCCCGCGACTTCGTCCGCGCGTTTTGAGTTTGCTCCCTCCCCTCCCGTCGCAGCGTGATGTTTTATATTCTAAAGCCTTTCTCAATAAATAAGCTATCTAACATAGAAATATTTTTTCAAATCGGTTCAGCAGTTTCTGATATAAGCGCGTTCAAACCAACAAACTCTTCAGCTTTATAATATAACTAGCGGTCCCCCGCGACTTCGTCCGCGCGTTTTGAGTTTGCTCCCTCCCCTCCCGTCGCAGCGTGATGTTTTATATCCTAAAGCCTTTCTCAATAAATAAGCTATCTAACACAGAAATATTTTTTCAAATCGGTTCAGCAGTTCCTGAGATAAGCGCGTTCAAACCAACAAACTCTTCAGCTTTATAATATAATTAGTTTATAATATAATTAGCGCAAGCGCACGTTGTACTTAAGCTGCGAACATTATTTTGGTGCGGAGTTATGTTAAAACTGTGATAGCTCCTAAGATATTTATTGGAATCAAATGATATAAAGGGCAACTTTGTTCTCAATGAAATGCTCGTGATGATGAATGTATTTATTTTGATAAGAATAAATACCTGTGTGTATAATACACCTCTAAAAATGATGTATTATTTTTTTACAAATTTATTAACATAAAAAAGGTTCTAGTAAGTCAACCATAAAAGATAGACTTATGCTGTCGCGGACTTTATGATAGAACTCTTAATGCTGAACAATCTTGTCATACATGATTTTTGTGTAACTTTAGCGGTTTCCGCAGCGTACGCAGCGGAAGCTCTCAAAAGGAATATCTTTCTCCCGTTTTCGCAACATTTTTCATTGCTGCTGTGGTCTTGTGAGTCGTATCTTTATGTTATATAGCTTAAAGCCTTCCTCGATAAATGGACTATCCAACATAAAAATATTTTTTCAAATCAGGCCAGTAGTTTCTGAGATTAGCGCGTTCAAACAAACAAACAAACAAACTCTTCAGCTTTATAATATTAGTATAGACTAGCGGTCCCCCGCGACTTCGTCCGCGCGTTTTGAGTTTGCTCCCTCGCCTCCCGTCGCAGCGTGATGTTTTATATCCTTAAGCCTTTCTCGATAAATGAGCTATCCGACACAGACATATTTTTTCAAATGGGTCCAGCAGTTCCTGAGATAAGCGCGTTCATACAAACAAACTCTTCAGCTTTATAATATATTAGCGCAAGCGCACGTTGTACTTAAGCTACGAACATTATTTGGTGCGGAGTTATGTTAAAACTGTGATAGCTCCTAAGATATTTATTGAAATCAAATGATATAAAGGGCATTTTTGTTCTAAATGAAATGCTCGTGATGATGAATGTATTTATTTTGATAAGAATAAATACGTGTGTTTATAATAGACCTATAAAAATAATGCATTATTTTTTTACAAATTTATTAACATAAAAAAGGTTGTAGTAAGTCAACCATAAAAGATAGACATATGCTGTCGCGGACTTTATTATGGAACTCTTAATGCTGAACAATCTTGTCATACATGATTTTTGTGTAACTTAAGCGGTTTCCGCAGCGTACGCAGCGAAAGCTTTCAAAAGGAATATCTTTCTCCGATTTTCGCAACATTTTTCATTGCTGCTGTGGTCTTATGAGTGGTATCTTTATGTTATATAACCTAAAGCCTTCCTCGATAAATGGACTATCCAACGTAAAAATATTTTTTCAAATCGGGCCAGTAGTTTCTGAGATTAGCGCATTCAAACAAACAAACAAACAAACAAACTCTTCAGCTTTATAATATTAGTATAGATTAGCGCAAGCGCACGTTGTACTTAAGCTGCGAACATTATTTTGGTGCTGAGTTATGTTAAAACTGTGATAGCTCCTAAGATATTTATTGGAATCAAATGATATGAAAGGCAACTTTGTTCTAAATGAAATGCTCGTGATGATGAATGTATTTATTTTGATAAGAATAAATACCTGTGTGTATAATACACCTCTAAAAATGATGCATTATTTTTTTACAAATTTATTAACATAAAAAAGGTTGTAGTAAGTCAACCATAAAAGATAGACATATGCTGTCGCGGATTTTATTATAGAACTTTTAATGCTGAACAATCTTGTCATACATGATTTTTGTGTAACTTTAGCGGTTTCCGCAGCGTACGCAGCGGAAGCTCTCAAAAGGAATATCTTTCTCCCGTTTTCGCAACATTTTTCATTGCTGCTGTGGTCTTGTGAGTCGTATCTTTATGTTATATAGCTTAAAGCCTTCCTCGATAAATGGACTATCCAACATAAAAATATTTTTTCAAATCGGGCCAGTAGTTTCTGAGATTAGCGCGTTCAAACAAACAAACAAACAAACTCTTCAGCTTTATAATATTAGTATAGATTAGCGCAAGCGCACGTTGTACTTAAGCTGCGAACATTTGGTGACACGAATTATTTTGGTGCGGAGTTATGTTAAAACTGTGATAGCTCCTAAGATATTTATTGGAATCAAATGATATAAAGGGCAACTTTGTTCTAAATGAAATGCTCGTGATGATGAATCTATTTATTTTGATAAGAATAAATACCTGTGTGTATAATACACCTCTAAAAATGATGCATTATTTTTTTACAAATTTATTAACATAAAAAAGGTTGTAGTAAGTCAGCCATAAAAGATAGACTTATGCTGTCGCGGACTTTATTATAGAACTCTTAATGCTGAACAATCTTGTCATACATGATTTTTGTGTAACTTAAGCGGTTTCCGCAGCGTACGCAGCGGAAGCTCTCAAAAGGAATATCTTTCTCCCGTTTTCGCAACATTTTTCATTGCTGCTGTGGTCTTGTGAGTCGTATATTTAGGTTATATAGCCTTAAGCCTTCCTCGATAAATGGACTATCCAACATAAAATATTTTTTCAAATCGGGCCAGTAGTTTCTGAAATTAGCGCGTTCAAACAAACAAACAAACTCTTCAGCTTTATAATATTAGTATTTAATTTTATTTATATATTCTATATTGCACAAAAAAATGAAGTACAAATGGTGGACGAGTACGTCTACCTGGGAAAAGTGATCCAATTGGGTAGGTCCAACTTCGAGAAAGAGGTCAATCGACGAATCCAACTCGGCTGGGCAGCGTTCGGGAAATTAAGCAAGGTGTCTTCTCATCTCATCTACCTCAGTGTCTAAAGACGAAAGTCTTTAATCAGTGTGTGTTACCAGTGATGACATACGGATCCGAAACATGGTCTCTAACTATGGGCCTCATAAAGAAGCTCAAAATCACACAACGAGCGATGGAGAGGGCTATGCTTAATGTTTCTGTACGTGATCGAATCAGAAATGAGGAGATACGTAGAAGAACTAAGGTAACGGACATAGCCTTGAGAATCAGTAAGCTCAAGTGGCAATGGGCAGGACACATAGCGCGAAGAACTGATGGCCGTTGGGGCAGGAAAGTTCTAGATTAGAGACCCTTCGACCAAAGACGCAGCGTAGGACGTCCACCAATAAGATGAACAGACGACCTTAAAAAGATCGCAGGATCAAACTGGATGCAGACCGCTAGTGATCGGTAGCTCTGGAAAGCCGTGGGGGAGGCCTTTGTTCAGCAGTGGACGTCCTTTGACTGAGAAAGATGATGATGATGAAATAGCGGACTTAATTCTTTAAAGCATTCTCTACCAGTCAACCATTGGGTTAGGCAAAAACAGTTGAGGCGGCGTAAAAGAACAAAACAACTAACATAATTAAGAATGTACTACATATACTTACATTAATACTTTTTTAAACTAACCTACATAAATACAATAAAATCCATATTACATCACGCTGAACAGATATTGTGTTATTTACTTTGCTTATTAATTGTGCTCAGTTTTGTATTATGTTGATTATACAGTCATATTGGCGTACCTCCAAGGAGTCCCCGGGCGCGATTCAACCAATGCTATGATTCCTCTGTAAATCTGGCCTGATTCTAGAATTATTGATCCAAACTTAGACAGTAAAATGCAATGCCTAATAAATCATTATTTTTATAATATCTTTCTCGATAACGTCAGTACCTACTAGACACATCTTTATCCGTATAGATAAAACAAGATAAATACAATGTTGGTCTACATAAATCCATAATATTGTCGCCATCCGCAAGTTAAGTTCGACATTTAGTTAGAGCCTATGTAGGGGAACCTCGTGTCTTTTCATTTTGCTCTTCGGGCATATGGCTACGAAACGAACTGGCGCGTTCGCCGACGACCCTTGTCCCGGTTGTGGTAGCAGTAAAGCTGTGCACCAAGCATCTGAAATGTAAATATGCATTTTTAATCATCGTTGAATACTGAAGTTGATCGACTACTCTGACGTATCTCGCGTATCGCACAAGGCGTATTTCGCAAGCATTTCGCAAGGTCGGACCGACAGCACGGTATCTCAATTGGTAGAGCTTTTGGCCAGTTTAGCCAAGAAGTTGCTGGTTCGAGTCCCACCCGTGCGCAAATGTTTGGTTTCTTATTTCATTATTATGAATATAAAATGTGACACTGAGTGTTTAAACATTCTAAACCATGAGAACATAACTCTAAACTAGAGATGTACCGACTAGTCGGCCATTTTTGCAGTCGGCGACTAGATGGCGACTAGTCGGCTAAATCTGCCGACTAGTCGTCCCGCTTCTTACTCGTGTTAATATGCTTAAACAAATAGAGAGTGTGATTGAAATGAAATTGTATCTTTACTCTTATTTTTTATTATAAGAATCACAGTTTCAGTTTACAATACAATTTAATAATTGGTAGAAAATTTAAATAGGAACTCTTCCTTTAGTCTTTTATAAAATAACAAAATACAGGTTAAAGCAAACAATCATTAGTAATATGTAGGTTAAATTATAACTTTAATAATAAGAACTCTTCCTTTGACATCCTCTTACGTTATACAATCTCGAAATTAATAAAATAAAAAAAATACTAGAAGTATCTTAGTATAGTAAGTAAGTATTAATTGGTTAAACAAACTTTTTTATTATTTATGTTATCTGTGAAATATTTTCTACTTGGTAGGTTATACTTTGGTATCACTTTTTTCATAAAGTTTTTAAAGTCAGTATTTTCAACAATAGACAAAGGCTGATTGTCCGGGCAATCATTTCGCCAATGGCTACACTAATTTCCTTTGATCGTGAATCTTCATAAGACCTCTGTACGACAAAACTTTCTTCAATATTTTGCTGGTATTTTTGTAATAAACTAGCTTCTGAAGAACCTGGTGTCGGCAAGATTGGAATATCCAGTTGTGACTGCGACTGCGACGTACCCGGCGACAGATCCGCTTCTCTTGACGAGCTACTCGTATCTACTTTTAATTGCAGAACCTAGTCGAGGAATCAGTTGTGAATGTTGGTACTGCTTGAACTTCACTTTACTGCCTCCAGACTCCTGACCTTCGCCCTCCAGAACGTCAAAAAAATCCAAATACGTGATTTCTTTTTCGACATGACACAAACAAACTATTTAGACAATTTCACTATTAATTCAATTAATTGCATATAGAGCGCGCTCACGAACATTTCCGATGTCACCCGGATTTTACTGAAAGTAATGATCAGCCTAGCCGACTAGTCGGCCATTTTGCTGCCGACTAATCGGCTAGTCGGCCAAAGTCATAGTCGGCACATCTCTACTCTAAACCATGAGTACATAACTCTAAACCATGAGTAGGTAGGGGAGACCGAGGGGAGTTGAAACAATTTTCACATTTTATTTTATACACGAAAAACTATACAGAGAAATCATATGATATTAGTACCAATCGATAGGTCATTCTTTACACTTGCAAATGACTAGCATAAATAATTTATGACCGTTAAATATTGTGGTGAAAAATCGACTTAACCGTTACAAGTCAACTTGTTTCAACTCTCCTCATACCGAGGTAAGATGAAACAAAGTCTGAGGAGAGTTGAAACATATGATTTTTGAAAATATTAAGGCCTTAAAAATTAAACTGATGATATAATTTAAAAGTATTTATTAAAATTATACTTTATTATTTTTTTTACTTATTAAAATTTAACTTTTTTATTAACTATTTATACTGATATATCAGTTAAGTAGCTAATTAACTACCTGACCCATTCGCAATGCCAATTGATCCCGTAGGTCCATCGCGTCTCACTATCATCATCATTATCATTATCAGCCAAAGGACGTCCACTGCTGAACATAGGCCAACCCCACGGCTTTCCACAGCGACCGATTACTAGCGGTCTGCATCCAGTTTGATCCTGCAATTTTTACAAGATCGTCAGCCCATCTTGTTGGTGGACGTCCTACGCTGCATTTTTGGTTGAAGGGTCTCCAATCTAGAACTTTCCTGCTCCAATGGCCATCAGTCCTTCGCGCTATGTGCTCTGGCCATTACCACTTGAGCTTACTGATTCTCAAGGTAATTCCGTTACTTTAGTTCTTCTACGTATCTCCTCATTTGTGATTCTATCCTGTAGAGTAACACCCAGCATAGCCCTCTCCATCGCTCGTGTGTGATTTTTAGCTTCTTTATAAGGCCCATAGTTAGAGACCATGTTTCGGATCTGTATGTCACCACTGGTAACACACAATGGTTGAAGACTTTCGTCTTCAGACACAGAGGTAAATGAGATGAGAAGACAGGCTTGCGCATTTTCCCGAACGCTGCTCAGCCGAGTTGGATTCGTCGATTGACTTATTTCTCAAAGTTGGACCTACCCATTTGGATCACTTGTCCCAGGTAGACGTACTCGTCGACAATTTCAAGAGTTGAGTTCCTTACGGATACTGGAGTAGCTCGAGCGATACTTGTAGGTTGAGGTAGGCTCAGAGAAAGAACAGGATGGCGTTTCATTAAAGATCGAAGCCAAACTTTTCCAGTCATTTCATGGTAAGTCCAAGAAGAAGGATTTTTTAATTATATTCTACGGCCAACTTAAGGGCAAAAGCTCTGGCTTCCTTAGATCTTGGGTTCTTAGTTAGCAGCAGCGCAGTTTAAAACATACTCACAAAGTACCTTCTCCTCTGAAGCTGTAAAAACAGTTTTTTTGAGTTATCCAATCGTTGAAGTAGTCGCCGTTTCGGAAGCATCATAAGTAGTTTTTTTTTTAAATATACCTGTAAAGGGCAGTATAGTTCAAATTCAAGCAACGTCACGAAAGGTTTTCCCTCGCAAAGTTACTTCTTCTGCTGCGAGATCATATATTTCGCGACTCGCCATACCTCTGTCTGTCTTTCTTTTATAATCAGTAGGCATTCTGAAACAAATTAAATCATATGTTTTCTTGTGCCCGTTATTTATTGACTTCTGTCTAGTACAAAATTGAAAACGAGGAGAGTTAAAACAGACTGTTTCAAATCTCCTCAGTAAGAAAAAACCTCCCAATTTTTATTTAATCCACAATCAAGTAGCAAATACAAAGAAATTATATAAATCAAACATATATAATAAATCTTTAGATATTAAGTTTTCGAAACATATGTAACTTAAACCAAAATACAAAACCCTAATCACAGTATAGGCATCGTAAAAAAATGGTAAAACTTACTTTTCACGATTTTTGACACATGGCACGTCGAACTCTACAACCACACGACTAACGCCACCGACGCGAACTGACACGTCCGCGGGCGAAGGAAAGTGAATTAAAAGCGACGTCGCCAACTCGCTAACGGTTTTAAGTTCCAAAAAATCTGCTTTGTTTCAAATCACCTTTGTTTCAACTCCCCTCGGTCTCCCCTACATAACTCTAAACCATGAGTACATAACAAGTTTAATCAGCTGTTACACTGCATTGCAAAAAAGAGTTGAAGGCAGTTTGTTGAAGAGCTGTCGGTGATTGTGCATTGCCAACAATCCACGCCATCCATGTAGCCTGAAAATGTGTGGCGCGGCGTTGTGACTGTGTGTATTTTTGTTTGACATTACTTTTAGGATATCCTAGGCTAATGTATAATAATACGAAAAATATTTACCTGGTATGTATTGTTCCAAATCGACGTTAGTCACAACATACAAGCCGGCGTCAACCAAAGTGTTATGAGCTGCGTAAAACGTCCCAGCAGGATCCACTGAAGGCAAATCGACGCCTACGCTAATTACGTTTTTGTAAGCACTTGTTATCCATTTTGCAACTTCTTCGCTAATACCTGTAAGAGTGTGGAAACAGCAGCGGACTCGAGTCGCGAATTAAATAATGAGTGTCTGTGTATCCTAGCTAACTATGTACATACTTATCGACCGGACCGGACCGGAAGAGAATAGACGCTAGAACAACGGCTTCTTAACGTGCTTTTTTAGTAACTTACGTGCGTAAATAAGTGCAAATGGCGAACTTAATGATAGCATTAAGAGGTTTATATGGACTTCTTTTTCAACCAGCCAACCATAGAAAAAATGAATCATTTTTTCTATGCAGCCAACCATAGTGCTAGCCAGAAACCATCGCTGCGGAAAATGAATAACATGAGAAAAAAATATAATGGAGAAGATTGTACCTGGAAATCCTGATGTGTTATTTTCGCTATCTAATAGTCCGTTATATCTCCGTATGTCGTACTTATAAACAGACCAACCGAATTTAAAAACAATTATGCAAGTCTGTGCCGTATTTCCGAAATAATTGTTGAGGAAATAGTCAAGATGGTGTTTCTTCAAAATAAAGTTTGCGTCACCATGGACTTTGTTGCTTATATCAACTACCATTACTGGAATAAATATGAAAAGTATATATGTAAATCCAGAGGCCCTATTTTTGAATAACTCGCTTCGAAATGGCGATTAATTTCGTACGACAACGAGTTTTTTTCTATGACTTTTAATTCATCTTCAAACGAAAATCACTCGCCATCTTGAAGCGAGTGATTCAAAAATAGAGCTCCTAGGTGCGTTCCTCGTGTTCTTATAATAAATAATAAATACCTTTCTGATTCCGAGCTTCTAAATTAATTCAAAACAGAAAACCAAAAATGTGTTACAGCGATCATTGAATGGCTAGTTCAATGATCGCTGTAACACATTTTTGGTTTTGTAAAATATTGACTGTCGAAGATATACTTATTGATATTATCAGCTTTGTAATATTCATCCCCAAAACAATGCGCTATTAACATTATGAAAGAATAATATGCTAACATTTTATTTGTGTTCATTGTGTTAGATACTTTTTAACAGTTATGAAAGCAAGTCGTTAAGATTCCGCTAGTTAACACTGTCACTGTCGCTGAAATAAAAGAAGAGATAAATTAGATAAAGTCGAAAAACACGCGGAAAAGTTTAAGTAGTTAGGGTCATGTGTCCAACAATGAAACAATAAAAATTTAAAATAGAACATACATTTTGTTATTATTGATAGAAGGCTAACTTTTTAAAGGTATATCGTCAATTTTATTGGGCATCGTATGCTATTAGTAATTATTTATTGCAGCCATAGAGGTGTAGGTACACAATGGAACACTATAAATTCAACAATGAAACAGTAATATTTTATGTTTTGTGCTAAACCAACAGAAGTATGGTGAACCAAAAAATATGAAGTTTAATATTAAAAAACGGAGTTATTTTTAATCTCACTTTTATTCAGTCTAAAAAAAAATTAAAAAAAATAAACTTTGGGAAACTATTATACAAAATTGCTAATTTCATGGCACTCTTCGACACGCGTCTATTAAGCTGCCTGTAGTTTTCAGCATTAACGGAGGTCTGCAATACCATCTAATTGTCGAATTATTCAGGTCTTTCTACGATCAGGCCTAAAAAACTTAGACCCCACCGTTTAGACAGTTTTCACCAACCCGTTGTTTATATTATCCACTGACACGCAGTCCTCTAGGCAATCGAAGTGGCTTGACAACTCGATTTGAAAGCTCTCGGGATTTTGGATATGGGCACGAGTATGTCGGAGCGTGGACTTTATCAAGCGGCACCTTTCCAATTTGTCATTTTTACTCAATGTGCCTTGAACCAATCGGTGATCGCTGCCGATTTTCACCCTGTTGATTGCGGAGAAAAACTAAATAACCATCAATAACTGTGGACGAGAAACCCGACGCCAGCTAGGGACTTTTTTTGGTTGCCCTCCCGGTAGAAGATCAGGTTGCTGGACTTCAGAGTTATCGTGTCCTCGCCCTTTTTTCGGACTTCCGTGAAACCCACTATGTACCAGTGTAACCTGCTCAATTCTTCCTCCAGTTCAAGCAGCTTATCTCGTCTGTCCTCAGTGTGCACGCGTTATAGGTTACCAGGGCCAGTTGTCATTGAGGGGGGTAGCGCAATCGCTTCCAGGGATTCTTAGTTCCCCCGGCCCTGCCATTACCGTGGCCGCTACCGGAGTCAGGAATAGCGGGGCTGTCGGAGACTAGGGGGCCTGGTTTTCCTGTATCCTACCATATTTTTGGGGAGGCGTTGATGCCAATCGACACGCTTGGCAGGCGGCTTGGCGAGCACGGAGGCGCAGCCTTTATAGCTGTGACATTGCTGCCCGTCAGAGCTCTACATTTAACTGCGCCATTTATTGGATGGTTATACTACCATCTGACGGTCGCCAGGCCTCGTCTGTTGAAATAGGAAGTATCACGTGAAGGTGAGGTAGGCTTGGAACTTTGGGTCTTGGTTAGGCTCCCTTACGTCCCGTTGCGTTGTAATGTACTGACGTTTTAAGATGGTGCACGATGAAACAAGGTAGTACACAATAAAACACTGTTTCATTGTGTCCATAATGCAACTGTTTCATTGTTGACTACCTCGGGTTTCTTTTATTAATTCCATTTTTTTTCCACAAAGTTAAAAAAATTACAACTCACAATCTAGTACACATTAATCTAAAAGATATGTTTAATGGTAGGAAATCATAGATTATACGAAATAACCAACTCAAATTTAAATGAAAAAAATACAATTATAGCAGAAAATACTCACTTAGTGTAAAAAAAAATCGTAAATTGCTCCATAGACAAGTACTCTCCCACGCGGTGCCGATGCAAACTGGGGTATAAAAGGGGGTTCTCGAGATCGTCCTTAAGCAATATATTGCACGGTATAGCAACGTCCAATTAAAAAAAATACCACAAAGTTTAATTGTGCACCACTGTTTGATTGTTGGACACCTGACCCTAGGTACGTGAGGCACGTTGCACCATCTTTTCACTATTATTTGTTACATATGAAAAAACATGCGCGACGGTTAAATCAGTTTTAATTAAAATACGATAGTGCGACTTATCCTAAGTACCTATAATTTCATAAAATGTAATTTTATTGCCAAAAAAACATTTAGTAGAAATCACGAATAAATGTTTAGCTATAACTTATTACTTTCATCGCATCACACACATATACGCTATTTAATTAGGGTTTTACTTTTAAGGGGAATTGAGTACGATAATATTCTAGAATGCTCCAAAAAGTGTAGGTGATTTTTGCCTACCTTTAATCCTTTTTGATCTTTAACTGTGCCGTTTGTGATGAATAGTATGTACAACACAAAGGATGTTTGCTATGGCAGCAGTGTTGTATGTTTGTGCCTTATCTGGATCCAACAGGACAATTCAAAGTACCTACTGCCTTAACAACCATTCCTCGTTACTTAAAAATAGCTAAATTATACATAACAAGAGACTTTACTGCGCAGCATGTAGTACGGTCAGCAACAACAAAGTTACATAATATAACACGTCTTTAGTTATTGTCATGTTTATTTGTTTACAACAAGTTTATTCATGTATCTACAAGATTAATTTCTAAGGGCAATAGACGATTTAAACAAGGTAATAACAGTAACTTCTGATGATACACTAAACGTCACGCGTAATGACGTATTCATAAGAGACCACAAATTTAGCAAGGTTGGACCGACAGCACGGTAGCTCAATTGGTAGAGCGTTTGGCCTGATTAGCTAAGAAGTTGCTGGTTCGGGTCCCGCCCGTGCGCTATTTTTTGGTTTCCTATTTCATATTTATGAGTATAAAATAAGACACTTATGAGTGTTAAAAACATTCTAAACCATAATTACAGTATTCAGCAGTTCAGCGTATTGGATCCTGGCCTTTATAACACGTCTTCCTGCTGGCCGTATGTAAAAAGTCTGCTTAAGTGAGTAGGTACGCGCACGCGCAATACACTCTGATGACACGTTGACATGATGAGTCGGTGCATGATGACGACCTCAGTGGTGTAGTGGCTTAGTGCGCTGGGTTTCAAGGCGTCGCCGCTCCGAGGTTCCGGGTTCGATTCCCGGTCGGGTCAATATTGAAATCAAAATTTTCGATATTGTTTCGGGTCTGAGTGTTGTGGTTCCACCTTTGTCTGATTTTTATAACACAAGTGCTTTAAATATAAATAAATATATGATTGGTGTCCAATAATATTATATTATTATTATTTATGATGTCAAGCTTATAACGTACACCAACAGACGCAAATTATGCACCGACTCCAAAAGAATTTGTTTCTCCCAAATGGAAGGCAAATGCATTATTTGAAGCTTATTTGTCAGTTTTAAGGCGGTAATTTTTGAAGTGAAACTTCTTTATCGGCGTTGAAAAAAAAAAACGTCACATTTTTCGGTTACGCGTCACATTTTTCCGTTACGCGACGTCTTTTTATTTCTCCTGACTTTCATGGGTCACTAGCATCAGCAGTTGGTGATTTATGTATGGCTCAATGCCAAATGGAAAATGGGATGAAAATTTTGATTGTTGCACTGTATATATCTCCTAATCAGAAGTTGGACGATATTATTAATTTTCTTCACCATTCATTGTTGCCGCCACAAGTGGAGGTGCCTCTTTACTCGGTAACAATAATGATGAAATACCGATGATTTTAAGTGGAGATTTTAATGTCAATTTTGCATCGGAAAAATCTTTGAAGCTAATAAAAATGAAAAACAGTCCTCAAACGTCAACAACAAGATCTGGCACTACAATTGATGGAGTTTTTACTCGGTCACTAAATTTCGTGGAATGTCAACCATACCTATATTTCATATTTCAATTACCATAAGCCATTAATTACAAAAATATGTAATAACGATGACCATGATAGTAATAATTCTATCACAATAAATGAAATGCTGTAATAATCTTAGTAGCAAAAAGGTAAAGTGAAATAATTTATTATTTGTATTCATGCCTATGATAATAAAATCTTTTTGTTTAAACTTTATCTAATTTAACTTTATTTAAGCAATTTCTGGAAAGTTGCATGTAGATCATTTTTCGAAAAATAAGGCCATAAAGAAGTTTCACTTCTTACGTGTGTACACTAGTACACGCACACATTTTTTTTTTCTTGAAGAACGAAGAAATCGCCCTTTGACGGCGATTACGTGCCGAAATCGTACTAGCAGTGAAAAATTTAATCCAAGGTAATGAAGAATTACATTTCAGGAGATTCAGCACACATTGAAGATTGGATCGGGAAGCGTTCACGAGATTCTACACACGCATTTTCGCGTGAGGAGGATGGTATGACGCTGGGTGCCGCACCACCTCACCGACGCTCAAAAGCAGGCCCGACTGAAATGGTGCCGTGATATGCTGAACAAGTATGAAGCAGGCTCGTCACGGCGTGTTTTCAACATCGTTACAGGTGATAAGTCCTGGATTTATTAATACGATCCAAAAACCAAGCACATGTCGACAGTTCGGGTGTTTCAAAAAGAACGGCGGCAACACAAACAAAATCTACCAAAGTGAAGCAATCGTGTAGTTTCCCTTAAGAAACCAAAGAAGCATCAACGCCGAATGGTATGCTACCAAATGTTTACCAGAAGTTTTCTCTGTTGTGAGCAACAAGTGAACAAAAACTGGGCTCCGCGGACTACTGCTCCACCACGACAATGCGCCTGCACACACCGCGCTCAAAACGAGGGACTTCCTAAACAGGACGACAGTCAAACACCTGGGTCACCCTCCTTATAGCCTAATCACCGTGTGACTTCTTTTTATTCTCAAATATAAAAATATGGGCTCAAAGGGATACAATTTTCGTCGCCTAAAGACGCGCTGGCTGCGTGCAGGCAGTAAACGAGGTGTCTACGGTATACTGGAAAAAGTGTTTTGAAAACTGGTTCTGACGCATGAACCTTTGTATATAGGCTGGTGGAGAGTACTTTGAAAAGATTTAGTAAACATATATGTACCTGTAGAACTATTTTATTAGTGTCGCGCAACTTTCTGAGTGTCCCACATAGAGGTCACTCCACCAAAGCCACTCGATTAAAGTAACGCCCGTTTCGTCCATCCTCCTCTCGCGAAAATGCCCGTGTAGAGTCGTGAACGCTTCCTGATCCAATCTTCAATGTGTGCTGAATCTCCTGATATGTAATTCGCCTATTAACTTGGATTACATTTTTTACTGCTACCACTGTTTTCGGCACGTAATAAAAAATAATAATAAAAAAATTAATGGCATTTGAAGTCAATCGAACGATTCTTGCGGTTTCATTCGAAACTTGAAATCGTAAAAATTTTAAATCATAGCTCCTTTTATCTAGAGATTTTTATTTCTATTTAACACAACTATCTGTCGATTCATCCTATCTGTAATTCTTTTGGCGATTTGTTCTGTATTTATGAAAGTTACTACTTATAAATATTATAAGTTCAGTTTTATCTTTGGCAACAATATACCTAGTCTTGCCATAAATATTGTCACAAAGAAAAAAAATTTTAATGCAAATAATATATATTACTTTTACAGTGTGTATATAAAAACAATTTAAAATATAAAAAGGCTTATTCGAAGTGGTCTCCATTGGCTGCAATACAGTCCTTTATTAAACGTTGAGGCCTCAAAATAAGCTGAGGATCAATAGAAGCACGCACTCTTTCCATGGGAAAATTCTTCACTACCAATCGTATGGATTGTTTTAGGGACTCCAAATTATCAAGGCGTTTAGAGCAAGCCGGACTCTCTAAAACTGACCAAAATTCATAATCCAGCGGATTAGACGACGGATTATCGGGACTAGACGACGGCCAGTCTTCAGCTCTGATGAAGTCCGAAACGTTCGCTTCTAACCAAGACTGCGTGGACCGAGCTTTATGACCCGGCGCCGAGTCTTGTTGGAAAGACCATGCTTGATTATTGAACATGCTCCTCAAGAATGGTATCTGGATACACTTTTGCCGATGTTTTGATACCTTTTTCGCAAAAATATGGCTTAGTCACTCCTTCATAGCTAACACCCCACCATCAAACAAACAATCATCAACAAAACATCTACACAAACCATCACCGAAGTCGGGTAATGCTCACGTTGCACTCTGCCGACTAATTGGGAAGCTTCTTTAGAGGTTTGAGCATAAATACGGTCATTTTGTTTGTTAAAATGTTGCTCAATTGTAAAGATTTTCTCATCCGTAAACATATTTTTTTTGTGACCTCCCTTTGCGTATCGCTTCAGTAGTGTTTTCGATTTGACCACCCTATTCCTTCCTAAATTATCAGTTAAAAAATGACCAGTGCGTCTCTTACAGGCTGCAAGTCCTATGTCATCTTTTAAAATACGCGACATGGTTCTGGGTGCTATCTTCATCTTCCGAGATAAAATCTTTTGCTTTCGGACAGGATTTCTGCGATTTCTATACCTTACTGCTTTCACCACTTTTTCGTACGAACACTACGAGGACGGCCAGGGCCCTATTTTGGAATCACTCGCTTCGAAATGGCGAGTGATTTTCATTCGACAACGAGTTTTTTTCTATGACTTATAATTCATCTTACAAAACCAAAGGAAGTCCAAAGGAACGTCATCAACAAAACTTTGGGATGTCCCTCTTGCGAGAGAGACCTTCGATTCATTACTTCAAAATTCCGTCAGTGACAGTGGTCGTGCAAGGCTCTTGGCGGTTTCCTGCAAAGATTCTGGTCACTGGCTTCATGCTTTAACGTCGAAAAATTTGGTTTCTTCACTTCACTCTTTTCGATAGTGAGTCTTTTCGGGTGTGTGTGGGCCTCCGCCTTGGTATATGTGAAATTTTCCTCCCCTATATGTGAAATTTTTACGTGTCCCTGTGGCAAGGAGGTTGATAAATTTGGTCTCCACTGCCTTTGTTGCCAGCAAAGCGCTGGGCGTCTCGCCCGTCACGCCACCCTTAATGACGCCATCAGAAGAGCTCTTGCCACCATTAATGTTCCTTCCACGTTGGAACCACGTGGTTTGGTCCGTGACGATGGCAAGAGACCCGATGGCCTCACGCTAATTCCCTGGGAACGGGGTCGGGCCTTAGTTTGGGATGCAACTTGTGTCGATACTTTGGCCCCCTCCCATCTCAGAGAATCAGCCCTTAAAGCTGGAGCAGCAGCAGAGTTGGCTGAAAACGCCAAGCGTCGCAAGTACGTCTCACTTGCAAGTGACTATGTGTTTGCGCCGTTTGGTGTTGAAACATTTGGGCCGTGGGGACCCTCAGCTAAATTGTTGTTTCGAAACATTGCGCCTAAATTAAATTCCGTTACAGCCAATAATAAAGCTGGCTGGTTCCTAGCTCAAAGGATTAGCATAGCTATCCAACGCGGGAACGCAGCCAGCATCATAGCCTCCTTGCCGCAAGGAAATAGTTTCGTTTTTGAATAATTAGATTTTAAGTTATTTTTTTTTATGTTGCATGTCTTAGTTTAATTCATCTTCGAACGAAAATCACTCGCCATTACGACGCGAGTGATTCAAAAATAGGGCCCCAGATCATTTTCTGTCACAAACAGAGGAGGTCTCATTGTACCTATTGATAGCCCGGTACACAAACATTTAACTAATACCAAGCGAATAGAGAGTTCTAAAAATTGAATTTTGCTCCATACCAACTTTGTGTATCGCAATCACAGCGATTCGGTTCTCTTTATCACCTCACTCCATTTTAATATCGTAAAATATTATAAAATTTATTGGCGCCAAAATAAGAAAACACAATGAGCAATTGTATATAAAAATGGCAGATTCCAAATTCAAATGTAATATCTTTTTTATTTTTTATTGTAACAGTATGGCCAGACTGTGTATATACAATGCAAGGTGTTCCTAAACGATGCGCAAAGAATGAAGGGAGCTACTCGAAATCAGGTAACTTAACAACTATACCCTACACTCTGATTTTTAATTAGATAGACCAAAATGACAGCTCCAATAGCTTTTTTTTTTAATGTTGCAACGTAGTGCAATAGTGTTGTAACAATGCAAATGTGAATGATTAATTGAATTTGTTATACGATTTTTCAATTTCGTGATTCTACTTATTTTGATAAATAATACATGTAAAACGTTGAACACAATTACGAAGAATCGTAATAATACATAAATAAAATTTTCTAATAGGTTCAAAATTAAGTCCCTTCACATGCAATACCAATATTTTGTATGACTTCAACCTATTATGACTATTTACTACTTTCTATAAATACACTATTAGAAATTATGATATTATTTTGCAGGTAACATGATCTTAAAACATTTTTTTTTTTTGAATACGTAACTATTTTATTTTATGCAAATAATTTTCTGCACAACACAAATTAAAACTATATCCAATAAATTATTTTATAATCATTTAAAAGCAATAATTGAATCAGAATTGAATTTGTCGAATATTTAGGCACATCACTATTTTTATATTACGAAAAAGTGGGAGTTTTGCGCGGAAACCGAAAAGAGAAGGACGGACCTTATTTCTTCGTTTTAGTTATTGTTTTTTTTGGGTTAATTATTGTGATTGTGTGGTGGAATGAACTAATGAGAAATGAAAAAAATGAACATTATTTACTGAAGAATAGTCTGTATGGCATAGAGCCGAAGACGTAAAACTTGTATGGAAAAAAAAACGAAAAAGTGGCATCCATGGACGTACTACCCAAACAGGACTGAGTACTTTCAAAAACTGACTAAAACAAATTCAACTGTGTAGCGTTGCAATTAGGTACACATTCTTTTGATCTAATCAAAGTAGAGAATCCGTGATGAGCGAGACCGACGAACCAGAGCCGTGTGTCTCGCTCACACAGACTTGACACACGAAAAAAATTATAAGAATGATATATTGTAGAAATTGTATTTGTGTTAAATTATCAATATAAAGTCATTAATAAACTTACCGAGTAATGTTTAGAATAAGAAATGATATTTTATTATTTGATTTTGACTATTATGATCTTACTGAACTGGTATCCCAGCCGATTGCAAAGAGCGTGGGTTAAGCAGAGAATGCAGATGCAGTTTCGTTGTATTTTTTGAAAAGTGCTTTTAGAAGTGAAGATATGGTAAAAATGTTGTGTAAAAGGTTGCAACAGTGAAAGCTATGCCAACTGTAGAATATCTTTTCACAGTTAAGGCCTTATTTATTACTTTTTGATAAAAACCTGAAGAAATAGGAGTAGAGTGACATTGTCTTCGAAAAAACACGGAAATTTTCTTATTAAATAAAAAAGTAAAAAAAATGACACCAGTAAGTTCTTAGAAGAGATATGAAGATAGGAAATATGAAAGCCTTGTTAGAAGTATTGAAGAAAAAATGCAAGAATTACAATGAAGTGCAGCTGGTTATAGAAAACAATTGTAATGATATCCATAAACAAATTAACGCCAAAAATAGTAGCAAGGGTGTTAGATATTATGACGAATTAAAACAATTTGCGCTAACAGTATATTTTTATTCAAAACCTGCATACGATC
The DNA here is from genome assembly GCA_963924145.1 of Pyrausta purpuralis. NCBI lineage: Eukaryota > Metazoa > Arthropoda > Insecta > Lepidoptera > Crambidae > Pyrausta > Pyrausta purpuralis. Next base: position 20,109,695 of record OZ001643.1, on the reverse strand, counting down.
TACTACGAAACCGTATAGCTTTGCCGCATAATAAATATGGTGTTTCATTATGCTGTTATGACCTTATAAATATTTAAGACAATACATAGATTTAATCAATGGGCAAGTCCATCACACAGATCGAGCAGCCTCGCGAGGCATTCGGCAGCAGTTACCGCGCGAGGCAGCTTGATTTGTGTGGACGTTCCCTTGTTTAGACCAGAAAGGAGATAGTATATACTTTTTATTCCAGTATCATGTTCCCGGGTGTTACGCTATATGGGTAACGGAAACTATGCGGGCGAAGCCGAGGGTTGACACTAGTAATCTATTAAGGAATGGTGCCAATGTAACCTTGGGGCCCCTTTATATTTCTTAATATAAGATATGCTATATTTCAATAAAACATCTTGTATTAATAAAACAAGGCATATTTGACCGGTTTAGTTCTAAGTTCTTGAATACTTGATCTAATGCCCCAATTAAATATTAATATATGGTCACCCTACATAGAAAGAGATGTAATGCTCTGGTAGGTGATGCCTGCTCTGCACATTTTTGTATTGAAGTACTCAGTCCTGTTTGGGTAGTAAGTCCATGGTGGCATCCCACCAAATGTCATTTTGGTCTATCTAATTAAAAATCAGAGTATAGAAACATTGGTCGAATACTAAAAAAATACTTCCCATACTAATCAATAAACGATTATTTCTTTTTACCTTACTAAAAGTCGATGTGACCAACGTCAGACAAGGAATATTCGTCGAATAGAATACAAAACGCCTAATTTGGAAACATCACCAATTTGTTAGCAATCATCAATGTAAATGTCATTTTAAAATTTGTCGTTTTATACTAATTAAACAGACTAAGTAGTAAGAGCAAATTACCAGAGTTTGGGCAGTAAGAGCATATTACCAGAGATTCTTATCTGACGTTGGTAAAAACTTAGAGTCTAAGTCGGTCACGTGATCCGTCTGTTTTCTATGAAGATTCGATTTGTTTTTGGGCATATTTCAACCTATGGGTTCTAGAAAGTTGTTTCTTACTTATTCTGAGTAGCCCCTTTCATTCTTTTGTGGTTTTGGAACACTTTGTACCTATAATAATCCTATTGTGTCTGTTTTATTTAATACTGGCGATCCTGACGATCTTCACAAGAAATTCCAGAGCTTTTCCAGAGGCACTCAAATCAAATGACTGATAAATTTTTAGTATCCATAGAGAACAAAAAATAAATTGAATTAATTATAGTCGAGGGCGGTATTTCTAATTCAAATCCAGCATTCAATTTAGGTATTCATATTAAGTGTATTTTTCAAAAGTAACATTACATATTTATTTGCGTTATGCTACCAAACTGTGTTACAGTGTGTCGGGGTACATATTATAACTAGCTGTGCCCGCGACTTCGTCCGCGTGGAATAGTGACTTTGGGTAGATTTTTTAATTATTTTACAAATAAGATATACCGCGAATATGTTGCAGCAATATTCTCAAATAATAGCATTCAGTTTGAGACGGATGGACGTTGTAGACGTGGCAGACTGCCGAGAAAGCCGAGTCCTTTTTCTAGGCATTCTACTAATTAATTCAGTAGGTACTTTTTTATTAAAAATTATTAAGTATGGTAGGTAATTTAAAAATGGTGAGAAGATAAACAAAACTTAACAATTTTGTCATAAAAAATGTCCGAAACGTCAAAGCTTTGTAGAGATACAACAAAACAATACCCAATTAGAATGAAATCAAATTTTGCATTAAGATTGGTAAATATAAATTAAGTCAACCAACCTATTAATTAAGAATTAACCTAATGTAATCAATCACTTTACAGAAAATAAGAAGAACAATATCAAATCAAATTACCTACTATAAATTAGCAGGTTCAAACAAACAAACTCTTCAGTTTTATAATATACTAGCGGTCCCCTGCGACTTCGTCCGCGCGTTTTGAGTTTGCTCCTTCCCCTCCCGTCGCAGCGTGATGTTTTATATCCTAAAGCCTTTTTCAATAAATAAGCTATCTAACACAGAAATATTTTTTCAAATCGGTTCAGCAGTTCCTGAGATAAGCGCGTTCAAACCAACAAACTCTTCAGCTTTATAATATAATTAGCGCAAGTGCACGTTGTACTTAAGCTGCGAACATTATTTTGGTGCGGAGTTATGTTAAAACTGTGATAGCTCCTAAGATATTTATTGGAATCAAATGATATAAAGGGCAACTTTGTTCTAAATGAAATGCTCGTGATCATGAATGTATTTATTTTGATAAGAGTAAATACCAGTGTGTATAATACACCTCTAAAAATGATGCATTATTTTTTTACAAATTTATTAACATAAAAAAAGTTGTAGTAAGTCAACCATAAAAGATAGACTTATGCTGTCGCGGACTTTATTATAGAACTCTTAATGCTGAACAATCTTGTCATACATGATTTTTGTGTAACTTTAGCGGTTTCCGCAGCGTACGCAGCGGAAGCTCTCAAAAGGAATATCATTCTCCCGTTTTCGCAACATTTTTCATTGCTGCTGTGGTCTTGTGGGTCGTATCTTTATGTTATATAGCTTAAAGCCTTCCTCGATAAATGAACTATCCAACATAAAAATAATTTTTCAAATCGGGCCAGTAGTTTCTGAGATTAGCGCGTTCAAACAAACAAACAAACAAACAAACTCTTCAGTTTTATAATATTAGTATAGATTAGCGCAAGCGCACGTTGTACTTAAGCTGCGAACATTATTTTGGTGCGGAATTATGTTAAAACTATGATAGCTCCTAAGATATTTATTGGAATCAAATGATATAAAGGGCAACTTTGTTCTAAATGAAATGCTCGTGATGATGAAAGTATTTATTTTCATAAGAATAAATACCTGTGTGTATAATACACCTCTAAAAATGATGCAGTATTTTTTTACAAATTTATTAACATAAAAAAGGTTGTAGTAAGTCAACCATAAAAGATAGACATATGCTGTCGCGGATTTTATTATAGAACTCTTAATGCTGAACAATCTTGTCATACATGATTTTTGTGTAACTTAAGCGGTTTCCGCAGCGTATGCAGCGGAAGCTCTCAAAAGGAATATCTTTCTCCCGTTTTCGCAACATTTTTCATTTCTGCTGTCGTCTTATGAGTCGTATCTTTATGTTATATAGCCTAAAGCCTTCCTCAATAAATGGACTATCCAACGTAAAAATAATTTTTCAAATCGGGCCAGTAGTTTTTGAGATTAGCGCGTTCAAACAAACAAACAAACAAACAAACAAACTCTTCAGCTTTATAATATTAGTATAGAAAAGTATAGATACCTACAACTGAAATACCTACGCTTAAAACGTCGAAAACCAAAATACCGAACGTATGAAATACGTATACCTACCAGATATTCCGAAGCTCAATATGCATAATTTCAAATAACTGAAAGTTCGAAATCCCGAAAGATTAAAATCTTGAAGGTTCATATCCCAAATGTTTTAGACCCCAAAGATTCATATACCTATAGCGAAGTTCAAAATCCTTTTGTTTTGTTTTTCTTCATGAACCTCAATCTCAATGCATGCAGCAAGCAGGCATGCAGCATGCATGCACCCCGACTCGCAGCAGCAGACCACTGCGAGTCGGGGTCAACTAAAATTTGTTTTACTTATATTGAACACTTTCGGTATATTGAACTTTCGGTCATATATAAACAGTCAGTATTTTAATATTCGGCATTTTAGTATTCGGCGTTCCGATTATAGGTCTTATAAGATTCGATATTTTGAATTTTCCGGATTTTATACTTTCGATGTTTAGAACTTTCGATCATACAAACATTCGGCCTTTTAATATTCGGCCTTCCGTTCGTAGGGCTTATGAAATCCGATATTTTCAAATTCGGCATCGTAATAATGTACCCGTTTGTCGGCAATAAAACGAATGACATAGCAAATCTACTGTGGGATCTAGTTTTCAGTTAAATTTTAATGCTGTTATAATTCACCACCGAGTTTCGGTTTTGCACTCGTGTACCTATGCGATACCTATAGTGAAACATCACAAAGCAAGTTGGTCACAAGCGGGTTAGTTCAAATTTGGAATCTGTATCATACACGAAACAAATGACTAACAGCGAAGACAATGAGTGACACACCCTTCCACTCCGAATGCTCAGCGCTGTCTGCTGTCTGTCAGACATCGATGGAAGTGGAAGATGAAAGTTCGTGACATTCATTCATGACATTTATGGGTAACTTTAGTAAGATATTTTGAACACATTGCATAAGATAAAATCAAACTTGTAGATCCTGGGTCAAAGATACCTCTTTATCATTACTTTGTCAAATATAACACAAGAAGTGCAACTTATTTCAGAGAGAGCCTGTGGGTGGGGTGCACTTTGGAAGCCAAAATGTGGTTTCAAATTTTGTCTTCATTTGGAATACATAACAGGTCATTTATAAAAAAAACGAAATCTCGTAGAGAAACGTAATTCCTCTTAAAATGTATGTTATTTCGATAGCTGGTGTCAACATATTATGATCTAGTAAACTGCACCAGAAAAAAATACAATTTGGCTTGAAATTAAAGGCATTCAAAATATTGAATCAAAAATTCAGGGCTAAAATTATTAGTAGGTAGTTTATTTATACAAACATCAGTCAAAAAAGTAGTCAGTTTAGTCATATTTGGGGAAAAAAGTGCACTTGAATTAGTTTGGAGGTTGGTGAATGCGGCCTTAAATACCAAGCACGGTGCTTGCGCAAGCCGCCATGGTTTCTGGCCCCTTACTTCAAATTAAAATATGTGTTGTGTTAAAATTATTTTAACGTAAAATATTTTAATAAAATATTTTACAGGAATTCCGAAATTTACACGGGCAACGCCGCGGGGTACCGCTAGAAGTCAGTAAGCACTGAGATTATACGGACGAAATGAAACTCTTGCGTGATTTACCGAACGCTGTCAGCAGAGTTGTATTTATCTATCGACCTTTGTCTAGTTCTACATGTTTGGACCTAAAAGGATTTGTCCCAAGTAGATTTTCTCGTCGTCGACGCACTCAACGCTCGAAGTTGTCGAAGAGGCTTCGATATCTTCGAGATACTGGAGTGGCACACGCACGGGAGCTCAACATTATTTTAGAATTGTCTATGTTCCCTATCCTGCGTGAACACGAAGAAGGACATGCTATTCCTTTGCCTTTGTGCTCTGCATCTGTACTCAAGCTGACATGGAGGGAATGTTGTACAAACACATAAACACATAAACAACTTGTTAATTACTTGTATCTTTTACTAAACACGTAGAGTGGAATATAGTGTTGCTATCTTTTTATACCTTACTTAAGGTGACACCTCAGACTGAAGAGACTGCCCACGTTACGTTTCCATCATGGCCTTCTCAACAACAGGGTGCAATGTAGTACCAAAATCCAGTGAAGCTATCTTTTGTTCTTGAATAACTTAGGGAGCTGAATCAGTACTATTATAAGTTTGCCGACCAATAGGAATGTGAGTGGAACCTGGTAAGTCTGTAGTAGTATCAGTAGGAAAGAGGAGCAATATTTTCGTTAGCATTAACATTAGTAGCTGCAATTGTATCTGTATGGCGGCCATTATGTTTTCAGCGTTACTTTATACGGGTATTTTGGGAGTTCCCAGACCCTGTGCAACCATTAGTAAAGTACATGACCTTCATCAGTTTCTCTGCAAGATTCCATTTCCCTTGCAAATGTTTTGTATGCTATGCTGTCGTGTGGATTATCTTTCCATTGGAAGCGTCTACTCATCCGTTGCCCAGAGCTACTGGCGGTCTTCTAGCTCCTGGATGTGATGACGTTTTATATGTATCACATAATTATTGGTCCACGGTGAGATGGCGAGCAAGTTCTTTAGGATGATGGACTAACCGCTCTTTGTACTTTGCTGCTAAATAAACTAAACAACTAAAATTATACCCTATAGATCACTTTTCAAGCGATAAATAATGAAAATAAATTTTAATCTCCAAAACGGGCCCGCCGCATTTTACGTTATCAGTGTTTTTTTTTTGAAGGATAATTCAATAAATTCCGAGCATTTAGCAAGAAACAAGTGGCAAAAAACTTAATTTTTAAAAATCAAGTTTTACCTACCGGGTGGGAATAAATACCCACCAAATTTTTACCCACTCGCCCATCTAGCGCACAGATTATACTCCGTGATTATTTTTTTTTTTTTTTTTAATTTTTTGGTATCTCTGCACGGCTGGTGCATTTGCCACGGACGGGTGTAAAAGGTAGGGAAACTAGGAGAAATAAAAAAGAAAGGAACGGAACGGAATGAATGGAATGGGATCAGGTTAGTTTGTTTACAAACAAATTGACTAATTGTCAATTTGTTTGTGAGGTTAAAAATGCAATTACTTTTCTTGGCTATTCTATAACTATCTTTTTTACAATTTAATATTATTACTTACAATAAATAAAGACAAAATATTATAGATATCTAAATTATTCATGCATAATAAAGTTACGATAGAGGTTGGGAGAGGAATACGTTGGGAGACAAGAGAGGAAAACAAAGAGGAATGATCTATAAGAGGACACGAAAAGAAGATGTGGTTCAGATCGCCTATGCCAGTACCACATTCGCATAAGTTTGAGTCAATTATTCGTAATCTAGCGAGGTGAGCTTGAGTGCAAACGTGTCCCAGCCTCATACGGATAATGCATGTTGTAGCTAACTTACCAAGCCTCATGTAGTGAAACCATGGTTTTGTAGGAATCATAGGTTGGATGAGTTTAAAGTGTTTACCTTTGGAGCGTCCACTAACGTCCCAATCCTCACTCCACAGGTTATGAAGGTGAATCTTGGGGAGAGCAAGTAAGTCACAACAAAAGTTTTTATAAGGAAACATATCACCGTCATCTACAGCATCATTCGCCAGCTTATTGGCCCTTTCATTGCCAAAAATACCATGATGGCCAGGGATCCATCCAAAGCTAATAGACTGTCCTCTAGCAGAAGCTTTTTGAAGTAATTTTCTGGACTCAAATATGATTGGATTACCAGAAGAGTAGTAAAATGGAAATCTTTCCAGAGCTTGTAAAGCACTTTTAGAGTCTGTAAGTATTAAAGATTTACTTAACTTCATTAGCAATATATACTCAATAGCTTTATAGATTCCATAAAGTTCTCCTGTATGAACAGATGCTTCTGGAGGAAGTTTAATTTTTTGAATAATTCCTAATTGGTGGTGATACACTCCAATGCCTACAATTCCAGTATTGTAATGTTTAGAGGCATCACTGTAAATATGATGCCAATCTTGCCAGTCGCGATCAAGAGTAAAATTGAGTTTAGTATTGGCATTAGTGTCATTTTTGAAAATACCTAAGTCAGGATGTATTGTTGGTGCAATAATAAGAGACTCAAAATCAGAGCAAAATATAGGTAGATACAGTGATTTGTGAGTGGGGGCTTGAAGTGATATAAATTTACGGTAGCTGATAACCATGCATGGAGTCTTTTTATGAGTCCAATATGGGGACTCATCAATGTAATCTGATAACATTTGCAATTTAGATAAAAGAGGGTGATTACAAAACTGGAAGGAACGGAAAATAAATTTATCGCATAGTTGCTGACGCCTAAATGCCAAAGGAGGTTCTCCACATTCAACTTGCATGGCATTAATAGGGCTGGATTTCATGGCCCCTAATACAATTCTTAATGCTTTAAACTGAATGCTGTCTAATTTCTTCAAACCAGTGATATAACAAGGTTCTAAAAAGTATGAACCATAATCTAAATTACTTCTAATCAATGCATTATATACAAGTCTAAGGTTGAAAGGGTGAGCACCCCACCACACTCCTGATAAACATCTGAGAACATTTAGAAGTTTTTCGCACTTGGTAGAAATGTAATAGCAATGAGGAATGCCAGTAAATTTAGAATCTAAGATTACTCCTAAAAATTTAGCTTCTTTATGAACAGGAATATCAGATCCATTATATTTTACAGAAACAGGAGGAGGTGAACGCATGCGAGAAAATAAAACTACACTACTTTTTGGAACAGAAAGATTCAAGCCATGAAGATCCAGCCATGTTTTCAAATTATCCAGAGAAGATGTTAAAGTGTGGGAACATTCATATACAGATTTACCAATAACATAGAGGAGCAAATCATCTGCATACTGTAAAACATTTAACCCAGCTACATAAATAGAATTTTCCAAATCATATGAATAAATATTGTAAAGAATCGGAGATAATACCGATCCTTGAGGAATACCTTTTGAGATAACACGAGATTTATTTATACTTCCTTGTTTGATATGTATTGATCTTTCTGATAACATGTTGATTATGAAATTAATAAACACAGAAGGAACTTGTAATAAAAGCATTTTATTCCTCAGGATAGGTATTAACACCGAGTCATAGGCAGCAGATATATCTAGGAAGGCAGCTAAAATAACCTCATTTTGGGTGAATGCTAACCTGATGTCAGCAGTAAAAATGCCTAAGCTGTCCATGGCACTTTTACCTTTGCGAAAACCAAATTGACTTGAAGCTAATAAGCCATAACTTTCCAAGTGCCATTCTAAGCGATTCTTAACTAAGTGCTCAGCAACCTTTGCTAGCACAGAGGAAAGAGCAATAGGTCTAAAGGATGAGGGTTCTATTGGAGTTTTATTGGGCTTTAGTATTGGGATTACTTCTTGAGATTTCCAGCCTGGAGGAATGACACCAGAAAAAACAACAGAATTGATAATAGATAAATAATATGCAAGAGACGAGTCACTTAAATGAGAAAGAAATGAATATGGGATGTTATCTAAGCCAGGAGCTGAATCTTTGACATGAGACAATATTCCTTTAAGTTCATACATACTAAACGGAGAACCGATGCCAGAACTTATTTCAGGAGAAGAAAATAAGATACTAGAGTTAAATTCAGGGACAAAAGGAGGAGCAAGTGAATCTAAAAAATTATCAGCAATTTCATCCTGAAGTAAACATTGATTGGACTCTTTAAACACAGATCTGAACCTGCGAATGTTATTCCAAACAATAGATGGAGGGGTGTCTGGAGATAATGAGGAACAGAATTTCTTCCATCCCTCCCACTTTTTCTTTTTAAACAATTTGCGGGTGCTGGTCACTAATTCAGATAAAATATTGAGATTTTCCATAGTTGAATTTAATTTATAATTTTTCTCTGCTTCTTTTCTTTTTTTGATTGCAGCAGAGCATTCTTGATCCCACCACGGAGGGGAAGGGATTCTCCTAGAACTAGTATTTTTATGAGGAAATATTTCATCAGCAGCCTCTACTAAAATTGAAGCAAGAGCTTCAGCACAAACAGTTGAATTATTGCTATTTATCGGAGGAAGAGAACCAATTTTTTCATTAACTCTAACTTTGTATGAACTCCAATCAGCATTATTTAAATTATGTTTGATACGAGGCATATGAACAACAGATTTCTTGCCAAATGAATTTGGGAAAGTAATAAGAATAGGGAAGTGGTCACTTCCATATGAAGATGAAAGTGTATACCAAGTAAGAGAGGAGGCTAAATTAGGAGAACATAGAGAAAGGTCTGGGGCACTATTTCCTTCATTTGGAGGAGTGCGGCGGGTAGGCACACCTGTATTAAGTAAACATAAATTATGTTTGTCTAGAATATCTATAATTCTGCTGCCATAGCAATTGGGAATACAACTACCCCATAAATTATGTTGGGCATTAAAGTCACCCATTATAAGAATGGGCTTAGGTAACAAAGATATTATATGATCTAACTCATTGAAAATAGAAGAAGAAGGATGAGGTATATATACTGAAACAAAACAGATATTACTAACTTTGATTGCAATTATGGAGAGATCAGTATTGTGATAAGGGATAGGGATATGGATAAAAGGTAAAGAGCTATGAACCAGAAGTGCAACACCAGCATAGCTGTCAGAGCGATCTTCTCTAACACAAGTGAAGTTCTTAATTTTAAAAAGAGACTCTGGCTTAAGCCAGGTCTCCTGGAGGGCAACTATGAAAGGATTGAATCGATTTATTTGATAAATTAAGTCACTTTTTTTTGAGCTAATACTGCGGCAATTCCATTGAATCACCTTTTCCAGAGTCAATGTAATTAGACCTAACAAATTCCTTATGGGGTTGGGCAACGTGGGACGGTGAAGATATGAAATTGGACTGATTTAACATGGTTATTAGGGTTGATAATAATTCTTTTATTGTCATATTGTCATGCGAGTTAACTAAATTGCTATTAATAAGAGTACATCCACTTTTGGTGATGGGAGTATTATAATCTTTAATAATGGCTTCATGAGCCGCTCGGTCATAACCTTTGCTTCGTGGAGGAGGAGAACTAGGTTTTTTGAAAATGGTCTTTTTGTAAGATATTATGTTACTAGCATTTTTACTATTGACATTAGGAGCAAAAGAAAACTTTGGTTCATTAGACAGTGACGAAGGGGATGAAGTCAAAACATCTGCATAAGACTTTGATAGAGGAGGATGCAATTTGACTGCCTCAGCATATGATATGCAGGTCTTGGCCATGGTTTCTTTGATTGCTCTTTGGCGAGTGTACTCTGGGCATTTTCTATTTGTTGCAAAGTGATTACCGGAACATAGACAGCAAGATACAGACTCCTCATCCACGGAGCAACTATCACCAGAATGGTTTTGCCCACATTTGTAACATTTAGGTGTAGATCTACATTGGGATTTAATGTGACCATAACGACAACAATTAAAACATTGAATGGTTGGGTAAATGTATAAATCAACTGGCAAAGAATTGTAACACATATAAACTCTCTTTGGTAAAACCTGACCATCAAATGTTAGGACCACAGTCTCTATAGGTATAAAATCTGTTTTTCCAATAGTGACAGTTTTTTTCTTTAGTCTCCGGACTTTGATAATATTGCCGCATCCCACTGGGACTGAAATGTTGGAGATAATTTCTTCATCCGACCAATCTACGGGAACACCTCTAACTACCCCCATACGAGTTACATTAAAAACCGGAATGAATGCTTTGTAGCTTTTAGTTCGTAGTATTTCATTTCCAATAAATGAGTTTGCATCCTCATACTTAGAAAACGATATGACAATCCTATTTCTTCCTATTCTTTTTAAGCTGCCATCAATGATATTTTTGAAATTATTTTTCTTGAGGAAATGGCCAAAAGAAACTGGGTGAATATTGCTGTTTTCACCTGATAGTAATTCTTTCTGAACATGAACAATAAATGGTGCAGAATCTGAAGCCTGGTAAGAAAATCTACCAACAGTTGGACGAGTTGAATCGCGTGAGGGTATTGCTTGAGGTTGAGTACCTGAAGCTGATGCAGGGGGAGAACTGGTGTGTGGGACTGACATAGGGTTACCTGAACTCTTAAAGTTATCTGCACAAGAATTATCACTGTCACTTAGGTTACATTGGCAGTCAGACTCATCAACAATGCCAAGAATAGATGATTTGCTATGTTTCTTATTCTTTTTCTTACTATGTTTACACTTATGTGTTGATGACTTTTTTCGTTTTGGTGCACTGTTATTTAAATTAACAGAACTATCAGTATCGGGATGTGATCCCTCCGCATCCATATTTTCTCCATCATAAGAAATAGTTACATTATATGATACCTGAGGAGCAGATCCCCCGCCAGGATCGTCTGGCTCATTCATGATGACAAAATTTTATGGAAACACTTACCAATAAGCCGCCAAACTACTTGTAATATAAAAGAAATACACAAATACACAAAATTAACTACTTTTAAATTCTAATCTGATCCTTTTATACTAATCTAAAAAATAATTTCACAAGAGACAAAAATGTCGACCGAGTCCCGCGAAGTTTCCCGCGCTTTTTCTCCGTGATTTTTAATTAGATAGACCAAAATGACAGCTTCAATGGAACTTTTTATTTTTAATGCAGCGCCGTACTAGTAGTTTTGTAGCAATTCAATTGTACGTGATTAATTGAACTTGAGATGTAAATTTTCAATAATGTGATTTTACTCATTACTACAAAAAATAAATGCATGCTACAAAGGTTGCCTAAAGCTAAAAAACGTAATACATAAAAACAGTTTCTGTAGATTAAAAAAATCTGGGTCCTTGCAATTAGTCATAATTCTTGTATGATTTTACCTATTTTGACCTTTTAACTAATTTTCATAAATAATTTATTAAAAATAATGGAGATATTACTACATAAAATCAGTACACTAAATATTATACTAAAATATGCTTTTAAACTTCTGCGCAACACGAATTCAAAATACAACTATTAAAATTTTATAATCAATTAAGAACAACAATTGAATATAAATTGAACATTTCGATTTTTAGGAACAACACTATTTTTAAATTTACGACAAAGTAGCATCCCACCAAATGTCATTTTAGTCTCCTCCTGCGTATTACTCACCCCATATGAGGATCGTGTCAAACGGCCGTTGCAATGCCGTCTGTCTGGCTTAGTCTCCCCATATGGGGATCGGTCGTAGACTCGATCTAAATCGATGATTTAGCTATGTAATGTGGACAATTGAATAATTTGCACTGATTTGACGCTTTGACGGTAAAATAAGCAATTTATAGACACTAAAAAATTGGGTGTTTCGGCTGTTTTATGGAAGTTATCGTCTCGTAAAGACGCGCCAGTTCTTAAAATGGATGTACATAATAAGATTTTGTTTGCTCCTGTGTTAATAAAATTTGTTCCATGGTGCTAAGTGTTGTTATTTATTTGAAAAGTCTTATCTTTCAGCTTTTTTTAAGTTATGTTAAGGTATAATTGAAAACCTATGACGGAAACAATTATTACAAATACGATGAGTCATGATTTTTCCCGTGCTACCTTCTTTAACGTCTCAGTATACTGAAAATATTTTAGTTACCTATTATTGAATAAAACAGTGTGATAGTCAATATAATAAACAACTAATTTCCGTTTACAGAATGATGATAGCTCATTCCTACCACGAGATATTTGTATTTGCGTAAATTCCGCGTCGTCGGTACCTGACCGGCTTCGCGGCCCGCGCGCTGATATATTCATACAGCACCGCCATTTTTGCATTTTGGTGGCCTGACGGTCGCACAGGTAAAATAGTTTAAACGAGTGTCTTGTACCCTTTAAAATGGTCTGCGTACGTCAATGTCAGTCGCCCGTACCGTCCGTCAACCGTCGAGGAGTCAACTTGTCGAAAAAAAGGCGGGAACTTTCGAGGCGGGAAGTTCGTAATTTTTCATTAAGTGAAATTTCATTTGTATTGCGCCTTTTCACTAGTAATTTTAGTCTAAAAAAAGACGAAATGAGTGTGGACAGCGGTGGAACGTTGAAATCACATAAGAAACGTAAGGTTTCTGGGCCTTTAAATGACATGTCGGATGAGGAGGAAGAAAACAAGTATGCACCATATTACAAAAAGAACCATATCCGGAACTATCCTGAAAACTCTCCAGGAACAGTGTTTCCAGTGTACATACAAAGCATACATGAGAGCATCAAGTTCGGTAACAAAGATCCAATTTATTTAAACTCCATCTTTAGCAGATATAACAAAGGTGTTAAAGAGATAAAAAGAGTGAATGCAATGCGGTATGCTGTGTACTTTGATAATCCCAAAAACGCCAACTCACTGCTTTCTAACTCTGCCTTTTTGAGTTCACATGAAATAAAGGCCTACATTCCAGCTTCCAACTCAGAACGCACTGGCGTTATTAAGCACATTCCGACGGATTTGAGTTACAAACACTTGTTTGACAAGTTGATTACCTAGTTCACAGGAAATATTGTCTGTCAGGAGGTTCACCAAGAGGACCCCAGAAGGAGTCACACCATTGCAGACTGTCTCAATCACATTTGCAGGAAATGTACTGCCCGAATATGTAAGTTATGGTCTTTGCATATTACCTGTAGAACAGTACATCAAACCAGTTTTGCAATGCTATAAATGTTTGGGTTTCGGTCACACGACTAAATTCTGTAAAAGGAGTCTAGTTTGTTCCATTTGTTCAGAGTCTCACTCATATAAAGAATGCCCAAATGTTAGTAAGCCACTGTGCGTGAATTGTAAAGGGGAACATGTTGCCGTTGCTAGGATTTGCCCAGTAAAACAACAGAAAATAGATGAAAATAAATCTAAAATAATGAACAAGCAAACTTTAGGAGCATTTTTCCCTGCACTGAATAAATCCTTTGCAAAGGCAGCTGGCAATCCCCAAAGCCAGGCAATAAAAAAAAGTAAAGAAAACAAAGACACTTTAATTGATGTGATTAACAATGACATTATTTTAAAAGCTATAATAGATACACTGCTTACACTTTCGCAAAAAGATAATAGTATACCAATAAATTCAACAAATATCAAGGAAATGTTCATCAAACAAATTTCTAAAAAAAAGGATGGATAAAAAGATTGTTATCATTCAACATAATATACAGAGCCTAAAACCAAAACTTGTATTTTTAACACAACTTTTAGAAAATTTGAATGTTGATATATGTATACTTAATGAAACTTGGCTAAAACCTTCAGATTTTATATTTGTAAGAGGTTATAAAGTTTTTCGTTTTTTTTTTTTTTTTTTTTTATACATGTTTAACGTCTTCGGCTCTAGGCCATACAGACAGTACTTTAGTGAATTTTTAGTATTTTAACACTTAAAACTAAAACTAACACTAAACTAGCCTACCTATATCCTAGCCTTTTTTTTTTTTTTTTTGGTTTCGCTGGAAAATGCTTTACGCATACCCACCGCCCTCGGGGGAAGGCAGCAGGTTATGTGGGACTCTCCCCGATCGGGGCATACCCACTAAAAACCAGCGGCGTTCTCGGGAGCCATGAGTTCGGGGCCACGAGTCAGCGCCATAAGCACACATCCGCGGCCCCTCACTGACTAGACCGACACACGGTCTCACCCGATCTGAAGAGGGCAAGAGCCCCTGCCTTCAGCGACCTATATCCTAGCCTAACCTATCTTAACCTAACTCATTGAAATGCGAGGTGGTCCGCATTCCAATGCTCAACAAGGAAGCTAAGCGCAGGAACAGCGATCCGGGTAAAACGACGCGATTAGAGCTCGCTTCACCATAATTCTCACTTTAACTTCATTGTTTTCTTCAAAAGCACGAATTATCATGACAATTCCACCGCACAATCACAATAATTGACCCGAAAATAATAATTTCTAAAATGAAGAAATATGGTCCGTCCTTCCCTTTTCGTTTCCCGCGCAAAACTCCAAGTTTTTCGTAGAGATTCTGATGACGGCTATGGCGGTGTTGCCATACTCTGCAAAAATAATATTATATGTTCAGAAATAACCACTAACAGTATTGACAGAATACAAACAATAGCGATTAACGTTAAAGCGGTAAATAACAACGTTACACTTACTATCATGGGTTGTTACTGTCCTCCAAGAAGAGGTCGATTTCCAATTAATATTCTGAAAAATATTATTAGATCATTACCATCACCGATACTAGTCATGGGTGATCTAAATGTTCAGCTATTAATAAGCCTAGAGGAATACAAGTTTATGATCTGCTTGATGAATTGAATTTATTTTCATTAAATAATGGTGAAGTTACGACAGTCACCCGTCCAAATCAAATGGCTTCGGCAATTGATGTAGCATTTATTTCACCTAATTTGGCAGCATCCGCTGATTGGTCTGTTTATTCTGAAGATTCATTAGGCAGCTACCATTTCCCAACCATAGTTAGTTTATCTGTAGGTTACGATGTGTATACACAAGGTGCTTGTTTTGAAAAATTTGTATATAATAAAGCTGATTGGTTAGAGTATAGAAGCAAATCTAAAGATTTTTTCAATCATTTAAGGTTAGTCGATGATCCACTTCAAGCTTATGATAAATTTTGTGACTTACTTATTAGTTTAAAGAAAGAGTTTGTTCCGATTCACAAGATAAATAATAATAACAAAATATACATTCCAGTGCCATGGTGGAATGACCGTTGCTCGGAGGCTGTTAAAGAATGTAAATTAGCACTTAAAATGTATCGACGTTATCCCACTATGGAAAATTACCTTTTGTACAAAAGATTAGAGGCAAACAAAAAACTAATAATAAAAGAGGAAAAAACATTAAGTTGGAAAAATCATTGCTCTAGTTTTGATCGTACTACACCCGTTTCTAAGATCTGGAATTTTGTCAAAGTGTTTAGCCGGAAGCGATCGTCTCCCAAATCAACTGAAAACGATTTTATTGAAGATTTTTTAAATAAACTCACGTCAAATAGTCCCTCAGACACGGACAGCTCCGATCATCTAGAAAGCATTTTTGATTTCAATGAACTAAATACTCATCGTAACGCTTTTTTTTCTATAGAAGAGTTCAATTTATCTTTGACTAATAAGAAAGATACGACTCCCGGTTTGGATGACATTCCATATATCCTCATAAAATGGTTACATGCATCGGCGAAGCAGGTACTATTAAAGATATTTAACGATTTGTGGGAAGCTAGTATCATTCCTTCTTCATGGAAGTTAATTGCTGTTGTGCCCATTTTAAAACCTGATAAAGATCCGAAACTTGCTAATTCTTATAGGCCTATATATTTGTCTTCTTGTTTAGGAAAAATCTTTGAGAATATGATTAAAAATAGATTGGAAATGTACGTAGAATCTAGATCAATTATTCCGTTCAATCAATTTGGTTTTCGCAAAGGTCGAAGCACGACAGATAGCCTTCTGAAATTCACTGGAGACATTGATGAAGCTTTTAGTCAGAATAGTCTACTTGTTAGTGTTTTTCTAGATGTAAGTGGGGCATTTGATAATGTTAACTTAGCAGTTTTAGTACATATTTTACATAACTTTAACATACCTGGTAAAGTTTGTAAATTTATTTATGACTTCTTTTATGGACGCTTGGTCTATGTCAAATTCAATCAGTCTTTGTATGGTCCTAAAAGAGCCTATAATGGAGTAATGCAGGGAGCTACATTGTCACCTTTAATTTACTTGTTATACACCGCTGAGTTTTACAAATATGTAAGTGTAAATAATTTATCGATGTTGCAATACGCTGATGATATTGTATTATATACTGTACATAGAAACCTAAGTCAAGTAGAGAACACGCTGAATAGAGCGTTAGATTTGTTGTATTTATATTACAAAGATAGACTTAAACTAGATATTAATCCTCATAAAAGTTCCATTATGATTTTCAGTAAAAAATATGATTTTGATTTTGTAAATATAAATATTAAATATTCAAATGTAAATATAGATGTAGTAGGTGAACAAAGGTTCTTAGGACTAGTATTTGATTCTAAGCTGTACTTTAATTTTCATGTAAATAAGGTTGTTGATAAGATGCAAAAAACCGTCAATATAATGAGATATTTAGCAGGAGTTGCATGGGGCATGGACCCCAAATTACTCAATATGATTTTTAAAGCTATGGTAAGGAGTCATTATGACTATGGCCTTCTGATTTATGGCAAATATATCAGCCAGCTACTATTTCGAAAGTTAGAAGTTATACAAAATAAAGGTTTACGATTAATAACAGGAGCTTTTTGCTCTACCCCTATAAATTCACTCGAAATAGAAGCTGGTATATCACTTATTTTAGTGAGACTTAGATACCTAACTGAAAAGTTTTATCTTAAAGTCCTGGCTAATGATTTTTACAGAAATGAATATCAATATAATAATATTTTACAAGGTAGGCATATAGATGAACTAAAAGAAATTTGCAAAAGCATTGACCATAACGAGAAATGGGATCTCAGTACTATAGATATACAGACATGTAAACCTGTTATTTGCACAAAGAATGTGATTAATAATGAAGATTTTGTAGAATTTATAAACACTGAGAAGATTGAATATCGTAGAATCTACACGGACGGATCCAAAACAGATGAAGCAACCAAAGCAGCGTATTATGACTCGAAGACAAAATTTGGACGTTGTTTTAATCTGGATAAGAACTCCTCGATATTTACAGCCGAGGCATATGCAATTTTCACCGCATTGCAATATATAAGAAGACTAGAAAACACCAGAAATATCTTAATTGTTACCGATTCTTTAAGTGTATTATCTTGTCTAGAAAATGCTCATATTTCCTACAAGAATAACCTTTACATAATGAAAATAAGAGAATACCTATTTGAGACCAGAGATAAAGTAATAGAATTTATGTGGGTGCCATCTCATCGTGGAATTACTGGTAATGAAACTGTTGACCGCCTTATGAAGATTCAACATCCGATGATTATCAATTCACAATATTCTTCACCAGCTGTGCCTATGACAGACTATAATGAAGTTTTAAAATGCAGATTTTTGAGCACTGGAAGCAAGAGTGGGAACACACTAAAACACATAAAGGACAATGGTTTGCTCAAATACAAAAGAAAATTCCATCAAAGCCATGGTATTTCAAGCTAAAATCACCTTCTCGCAAATATGTTACGACAATTAATCGCCTACGACTGGGTCACGGCAAATTTCCAGCGCACTTGAAGCGCATCAAGATGACTGTATCCGATCAGTGTCACTTTTGTGGATTTGATGTGGCTACTCTTGATCACTTGATTCTCCAGTGTTCGTCTTTTCATATGCAAAGGCTTTTATCAATAGATGGCCTACTACAGTCCTATGAAGATGATGATATTCCCCGCCTCTTGCCATCTATACTGGAAAATGAAAATACATACAAACATTTGTATCAGTACATAACTTCTACATTTAAAGATATATAAGACCAGATGTCAAACGAAAAGAAGACTTAACTTTCATTCCTCACAGAAGACTAAACTCCTAAATTGTTGAACATACAATATGACGACAACATTACATTCAGATTGGCCGTAATGGACTCGGTCCAAAAGCCGTAAAAAGGATATGAAAAAAAAAAAGTCAACTTGTCAAAAAAACTTTTTAATGTGTGTGATTTATGTCAAAAATGTTTATTTTCATTCAATTGAGAGGATAGTGTGATTTTCGATTGCTACGAATTTATAAATTATTAAATATCAAATTATTGACTCAATGTCTTTGATTAAAAAAACAAGAAATGATGCAGTCAAAGCTGCAGTTACTTCTTACCTAGAACGCCGAAATTACCCCGTAAGTATGAACGTATGCTTTAGTTTGCTTTGTTATTTTACTTCATCAAATTTTGGTGCCAGAATATTTGAAACACCTCTCTTATTTCTGCAGGACATAGATTTGTTTAGTAGTAACAATTCTCTGAACAGAAGTGCTGAGCAAATGGCGGTCGCCACTATAGTCCAGTGCGAAGCCAGTCGAGCCAATTCAATATTGTTTTCTTGCATCAATAATGATCCTGGACAGTACGATATCCAGTACACAAGGTACACCGTAATAACTATTTTATATTTGGGTCGCAAGCACCTGTTAGTATAACATTCATCAGATTATTTATTTACAGATTGGTAAACTTCATCAAAGAGGTTAATGTAGAGAAGATTAAAAATGAACTACTTGGGTTACTCTCACCTTTGCTCTGCCACCTTTACCTAGAAATGCTTCGAGGAGGACACGGGGGACAAGCACAAATGTTTCTCAAGAGACACTCTGCCTCATTGCCTCAAAAAGACTTGTCTTACCATCAACCAATAGATGGAAACCTACCCTCAGCTTTATACCGACCTAACAGTCTAGAACAGCTGTTTAATTCCTTACAAAATGGAACCATAGATAATGAAACACCAGAAAAGGACTTCATGAACCAAATACTTGATGATATAGGTTCCATATACACATTGCAAGAAGTAGAATCAAGACCATCTATAGCTGCATTCAGGTTAGTTTTTATGAGTAAAAAGATATAAGAAAACTACAATATTTTTAACTTGGCTTTCAATAATGTAAATTACATTCTATTATAGATCATGCAAATATGATGTGTACCTTTCCCAAGATGCCCTCAACATGCTTAAAGCCTATTTGGCTAAACAAGGGCATGTATTATTGATTCAAGTATTACAAACCTGGTTCCACATCGACATTAACAGTGATACAAACAAAAAGAATTCTGTAAGTATGATGTAGCTCTGTATGCACAGAGCAGAGCAATACAGCTTACAATTAAATCTTTAATTAATATAATAATATGACTTAAATTATGATAATGATTTCCAGGATGATGAAGATCAAATGGAGGATGAAATAAATGTATCCAGAATTAACACTGAAGAAAAAGTCACAGACACAAATGGTAATTTTGCATTTGAAAGTATTTACACCCTTACACTTAAATATTGTTAAACTTTTAAAATTGCAATTATTTCAGATATATTCTCAAAATGCAATGGGCATGCTGAATATCAAAGTGTTGACAAAGAACTGCGGGACTTACAGGATGCTATCAAAGGAGTAAGAGATTCTATGGCACCTCTGAAGTTATACAAAGTAGCTGCACCTGACTCGCAGTAAGTGGAAACATATTTGTCATGATTAATTTAGTTAACTCTATAAACATGAAACAATCTGTTAGTCAAGTATGGGTGGACCAATTCTCTTGATTTTTACTTTGTTTGATTCATTGTTGCCCCAAATAGGATAATAACTATAAAAAGTAGGCTTGCAATGATTAGTATGTTTGGCAGTATACCAAGTAATTTGCAAGCCCAACTGACCAAATAGCTGAATATTAGGCAAAAGTATTTGGCAAGAATTTAGAAAAATCCCAATCTTTTCTAATACAGAGAATGATTATGCACCTGTGTTATGTACCAAAGAATGATTATAAGAGAAAGGAAAATATGAATTGTTCGTAATGATTCGTTTTTAATTTTATTTTACCTATTATCTTTCTATAACAAAATATATTTCTTAAGTATTTGGTATTCCGCCTAATAATATGAAAATTTTCAAAATTCAGCTGAATATAATAAAAGCTCTTACTTACCTTAAAATCTCTCTCTTATCTTAAAATGGGCCTCTGTGACATTCCTAAAATCTACCAAAAATGTTTGATGTAAATAATATAAAACATGTTTCCTAAGAAATTTATACATTTCCTAAACAGCAATCGGAAATGTAATATATTTAATTAACTGCAACTTGTTTGTCTCAATCTATAAACAGGGTTAACAGGGTGACTTTAATATCAATATTAATGTTACAGTTAAAACCCATTTTTCGTTAGAACTCGTTTTCCCTAGTTAAAATTAGTTATTACTTAATGCCTTTGTTAAAACTAGAAATTATCAGTTAAAACTAAAATTTACCACTGACATATTTGATTTTCAGATAAAACTAGTTGTCACATAGAGCTATGGTTAAAACTAACTAAAGCTAAAGCTGTTTAAGCTAGAAAAACTGATTTGGGATTGAAAACAAGGTATAAGTTTTAAAAATAGCCCTACCCGTGGTTCTATACCATTCATTGCTTTGTGTGGTGACTGTTTAATACCGGAATGAAGTGCCCAATTTTTCATAAACTGTACATACCGAAGACCATTTGACCAATTTGTGGTATCGTTATCCTGCATCCATGAAGCTAACATTTTCTCCACATCTTGGTAAGCCCCTTCAACAGATCCTTGGCTTTGACTGTGTCTTGGCTTTCCATGGACCAGTTTACACTCGGGCCAAAATGAAACGAGCTCATTTATGACAGAATTTACAAATTCTCTTCCATTATCGTAGTGTAAGATACAGGGAGCACCAAATGTCAAAAACATATCAGTCAATTGATACTCCACCTCGACGGCTTTCTTACTTTTCAGGGCATGTAACAAAACAAATTTTGTCAAATGGTCCTGATATACCGTTATAAACTTAAATCCCTAATCTTCCCGTGTTTGCATGTCGATAAGATCGACTTGGCAACAACTGTTCATTTCAGAATGTATTATGGGTTTTGAAACAAGTCCTTTTTTATACTCTTTTTACGCTGACAAGTTTCGCACATAGAGAGAAAAATATTTATTATTTCTAAGGTTATGTTTGCATATTTTTGAGAAGTTTCAGTTTTCAGTCTATCCCGACCACCATGTCCGATGGCCACATGAGCTGCTTCAATTATGTCAAAAATTTCATCTACATACAAGTAGTACTTCACGGGCTCCTGTTTAGTCACTAATTTTCGTATTCCACAAATATTAATTACCTTTTGTATTCCACAAATATTAATTACTTTCTGCTTTTTACTGTTTTTGAGATTTCTGAACAGCTAGTTGTGCTTCTTCAATTTCATCCACTAAATTGTCATAGGTTTCTTTCGTCATAATATAAATCAATCGGAATAAAGTACGATGATCAGGTGATGCCTCGCAACCAATCAAAATAAGGTATGATGAACTCTAATCTCGGTCGGAACAGTTTTAACTGACTCGCTTCGGGAAAACGCGTTTTGTCTTGCAGAAACTAGTTTTAACTGATATTTGAGTCAGACATTAGTCAATTCTAGTATTAACAAAGGCATTAAGTAAAAACTAGTTCTAACTAGGAAAAACGCGTTCTATCTACTAACTAGTTTTAACTGTAACATTAATATTTTTAACTAAGCACCTACTCATTATTTATAGTACTTACCACCTATAAATTATTATTATTTTATTATAGTCTTTTTAAGGACATTGCTTTTCCTATGTTATTCATATAGTTCTGTTTTGTCCAATTTTTGTGTGTCCGTTTGCCAAGTGTCTTCATTCTTCAAACATCTCCATTCTGGCTTGACTTTCCACCTATTGAAAAGAAAATCAAGAGTTATGAAAAATCATTTGAAGAAACCGAGATAAATCATAATAAACACTTTCAATTGTTACTTATTATAGTTTAACATTTTCTAAAATTTACAATTAATATTAAATGTTTGCTCCACCTAAACACGCGCCTATAGTAATTAAAGCATCGCATACGCGCGCAAGCTAACAGAGCTGACCCCCTCCCGCGACCCGCAACTTCACCCGCCGGTACTATAGGTACCTACTTCGACTCCCGCACCGCGCGCCCAGCGCCGGCCGGCCGCTCTGTTCCGCCGCGTTGGACAATTTCTGTTTTTCCTAAATTATCAAGAAGTATGAAGACATTTTTATTTATGATACATATGATTGTTACTCGATTGTCCTTATGAGAGCTTCTATAAAAACTTTGATTCTTGAATTAGTAAAAATTAAAGATAATTTAATGAAACTGTATGCCTGTTACATAATTATCTCAATGAAACTTTCATTAAAAACATTGATCCTTAAATTAAAAACGTGTTTTGTTTATTTTATTTACACAAAGCGTTCGTTTTAAACATTACTTCCTAATACGATCTTGGAATTCTATAAAATTCCTAGGATATGTGCATATTAAATAATCTCTAAATCACTATTTTATTCATCTCCTAAATAGCTTCAGAATGAATTTATACATTTCCTGTAACATTTCTTATAATTTGACGACCTCCGTGGTTTCAAGCGTCGCCATCTCGTGAGGATCCGGGTTCGATTCCCGGTTGGGTCAATGTAGAAAACGATCTTTTCTATATATATTGTTTCGGGTCTGGGTGTTGTGGTACCACCGTTGTGTCCAATTTCCAAACACAAGTGCACTGGCTACTTACTTTGGGATCAGAGAGAGCAATGTATGTGATTGGTGTCCAGTATTTATTTATTTAATAAATTATTTCAGATTAATATGTGCAAAGACAGACCCCTATTGCAATTTGCTGTGTGGAGGCTTCGGCAACTCTGAAATAAGATTGTGGGATTTAGGACAAAACAATGTCAAGAGAATAGTCAACCGTAACATTTCAGAATTTGAGTTGGCTTGCTTCGTGCCACCTGAACCTTCACCAGAGGACAACACGCTGTAAGTTTAAGCTCTTTTATTTGAAAATTAGCGAATCCCGTGTTTGTCCGTTCGTATCGATTCTACTCCGTTCTTTTAACTAGATTGTAGCGTAATGTTTCACGCCTAAAGGCTTGCCCTATTAATAAGCTACAAACTCATCAGCTTTATAATATTCATATTGATAAACATAAATAATTTCAGCCCATGCCTTACCACCAACGACTTTTAATCTGATTGTTTCAGACAAGTAGGTACAGGATTACCTCTAAGAGGGCACACCGGTCCTATACAAGCAGTGAGTGTACTAGCACAAGAGCAGCTAGTTCTGTCCGCCTCACATGACAACACCATGAGAGCATGGAGACTGTTTGACTACTCATGTGCATCTATTTACAGGTATAGAGCTCAATTCATAATAAAATCCTGCTCTTTCGTAATGAATGCATAGTTCACGCGTAATTACGTATTCATAAGAGACTGGATCAAAGTTGGATCGACTGCACGGTAGCTTGATTGGTAAAAGCGTTGACCCAGTTTGCCAGAGTTTGCGGTTTCAAATCTTGTGCGCGCGTAAGTTTTTGGATTATTTATTATTTTATTTTTTTTATTTTACAGAGGTCATAATTATCCAATCTGGTGTATGGATGTGGCAAAGAATGGCCTATACATAGTAACCGGATCTCATGACAGAACTGCAAAACTCTGGTCTTTAGACAGGACTTTCCCTGTTAGAGTATTTGTGGGGCATATGTCCGATGTTACTGTAAGTATTTAACATGATATAAATAATGTTCACAATATGAATTGCGTCATCATCATAATGCGCTATAGATAATGTATGTAGCAGACCAGTAATCGTTGCGAGATGGATGACCTATTCAAATAGTTAGTGCCAACTGCAATGTGTGTTCTGTAGTGTTATAAGCAAAACACGACTGCACGCTTCAATCGATACCTATCTCGAACAATGTACAGATGTTTTTTTTACTTAATGGAGGTTATATTTATTTGTTTTCAGAGTTCCGTACTCAAAGGGTAAAAACGAGACCCTTTGTCCGTCAGTCTGTCTGTCACAGATGAAAGTTTCACAATTTTTGTATTTCTGTTGCAGCTATAACGATATTTATACTATACATAGTTAATGGTACGGAACTCTGTAGGTGCGCGAGTCCGACTCGCAGTTGACCTTTTTTGATATAAATACACTTAAGTACATACGGGAATTAACGATACAGACGATTGCGATAAAAACATAAGTACCTTATGTTTTACGGACGTTTCGATCGGGTTAAACCGATCGTGGTCACAGGCGAACTGAGTGGTAGTTTATGTTTTAGTGTGTAAAGTTCCACCCGAACGAGGCGTACGTAGCGTCGGGCGGCGCGGACCGCAGCGTGCGGCTGTGGAGCGTGTGCGACGCGCGGCTCGTGCGCGTGCTGTGCGGCCACCGCGGCGCCGTGCGCGCGCTCGCCTTCGCGCCCTCCGGCGACTACCTCGCCAGCGCCGGTCAGTGGACTTACCGCAGGCTTGTAGCTGCACCGCCTTGGAGATGCTCTGCCGTATTGGGCCTACACCGTGTTACAGCGGACGGAGGCTGCTCTCCACGCCTCCGGCTTTTGAATTACACTCTAGTATCGCAGTTTATTTATTAGATCAATATTTATTACATATTTATATCAATTATGTTTTAAATTGTCTATTAGTATAGTATGCAATAAAATATTAGTAACAAATTCGTTTCGTGGAAATACGGACTTAAGTGAAGTAAAATTCGATGTTTCAAGAATTCTGCATATTGAAACTTACGTGGAAATAAAATTATGGGTAACAAAATAGAAAGCTAACGTTACTTCGATAAAATACGTAATTTATGAAAAGAAGTGACGATGAAGTAAGTTTGTAGATAATTAGCATTCGAGCAAATGAAATTGTGATGTAACAAGATTCTAGAATTTGTTGAATATAATTTTGAAACATCTGCGAATCGTTTTATGGGGAATGAAAATCGATGAAGAAAATTGCGATTAAGTGATGGGTTCCCATTGAGGGGCTTGTGCCGTATGCAAGCCTTCGCGCCCTCCAGCGACTACCTCGCCAGCGCCGGTCAGTGGACTTACCGCAGGCTTGTAGCTGCACCGCCTTGGAGCTGCTCTGTCGTATTAAGCGGCTTGTGCTGTGTGCAAGCCTTCGCGCACTCCGGCGACTACCTCGCCAGCGCCGGTCAGTGCACTTACCGCAGGCTTGGAGCTGGACCGCCTTGGAGCTGCTCTGCCGTATTGAGAGGCTTGTGCTGTGTGCAAGCCTTCGCGCACTCCGGCGACTACCTCGCCAGCGCCGGTCAGTGCACTTACCGCAGGCTTGGAGCTGGACCGCCTTGGAGCTGCTCTGCCATATTGAGAGGCTTGTGCCGTGTGCAAGCCTTCGCGCCCTCCGGCGACTACCTCGCCAGCGCCGGTCAGTGCACTTACTGCAGGCTTGTAGCTGCACCGCCTTGGAGCTGCTCTGTCGTATTAAGCGGCTTGTGCTGTGTGCAAGCCTTCGCGCACTCCGGCGACTACCTCGCCAGCGCCGGTCAGTGCACTTACCGCAGGCTTGGAGCTGGACCGCCTTGGAGCTGCTCTGCCATATTGAGAGGCTTGTGCCGTGTGCAAGCCTTCGCGCACTCCGGTGACTACCTCGCCAGCGCCGGTCAGTGCACTTACTGCAGGCTTGTAGCTGGACCGCCTTGGAGCTGCTCTGCCATATTGAGAGGCTTGTGCCGTGTGCAAGCCTTCGCGCCCTCCGGCGACTACCTCGCCAGCGCCGGTCAGTGTACACTACAGTGAGGTTTAGAGCTAAAACCTCTGTCTCACCCGTTCGACGAATCGAACTTCGGATGCATGTAAAAACTTTCTGTAATAAATAATCAATTTTGAAGTAAAGTCACATTGAAACAGATGGTCGAGATATTGAACCAGACTACGAAGGGATTAGAAACAGTTTTCTGAAAGTTTGCTGTAAATTACTTAAATTTGTCACGATTTATATATATATTACTCCGTACTCTCGGATTCCCATTTATGGTAATCTCTTAGACACAGCGCCCGTTTACTGCAGTACTTACCGCAGGCTTATAGCTGGACCGCCTTTGAACTGCTCTGCTGTATTGAGGGACTTGTGCTTTATTGAAGTAGCACTGTTCAAATTTTGGCGTACTATGAAAACTGGTGATATATTCTTGGACACCAAAATGGTGTGAGTACACGACAGAGACAAAGAAAATTATGGATGGAGGTGGTATTTATTTTCAGTTGTTTACATCTTTACTAATATTATAAAGCTGAAGAGATTGTTTTTTTGAACGCGCTAATCACAGGAAGTACTGGAAGATTTGAAAAAATATTTTTGTGTCAAAGGAGGCTTTAAGCTATAAAACATCACGCTGCGACAGGAGGAGAGAGAGCAAACTCAAAACGCGTCGCGGGGGACCGTCTTTATATACTGTGTGACTTCTTTAAGAATTTACATCCACATCTTATACTATGATGCTTCATAAAAATAAACGTCAATGAAACTTGCCCTACTCTTGCTACAATTTGGCGCCTATATGCCGTTCAACAGCCTGTGTAGTTCAATCATACTTCTGCCAAAGACTTTCAGTTTCGTATTCCGGTTCAATAACCTTTTAAATAACAAATGTAACACGATGTTTACAGGCGATGACAAGAAAATAAAGGTCTGGGACCTAGCAGCTTGCACGTGCGTTCACGAGCACCGAGGCCACCATGGGAAGGTGACGGCGCTCGACTGGTCGGCCGTCGGCAAGGCCAGCCTCACGAACCGCATACAGTCAGACCCGAGCGACTTATCTATAGAGAACTCACTACTCTGCTCAGCTGGGATGGATGGAATTGTTAAAGTACTGTGGGACAATCAAGCAAAGAATAAGTAAGTAGTACTACACAATGCTCTACAAATATTTGCATGAAACCTCCTTCGATTACACAAACGCGACGTTCGCCGCCTCCGCCGTAGAGCCGTGGTGTTTGTTTACATGTTACGTTTATACCAATCCATACAAATTATAGTGTAGCCTTATGACTAAAGGATATTATAAAGTAGATGATTATTTAAAAGATAGTTAAGTTTGGACTTCCATGATTGATCACATTGTAAACCTTTGAAAAGAGGCATTGACAATAGTGACCGAATTTTTTGCGCCGCTTCTTCTCAACACTAGCCCACAATTATCCCATAGCAGTGGTAGGATTTATGGTGGGACGTGTACGTATAAGTGCCCCCAGTGCGTGCATAAATATAGAAATTAAAGACTTTTACGACTTATAGTGCCTCCACCGCGCCTTTAGTGTTAAGTAAACTTGAATTCTATTTAAATTGCTTTTGCCTTATGAATATGTTTTTAAAAAACGTTTTTAATTGTTCACAGACAAGTATCCAGCCAAGATGTTCAGTCTTCCACCTACAACACAAAATGCTCATATTTGGTAGATGTGCAAGTCCATCCCGATTGGGTGGTGGCAATTGGAACAAAAAGATGAAAAAAAACCATCGGAAATTTTATTGTAATATAATAAGTTTAACATCAACATGCTCTTTCATTTTGTACAAACAGTATTTTACAATTTAAGTGAATGAATAATTGCTTAGTTTAACCTGTTCCAAGTCATAAAATAATTTAATGTGTAATTTTAAGTACTCATTCATTCAATATAAACAACATTAACTTAAATGTGAGGTCTTCTTTTAAAAATATGCCAATGAAAAATACATGATTCATAAAAAACTAAAAATCCTTCGATTCACTTTATATAACAGAAGCTTTAGTTCAACTTTCATCACATGATAAAAAAACATTTCATTATTTCTGAGGCACTTTTTTGAAAAAACTCATCAATGTGGCTTGTTTTCCTTTCTGAGGTGATGAAGTTTTCTTTTTACTATTTTTGGTCCCAGTTTTTTTCTCTGGAGGTGAAATTTCTGCCTTATTAACCTTATTATTAACATGATGAACATTATCTTTCACACTAACTTCTTCTTCATTGTCAGAGCAACTTTCATAGACTTCTTCCTTCTTTGTTAATATGTAACCATCCTCATCAGTATATGTCTTGTCAACAATTTTTCTTTTTTTCTTAGGATTTGTGATACCTGAAGTAATCTTAACTGTATTAACTAAAGGTGTTGGGGGTATTTCATCTTCAGAGTCTAGATCTGGGTTAGGCATTGGTGCCTCCACAAATGGATCATTCTTTTCATCTTCACTTTCACTATCAGAGACATGGAGCACTCTCTTTCTTTTCTTCTCAACTTTAGCATTCTTTTTGATATTACTGAGAGATTTGTTCTTCTCCTTTGTTCCGGTCAAAGTTTCCTTTTTCTTCAGTTCCTTATCCTGTTTTTTATGGGCTACTTCATCTACTTCCATTTCTTCTGTTACAACTTTAGGCACAATATCAGGCATCTGAGGTTTTTCTTGTTCAGTTTTTTTCTTCTTTTCTGTATCTTTGTTACCATTTACCACCTTGTTAGTAGGGACACTATTTGACTTGCTGAAAAAACCTGCAATACCTTTTTGAGATTTAGTATTATTTCTGCCATTTGCCAAAGAATCTTTCTTTGGTGAAGTAATTTCAGTTTTGATAGTTGGCTCTGACTTACTTTCTTGCATTTTTGCTACTTGTTTAGCTTCCACAACATTATTCTTAATTTGTTTCTTTTCTTCTTTGACTACTTTGAGGCTAGAAACACTTGGTTTCTGATCAAATTTTGCATTTTCCTGGCTGGTAGTTTTTAAACCTCCAATTTCATCAGATGTTCTTTTAACACAAGACTGACTCTTTATTAAGCCTGTGCACAGTGGAAAATCTGCAAACTTGTTTAGTGCCATAAATGAAACATTATCTACCATTGGTGATCCCACACTGACGCTATACAAATGTTGGTAGAATACGGGCTTGAGTTTAGCCTTTAAATCCTCCAGTTCTATTTCATTACAAACTGTAGTTTGTGCTTTATTGTCATCCAGCAATCCAGATACGATGTAGTTAATGTTAAGTTGTATATCAGGCTGGTTCTTCTTTAGATAATCAACAATTTGTTTGAGCAGTGACTTACTCTCGTTTACATGAATGCACATGTCTTTGCTAAGCGATACGTACGTGACTAGCTTTCGTTCATCAAGCAACATTTCTTTGAGAGAGTTAAAAGACGTTTTATCCATGATTTACTGTGTGTCGTCGATTTTTGGTGAATAATTGCAGATTTAAAATCTTCTTCGCATTATTTAGCGCACTTTTTGACATTTGTGTGTTGACAGGTCAGGCTCAGCAGGCTGCTGACATTGACGGTAACATTTTTTATAGCCAATAACAATGCAGGCAGGCTAGGGGACTAAGACTATCCACACGGCCAAGGACTCAAACAATGTTCTGTCCTGCAGCATGTGATAAAGTTCAAGAAGAAACGCGGATCAACTGCATGTAGGTATTTTTTAAATATTTTCGTTTCCAGAGATTACAACTCAACTGTCAAAAAAGGAAATAATAAAGAAAGTAGGGAATAAACGACCATGGTCCAAGAAAGTATATTTTTTTAACGACAACGAAAAAAAATAACTGATCTATTTTAGTCTATGGTCGTCAAACATCCATCCACTCAATCTGTGCGTACTGCGTCAAACAAAAAATAATAAAAAAACATAAAAAAGTTTACAACCAAGTCCAACCGACCTTTTTTTTCGTGTTTTTTGCTTAGTTTTTTCAAATTTTGTTTCCCATCGTCCTTTCTTATTTGAAGGAAACCTCAAAATTTAATTTCACAGAAATTTAACGTTTCTGTGTAGTCGTAACAATATTTAATCATCACGTAAGTCCAGTTATTACTCATTGAATCTTAACTTCGTTCTATTTTGGTCACCATTACATCATTGGAATCCTGTCTTATTAGGGCCATCGATTGATTTGAGTTATTTTTATTCTTCAGAAAATTTATTGGTGTTCGAGTTTGATCTTTTAGTGAAGTAGTTTTACAGTAAAAATGCCTGGGTAAGCAACATCTGGTGAAGAGGGAGTGGCTAACCTACTTAAAAGCAGAATTACTCATTGACACCTACTCATTCATGAGCCCACACAAAACTTAACTGGCTTATAAATAAATAATTGTTACTCATTTTTTTACATCTTAATAAGTTATCCTATGCCTGTAATTACTTTATTAAAATCTATACCTCCCAAAAATATAATTGTTGTCATAAAATTAACATAAACATTATAGGATGCAGCATTATTTTATAGAAAAATCATCAATTGTGTCTCACATGATAACACCTTAGTACCTAACTTCTAGGAATAGAAAAAATAATAACAAGAGCTAATAAAAAGTAAAAAATAATTTCTGAATATTTGGTATTTCAATGCACTATTAACCCCTAAAGGACGGCATGACATTTCGAAATGCCATTTGTTTTTCACCTCTAAGTTTTCTGATTTTCAAAGGTTAAGATATTTTTAATCATATTATCTAGCTGTAACTAAGTTAATAAAATATACCTCCTTTTTCATTAGTTTTGAATCCGTCACTCTTAAAACCTAGCAAATAAATGCATTAAAGTAATAATTTTAACCCGTGACATCCCACTGCTGGGCGAAGGCCTTACCTCAACTATGAGGAAGTTCGAGCCATACTCCACCATGCGGGCTCATTACAGGTGTATAGTGTGTGCAAGCAATTTTCGTTTGAAAGTGTTCTTTGTATGTTTTTTTAAAACTGGATTAAAAAGTTGATTCAAGAAAAACAAACAGATAAATAATAATAATAAATAAATTGTTTATTTCAAAAAAAAAACTGTTTACAAGTATGTTACTGAGTTTTCCCGGTAAGTAGTCAAGGACACTTGTAGTGGGAATAACTCGCAAAAGATAAAGATGTATATGCATAGATATAGCCAAGTTCATTTAAATATATATTGGGAAATAATGGTTTTCTTCAAAATTTTCATCACTAAAATTAACATGATTAATGCTTATAATGCTATTGATTTCATATGTAATAATAACTTAAAAATAATATAGTTCAATATTAACATACAATTTTGTGTTTTAGCATTGCAACCATGTCTCTAGAAAACATGTTTTGTACCCGCTGTGGGGAAGGCTTTGAAACCAACAAGAAGATTGTAAACTCAAATGGAGAACTCTGGCATACTAACTGTTTTGTGTAAGTATAAACTAAGATATATTTATACAAGAACATAATAATAAGTTTAAAACTGTGTTTTAAAGATAAAAGAAACTTAACAGTCACATGAATAAAATGTAGTGGAAATGTGAAGCACTTAGATAAAAGAAACTTAACAGTCACATGAATAAAATGTAGTGGAAATATGAAGCACTTAAGTACTCACTATTTTTGTATTTTTCTAATTAACATGTTCTAAATTAATTTAAAATAGAAAAATAGTGAGTTTTACATATTTGATTATGAAGTTAACACAAATACTTGTGTTTTATAATCATGTTCTGCTATGTTCCAAATAGATGTGCACAGTGCTTCCGAGTTTTCCCAGAGGGAATCTTTTACGAGTTTGAAGGGCGAAAGTACTGTGAGCGTGATTTCCAGGTGCTATTCGCCCCTTGCTGCGGAAAATGTGGTATGTAGAAGGAAATGTACTGCATGATTGCAACACTTACCGGTGCTGTAACACTTAACATACTACATTAAACGAAACATGCCATGTTGATTACTAATTTTAACATAAAAGGTTTCTAACCATCATATCATATCATGACTGTGCTAGGAATGTGTCAGACTAAGAATAAATTTGTATTGAAAACTGTTCCCATTAAACCGTTCCGCCACCGACCAACACTGTTGCATACCTTGCACGGGGCTTATTTTTGCCGGTGCTGACACGTGATGTTGCTAAACCGTTGCGCGCATTCGGCAAGCCGGAGAGAGTCTAAATATTGTTAGTAACAATGTTAGGACTTAAGAATAGAAGATGGTCTTACACAAAGTTCTTTTTTATGTCCAGGCGAGTTCATAATCGGGCGCGTGATAAAGGCGATGAATGCAAACTGGCACCCGGCTTGCTTCCGTTGCGAGGAGTGCAACTTGGAGCTGGCCGATGCGGGCTTCATCAAGCACGCTGGCCGAGCTCTTTGCCACGGCTGCAACGCGCGCATCAAGGCTGATGGCCTGCAGAACTACATGTGTCACAAGTGCCAGTGAGTTAACCCATATTACTATTTAGGGGTTCATTGTGGTCTCATTTTTCGAAAATAGAGAAAGATGCAAGTTCCTCTATGAAGAGAATCTTTTGGATTTTACAAAATTGCGAACTTATGTTCTATATTCTGTTTCTCAAGGTTTTTCCTTATATGTAAAATTTGTGACCTCATTCTCATATGGTAGGTAAACAAGGACATGTTCGCATTAATTAGGATATTATTAGATACTATGTCTGTTTCCTTAACATAAAAACACATGCCTACCCACCCATTAGATAAAGGCAAGGAGAAAAATAGTCTATCAAAACTTGTTTTTATGAAGTCATGAATTCATGAGCGGAAAATAACAAATGAATTGATGAAAAATATATACCTTTTTATATATAAAAATTACGTGTCATGTTTGGCCGCGATGGAGTCCTAAACTACTTAACCGATTTTGATCAAATTTTGCACAACGTGTGCAATTTGATCCCAGATAAGATAGCTTACATCTCAATTTAAAGTCGCAATATTATTTTATTGCAAATTATTTGTCTATTATTTGTCAGTCACAATTATCTGTTAGCCTCAAACGATTCTAACAGATGGCGATATCTATCTCGCTATGTTAAAAATACAAACGTTTCCTATCTAAGCTACAGCAACACGTGGCCGGGTCTGCTAGTATTCTATATTATCTGCATGCCTTTTCCAATCGGTTGACTGGTATATAATGCTTCAAGGCATTAAGCCAATTTTACAACTCACAGTGTAATACAGGACAAATAAATAGAGTGACATTTGAAACTTGTCAGCGGCGTGATCGACGGCGAGCCGCTGCGCTACCGCGGCGAGGTGTACCACGGGTACCACTTCACGTGCGCGACCTGCGGCGTGGAGCTCGACCACACCGCGCGCGAGGTCAAGAACCGCCCGGGGTACGCCGCCAACGACGTGGTGAGTATAACAGACTTTACTTGAAACTGAACAGCGGCTGATCGACGGCGAGCCGCTGCGGTACCGCGGCGAGGTGTACCACGGGTACCACTTCACGTGCGCGACCTGCGGCGTGGAGCTCGACCACACTGCGCGCGAGGTCAAGAACCGCCCGGGGTACGCCGCCAACGACGTGGTGAGTATAACAGACTTTACTTGAAACTGAACAGCGGCTGATCGACGGCGAGCCGCTGCGGTACCGCGGCGAGGTGTACCACGGGTACTACTTCACGTGCGCGACCTGCGGCGTGGAGCTCGACCACACCGCGCGCGATGTCAAGAACCGCCCGGGGTACGCCGCCAACGACGTGGTGAGTATAACAGACTTTACTTGAAACTGAACAGCGGCTGATCGACGGCGAGCCGCTGCGGTACCGCGGCGAGGTGTACCACGGGGTACCACTTCACGTGCGCGACCTGCGGCGTGGAGCTCGACCACACCGCGCGCGAGGTCAAGAACCGCCCGGGGTACGCCGCCAACGACGTGTGGTGAGTGATTTATAACAGACTTCAAAAAAGGAGAAGGTTATCAATTCTCGGGAACCCATCACTTAATTGCAATTTTCTTCATCGATTTTCATTCCCCATAAAACGATTCGCAGATGTTTCCCGCAGCGCCGGAGACGAGGAAATCCTAATGCATGCTGCTTGTTTGCATGCCTGCTTGCTTGCTGCATGCATGCCTGTATGCTAGCATGCATGCATTAATGCATGCCTGCTTGCTTACTTGCATGCATTAATGCATGCATGTATGCCTTACTTGCATGCGTATGCAAAAATATATGGGAACTGTGATCGAGTCGTTATAATCAAAATCACATTTTTCGCTTTCAGTATCGTGTAATTCATATGACGTACAAATCAGTAATCAAAAAACAATCGAAAGTATAAAAAACATACGGAATTTCATAGACACAAAAAAACAAAGGTTTTATAGCAAAAAATATGTCCATTCGTGGACATCCTGGCGCCTTTAATTAGAGAAGGACGAGTTTTCTGAGAGGGCGACGCAGGGTACCTCCCGCAGTTCGTACGTCGACCACTCTGACTACACCATCGCGGCCCGGGAACAGTGCCTCGACCACACCACGTGGCCAAGTCCCCCTCGGAAGGTCTCCATCCGCGATGAGGACCGGGTCTCCGACCCTGATCGAAACATCTGTTCCCAGAACGCGACGTGGGGCCAGAGTCGGAAGGTACTCTACAACCCAACGTCGCCAAAAATGATCGGCTAGGCGTAAGGCCTTGCGCCAACTACTCCTGCCTGCCAAGTCTGCGTCCGTTAGATCCACCGGGGGGAAGGCTCGACCTGACGACTCTCCAATAAGAAAATGATTCGGTGTCAAAGCCTCTGCGTCCTCGGCGTCCGGAGAGACGTGCGTAAGAGGTCGAGTATTCACGATGGCCTCCGCTTCTGCCAGCAGAGTTGCTAAAATCTCCTCCCGTGGAGTTCGCTCTCTAAGTGTTGCTTTCAACGCCGTTTTTACAGTACGCACGAGCCGTTCCCAGGCCCCTCCCATAAATGGAGCAGATGGAGGGATAAATCGCCAAGAAATCTTTCTGGTTCCAGCGAACTCGGCGACCGCCTTGTCGTAAAGAGCCCGCATGTTTCGATTGGCTCCGACGAAGGACGTCCCATTATCTGAGTAGATGACACCAGGTGTTCCTCTACGTGCGATGAATCTTCGGAGACACATGATGGCAGAATCCGCTGACAAACTGGTGACGATCTCCAAGTGCACCGCACGGATAACTAGGCAGGTGAAAAGGGCTACCCAACGTTTCTCTTTTCTGCGTCCGATCGTTACCTCAATCGGCCCAAAGTAATCAACCCCGACATATGAGAAAGGGCGTTGGTGGTGTGCAAGTCGTGCTTCTGGTAGGTCCGCCATTGGAGGTTGAAGCGTTGGTTGGCGTAGTAATTTACACAATTGACATCTGTGCACCACTGAACGCACAGCATTCCGTAAACCAACAATCCAAAATTCCTGGCGCAGCTCGTTGATTACTGTCTCAGTGTTACAATGGGCGAACTTAGTATGAAAATGTTGTATAAGGAGGCGAACTGCTGGCTCTTTGCCGTCAAGAATAATAGGTGGCTGCGTGACGTCAGCCGACGCTCGTCCCCGGAGCCGCAACAATCCATCTATCAAAATAGGAGTCAACGTAGCCAGACGGCTCTTTTTGGGAATTTGTTGTCCGCTTGATATACACATGATCTCGTCCGTAAAAGTGTTCCGCTGACTTTCAGCTAGGACGTGCTTCTCTGCTCTAACGATATCTTCTGCTCTTAATGTGGTCAGGCAAGGAGAAGAGGCACAAATATCCCTAATCCAAGAATTTTGAAACACGCGATTTTTATTAATGAATATGAGTGAAATGAATAAATGAACCCGCGCAGTTGCCCTTACCAGCCTAATCCAAGAACTAAAATGTATGACGTTAGCTACCACTGGTAAGGGAAGCTGATGAACCGATTGGATGACATTTATGGAATCTACATTGGGGGTCGAAAATTTACCCGTAGTGACATCGTTTCTAAAGGACGGTTTGAGCTCTTCTTGGCCAAGGGCTTGGCAACCTATCGAAACCTTTTCTGAAGGCCAATCTCCAAAAGGAGCCAATAAAAAATCCGGCCCTAAAATCCAACGTGACTCAATGCCGCAGGCTCCCCTAGTTGCATCATCAGCTGCATTTTGTTCGCTAGGAACCCACCGCCATTCGTCAACCGTACTGTTTTCCAAAATCTCGCCTACACGATGGGCAACAAAAGGTTTAAAGTTTCTTGCGTCACTACGCAACCAGCTCAATACGATCATTGAATCACACCAGAAGTAGCGACGGATCGGTACAAGCCGATGCACTTCGATGATACTAGAGGCCAATCGAGAGGCTATCAAAGCTCCCTGCAATTCCAAGCGTGGGATTGAAGCAGGCTTCAGTGGAGAAACCCGTGCCTTGCTGGCTATGAACGAAAGTTTAACCTCACCACTGGCAAGAGTAAACCTCCAATAAGCCACGGCAGCATGAGCCAGTTCACTCGCATCACAAAAAACGTGTAATTGCAATTCAACAAAGTTTTCTAAATTATAGCAACGTGGCACTTGGAATTGCAAAATAGCTTTACGACTCTCAAACCAACACTTCCAAGCTATTTGATCTTCTTCTGATAGCTTGTCGTCCCAATTGAGACCTTTACGCCACAAATTTTGAAAAAGAATCCGACCTCTCACTACAATAGGTGCTAAAAGACCTAAGGGATCATAAATGCGCATGACTTGTGCTAAAACTTCACGTTTGGTTAATTCATGAGGCGAGGAATAAAAATGAATGCCCGGATTGAAACCGATGATGTCGTGAGTTGGATTCCAAAATAGCCCAAGTGTACGGGTGAAGGTGGACGATTGCGAGCTACATAAATCTACATTACTTGACTTGTCTGTGAGATCAGAAAGCGACTCTTTTGGCAGTAAATTCAAACTGCTGGGCACATTGGAGACCCAGTTCCGCATTTCAAAACCACCGCGTTTATGAATTTCAAAAATATTCGCTGCCAAATGGGTCGCTTCGTTTTCAGAACTGACGCTTCCAATGTAGTCGTCCATGTAGGTATCAGTTGCAATGGCTTTAACGGCATCAGGAAAGTCTTCTTTGAATTCTGATGCGTTACGGTTGAGAATGTATATCGCGGTTGAAGGGCTAGAGCAAGCCCCAAAGATCATAGAAGACATCCGAAACGTTTTCAATGTGCCTTTCGGATCGTCGCGCCAAAGAAAACGCTGCGCATCGCGATCTTCTTCTCGTATTTTTATTTGTGGAAACATCTCCTTAATGTCTGCCGTCAACGCAATCTTTCCTTCCCTAAACCGCATCAAAATTCCAAGAAGAGGCTGTAAAAGATCGGGGCCTGTCAGAAGCAAAGAATTTAACGACACACCCTGAACCTTAGCTGCGGCGTCGTGAACAACGCGGAGTTTTGCCGGTTTGTTGGGATTCACGACACCAAAATGAGGCAAATACCAACAAAGTGACTTCGGAGGGTAACCCGTGCATTCTTCCGCGTAGCCTTTGGCAAGCGAGTCGTGTATATTAGCTCGGTATCGTTCCGCGTATACAGGATCCTTTGACATCTTCAATTCGAGACTTTTGAACCTTGAAAATGCCAAAGGAAAACTGTCAGGTACCTTCGGACTATCAGACTTCCATAGTAACCCAACTTCAAAATGACCATTTTTAATACGATTAGTAGTTTTCTCTAAAATTTCTACGGCCCTATCATTTTCTACACTACGGCGCTCATATTTAGTAATTCCAAGAGCATCTAATCGATATTGCTCTTTTATGAGAGCCTCTAAATCGCGCTTCGGATTGTCGTATGGGACCACATGATATACGGCAGACGAACCTACCACCTGGGTTTTACTGCTTGAAAAGCCGAATAATACCCAACCGAGGCGTGTGCGAATGGCTACCGGCTGTGATTTGGTGCCACACCTAATTTCTGACGCGACTATCAGGGGCCAATTATCGACGCCTATGACTAACATTGGCTTTGCTTCGTCATAATATAGCTCATCTTCTATATCGGCTAAGTATGGGAATGAACGTAAGCTGTCTCGAGTGTTAACTTGACTAAGCAGACCTAAGTTAGCTATTGACCT
The DNA here is from genome assembly GCA_963924145.1 of Pyrausta purpuralis. Classification (NCBI taxonomy): domain Eukaryota; kingdom Metazoa; phylum Arthropoda; class Insecta; order Lepidoptera; family Crambidae; genus Pyrausta; species Pyrausta purpuralis. Next base: position 20,071,010 of record OZ001643.1, on the reverse strand, counting down.
CGCCCCTTTTATCGAATAGTACTCGTTTGCATGTCGGCCTTTAATTTTGAAGTCAACATATTGAATTGAACTCTCTTTAGATAACCCTCCTACACAATCTAAACGAATAAGTCCCTCAGGTCCCCCGGCTCCTATCCGAGAGGCAATGTTGGAATCGATAAGTGTGGCTGTGGACCCGTCGTCTAGTAACGCGAATGTATCGACGCTACCAGCAGGCCCAGAGAGCGTTACAGCCAATACTTTCAACAAAGGACGTAAAGTAGGATTAACTAAAGAAGCGGCAGCCTTTGTATTGACTTGCTCGGATTTAACTTCGTTACAGGCGGATACTGAAGTTGGTGTAGGTTCCGAACGTTCATTGATGTGTGCAGAAATTAACGGCTTTGGAACAAAATTATAATCATGTAATAAAGTGTGATGTCTGCCTATACAATCTTTTACCTCACAGTTACATTTATTTCTGCGACACGTTTTAAAAATATGATAACCTGCTTTCAAACAGCGATGGCATATTTTATTTTTCTTTGTGAATTGCCATCTGTCATCAATTGACAACTTCTTAAAATTTTCGCAGTCTGACAGGTTATGAAACTGTTTACAAAAAGGACAAATTGGATGATCTAAATTTTTTATGGTTTGTTTTGGAATTTTAGATATGACCTCCTCCTCGGAAACAGTGTGCGTCCTGTGATAAACCGGGCCTAATGACGACGTGGCGTCAGCCACCGCACCAAACTTGATCGTAAGGTCCACCTCACGAGACAGGAAATCCGACAGCATCTCGACCCTAGATTTACCTATTCGCTCATGAGCCGCAAAATCCAGCCATCGTGTACGCAGCAGCGGTGGAAACTTGCTTAGGAGCACACCAAACAACTCAGGGGAACACAAGTAGTCGAAACGTTCTAATAACTTCACCACTTCGACACAGTTCCTCACACGAGTAGCGAACTTGGTTAGGTCACTTACCTCCGGTCCAATCTTAGGCAAGGCTCTGACAGCATTTAGCTCTTGCAACACAATCAGCTCGGGCCTGCCGAAACGTCGCTCCAACGTCTGCATGACGTCATCAGCCCGATGAGCCATTACAAGTATCAGGCCTACTTCTTCCCGCGCTGCGCCTTTCAATGCCTGGTTAAGTCGTGCTAAGTTTTCTACATCTGTAAAAGACCCTGCCGTATCTACGAAAGCTCTTTTGAACATTAACCAGTCCAAAGGAGACTTGCCATCGAAATTAGGTAATATGACGTTTTTATTGTTGTATTTCATTGAAAAATTGCGTAGTCCATCTACGAGCTGTGATACTCCGATCGAGCAGCCCACTCCATTGCAGTGCCCGTCGGAAGCAGTGACCCCTTGATTTCGCGTCGACAAGGGGTCCGCTGCTGGCACTTGAGAGGCGGTAGCAGATATATCACAGTGCATCACCTGTGGACATAATTCGATGTTAGTGTCTAGTTGCTTTGGTTCAGGAAAATGTGTCATTGAATCTTGTATCCACTGGGATACGCGGGACTCGGTGACACTGGATGCTTCTATAGAAGCTAACTCGGCTCGGAGCTCGGCGTCCGCAGCTTTGCGCTCCAGCTCCTTCGTCTTTTGTTGCGCTTGCAACTCTGCTGCCTCCAATTCTGCGAGGTAGCGAGCATGTCGTGCCTCCGCTGCGAGTTTCCTCGCAACGACCGTCGCGGAGGATCGACGACTGCGTGCGCTTGACGACGAAGGGCGAGTTGTATCTACTTCTACGGGGCCTACAGGTTCGCTAATGCTTGGCGCTGGCGCGGTCTCAGAAAGAGCCTCGGCCTCGACTGGCTCATCTTTCTGTGATCTCGTCTTAACCATACTATATTACCTACTTACCCTCCTGTATTATACCAAACCTTGACAAAATATTCACTTTCACTGGTTTTTAAAGGCTCGAAACTTTGTGATCGAGTCGTTATAATCAAAATCACATTTTTCGCTTTCAGTATCGTGTAATTCATATGACGTACAAATCAGTAATCAAAAAACAATCGAAAGTATAAAAAACATACGGAATTTCATAGACACAAAAAAACAAAGGTTTTATAGCAAAAAATATGTCCATTCGTGGACAGGAACCGTTACACATTGAAACAAGTTTTTATGAAAGGTTATATCGATAACTTAATAATTCTATGAAACATTAGTTTGATATATCGTTATTCTGCTTAACAAATTGCGAAACATTTTTTAGGTGAACTGTTATTCGATGTTATGAAACGACGATTATTAACTATTCGATTAATCAAGCAAAAAAGATATGAACATTCATTGAATAGTTTCCTGTGAAATGAAATTTGATATCAAAAAATTCTGTGTTATGATAAATACCCTCAATTCTCCCTCTCCTCTCCCGGGAGCAATGCGAGCATGCCCTCTGATTCGATGCCGTACGGCATGGGCAAAAAGACAGCACAAAGCCTTGAGCTCGAAACTGTATAATGCATTTAATAATTCTGCACACATCTAATGACCACACACAGGTCAAACGTGTAGTAAAAGAGTGCTTTAAGTAAGCACTCTTTTACTAGACGTTTGACCTTAAATTATAATGAGACTGAAGATCTTTTAAAATAAACAAACAACACACGCACGCACGCACAAACACACACACACAGTCATCGGCAAGTGTATGTTAAAAACCACAGTCATAAATTAGTATGTTACTATGTCACCAGGAGGAATCACTGTTCTCTAAGATACAGGATCTATCCTAGTTTAGAGGACGGAGTTTAAAATAATACTTAAGTATTAAGTTCTGAAAACTTTGTGTACATATTTTGTTTCTATAGTATGGTAAATAAATATTTTATTATTACTATTTTTAATTTGACTGTAAGTTTTTGTGGCTGTGTTATCACAGTCATTCGGAGACCGATTTGAAAAATGTTTTCGCTAACCTAGAGGTTACACTTTCTAGTTGGTCCCACTGTTGCCAAATCGGGATCTGATTATGGGATCTTGGTGCAGTCAGGGGAAACCCTCAAATTTTAAAGGCGCATATATGTTTTTTTACTAGAATCTTAATGTTGAAGTCTTTCGTCTGATAGTCAACATTGTGTTGAGCTGAGCTGATGGTAGAACTCCTTAACGCTTCCGCTAAAGGATTTCAGTGATTTTAATGTCCGAACTTAAGATAGGTAATTTGTAGTAAGGAGATATAAAGAGCGACCTCCCCCCCTCCTGTAATTAATAAAATTGAAGAAATAAAATGAACTTTAAAAATAAGTATAAACCGACTTTAAAACCGAAATGCACTAAAAAGTCTTAAATAGTCTCTTGACCCTTTAAAGGAAAGGAAGCCGGTGCTATCACTTTGTCCATCTCAAGCATCAACTATCAGAGCACCAACTCCAAAAAGAAATTGTTCACCTAAAATGGATTCCTTTCCTTTAAAGGGTCAAGAGATTATTTAAGACTTTTTAGTGCATTTTACTTTTGTTACTTTATGTTACTGTGACGCCGACTTCATGAAAACTTTTCTAGACTGTACTTATGATAAAGGTATGCCTCTTGTCATAAAAACATACAAATTACTCCAAAAAAAATCTCATTAATTGACCCAGATCACAAAATTCTGCCTACAAATTTCGCACAAAAACAAGTTTTTGTACAAAAGTTTAATGTATCTTTCTATGGGAAAACCTGTTATTTCACTCCTATCAACGACGAACGAATTTTAAGCCATTTTCATTTGTCGCACGATGTACCAAACACCCTGTATTTCCTGGTGTATTAGACAGCCATCTTTGGTTAGGGGAAATAAAAATCAGTGTTTTTAAGTGGCTATAGCTTATTGTTGTTCACAGAACAACCTATTCTGCCTGCGTTGCCACGACAAGATGGGCATCCCGATTTGCGGCGCGTGTCGCCGCCCCATTGAGGAGAGGATAGTCACTGCCCTCGGCAAGCATTGGCATGTTGAGGTATGTGTTTATTTGCATAAGAATTAACTTACGGTCAAACTACAAGACTAAGAAAACGCAACACACTTGAAAAACCTGCATTGATTTTTTTTACAAGCTTTTACTATTATTTAACTTGAAGTGTATGTTTGTCCGGGCGAAGGTTTGCAACTGAATTTGGAACCGTTTTGTTTCAACCGATTGAAGTGAAATTTTGTATAAACGCTTAGTTTACACCCTTTACACACTGCGACTTTACGCAGCAATGCAGTCGCAAAATGTCAATCTTTACAAACTGCGCTACTTTTAGCATCTATGCAGTCGCCACGCAGAAGCTCGTAATAGTCAAATTATGTACTGTATTTTGACAACTGCATCGATTCTAATGTGCGTTAGCATCGATGCAGTCGCGCTTCCGCATCGGTGCTAACGTGCGACTGCATCGATACAAAAAGTCGCAGAGAGTGTAAGGGGCCTTAGATGGCAATGCATGGATAGCTATGTGATGTCATTCTAAATCCAATATGGCGGATTATACAAGATGGCGGCCTAGTTTTTTTTTACCTACCACAATATGGGTATCAAATGGGCTAGCTAAGGAGAACACGAAAAATAATAGACGTCACATTAACGGTGAACACACACTTATCCGAGTAAAGCAAAATGAATTTCATAATTCTTTATATGAAATCTCATGAAACCTCGCACACTTCCCCGCGTCGAATCGTCCGAATCTGGAAGAATACAAGGAATTCCAGACAAATTCGGATGACGTCATCTGATTCGGTGCGGCTAATGCGCCACCGACTCGCCGGCTGTTCAATATAAAATCTTCATATTTACTCCCACCTTTAACTGTAACTCATAGCGCTATCTCATGATTTCTTCGACGCGGTCGATTTGTCTAGTGCGGATATGTGTGCGAAGCCTCCTTGACTTCAATTCGTTCCACGCGTTCGGCTCGGATGAGTGTGCGTTCAACTTAATTCAATATGGCGGATTATCCAAAATGGCGGACTTGTTTTTTTTCTGCACTACCACTATATGGTAACAATTAAAAGGGCTTGCTCATTTGAACACGAATAACTAAACAATAAAAAATCTGTAAAAAAAATATTAAAACAAGCTAAAAATTGACTTTTCATTAATATTATAGAATTTTAATTTTATAATAGCTTATCATAGCATCTCTCGCGAGATGTGTCTGTATCATAAATGATTATGACACACATATTAAGAAATAAAATGTCTCTAAGACAATAGGCAAATAAATATAAGGACAAGCTTTTGTAAAATTGAAATTGTATGATATTTATTAAAAGTTTTTTTAATCTTTTTAGGTCACTCAAATAAAAACTTTTTATTAAGAATACCTTATCCAAATAGGGTCACCGGTTTTGCCACGGAAAGTGACCGGCACGCTCAATGTCTGTTTGTAAAATTTTAAATGGACCTATAACCCCCTAAAGAGACGGACACATTTTCGTATCTACTACAATGGTATTAAGTAAACTTTTCTCCAGCACTTCGTCTGCGCCAAATGCGAGAAGCCGTTCCACGGTCACCGGCACTACGAGAAGAAAGGCCTCGCGTACTGCGAACAGCACTACCACCAGCTCTTCGGCAACCTGTGCTACGTCTGCAACCAAGTCATTGCCGGGGACGGTGAGTCATGTTTGTTACCGTCCTGAAACCAGTCAAGATTACGACAAATATAAACGTACACTAAGTGTATGGTAGACTTATATCGTTTTTAATACACTTTTGGAATACGTTGTGAGGATTAATAGATCACGAATTAAGCAACCTGCTGAAGAGTTATTTCGAATGTCCGCACAAAAATCCACACTAATGTGGAAAATTTGACTTTTGTCCATTCATCCACATTGATGGCTTGGTGTGGAAAATTGTCAAATTTTCTAATTTTCTATACATCAGTAGGGATTTCTGGAAATAGATTACTTTAGATTAATAAGTATGTTAATTGGTAACATACCTGTCTTTAATTTTTAGAACAATTCCACATATTGGCTCTAAAAATTTATTGATTAATACACAATTTACATAAATAAAAAGACGTGATTTCTTTTAATAAAGGCACCCTCTAAAAATATTTATAATTATAGTGTTTTGATCAATGCACAGTATCATCTTAAATTACAGGATGTACAAAAAAATGTTTACGAAAAACATGTCGTAATTTCGCGAAGTTACTTATTTATAAACTTTTTATCATATGATAGAATAACGTTTCGTTAGTCGGAATAATCCCCGCTGAAGGGTTATTCCGAATTTCCACACTCAAAGTCCACACTAGTTTGGAAAATTGGACTTTTCGTCCATTTATCCACACTGGCCGGTTTGGTGTGGTAAAATTTACAAATTAATGTTCCACTTTTCTAGAAATGTTATTCTATTATTTGATAAAACGTTTATAAATAAGTGATTGCGTGAAATTATGGCATGTTTTACGTATTTTTTTCTTCTAGAATCTAAACTTAATGAGAATAACACTCATTGACCAAGCACTATAACCTTCTGCGGCTGAGGTCAATTAATAGTTAACATTCAGCTGAGGTGTAGTCTGTCGGACGTGATTTTAAACATCATTTATTAAAATATATATTTTAATATAAATTATGTCTAATAATTTCATTTATTATAAAGGTTTATTAGAAATAAAAATAAAAGCAAAAAGGGTATTTTAAAATAAAACATCAGTTAATTAACTTATAACTTTAATGAGATCAAATTCTAGGACTTTTCATGCACTAAAATCCAAAAACCAACGATCTCCTATGGTTAAATTAGGCACAAATCAGTCTCAAAGTTGACCTTATTGTAGGAAATTAAATCTGACATTATTTGCAAATTGGAGAAAAGCACTGCAGGCATATTGGTTTTTTACATGCATAACAATTATATCTGGTCTGTCTTTTTAATTTACTAGGGCATATGCTACAAAGCTTCCTTCCTGCTGGTCCTCGAGGCTGGTTTTCTGGCTGACTGGGAGGCAAATCCTTTCCTAAAACTCTTGCTATAGTCAGACGGAGTTCTCTCGGGAGGCGGTTGTTATAAACGCGCTCTTTCAGGATAGGGAGAACTAGTTCTCTTGCCAAAGATAATATAAAATCTCCTCTGCGTAATTTAGCACCCAGGCAACTTTCATAGAGAACAAATGCATTAGTAACAGCAAGATCTAAAATTCTATAGAATATTGCCATGGGCCAACGACGTGTTTTGCGACTACTTAATAAATCGAACACTTTTTGTCAATTTCATCTTTCATCAACTCCACCTTTAGAATGATTATAGTCAACAATCATGATTGGTTTCTTCGTCTTATCGTCTACGGCTTTTGTATGGTGAGAAGATGAAATCAATAAAACAGCCTTGCATTTTTTTGGCACATGGGAGAGTAAGGTATAATCTTTTGTAAACCCATATAAGGAGCTCCCTGGTTTTCTTTGCTTATTTGGCAGAAAATCGGATGAAATTGACTTCTTGGTTGTTAAAAGCTGCATGAGGGGAATGGAACTAAACCAGTTGTCGGCAGTTATATTTCTGTTGCTGTTTTCTATAGGCTTCGACAGTTTGAGGACAGATTGAGTTGGAACTGCTAGGTCTTTTTCTACAGGTGACAAACCCTCACCGTCTGAACCTTGCCACAATAAATGTATGCATTATACATTTATCGAGTTTCAGCATCGGACAAAACAAGACATACTTGACGGGCTTATTTAGCATGTATACCATAAATTTGCATCGACCCCTGAACGGTATTAACATCTCGTCTATGCAAGTATTCGGTCCAAGGTTGTAGTTTTGTTGAGAGTTCAACACAAATCTGTCAAATAGCCACGAAATGGCCGCTAATTTATCGGAATTCAATCGCTCTTGACGATCAGCGCCATTATCAAATCTCAAGCAGTTGAGTAATGTGCAGAACCGATATTTTGACTTGACACAACGGAAGATTTTATGGGCAGTGCCATTTGTCGCAAACGGGTAGTTAGCGTCTATATCATTATTTTTGAAAACCGAGCTGTAATATAAAAGCCCAAACAAACATCGCATTTCGGATTCGTTGGTATCTTTGAGCTCTTGTCTGCTTGAGTTACGGAATCTTTCCCGATACGTTTGCAACTTATTATTTATATGCAAAGAAATGGTTGCTAACATTTCAGAGTCAAACATTTTAGACCAAAGTTCTACAAAATTACGGAAAATGAGTGCCTGTATTGGCTAACTAAGAGATGTGAATAATATTATGGGCAGGTGTTCTACTGTTTCTTGCTACTTCCGTTTTGGACCATGAAAACCCGTTCTTTCCAATGTAGTATAAAATAGTATCGTCATTAGTTTGAGAAACCAAAGAGCTAAGTGGTTCATTATCGTCTCACTCTCTGGATTGAGTTTCATCTTCGTCAAGATCTTCGCGTAACGCTTGCCATTCCTATTCTTCAATATAGTTAGGGTCTTCTACAGAATCGTCAAAGTCACTGAACTCATTTTCTTCCTCTAATTCTTCCAGCCATGCCGTTATTTGCTCTTCGTTCTTTTTTAACCTTCCGCTACAGTCACGTTTTGAAGGGCCAGCGGTTATTCCTTGTTCCGACGTCTATAAGGAATAACAAAAACAAAATATCTTTTTGGGTTCATAAAGATGAAATAAGAAACCAAAAATTTGCGCACGGGCGGGACTTGAACCAGCAACCTTTTGGCAAACCGGGCCAAACGCTCTTACCAATTGAGCTACCGTGCTGTTAGTCCGACCCTGCGAAATTTGTGGTCTCTTATGTAAACGTCAATTGCGTGACGCTTAGCGCCATCTAGCCGTCTGTTTATGAAACAGATGGCCCAAGCAGTTATTCTTTACAGAATAAATTCAACTTGGAAATTGATGTCGCTTCGCTATCTAATGCTTTAGAATGTTTTTAACACTCACAGTGTCATATTTTATATTCATAAAGATGAAATAAGAAACCAAAAATTTGCGCACGGGCGGGACTTGAACCAGCAACCTTTTGGCAAACCGGGCCAAACGCTCTTACCAATTGAGCTACCGTGCTGTTAGTCCGACCCTGCGAAATTTGTGGTCTCTTATCTACAGAATAACTGCTTGGGCCATCTGTTTCATAAACATTCTTTACAGAATAACTGCTTGGGCCATCTGTTTCATAAACAGACGGCTAGATGGCGCTAAGCGTCACGCAATTGACGTTTACATAAGAGACCACAAATTTCGCAGGGTCGGACTAACAGCACGGTAGCTCAATTGGTAAGAGCGTTTGGCCCGGTTTGCCAAAAGGTTGCTGGTTCAAGTCCCGCCCGTGCGCAAATTTTTGGTTTTTTATTTCATCTTTATGAATATAAAATATGACACTGTGAGTGTTAAAAACATTCTAAAGCATTAGATAGCGAAGCGACATCAATTTCCAAGTTGAATTTATTCTGTAAAGAATAACTGCTTGGGCCATCTGTTTCATAAACAGACGGCTAGATGGCGCTAAGCGTCACGCAATTGACGTTTACATAAGAGACCACAAATTTCGCAGGGTCGGACTAACAGCACGGTAGCTCAATTGGTAAGAGCGTTTGGCCCGGTTTGCCAAAAGGTTGCTGGTTCAAGTCCCGCCCGTGCGCAAATTTTTGGTTTCTTATTTCATCTTTATGAATATAAAATATGACACTGTGAGTGTTAAAAACATTCTAAAGCATTAGATAGCGAAGCGACATCAATTTCCAAGTTGAATTTATTCTGTAAAGAATAACTGCTTGGGCCATCTGTTTCATAAACAGACGGCTAGATGGCGCTAAGCGTCACGCAATTGACGTTTACATAAGAGACCACAAATTTCGCAGGGTCGGACTAACAGCACGGTAGCTCAATTGGTAAGAGCGTTTGGCCCGGTTTGCCAAAAGGTTGCTGGTTCAAGTCCCGCCCGTGCGCAAATTTTTGGTTTCTTATTTCATCTTTATGAATATAAAATGGACGTAGTTACGCAAAAAGGATCCAACCCACAAAAATTGCAAAACTGACATAAATATAACAAAGCAGTCGTCAAAGTATATTCTTTCAAGTAGCAAAAAGATTCCAGTAAAAATCTGACATTTTGACATTTTTTTCCTCGTGAGGTACCATCCCACATGTATGGACAGTGTATTATTTAAAATCTCAGTAATGCTCCAAGCTCCTTGGATCCTTATTGCGAAATTAATATTCCAAGTAATAAAGACAAATTTCATTCATCTAAAAAGATCCATGCCACTTGGATCCTTTTAGAGAAATAGATATTCAAAGTGATAAAGACATATTTCTTTCATCAGAAATGATCCAAGCCACTTGGATCCTTCTGGAGAAATAGATATTCAAAATGATGAAGATATATTTCATTCCTCAAAAATGATCCATGCCACTTGGATCCTTCTAAAAAATGATATTTGAAGTAAATTTAGATATTTTTCTTTTATCAAAAACGACCCATGCCATTTGAATCCTTATTAAGAAAATGATATTCAAGTAATAAAGATATGTTACAGTCACTTAAAGTAACCATACTGCTTAGTTGAAGCCTTTTTAGGGTATAAGTCAATAATGACAGCATTATTTGGTCAAAAACGATCCACTTGGCTCAGATAATTTTATAGTAATTCAGAATTTGCAATATGTTTTTACAAAAACGATTCAGAGATTTATTTCTCACAATAAATATTTATGTTTAATTAAATCACATCTGAATATAACGAATTAAAATGCAAACTTTATTTAAAAAAATATATAAACTATTTGGTTTCAGTTCAGTGCCGTCAATTGCTTTTAAAATTGTTGGCATTTGTTAATCGTCTGTGAAACGTAAAAGTCTGACAGCATGGTTATTCCGTAATTTGGGTTATTCCGATTTTCCACTAGTGTGGAAAATTTGACTGCTTTTCTGTTTATCTACCTAATCTGATGGTTTGGTGTGGGCAATTTTTTCAGTTCCGAGAGAATTCGTGGATTTTAGTAACAGCACTTTTATTATTAGTAGTATTCCAGTACTCGTGGCTTTAACTGTTCTTTTCAAATTGTGTAGTATAAAAATAAACGTTGAAAGATTTAAAGCACAAAAACGATGTTTCTTCACTTTGACGTCATTTATTTACATTATGCCAGCAATTAACTTTTTTTTATGATTGGTAATAGTTACACGGTCGCAAATGTACCTACCAATTTTATAAGCAAAATAAATTAAAGCGATAATACTTAAAACCATTAAAGTAATTAAAAAAATAAGTACTGCGTTGTGTTACATTCTTTTGTTTTTTGCTTTATTGTCTACCACCAGTTACCTTACCGGTTTAGTTGCCGAAATGCAGATGGTCATAAAGAAACTGTATTCTATTTTTTTGATAAAATGATAATAAACAATGATTTGTCAAATTACGGTATGTTTTTCGTCAACAAGAAAATTTTCGTCAAAATAAAAAAACCGAATTTACGTTTTAATCTCTCCATTAATCTACCCCCTATTATAAAAAAATTGAAATTTACGTGAATTAAACATCATTTATAGATATTTTTGTAGAACATTAATATTCAATGAAATCACCGCAATTTTTGTTGTAAATTGTGCTTCAATTAATGTCTGTAGTGTAATGATGTAAGAGATTCTAGCTTATAAGGCTTTTAATAAAGACTCGCCTCCTTTTTTAGTCCTCAACCTTAAGTCATAAGACTGGCCTTATTAGTTCCAGTCTTTTAACGTTAAACGCTCAGCACTCACTGAGACTTTCAAGACCTTTTAGTCGTTTAAGGCATTTAAGTCGTTTCACTCGTTTAAGTCATTTAAGTCTATTAGTCTCATACAATATCTAACTGAGTCGTCGTTAAGACTACAACTAACGTCCTAATTTTTAGTCTTTTTTTGTAGTTTTATTTTAAACGACTGGGTTTCTTTCATCAAAAAGCAATAAGAAAAAAAAATAAAAAGTTATTGATTACGTTATTCATAACCTAATAAAATTAAATAATAAATATTTAATTTTTGGAAATTCCCCCCACTGATGTGAGAAAGTGAAACATTTGTCACACAGTCAAAAAGTCCCATTTTCCAAAAAAAGTTGTGTTATGAATAATACTAATATTTAAATGAAAATAGAAAGAAAGAAAAAGAATGATTCAGTAAGAATTACAATGTTTCGATAAAAGAAAGACTGATATAATGTACGAAATACGTAATTAGTTTAGTGAGGATACTTCTTTCATAAATTTTCATTTTTAAATAAAGAAAAAAATATTCTTATTAAAGCAACTACTTCGACCTTTGTTTATAAAGTATATTTTAGGTTCAGTATAGATATTTATAACCATTTAGCTACAATAATTATTTAAATTAAATCAATTGGATCTCTATTGTTAAATACCATTTGTACGGTTTGTTACAGAAAACATTATTTAGCAAAAAGGATCCAACCCAATGTTTTTGTTAATATTAAGGGAATAAATAACTAATATTAATTAATTTAATTAATCTTTATCACAAACCAAAAGAAGAATATAAATAGAAATAATAAAAATTAAAACACAGTTTGACAGCTTAGGGCATCAATGAAAAAAACAATGCTACACTTTAAACGTAAATTACTCAAAAGTTACTTGCTGTGGGTTGGATCCTTTTTGCGTAACTACGTCCAAATATGACACTGTGAGTGTTAAAAACATTCTAAAGCATTAGATAGCGAAGCGACATCAATTTCCAAGTTGAATTTATTCTGTAAAGAATAACTGCTTGGGCCATCTGTTTCATAAACAGACGGCTAGATGGCGCTAAGCGTCACGCCAACAGCACGGTAGCTCAATTGGTAAGAGCGTGACGGCTAGATGGCGCTAAGCGTCACGCCAACAGCACGGTAGCTCAATTGGTAAGAGCGTAGCAGCTTCTAACTCTGCACGTATGCGCTGCTGTCTGACTGTTGGCGCGCGTTTAGTAAAGGTACTTAGCGCGGCAAAGATACATTACACGATGCAGCGGGTTGGCAACGTCGCAAGTGTTTGGCGGTGTCTGACAGACTACCATCTCAGCCGCAGAAGGATATTTATAAGTATTTTTCGTGGAATGCTAAGATAATATAAAATCACGTCTCTTTTTTAATGTAAATTGTATTTTAATCAATCCACACATGAACCTTGGTGGCCGTGTGTTGGCAGTGTTCACGGCGCTGAACAAGGCGTGGTGCGTGCACCACTTCGCGTGCGCGGTGTGCGACGCGGCGCTGAGCACGCGCAGCAAGTTCTACGAGTACGACGAGCGGCCCGCCTGCCGCCGCTGCTACGAGCGCCTGCCCGCCGAGCTGCGCCGCCGCCTGCGCCGCGCGCACCACTACTCCGTGCGCAGGAACTGAGCCGCGGCCCAGTAGCCTTTACGTAGTAGGATTACTATGTTTGTCCCATACAAAAAGTTGTTGTATTTGAGCGTCAGAATTAGCCCCAAGAAGGAATGCAATAAATTTTGATAGACTTTTTAAAACTTTTAGGGCCGATTGTTCAATGGTCAGATAAAACTTATCAGACTGATAAATTACAAAGCGACAGATTTTAAAAAATGACAGTTACGTATGATTGCTGACAATTAGGTGACGTTTTCAAATTAGCCATATTGTATTTTGTTCGACTAATATTTCTTATCTGACTATTGAAAAATTAGCCCCATATTCTAAACTGAAGTCATTAAAGGATCATATAAATATTATTTTGATAGACCCTTTATAAACTGAAGTCATTAAGGGATCATATAAATATTCCCTTTAAAGCATTTTCTAAAATACCTGTTGCCTGCGAGGATTAAAATACAGTGGACTTACTATACACCATCCTTTGAAGTGAAACACCAGTGGCGAATGGGACATATTTTTTTTACAAATTCCCAGTTGCCCCCAGTGGGGGCTACTAGGAATAACCGCCCGGCGACCATACCGCTGCCGCTGCTCTATAGTAACTGACGTATGCCAGGCAGTGTGAATGCACCATTAAGTGCCACCGACTTATCTGAAGAATGGCTTAAAGGATATTAACCAAAGCCGGGCCCAGATTGCGTCTTTGTAGTTTATAAGTATTTCAAAAATCTTGTTTGAATTATAATTGCACTGGTATTTTAAGGGTAACTAAGTAAGTACCTAAGTATTGAATTACTTAAGAAAAATATAAAGTTACCTTCTGAATGTATCAAAATGAATGTAGGTGAGGTGCAATAACTCGGCAATCACAAAACATAACCTCAAAATGTCTAATCTGCCATTGAATTCCTTGTAAACCCCTAATTATTTTTCAAAAATATTTTTTGTATCCTTTCAAATATTTATATATTTTATCCGAACATTTTGTAAAGACGCATGCAGACGCAAAGTGGGCCGAGTTTCATCCGAGCTCAGCCTGGTAGAACATTTTGTAAAGACGCATGCAGACGCAAAGTGGGCCGAGTGTCATCCGAGCTCAGCCTGGTAGATTATACGCCTTAAGTACTAAACGTACCTCGTTCCGATCGAAACTGGCAATCGCGCACATTTTGTAAGGCATAATTACGGGCACTCAGTCTCACTACCTCCTGTGGACGCACTAGCTTTAAGTTTGATTTGATTTATATTAAAAACTAATGGCTAAACTCTTATACATAAGCTATTGATTAATATCAACCTATTTTTTTATAATAACGTTTATTATTAAGATATGTATTAATTAATGTGGTGCCTGCCTAGTATTGGAACTTACGACAAGTCTATCCACTTGTATTTTTATACTATGTTAACTTTTGTACAAGTAATGTGCCATTAAGTGCCTACCTACATATTCTACAATATTCAAATCGAATGTGAATTTCTCACAGACCGTGACATTTAATAATATGAATTAATATTATATTTGTTTTAATATTGTTATTCATTGAGAAAACTTTATATTATAAATTGTGTTGGAAAAAGTACTCACCTGACAAAAGTTGGATGTTTTCAAGTGCAATTTTATTATGTCATTGACTGTCAAAATGGATATCTTTATTTTATACCACTTGTGCGTGGTTTTAATTGCAATGCAAATAAAATCAGTAAGGTTTGGATATTTGTAATTTTGATTATGTTGTATTGATAATTTAGGAAAATTAATCATATTAATCAATCATTTATTGTAATTTAATTATACTTTGACATACTTGTTTTTTTTTAAGTTTACGCGAATACTACTTGTTGATTAAAACACAATTTAAAGATATTTTTCGGAGATTTCTAAATTTTACATCCCGATGTTTCGAACACTTCACAGCATTCATAGACCACAAAATATCTGTAAAATGTGTTATAAGTTATAATAATCAATGCACTAATTAAGCTAAAACGTATATAGTATTGCAAAAATCTATTTAAACTGGACTATGTGTACAATGGTGCTTAGTTTAATAAAATATTAATTAACAGTTTTTTTTAAATTCTATTCTTGTGTATTGGCAGTGTTGGTAAAAGGTAACTACGTTTGTGTAATGGGTACGTATTATAATACCGAAAGTTCATAATACCTACAAATGAAATACCTACGCTTGAAACGTCGAAAATCAAAATACCGAACGAATGAAATACCTATACCCGATATACCGAAGGTCAATATGCCGAATTTCAAATAACCGAAAGTTCAAAATCCCGAAAGTTCGAAATCCCGAAAGTTTGAAATACCGAAGGTTCATATCCCGAATGTTTAAAATCCCGAAGATTAATATACCTACAGTTAGTATACCGAAGTTCAAAATCCCGAAAGTAAGATTAACTTTGCGGTAGGAATGCAGCATGCAGCATGCACGTAATCAAACAGGCATGCATGTAGCAAGCAGGCATGCAGCATGCAAGCAATCAAGCAGGCATGTAGCATGCAAGCAATCAAGCAGGCATGCAGCATGCAAGCAATCAAGCAGGCATGCAGCATGCAAACAAGCAAGCAGGCATGCAGCATGCATCAAACAGGCATGCATGTAGCAGCAAGCATAGGTTTTGCTCTTCTCCGGCGCTGCGGGAAGTGCAGCCCTTTCGCCCTAGCGTAGCGAATCTCAGGCACCCACGCTCGCCTCCGCAGCTTCGGCTTGCTGGTCGCCTTCGGCGACTAGCCTCAGCCGCCCCAGCTCGCACGGGAG
This sequence comes from Pyrausta purpuralis, assembly GCA_963924145.1. NCBI lineage: Eukaryota > Metazoa > Arthropoda > Insecta > Lepidoptera > Crambidae > Pyrausta > Pyrausta purpuralis. The sequence continues at coordinate 20,054,932 of OZ001643.1, read as the reverse complement.
CCTGAGATTTGCTACAGCAGGCGAGGGCTGCTCTCCCTCCGCGCCTCCGGCTTTTGAATTACACTCTAGTATCGGGCAGACTAGTACCACGGCGAAGGACCACGGCGATTCGGGGTCAATCAAAATTTGTTTTTCTTAATGAACCTCAATCTTAATGTCTTGTAAATTCAGTATTTTTAATCTTCGGGTTTTAAATTTTTCGGTACATTAAACTTTCGGTCATATAAACAGTCGGTATATTGAACTTCGGTCATATGAATAGTCGGTATTTTAAAATTCGGCATTTTAGTATTCGGCATTCCAATCATAGGTCTTATAAGATTCGGTTTTATGAATTTTCGGGATTTCAAACTTTCGGTATTTCGAACTTTCGATCATATAAACATTCGGCATTCTAAAATTCGGCCTTCCGTTCGTAGGGCTTATGAAATTCGGTATTTTGAAATTCGGTATTGTAATACGTACCCTGTGTAATTTAACTACTAACTTCAATAACAACTAGTTTAATTACTAAATACTTTCATTCATGAAAGATTTTGTTTTCTTAATTATTATGGTTATTTCTGCAAATAAGGATAAGAGATGAAAGGCCGATATAATAACAAATGAACAGTGAGGTCATTTGCAATTGGCTCTCGACATATCTTATAATTCTTAATTAAAACTTATAAACTAATACAAAAGACGACACAAATAAATAATTAAAATATTGGATGAGTTACAACACCGAGACGTATATACAAGAGAGCATTGATAGATAGTAAGCAGTATGTGTAGAAAGTATGGACTTTAAAGTAGGATTTTGTTGTGCATTATAAATTTAGTCAATATTTCTAGAAAAGGTGAGTCAACTAATCTAAACAAGGAGTTAAAGTTACAGGGTTGAGATACAGAGCTGGGGAGGTGGTCGACAAGCATGCAACAAGCCGCCGACAGGTCATCGAAACGCTGTCGACACTTTGTTGACGCATCGGCAGTTAGCAGTGACATGTCAAAAGCGTCATTCTAACATCAACATTCCTTTGTATAGTGCCACCAACTTAAGTGGAGAATGGCCAAATATGAACCTACAGTTACCAAAGAAGAAGAAGAAGAAAAACCGACAGTTGTCACTTTGAAAACGTCATGCTGCCGCTGCGTCATGATGGTACACTTCGTGTGACTATTATTGATATTAAAAAATCTCGGAAGCAATTTTGAAAAGGCGTCTTCTTTTATTTATGAATTATTGACTACTAAATAATGATAATAATGACGATATTACAAAATCAATTTGATTGATAGCTATTTTATATTAATGGCAATCTATATGTTCTACATCTCTAATTCTATTTAGAACTTAAATGGTAGAAGAACATGCTTTGCAATGTTAAAACTAAATTTGGTTGTGCAATAATTACAGTAAACACTTGTTTAAAATTTTTCATCATCTAGTTACGGCGAGTTTTAAAAGCCAGAATAGAAGTCGGTCATTCTCAGCAGGCCTGGGCCCCTATTTTTGATTCACTCGCGTAGAGATTACGAATGATTTTCCTTCGCCATCCCAAAATCGGCATTTTTGAATCATTCGGTCGAACGAAATCCCCAAACGAGTGCCTCCGACCACTCGTTTGGGAAGGCGAGTGATAGACGTAACGTCAAAAAAGACGTGTTTTTGTGTTAAATTTTGTGACTTGCTTTCTTGCTCTAAATTTTAATTAATTAAGTATAAAAGTTCAATTAAACTGAAAGTACATGAATAATTTGCTTTTGCAAAGGTTTTTAAAGTAGTGGAAATGACAAAACAGTTGAAGATTTTGTAGAAAGAGCTGGGGCCCTATTTTTGAAATCCTTCGTATGACTTATTTCAAACGTATACGCCTAAAATTTCACTCGTCCACCCAAGTCACTTCAACGCAGTTTTTCGTATTTTTGAATCATTCGACTGCGGTGTTGCCATTTTACAAAGAATTGATAAAATAATGTCTTTTTACCAAAGATTAAACAAACCGGTAACATTCGCAACCGTAATTTTGACGATATTTTGGCTGTATATTCAAAACGTTAGCCTTTTTCATAAGAAAAAACTATTAATGTCACGTCACTTGTGTCAACATAACAATTTATTGGATTTTGCATTTATTAATGTTTTCTTGATTTTGTGATAAAAAAGTTAAAATCAACATTATATTAGCATTATACAAACCTGCAGCTCTCATCAGTGATGAGTAGAGAAATATACTTCAACCAGAAACATACGCAAAAATATTAGACGGCAAGGATTTGTTGTTTCACAATCAACAACAAAATAAAGCGAATCCAATTCAATGCTTCAACACCCGAGCGGTTGCAGGCAACCGCATAACAATAGAATTTGCATTGTGTCTCGTCCACATACGCTTGAGGGATTAAATAAACATTGAGAGGCGTCTTGACTTAAGGTATTTATCATGCATTATTCTTCTTCTTCTTCTCCTGTTTAGGTGAACAAACAATAGTCTACTGCGGTTCAGTGGTAAACTTATGTGAAATGTGATAATCTAGACTGGCTACTGTTATTTCTAAGATTCACTTCTACTATTCATTCTTTATGATTTCTTTTAATCTGTTTATAATCTTTTTCAGGTATAGCAACAAGACAATCATAAAAACCCTAATCAAACTAGGAACGATAACAAAGATAACATAGCAAAGAGATGGTTACATGTAGTATTCATTTATAATATGGAGAGAAAATTAAGTACTCTTGAGTCTAGAGAACACCAGCAATCATCCAAAATCATTTGCAGTCAACATTATCAAACAAGTTATTCTATATTTTTGATATGATGTGTGTGACCTATATCTATTTTAGACTTTCAGTGCAATTTAATATAACATTTTAATAATAAAGTCTATTGGGTTAGTTTAAGAATACAGTGATTAGTAATTTCTAAAAGTTTCTAATATTTCTAAAAGTAATCTCTCTGCATGACCTTAAAGTTTGACTGGCAGAGAATGCTTTTAGCATTAATTTCACCTTTGTACACTATGATTTGTGCCATAAAGTCTTTAAATAAATAAATAAATAAAAATATAGCTTTGATAATTATTTATTGATGTAATAATTTAAATTTGCTGTTTTTTTATCAGACAAGCTTTTCATTAACTGTTAAATAATACCATAGATGGACTGTACATCTGAGTAATAACTTGTTTATGTCAATGTTATTCTGTAGACATTTATTTTTAAGTTGTTATAATAAAATGAAACAAACATTTGTAAGTAAAACAATTTTTATTTAAGTAATTAAAACATTCATTTTGTACATTTACCATAAAGATATTTGAACTGACCTTTGTAATGTGCAATAAAGAGTTTCTTGCTATCATGTTCATCTTTTTTTTTGCATGAAATATCACTAGAAGCACAAAACACATCCCAAACCTACATAGACCCAACCAATTCTCCGGAAAAACAATCAGCCACTAAGTTTTTAGGCATCTTTTCAACGGTTTAATATTTTTGTGTTCACAAATTATTGGCATCATAATCCTCTTTAAACAAACACTTTACAATGCTTTTTTCATCAAAGTTCTCTTAATTTGAAATTATCTACGGATTATCCAATACTAATTTGAATTCATTGTTAGTAGTGTATATTTACAAAATATAGTGCAGGCAGTCTATTTATACACTTATACACCCGGTAGTCTTTGAAGGTTGTGGATCCTGGAAAGATTAAGGTTAACTTTAACTACATTGATGTAATGAAAAATTTAATTCAATTTGTGTCATGATACTTACTGCAAGCTACTGCCATCATTTCAGGAAGGTTTTTAGGGATTTAAACACACTATCTGAGTACTGTAGGGCAATTCAAGGCTTTCAGTAATTCATCAAAAACTGTGCCTGTGCCCCGAGCAATTCTTGCATTTCTATGGTTTCCAAGGAAACTTTTAGGATTCAGCAACAAACAATTAATGACTGGAATGACCTGGAAGTATTATTGGTAGATTAGCTTTATGTGCAAACAGTCGAACTGCCTTCATTTTATGTAATCAAGATATTTGTTCAAACAGATAACCATGACTTAAACTTACCTTAATTGCAATGGATACTCGGGCAATACGGTCTACTCGAGACCATAATAGGTCTCGGAATCAGGACTAATTCTTTGGTGAGCTATTTATCTCGAAATAATTAGATTTGAGCTGTAAATTGCCCAGTCAAACGGGTTGTTTCGATGTCTCTTTGAACAGCTCTTTCTACAAAATATTCAACTGTTTTGTCATTTCCCTTACTTTAAAAACCTTTGCAAAAGCAAATTATCCATGTACATTCAATTTAATTGAACTTTTATACTTAATTAGTTAAAATTTAGAGTAAGAAAGCAAGTCACAAAATTTAACACAAATACACGTCTTTTTGACGTTACGTCTATCACTCGCCTTCCCAAACGAGTGGTCGGAGGCACTCGTTTGGGGATTTCGTTCGACCGAATGATTCAAAAATGCCGATTTTGGGATGACGAAGGAAAATCATTCGTAATCTCTACGCGAGTGAATCAAAAATAGGGGCCCTGTTCAAAGAGACATCGAAACAACCCGTTTGACTGGGCAATTTTCAGCTCAAATCTAATTATTTCGAGATTAATAGCTCACCAAAGAATTAATCCTGATTCCGAGACCTATTATGGTCTCGAGTAGACCGTATTGCCCGAGTATCCATTGCAATTAAGGTACGTTTAAGTCATGGTTATCTGTTTGAACAAATATCTTGATTACATACAATTAAGGCAGTTCGACTGTTTGCACATAAAGCTAATCTACCAATAATACTTCCAGGTTATTCCAGCCATTGATTGTTTGTTGCTAAATCCTAGAAATTTCCTTGGAAACCATAGAAATGCAAGAATTGCTCGGGGCACAGGCTGTTTCGGAATGAATTACTGAAGGCCTCGAATTGCCCTGCAGTACTCAGATAGTTTGTTTAAATCCTTAGAAATCTTCCTGAAATGATGGCAGTAACTTGAAGTAAGTACCATGACATAAATTTAATTAAACTTTTCATTACCTCAATGTAGTTATTAACCTTAATCTTTCCAGGATCCACAACCTTCAAAGACTACCAGCCAGATGTAGTAGGGTGTATAAGTGTATAAATAGACTGTCTGCACTATATTTTGCAAATACACACTACTAACAATGAATTCAAATTAGTATTGGATAACCGTAGATAATTTCAAGTCAAGAGAACTTTAAAGAAAAAAGCATTGTAAAGTGTTTGTATAAAAAGGATTATGATGCCAGTAATTTGTGAACACAAAAATATTAAACCGTTGAAAAGATGCCGAAAAACTTAGTGGCTGATTGTTTTTCCGGAGCATTGGTTGGGTCTATGTTGGTTTGGGTGTGCTTCTAGTGATATTTCATACAAAAAAAAGATGAAAATGATAGCAAGACAACTCTTTATTGCACATCACAAAGGTCAGTTCAAATATGTTTACAGTAAATGTACAAAATGATGTTTTAATTACTTAAATAAATGGTTTTACTTACAAATATTTGTTTCATTTCATTATAACAACTTAAAAATAAATGTCAACAGAATAACATTAACATAAACAAGTTATTACTCAGATGTACAGTCCATGTATGGTATTCATTAACAGTTATTGAAAAGCTTGTCCGATACAAAACAGCAAATTTAAATTATCACATCAATAAATATGTAATTATCAAAGCTATATCACTGTATTCTTAAACTAACCCAATAGACTTTATTAGACCTATTTTTGAAATCCTTCGTATGACTTATTTCAAACGTATACGCCTAAAATTTCACTCGTCCACCCAAGTCACTTCAACGCAGTTTTTCGTATTTTTGAATCATTCGACTGCGGTGTTGCCATTTTACTAAGAATTGATGAAATAATGTCTTTTTACCAAAGATTAAACAAACCGGTAACATTCGCAACCGTAATTTTGACGATATTTTGGCTGTATATTTAAAACGTTAGCCTTTTTTTATAAGAAAAAACTATTAATGTCACGTCACTAATGTCAACTTAACAATTTATTGGAGTTTGCATTTATTATTGTTTTCTTGATTTTCTGATAAAAAAGTTAAATTCAACATTATAATAGCATTATACAAACCTGCAGCTCTCATCAGTAATGAGCAGAGAAATATACTTCAACCAGAAAGATACCCAAAAATATTAGACGGCAAGGATTTGTTGTTTCACAATCAACAACAAAATAAAGCGAATCCAATTTATTAAAATAAACATTAAGAGGCGTCTTGACTTAAGGTATTTATCATGCATTATTCTTCTTCTTCTCCTGTTTAGGTGAACTAACAATAGTCTACTGCGGTTCAGTGGTAAACTAATGTGAAATGTGATTATCTAGACTGGCTACTGTGATTTCTTAGATTCACTTGACTTGTACTATTCATTCTTTATGATTTCTTTTAATCTGTTTATAATCTTTTTCAGGTATAGCAACAAGACAATCATAAAAACCCTAATCAAACAAGGAACGATAACAAAGATAACATAGCAAAGAGGTGGTTACATGTAGTATTCATTTATAATATGGAAATAAAATTAAGTACTCTTGAGTCTAGAGAACACCAGAAATCATCCATAATCATTTGCAGTCAACATTATCAATCAAGTTATTCTATATTTTTGATATGATGTGTGTGACCTATATCTATTTTTTACTTTCAGTGCAATTTAATATAACATTTTTATAATAAAGTCTATTGAGTTAGTTTAAGAATACAGTGATATAGCTTTGATAATTACATATTTATTGATGTGATAATTTAAATTTGCTGTTTTGTATCGGACAAGCTTTTCAATAACTGTTAATGAATACCATACATGGACTGTACATCTGAGTAATAACTTGTTTATGTTAATGTTATTCTGTTGACATTTATTTTTAAGTTGTTATAATGAAATGAAACAAATATTTGTAAGTAAAACCATTTATTTAAGTAATTAAAACATCATTTTGTACATTTACTGTAAACATATTTGAACTGACCTTTGTGATGTGCAATAAAGAGTTGTCTTGCTATCATTTTCATCTTTTTTTTGTATGAAATATCACTAGAAGCACACCCAAACCAACATAGACCCAACCAATGCTCCGGAAAAACAATCAGCCACTAAGTTTTTCGGCATCTTTTCAACGGTTTAATATTTTTGTGTTCACAAATTACTGGCATCATAATCCTTTTTATACAAACACTTTACAATGCTTTTTTCTTTAAAGTTCTCTTGACTTGAAATTATCTACGGTTATCCAATACTAATTTGAATTCATTGTTAGTAGTGTGTATTTGCAAAATATAGTGCAGACAGTCTATTTATACACTTATACACCCTACTACATCTGGCTGGTAGTCTTTGAAGGTTGTGGATCCTGGAAAGATTAAGGTTAATAACTACATTGAGGTAATGAAAAGTTTAATTAAATTTATGTCATGGTACTTACTTCAAGTTACTGCCATCATTTCAGGAAGATTTCTAAGGATTTAAACAAACTATCTGAGTACTGCAGGGCAATTCGAGGCCTTCAGTAATTCATTCCGAAACAGCCTGTGCCCCGAGCAATTCTTGCATTTCTATGGTTTCCAAGGAAATTTCTAGGATTTAGCAACAAACAATCAATGGCTGGAATAACCTGGAAGTATTATTGGTAGATTAGCTTTATGTGCAAACAGTCGAACTGCCTTAATTGTATGTAATCAAGATATTTGTTCAAACAGATAACCATGACTTAAACGTACCTTAATTGCAATGGATACTCGGGCAATACGGTCTACTCGAGACCATAATAGGTCTCGGAATCAGGATTAATTCTTTGGTGAGCTATTAATCTCGAAATAATTAGATTTGAGCTGAAAATTGCCCAGTCAAACGGGTTGTTTCGATGTCTCTTTGAACAGCTCTTTCTACAAAATCTTCAACTGTTTTGTCATTTCCACTACTTTAAAAACCTTTGCAAAAGCAAATTATCCATGTACTTTCAGTTTAATTGAACTTTTATACTTAATTAATTAAAATTTAGAGCAAGAAAGCAAGTCACAAAATTTAACACAAAAACACGTCTTTTTTTGACGTTACGTCTATCACTCGCACAGAACACTATTACTCCCTGGCGGGAATCACTCGCCTTCCCAAACGAGTGGTCGGAGGCACTCGTTTGGGGATTTCGTTCGACCGAATGATTCAAAAATGCCGATTTTGGGATGGCGAAGGAAAATCATTCGTAATCTCTACGCGAGTGAATCAAAAATAGGGGCCCTGGGCCCCTATTTTTGAAATCCTTCGTATGACTTATTTCGAACGTATACGCCTAAAATTTCACTCGTCCACCCAAGTCACTTCAGCGCAGTTTTTCGTATTTTTGAGTCATTCGACTGTAGTGTTGCCATTTTACTAAGAATTGATGAAATAATGTCTTTTTACCAAAGATTAAACAAACCGGTAGCATTCGCAACCGTAATTTTGACGATATTTTGGCTGTATATTTAAAACGTTAGCCTTTTTTATAAGAAAAAACTATTAATGTCACGTCACTAATGTCAACTTAACAATTTATTGGAGTTTGCATTTATTATTGTTTTCTTGATTTTCTGATAAAAAAGTTAAATTCAACATTACATTAGCATTATACAAACCTGCAGCTCTCATCAGTGATGAGCAGAGAAATATACTTCAACCAGAAAGATACCCAAAAATATTAGACGGCAAGGATTTGTTGTTTCACAATCAACAACAAAATAAAGCGAATCCAATTTATTAAATAAACATTGAGAGGCGTCTTGACTTAAGGTATTTATCATGCATTATTCTTCTTCTTCTCCTGTTTAGGTGAACAAGCAATAGTCTACTGCGGTTCAGTGGTAAACTAATGTGAAATGTGATTATCTAGACTGGCTACTGTGATTTCTTAGATTCACTTGTACTATTCTTTATGATTTCTTTTAATCTGATTATAATCTTTTTCAGGAATAGCAACAAGACAATCATAAAAACCCTAATCAAACAAGGAACGATAACAAAGATAACATAGCAAAGAGATGGTTACATTTAGTATTCATTTATAATATGGAGAGAAAATTAAGTACTCTTGAGTCTAGAGAACACCAGCAATCATTCAAAATCATTTGCAGTCAACATTATCAAACAAGTTATTCTATATTTTTGATATGATGTGTGTGACCTATATCTATTTTACACTTTCAGTGCAATATAATATAACATTTAAATAATAAAGTCTATTGGGTTAGTTTAAGAATACAGTGATATAGCTTTGATAATTATTTATTGATGTAATAATTTAAATTTGCTGTTTTTTTTTATCGGACAAGCTTTTCATTAACTATTAAATAATACCATAGATGGACTGTACATCTGAGTAATAACTTGTTTATGTCAATGTCATTCTGTAGACTTAACATTTAATTTTAAGTTGTTATAATAAAATGAAACAAACATTTGTAAGTAAAACAATTTTTATTTAAGTAATTAAAACATTCATTTTGTACATTTACCATAAACATATTTGAACTGACCTTTGTAATGTGCAATAAAGAGTTTTTTGCTATCATATTCATTTTTTTTTTTGCATGAAATATCACTAGAAGCACATAACACGTCCCAAACCAACATAGACCCAACCAATACTCCGGAAAAACAATCAGCCACTAAGTTTTTAGGCGTCTTTTCAACGGTTTAATGTTTTTGTGTTCACAAATTATTGGCATCATAATCCTCTTTATACAAACACTACAATGCTTTTTTCATCAAAGTTCTCTTAATTTGAAATTATCTACGGGTTATCCAATACTAATTTGAATTCATTGTTAGTAGTGTGTATTTACAAAATATAGTGCAGGCAGTCTATTTATACACTTATACACCCGGTAGTCTTTGAAGGTTGTGGATCCTGGAAAGATTAAGGTTAACTTTGTACCTTGAGGTAATGAAAAATTTAATTCAATTTGTGTCATGATACTTACTGCAAGCTACTGCCATCATTTCAGGAAGGTTTTTAGGGATTTAAACATACTATCTGAGTACTGTAGGACAATTCAACGCTTTCAGTAATTCATTAAAAAACTGTGCCTCTGCCCCGAGCAATTCTTGCATTTCTATGGTTTCCAAGGAAACTTTTAGGATTCAGCAACAAACAATTAATGGCTGGAATAACCTGGAAGTATTATTGGTAGATTAGCTTTATGTGTAAACAGTCGAACTGCCTTAATTCTATGTAATCAAAATATTTGTTCAAACAGATGACCATGACTTAAACTTACCTTAATTGCAATGGATACTCGGGCAATACGGTCTACTCGAGACCATAATAGGTCTCGGAATCAGGATTAATTCTTTGGTGAGCTATTAATCTCGAAATAATTAGATTTGAGCTGAAAATTGCCCAGTCAAACGGGTTGTTTCGATGTCTCTATAACAGCTCTTTCTTACAAAATCTTCAACTGTTTTGTCATTTCCCTTACTTTCAAAACCTTTGCAAAAGCAAATTATCCATGTACATTCAGTTTAATTGAACTTTTATACTTAATTAATTAAAATTTAGAGCAAGAAAGCAAGTCACAAAATTTAACACAAAAACACACATCTTTTTGACGTTACGTCTATCACTCGCCTTCCCAAACGAGTGGTCGGAGGCACTCGTTTGGGGATTTCGTTCGACCGAATGATTCAAAAATGCCAATTTTGGGATGACGAAGGAAAATCATTCGTAATCTCTACGCGAGTGAATCAAAAATAGGGGCCCTGGTTTTGGTGCGTCCGTGCAAATATCTGACTAGTTTGTTATATTTTGAAGCTGTCAATTTTTTAGGAACTAGATCTAGCATTTATCTTTTAGGAATTTGATTTTGAGACACTTCGTCTTGTAAAAAAGCACTTAATTATTTTTTCTTAGTTCGTTCTCCTGAGTTCCGTTCGCCGCGCTGTCCGAACCCAGATTCAAGTACAAAACCTTCAACAGTGTCAAAATAAGTTAGGATTGGTACATTTCAGTGTATACAATTTTAAGATTAATAATTAAGTAGGTAGTATTATTCACTAAAAATATTCTGTTTAACTTGTTCATCATGCCTAATTTCAGTCACTAGTATAAAAGTAGCGAATATCTTGCTCGCAGAGTAAGTAATTCCTATCCTTAGCGCAACGTCGTGTTTGATCAGTTGCGCCATAGACTAATATGTAGGTATATCTGGTTAAGTAAGTTGCGCCACGGCGCGGCAGGCAACCGAAGCGGTCCCGTGTCACTTGCTCCGTTGGCGAACTACGACCGTAAGTAGGGTAAGTTGGTCGACAATGAACCACCCTTTTTTTAAAGAGATGTAACTTTACTCCTAGGGGGTCAAAAAACAATTTATTTATTTATTTGTGTACCTACATATTTTAAGTGGCTTCATTCTATAGTAGTTCATTTTTCTTCTAAAGCTATTTATTACTTATTTATAAAAAAATATTTATTTCGTTAATGGGAAATAACTGTGTACATCCTCTGGTACTCAATGAACCGGGGGCGGGTACACAGAGAACCGTGTGTGCAAACAATGAACCATGATAATAACCAAAGCCTTACAATAATTGGATTTCAATGAAAGTAGTAAAATAAAACTCATTTAGTAATTTTAATTAAATATCGCACGTCCTCTAAAAACTGTCATAACACAAAGTGTTTTTAGTTATTAATGCAGTTTTTTTCCGCTTTCAAATTTCTATCTATGTAAAAAACAGCCGTATCTATAGCATGAAAAAAATATACTTGATGGCGCAAGTGTCAGTTTTCACGGGAGCAGGAATTTGCATGACTCACTCACGAAGAGTGCCGTATACATACCTACTTGCGACCAGTGGACGTGTATTATTGATCGTGAAAATTGTCTTAACCTGTCTTGGGGCTGTATTTAGGGTAAGTTAATTTTAAATTCCATAAACACACAAGTGTAAAAGACTGCCATAACACATAATACTAAAATTTAGTTCATTCATTGTTTATTAAAATTTTAAAATGTGATCCAAAACAGTGTAACATTACAGTTTACGGCATTATTTTACTCAAAATTTCAAGTAACTTGTTTTTTTGTCGACAAAACAGGTGAATCTTAGGTTGTGTCACTTTTTTCTTTTTATTTGGCAAAAACTTGTGCAAACTGATTAAAAAAAGAGTCACGAAATAGATAATGCCTGTTTTATCCAATGCAGTTTTAGAAGTTTAAGTTAAACTAGCTTGGTATTCTGTAATATTGTAGGTTATGGCCGTTTTGTATCGAATTTCTTTAAGTTTACTGTTTAGTAACGAAGTGTTTTAATTGCGTACACACGGCAGCACGTCATGCTACCCATTATACATATCTATAACTACGACGCAGTATGGAGTGTTAGAAAGAAAGTCTCCTTGATATTATTGGTGAAGTTGTCTATTTTATCAAAATTTGCCAATGTGCGATTAGACTCAAAGCTAACGGCCAATAGAGACAAAATACTGGGAGTTGGCCACGCCTCCCTGCGCCGCCGCCAGTCTGCCACCGGACCCGAGCTCCTCAGTCACGTTTTCGGCATTACTGCTATTGTTTGCATGTTGTTTATTACCAAAAAGAAAGTGTATAAATATGGCGCCTTCGCTATCCCAAGTAGAGAGGGAGCGAATAATTGCGTGTTACGTGTGAAAGACATTTGTGATCAGACTGGAGAAACGGTAAGTTATTTATTTATTTACTTTTTCGTTATGTTTGAAAGTGTAAACAAAAACAACAGGATAACTTAGCTTTGATTTTCCTCACATCAATTAAAACCTCAAATTAGTTACTGAAGTGAGATTTTTATTTGTTTTAAAGATTTAGGAAGGATTAATTTCATTCGAATTTATAGACACACAAACAGTTTCCCAAACAATTTACTTGTTTTCATGTTTACTCACTGTTTCGAAGCACTTTTAGCTAACTAAAGTTGAGTTTTAAAATTTTCATAAAGAAACGTAACAATTATAACAAAAGACTCAATTCATTATTTGATTTTATTACGAGTGTTTGACTGTCAGATAACGATTCAATTTAAATATCACATTACAAAATAAAATGGATGAATCTTACGGATGTGTTTAACAACAGTCTGTTGTGATTATCTTGTTTGTTTACCTACGCGACCGCCGGCGGCCATTTGATACCTGAGCGATGTGTCATTTACTTAGCTAGGTATCATATTTTTCTTGAAAAAATGTAGATATATATATAAACCATCAACAATATTTTAAAATGTTATTAACTTTTACTCACGACCAATGTCATCGATGCCATTTTTGTTTTTAGTTTTGAGATGGTTTTACTAATAACTTTTAAAATAGCAAATAAACTAAGTTTGACGTTTTGTTTTAGCGAAAAGCTGTTTATTTCTGGTTGCGGCGGTGGTAAGAGTCAGGGACCATCGAAGCCCACCACCGCCAGCGCTATGAGAGAGCCACGACGGCAGAGGAGGACGCGGCCATAGTCGCGGCACACTCCGCTGAGCCCTTCCCCAGTACGAGAGCTACTTCTTCTACTTACAATGTGAGTTTATTGCATCAATCCTAGATTAGATAAATCTAGAAAGAAAAAATATATAGCATATTTTAAAGCACTGGCATTTAGTTTGCTTAAATACTTACTTATTTGATTGTTTCAAACTCTCAGGAAGTAGACCGACTATAAAAAAAGAATTGATGGAAAATTTGCAAAGGCAATCCTTCGCCCAATGCATACTGTATAATAATTTATTGACTACCCCTGCTAGAGTTATTTCAAAAAAATATTTTGCTTTTAATTTAATCGAGTCACAAGTTATATTTATTAGTTAGGTCCCTCCTTAAAGTAGGGAAAAAAGAGTAACAAAGTTATATTTTTTTTTGTTTTTATAATGTTTTGTCACTATACAAACTTAATAATATAAATTGCACTTGTAAAAAGCAACTTTGGCTGTGCAAGTGCAATTTATAGTAATGAAGTTTTTATTTATTTTCCATATCCGCCCGATATCTCAGTGGTTGTTATAAATAAATTTATATTATAATATAATTCATTATCATAACAATAAAAGTAAAAATAAGTCTCAAAAATATCAAAAAAAAACAGTGTTCATTTGGTTTGCTAAGGTAAAGTGTGATCAGGGCCTGTACAGCTGCGGCCATACAAGCTTTTACAGTTGCAACAGTATAGCGTTGGTTCACACTATCATGTCCTAAAAGGAACCAACACTTGTTTTTGTTTTAGGTTTCCTTGGATACAGTCAGGAGGAGACTGAAGGAAGCGGGGAAGAAGTGCTGCCAGCCAGACAAGAAAATAGAACTAAATGCTCATCACAAAGAGGGAAAGTTAGTTTTTGCTTAGAAATTTAAAATTTTGATTGGGAGAATAACATTGTTATATTTGTCGACGAGAAAAGTTGTCCTGGGTTCATATTAATGGTGAGCAAACAAATTAATGTTCGGCTCTCACAAAGACATAATTGTATTAAACTTATTGTAAATATTGAAAAAGTGGCAAGATAATAAAGTCTGAGTTTGTTCCGCTCCATCTTCTCAGTGGTAGCCCAAAAAAGTTCCGAAGCTGTGGTATGATAACATTAAGTTAGAACATGGAAAAATGCCTTATGTGGGCCTATTTACAAAAATAATGACTTTAACATAGGTAATTTTGTGTTATTTGTGACTTTTTTTCTCCACCTAGATGTTGTCTGGAAGAGAACGCTCCTAGCGATAAGATAGCTTTAATTGTAGGTATCTATGTCAATAGTAATATCAGCATCAACATGTTGATTCAACATGTTCATTATTACCTACAAACCATGATGAATTTGACATTTAATTTCAGCCATATTGTTTGTTACTACTGTCACAATAATTTTCGTTCTTCTGTCTGTAAATCTTGGTAATCTGGTCCAATCACCAGTTGGACACACAAAAAGGTAAAAAAATATAAATAAATGGTAGTTCTGGTCCTAAGATGGTTAGGTTTGAATTGTTTAATCAGATTTATTTTTAGGTTGGTAATAATTTAAAAAAGTAACTTTAGAACTCCCAATCAAAGTTATAATAATTTGAGCAAAAAAATATTCTTGCCTCTTTTTTCATGATGGCATAACCATAATGAATGAGCGTAGAGAAGTTTTATATGTTTTTTTATTCTTACAAATTTTATTGTTAGTAATGTTATCAAGAAGTTATCTTTTTTTCATAAAATGTTATTTAAAATTACATCTATTTTAAAAAAAATTTTGAGATATTATTGTTTTTGCAAATTTTTATAATCATCAATCAATCATGAATAAAGATATCATCGAGAGTTTTTATTATAAAATAAATATTGTAATTCTTTAGGTGAGCTTGTTTTTCTCTTTCTATAGGTATTCATTTTGTTACAAATTTAAGCGATAATTTTGCAAATTTTATGATGGAGTATGTAATTCTCTTTCATTTTTTAACTGCCGTTTTTATAAATTTCTTGATATAAATAATTTATTATGCTGTTATAAGTTATTAATTAATAAATTAATATTTTTCACTTATTATGATGTTATTATTTTTTCTAATCAATAGCTAGTTTATTCTTTGTTATTTATATCAGAATTATAAAAGTAACTTTTTTATGAGCCATTATCATGCCTCGGATTCTCCTATTGCGTTTCGAAACTCGTTAAATCGTCACCCAATCGATCGTTCGTTCTGTGGCCTTCAATACTATCTAATATCTTCTTTATAATATCCCAAATAATCAATATTAGCTATCCGATATAGATATTAAATATCCGAAAAAATCAATATAAGCTCATGCGATGGGACTCACCAAATTTGGATGCCGTGTGCTCAATTGGACTCAATTCTCAGACTAGGATTTGATTACTTTATCGTTTGTTGGGTTCAACTCTTGGCTCACTAGTTTTCGGCACGGGTCGTGCGAACGTGAAGCAGTCGCAAACAAGTTAACTTAGCTTTGCGCGCAGCTGGCGTGGCGCGGCTAAAAAATTGAGAAGATAACAATTTAAAGTAAACCTTAAAGTTATGACGATATACGGTTGAAGCTAGTAGGAGTAGTCGTGAGAGTCGCGCGGCGGCTCTTGTGGCACCGGGTCGTCCTTGCGAGCGAGCCGTTTGCTATTTCAACTGTATGTAATTAAGTTAGGGTTTAGTTTCAATTGTTATCTTTTCAGATAATATAATACTACTAGACTAACCTCATGGTTGCATGACCGCGAACTGATAGGCTAAGTGCCTTCTGAACTCGTCAATCTGATCAGTGAAGATTATCAGTTGTGATTTGCCCTTCAGCTTCACTATTTTGTAATGGTTTGTGGTAGGTAAACCTGCCGCTAATGCAGAACAAAAGGTAATGTTACAGCGTAATAATAATTCAGTCATTCATTAGTTCATTGCACTTATTGCAAACGCTTGGAATAAAATGTTTCTGTCCAAGACGGGAACTGAACCCACACTTCGCACATCAAGCGGGTATTATCTACATACTTGAAATGCTTTACCTAAGGCTAAACGGTTCAAACAATATATCAAAAGACAGTTAAATAAGTAATGTGCATTTTGAGTGCATATGCGCTATTTTACTTCTCACGATACTTTTATAAATATTTATTTTAAAAACGGGCACCGTAACTAATAGTAATTAATAAAAGGGGGGGGGGGGGGGGCAAAGCATTAAATGAGATAAGTTTAAATGAGATAAAACTCAAAAAGTATTCTAAGGGCTTGTTTCACGGGTTCCAGATAGATATATGGAACTTTAACAGAAACCGGTTATACAGGCACTAAAAGTAATAAATATATAATCTTCAAAACTGCTCCTACATCATAAAAAAACGAAAAGTAAAGAAATACGCAACCGCTTGTTTGCATTTCAATAAATCACACCATCCTTCCCGCCAAAATCACATGAGAGCGAGCCCGCGGCGCAATGCAGCACGACTCATTTGAAGTAGGACTGAAATAGGATATTTGTCTCTTTCGCACGATTCTCTCCGTTCAACTTTCAAAGCGCTCAAGGTCAAAGTGTGGTAGTCTGACGTGCTGCCGTGTGTACAACGTTAC
This sequence comes from Pyrausta purpuralis, assembly GCA_963924145.1. Taxonomy (NCBI): domain Eukaryota; kingdom Metazoa; phylum Arthropoda; class Insecta; order Lepidoptera; family Crambidae; genus Pyrausta; species Pyrausta purpuralis. The sequence continues at coordinate 20,037,838 of OZ001643.1, read as the reverse complement.
CATTTCATCGTTAAAAATCTTTCAGAACTAAAAGATGTTTGAATGTTTCAGACGAAAAGATGACAAACCGTTTTGATTGCCTGGAGACTTGCCACTAATACAGTGGACGAAATAAAAAACGGATTTGTGGAAACTTTCCTAACGATGGAGTCTAAGTTTTTTAGGTCTGGCTGTAAAAATAGACCCCAAAAACTCACGGTCTACACTCTCGACCTGAAAGCTAAACGTCAATCTATGACACTGAAGACCTCCGTCAATGCTGAACACTACAGGCAGCAAATATGGAAGTCCCTGCGACACGACATTCGTTGCTTTAACACAAATAGTGTAAATAAACTAAAGAGCGGAACCAAGGCTCCAAAGTGTTTGCAAGGGACATGCCTAGTGGGCAAATCCTATTGACGAATCTTAAGACGGAGGACGGCAGTGTAGCGTAGGCGTAAGCAGAGGTTTTGAGGAAGATCAAAACGTTCTATGGGCAGTTGTACACCTCAGCAGTTGATTAGGATGGCCCTTAAACAGCTCAAAAACAACAAGGCACCTGGCGAAGACGGAATCACAGCAGAGCTTCTGAAAGCGGGTGGAACACCGGTACTTAAAGTCCTTCAGATACTCTTTAATTCCGTTCTGCTGGAGGGCATCACGCCCAAGGCGTGGAACAGGAGTGTGGTGGTACAGTTCTTCAAAGAAGGACATAACTATATACCCATCTCTGTCCTGAGCCATGTCTACAAGCCGGTTCCCGATAGGCTATAGAACAAAAGACCACATATATAATAGGTTAGGCAAATTATACAGAAGTCAGAGGAGTATAATATGAGCCAATAGGAGCAGAACGAGGGCGATTCCACTGCGGAGAGGTGTGAGACCGGGAGATGTTATTTCTCCGAAACTGTTCACAGCGGCATTGGAAGACGCCTTCAAACTTCTGGAATGTGCAGGAATCGGCATCAATGTCAGTGGCGAATACATCATACACCTATAATCGTTGTGGCAAAGACACTGGATGATCTTGGCACTCTGCTCGAAGACCTTGACCGAGTCTCGCAACGAGCTCTCGTATTGTACCTACTCCAGTATCTGTTGGGAACTCAACTTTCGAAGTTGTCCACGAGTACGTCTTCCTGGGACAAGTGATCCAATGAGGTAGGTCCAACTTTGAGAAACAGGTCAATCGACGAATCCAACGGCTGGGCAGCGTTCGAGAAATTGCTTCTCATATTGAATACCTCAGTATCTGAAGACAAAGTCTTCAACCAGTGTGTGTTACCGGTGATGACATGCGGATACGAAACATGATCTTTAACTATCGGCCTTATAAAGAAGCTTAAAAATCACACAACGAGCGATAGAGAAGGCTATGCTGGGTGTTTCTCTGCGGGATCGAATCAGAAATGAGGTGATACGTAGAATAAGACTAACCAAGGTTACGGACATAGCCTTGAAAATCAATAAGCTTAAGTGGCAATGGGCAGGGCACATAGCGCGAAGAACTGATAGCCGTTTGGCCAGGAAAGTTCTAGATTGGAGACCCTTGGACCAAAGACGCAGCGTAGGACTTTCACCGACAAGATGGGCAGACGACCTTGTAAAGATTGCAGGATCCAACTGGATGCAGACCGCTAGTGATAGGTCGCTGTGGAAGGCTGTAGGATGGCCTATGTACAGCAGTGGACGTCCTTTAGAATGATAATGATGAACCAAACTGTGTTTCAGGAAGTTCAAATTACAAAAAAATATCTGTCCACTCGAAATATTAAACGAAACCAGTTAATAAAACTAAACCAAATTTAAAAGAAAATAAAAAAGGGAGTTTCTATGTTAGGTCGCGAGTAACCACATCCCAAATTTTTACCCCTTTTTTAAAAAAGATTGTAATTCGTTTGTAATGACTGATTATGGACCTTAAGCTTAAGGAAAAACTTTTTTATGCGATTTATATTTTTTGATTTGATTAATAAACATGTAGTTAATTATTTATGAGTTATTATAATAAATAATTCCATGTGCATATATTGTATTATTGCATAAATAACAACACCCTAATCAAAAAAGGTGACATATTATGGGTCATTTTTTAGGAATTTAAGAAAAAATCAATGTTTTGGCAAACTTTTTTCAACTTAAAATATTCTTATATAAGTTTAATAAATTTTCCAAAAAATAAACATAAATCGATTGAGACCTCTTCTGTCTACCGAGTATCATACCGAGTGATCATAAGATTGTAACGAAGTAAAAAAAAACTTAAAACCGCTTTTTCTCGAAACACGTTTTTTTGTGTTGTGACAGTCTTTTAGAGGACGTGCGATATTTGGATCTATGTACTACAATGGAGCAACATTTTTTCGTAACCATTTGAGACAATAACACTATTTTTATATAATCAATAAGTATTTTGGTCCACACCAGTACAAAATAATCAATTCGCACCACGTAATGACGTTTTATAAAATATGACATTTTAAATATTATTGACCAGTCTACATCTTGTAAATAATGAGTTCCTTTTAAAGTCATATTTCTAATAAAGACTCGTTTCCTCGCATCATCTTTCCTATATGTTATCACATATCATCTTCGTAAGGTTGGATATGGTAAAGTTTGTTTCGTTTTGCTTGTCCAATATTGTAAACAATCTTGACATTCCCTTTTTTCCGAAATAATTCATTTTAAAATAAGACAAACACAACTCACCAAATACATAGGTAATTCATAGTTGAACACCGAAATATTTTTAAATCAAATAGAAAATGAATTTTACAACTGATATTATTTTAAAAGTTATAAAAAGATTGCTTACATTATTGGACTAGCAAAGAAAAACTTACTTTATGTTGCTGTCTTTTGCAGCCTTTCTCAATCTTATGCCGTGAGATGTAAATTGACAGCAGTCTTCGTGGCTTCAAATAAGAAGGCTCCTTTTTTTCTCTCAGATCTATCTAATTTTGTTCACTCCATCCTGAAATGTCGTAAACGATTTACTTAGAATTTTATTTATCTGGAGTTTTACTCAATCAACCAAAAAGTGTTACTCACGAACAAAGGTTGGTACTCAATGAAACACTGGTTTGGTTCATTATGTACCACCCCATAGTAAGACTTTGAGGTTCTGTAGGCACATGCATTAACACGCGGTGATTATCGAGACCATCATAAATTAAAGCGCTAATAACCACTAATGTATTCAGTCAATTGAAATTCAGATATTATTAATGGAAATGAAATTAAACGAAATATTACTCACGTTATTTTATTCCAAATGGAGGAGAGCTCCTTTTAGATGCTTACGTTATGTAGTTCGCACCAAACGGCAACTTCGCAATTTAGAACTATTCGCTTGGTTCACTTTGTACCACCGGTTCATTGTCAACCACTCTACCCTACCTAATTTCTATTCGCTTGGTTCACCTCTTTTCTAATTTCCGTTCGCCCTTTTAATTAATATTTTAAAATGGATACAAACTGGTCTGTGATAATATTATATGCAGGCATTCGTTGGCTACCTCATACTTGTAGCAATATACTGTATTGTTTACCATTTAATTAATATCTCATAAATACCGTCGTGTTCCTAATTTCTATCACCCTATTCCGTCACGCTAAACGCTAAAGTTGCCTTTCATATCATTTGATTTCAATAAATAGCTTAGGTGCTATCACAGTTTTAACATAACTCCGCACCAAAATAATGTTCGCAGCTTAAGTACAACGTACGCTTGCGCTAATTGCTATGGTTGCTGGTTTCTTAGTGACAATAAAACTGCGTATGTTTTGAGTTAAAATATTTTACTATTTTTATTCGAACATTATTTTTGAAGGTGTTTTGTACACACGGGTATTGATCCTTATCAAAATAAATACATTCATCATCACGAGCATTTCATTTTGAACAAAGTTCACATCATTTGATTTCAATAAATATCTTAGAAGCTATCATAGTTTTGAAATAACTCCACATCAAAATAATACTCGCAGCTTAAGTAGGTATATACTTACAACGCGAGCTTGCGCTAAGTATGGTTGGTGGCATCTCACTTACTTTAAAATATGTATTTTGCGTTGAAATATTTTCCTTAGACATCTATTAGATTAATTAAGTCGGCTCCCTACGGAACGGTTGTCCCGCGCAACTGCTTTTTTGCGATACTTCAAGTGATTACAGCGCGTAATACATAGTTTTCCTTTCGCTACTGAGTAGTAAAGGACTTGAGCTGATTATTTTGATTGCAGATATTTTCTATTAAATAGATTCAGTAATACTTTTGGTTAAAATTCTTTCTTCAGATTTATGCAGGTTAAAGTTTTCTTTTCGCTACTGAGTAGGTTTTAACTTTGAATGCTTCTATTAATTATTAAGTTTAATAGATTCAGTAGGTAATTACTTTTGTTATTCTTTCTTCTGATTTGTGCAGGTATAAGTAACTGCGATAGCTCATCTCAGCATGTAATAAAAAAAAACTTGACTTAGTAATAACTACCATTTAATGTAGGTAAGAGGTAGGTATTAAATCTAAATGTGCATTTATAATTTGATTTTGTAGTAGGTAATTTGATTTGATATTGTTCTTCTTATTCTCTGTAAAGTTATTGATTACATTAGGTTAAGGCTTAATTAATAGGTTGGTTGACTTAATTTATATTTACCAATCTTAATGCAAAATTTGATTTCATTGTAATTGGGTAGGTATTGTTTTGTTGTAGGTATCTCTACAAAGCTTTGACGTTTTGGACATTTTTTATGTCAAAATTGTTAAGTTTTGTTTATCTTCTCACCATTTTTAAATTACCTACCAAATTATAATTTTTAATAAAAAAGTACCTACTGAATTAATTAGTTGAATGCCTAGAAAAAGGACTCAGCTTTCTCGGCAGTCTACAACGTCCATCCGTCTCAAACTGAATGCTATTATTTGAGAATATTGCTGCAACATATTCGCGGTATATCTTATTTGTAAAATAATTAGCCTAAATAATTAAAAAATCTACCCAAAGTCACTATTCCACGCGGACGAAGTCGCGGGCACAGCTAGTACAATATAAATTTAAGTAAGCTATTTTCTAATTTCCGTCACACCCAAAACTTTGTCACCTCATAACTCAGTCGGCACATTGAAGTGCGAAATACATTATTCTGTTTAGTTAATCGTCTTTTCTTAATTTAATTAAACGAATTTCTTGCGAAATAAAAATCGTGACAGAAATTATACGAAGAAGAACACCTTATCGTGAGAATGACCGAAGTGTTAATTTGGGTGAAAAACAGGAATGAATGACCGAACGGGAAGTTGGCACTATTATATCGTCGACACGCCGTTGACTAGCAGTCGACATCGGCCGCTACTTTTGACATGTGTGAATCTTATTTTCTACCATCATCGACAAGCCGTCGACATGTTTTCGACTTCGTACGTCGTTTTGTAACTAAGAACAATTAATTTCCGGCTTAGTATTGAAAAAACCAAGCAAAGTGATATCGTCGGGGATAGAGCAAATCCGCGAAACTAGCATTGGATAATAACAGCCGGTTTCTGATTTGAGCATTTGAGTGAAAATCTGTTGAGACCTGCTCAAATAGTTGATGAGTACTTAAGTTTCCTACGTTTCATTCGTAAATTTTTGATTGTCTCAAACCACATTCAACTAAGTTTTGTCCTTGATTATACTGCAACGTTCCGTTACGAGTAAAAACAACCGATTTTTACCGGTTTTTATTTATAAAGATATTTGGTTTCGTAATAGGCATTAATAAATTCTGGATTTCATTACGTTAGTTATATATTCCTAAGAGCATCAGATTGCGAATAAGTTTTCAAGTAAAATAGGCACTATTCTATTTTGTAGTTAAATTCTTAAAATTAAGTTGTGAATAACTACCGAGAACGGAATGTCTTTTGTCAATCAATCACAGCCGGTTTCTGAATTGAGCATTTGACGTTGAGAACAACTTAAGCTCGACTTAAGAATGACTTAAAAGTATTTCTGTTTCTGAATTAAGTTTAAGTGTAATTTGAGCATTTGAGGTTGAGAATTCTCAACTTTGACATCAGCTAGTGCTTAACTCGAAATTTGCGTTGCACAACACTACTGACAGTACTCAAAGCCTGCTCACTGTGAACTTAAGCGTCTGACAGCTAAGCAACCCAATGAGGGTACTTAAGTCCTACTTAAATTCAAATTTGGGACAATTTTCGAATTTTGCGACTAGCTTAATTGGGGAAGGCTATAGCTGTAATAGATTAAGCCCCAACAGGTGATGAGGAAGTGCAGACAAAACGCTATAATAATACAAAGTTAAATTAATCTCAAAATATACTACAATTCAAACAAAGTTAATTACAAAAATACAAAGGTGAACACAAGTAACAGTAAAAAGGATTGGCACACTGGTAAGGATATACGATCCGGTCCATACAAGATTGCCTGCATCCGGTCGATTTTGTTAGCTTCTTCCAACTCCTTTTTTAAAATGTTTACCTGCAAATCTTGTTTTTTTATCTAAAGTATAAGTATAATATTCTTAATAATTTCACTGTATTATTTTTAAAATTAGGTTTGAAATGGTGTTTATTATTATTTTTCACTACTATAATTTTCCTTCTCTTCCTGTATGTAGTTGAGACATCTTTTTTTCTTTGTGGTTTCCATTTCATAAACTTTGAAACTATTTCTACTTTGAGAAAGAGGTCAATCGTCGAATCCTAATCTGCTGGGCAGCGTTCAGGAAACTGCGCAAGAGCGTCTTCTCGATTGAATTACCTCAGTGTCTGAATACGAAAGTATTTAACCAGTGTGTGTTACAGTGATGTCATACGGATCCTAAAAGTGGTCTCTAACTATGGGCTTCATAAAGAAGCTCAAAATCACACAACGAGAGATGGAGAGGGATATGCTGGATGTTTCTCTACGAGATCGAATCAGACGATACAGAGATACGTAGAAGAACTAAGATAACGGACATATCCCTACGAATTAGTAAGCTCAAGTGGCAGTGGGCAGGGCACATAGCGCGAAGAACTGGATGGCCGCTGGGGCAGAAAGTTGAAAGTTCTAGATTGGAGACCTTTCGATTAAAAGCGCAGCGTGGGATGTCCACCGACAAGATGGTCGAACGACCTTGTTAAGATCGCGGGATCACACTGGATGCAGCCCGCTTGTGATCGGCCGCAGTGGAAAACTGTAGGGTGGTTCTATGTTCATAATTCATGTTAATAAACTTTTCAATCATAAAACATTGCAGGAAATCAAACATTATCGAGTTTGAGTATGACATTGACATACATTGATTGATTGACAAAAGAGATTCCGTTCTCGGCAATCGCCGTTCGCAATTTAATTTTAAGAATTTAATTAAAATGTAGAATAGTGCCTATTTAACTTAAAATCTTATTCGCAAACTAATGATTTTAGGAATATATAAGTGACATAATGAAATCCACAATTTATTAATGCCTATAATGAAACCAAATCTCTTTATAAATAAAAACCGGTAAAAATCAGTTGTTTTTACTTGTAACGGAACGTTGCAGTATAATCAAGGATATAACTCAGTTGAATGTGGTTTGAGACAATCTAAAATTTACGAATGAAACGTAGGAAACTTAAGTACTCATCAACTATTTGAGCAGATCTCAACAGATTTTCACTCAAATGCTCAAATCAGAAACCGGCTGTCAATGTCAATGTCATACTCAAACTTGATATTTCCTGCAATGTTTGTTATTTGAAAAGTTTATAAGTTGAAAAACTTCGAAATCATTCATCATCATCATTATCGGCTAAAGGACGTTCACATAGGCCTACCCCACAGTTTTCCACTGCAACCGATCACAAGCGGTCTGCATCCAGTGTGAACCCGCGATCTTAACAAGATCGTTCGAACGAACATCTTGTCGGTGGACATCCCACGCTACGCTTTTGATCGAAGTCTCCAATCTAGAACTTTTCTGCCCCAACGGCCATCAGTTCTTCGCGCTATGTGCCCTGCCCACTGCCACTTGAGCTTACTAATTCGTAGGGATATGTCCGTTACCTTAGTTTTTCTACGTATCTCCTCGTTTCCGATTCGATCTCGCAGAGAAGCACCGAGCATAGCCCGCTCCATCGCTCGTTGTGTGATTTTGAGCTTCTTTATGAGGTCAATAGTTAGAGAACACGTTTCGGATCCGTATGTCATCTCTGGTAACAGACACTGGTTGAAGACTTTCGTATTCAGACACTGAGGTTATTCAGACGAGAAGACGCTCTTGCGCAGTTTCCTAAACGCTGCCCAGCAGATTTGGATTCGACGATTGACCTCTTTCTCAAAGTAGAAATACTTTCAAAGTTTATGAAATGGAAACCACAAAGAAAAAAGATGTCCTAACTACACACAGGAAGAGAAGGAAAATTATAGTGTTCCTGTAGTGAAAAATAATAAAGGTAAAGATTTTAAAGAAGGAGTTAAAAGAAGCTGCCAAGGATAACATATCTTAATGCTTACTACGGGTATTTCCTTTTAGGATTTGGCACACTGGTTGCGGTCTGCCGTCCGGTCCATACAAAATTGATCGGATGCAGGCAATTTTGTATGGACCGGATCGCATACCCCAACCAGTGTGCCAATCTTTTTTCCTGTTATTTGTGTTCAGCTTTGTATATTCGTGATAAATATAACTTTGTCTGAATTATAGTACATTTTGAGATAAATATAACTTTGAATTATTATGGCGTTTTGCCTGCACTTCCTCATCACCTGTTGGAGCTTGATCTATTACAGCTCTAGCCTGCCCCAATTACCTACGCAGGTCGCAGATTTCGCAAATTGTCGCAAATTTGAATTTAAGTAGGACTTAAGTACTCTCATTGGGTTGCTTAGCTGTCAGACGCTTAAGTTCACAGTGAGCAGGCTTTGAGTACTGTCAGTAGTGTTGTGCAACGCAAATTTCGAGTTAAGCACTAGTTGATGTCAAGTTGAGAATTCTCAACCTCAAATGCTCAAATTACACTTAAACTTAATTCAAAAATAGAAATACTTTTGAGTCATACTTAAGTCGAGCTTAAGTTGTTCTCAACGTCAAATGCTCAATTCAGAAACCGGCTGTAATTCCGCGTATCTGACAAATGTAGCCAATTAAAGTTTTCGCGGGCAAATCCTGCAAAATCATGATAGGCTGCCACCGCCTTGACACGAGTTCATTTCGACCAATCGGAAGCCAGGAATCGCCCAGAAACAACACTGCGTATCTTTCGCGCGTAAGTGTCAATACCGCGTAAGTGTTCTGGTGACACCGGCAAGGAGTTTGTGGTTTAGTTTTGCAATAAAATTGTGTATTTACTTAAAAATTATCGGTGTTTAATATCAGGTAAGTGTATATGTAATGTTTGTTTCGTATATTTTAAATAAAAATCGGTATTGATCAAAAGTGTAGGTAGTTCTTTTTATCATTCTAACCCTTTTAATATCTTTTTTTTTAAATACACTAAATTATTTAAATTATGCAAGTGTATGTTATCCCGTTGTTATAAATGACTTAAATAATATAAAATACCGCTATTTTAAAGAAATAACTTTATTGTTTTGTCTTTATTTACTTTGGTAATGCATTTACGCGGTATTGCTATTTGTATAAGTGTGGGTTACGTGTTTATTAAAACCATATTAAAAATAATTCTTATTTACTTTTAGGATCAAAATGGAAAGTGAAACTGATTCCTGTAGCGAAAACGAAACGATTCATGTTACTACCTTACTCAGTTTGAAGAAAAGGCGCGAACGTTTATTGGAAATGAAAAAACAAATTTTGCTTAAGCAGACTGCATCTCGTGAAAATACCACAAAGCTGGTTGAAAATGTTCTTACTACTAGTTTCGCTGAAGCTGAAAATCAGAATGAGAATCCTGATGACAGCGATTTATCTAACCTTGACACAATTACTTTCAATGCTACTAATTCAGCAGAGCTGCTGAAATTTGGTGATCCAGGTAATGTTTCTGAGCCTGCTTTAACTGCTACTAACAACGTAGTATCCATTTCTCCTGTGATTAATGCCTGTATTGACGCACTAAGTGGATCTTCAATCCTTGATTTTTCATCAGATGACTCTGTGGCTGATCCAAATTATGCTCCATTGTCTGAAATAACTAATGTTGCACCGATAGTTTCATCATCGACAGACAGTAATAATGATCTAATTCCTGAAAGTAACTTAGAACGTGAAGTTGCAGCTGAGTCTAGGATAAGAAAACGAAAAGCAGATAAAATGTCTTCAAAAAGGTTTAGGAATAAGAGGTTAAGAATGCTAGGTCAGGAATACATAGGTTTCAGTAAGACGGATCATGAGAAATTCATACAAGACTCTATAAAACCGGCGCGAAAACTTGGAGAGGCTTGTAAGTCGAGCAATTGTATTAGGAGTAAGGTGATTAACTGTGAAAAGTTTACTGAAACTGTACGATTAAATATTTTTAAAGAATTTTGGAAGATGAGCTGGATTGAGAAAAAAATATTTGTTTCATCCTTAGTAGATAAAAAACCGACTAACCGAAAAACCACTGGAAGGGCTGATTCAAGACGGAGTAGTACGAAGGTGTATTATTTGAAATTAAATGACCAAAAATATAGAGTATGTTTAAAGACATTCTTAAGGACATTAGGTATTAAGGAGTGGACTGTAAGGTACTGGTTAGGAGAAACATCGAGTAACGAAACAACAATGAAGAGAAGGGAGGATAACGCGTTGCCTACGAGTACGTTAAGAGAATTTGTGCAAGCATTTTTAAGGGATATGCCCAAAATGCCTTCTCACTACTGCAGAAAAGACAGTACGAAATTATACTTAGAGCCAATAATACAGTCTAAACGTGAACTGTATCGTATCTATGTTGAAGAGGCAACAAAAAAGGCTCAGAGAGTGGCTTCAAGAAAACTATTCGAAGATGTTCTGAAAGATGAAAACATCGCATTGTTTCAACCAAAAAAAGATGCATGTGATCTATGTTGTTCGTATAGAGTAGGTAATATTAGTGAAGAAGAATATCAGCAACACTTGTCACGAAAAGATTTAGCTAGACAAGAAAAGACTTTAGACAAAGAAAGAGCGAAAAATGGAACACTTCATCTTATTACTGCTGACTTACAAGCTGTGAAATTGTGTCCATTTTTGAAAGCTAGTGCACTGTATTTTAAAACAAAGCTTACGGTTCATAATTTCACAATTTACAATCTGGGCACTAATAATGTAAAGTGTTATTGGTTTGATGAGACCACTACTGATTTAAAAGCATCCACTTACGCTTCTTTTTATATTGATTATTTAAAGAAAATTATAGAAGACTGCCCAAAAGATGTCGTTATTTTTAGTGATGGATGCACATCACAAAATAGAAATGTTGTGGTTTCTAACGCTTTCCTGCTACTAGCGATGGAAAAAAATATTGTAATTACACAAAATTTTTTAGAAAAGGGTCACACTCAGATGGAGGTGGATTCAGTTCACTCTATTATTGAAAGAAAATTAAAAAATCATGAAATATTTTTGCCCAGTCAGTACTCTTCGATTACCAAAGGAGCTAGACTAAAACCATCTCCATATGAGGTAGAAACAGTGGACCACACTTTTTTTAAAGATTATAGTATTAAAAGTAACTTTATTTATGATACAATTCGCCCTGGGAGAGGGATTGGTGCAAAATGTGTGGTTGATATCAGAGTACTAAAATACAATCCCAATGGTACCATTGAATACAAACTTAACTACAATGACGAGTTTCAACTATTACCCAAAAGGCCAAAAAGAATTGAGCCATTTATTCCACCACAGCTCTTTACTGATAGGTTGCCAATATCCAAATCAAAGTATGACCATTTACAACAATTAAAAAGTGTTATACCTTCAGATTGTCATGAATTCTATGACAACCTGCCATACAGAAATACTTAATTCGTACCTACGTATTATAAACAGTAATCTATAACTGTTCACACCTAATAAATGAATAATTTGATTATTTCTTTTGTTAGGAATGTTTTCTTTTTGTTAAGTTTCTTTGTTGATTTTTTGTAATTTGATTTTAATTATTACCTACAAGTGCCTTATATATTTTATAAGTACGTAATTCAAAGCACTAAGACTGATTGATTTTGGTATTTATGTTATTAATATGTTTAAAATTTGTAATATTCTGAAGTTTTGAATTGAAATTACTTAAAGGCTGATTATCGTCTGAATAAATATAATATTTAATTAAACTAGTTTTGATACTTTAGTACTATCAATGTTTATAAGAGTAATTCAAAGATATTTTAAAGAAAAAGTTTATGTTGGTTTTGTTACATACATTTTATCAAACTTTTGCAAGAGGCAAAGATTCTACGTTAATTTGTATAGTTTTATTTTCAACATTAAATAATATTATTGTTGATATAACAATATTTGTTTAATTTCAAAACCGCGTACCTTCCTCTTAAGTTCCAATGTTATAAGTTTATGGTCAAAGCAAATCCGCGTAATTGTAGTAGGGCCTTAATTATTTACATAAATTGAAATATTTTTCTAACAAGTGATAGAACACATTATTAATTACTTTCTATGTAAAAATGAGCTTAAAATTCATTGAATTAATAAAGTTATTAAGTTTTAACCTTCCCCTGTAAAACTGGATCTATTGCAGATACGCGGCCTTTACGTATGGTAGATTCGCGGATTTACACTATCCCCGACGATATGTCGACGGGATACCGACGGTCAGAATGATGCTTCTGATACCTATGTCAACGATAGAGTCTGGCCATCCAAACGTGATACTGAAAATTGCCCGCGATATTTAAAAAAAATATCTATGGTAACCCTGCATGAACTAGGATTAAACAGTTTTAATACTTTCACATTATTAATTATTACAATATAATAAACGGAAGGTGCATGATGTACTCGCCATTTATGTTGTTCGATAATAAAAGGCTTTGAAATTGAAAGTCTTATTGGAAAGCCATTTCCTTAAAAGAAAAAAAAGTAGTACTATTTACTTACAAAAAGAAATGATATCCCACCAAAAACATTACATAAATAGGTAATGTTAGTATTTTTTGACCACTCGATATAGACCACTTTCATCTGCGATTTAAGATTAATCTTCACTATAATCATATTATGCAAACAGTATATGTGATACTTAAAATACATTATACCGGGTCTGTCGCAACGTTTTGTATAATACATTTTAAGTATGTGTACAAATCGCGAGAGTATGAAATGTTAGGTGACAATGCAAAATTATGGTATCAGCTATATCAGTAAGGTGGTCCGATGATGAAACTAAAGCAAACATGCCAGAAACGTGAAATGATTAATTTGTTACACCACAGGATTTTTTTATTAAAGTGAAACAGCATACTGATTTAATGATTAATAAACAATTCATTGAATAAAATAACATTCTTTCAACTATCATAGAATCATTATCTGAACTAATCTACAACTAAACACTCTGTCTAAAACTAACTATCATACTCAAAATCAGATTCCAAAAACTCAATTGGCTCCTCAGACTCACTACTCGAGTCCCTGTCACTGGTTACATTTATAATGAATGTTTCTAATGTTGTGACGATTCCATCTCGTTCTATATATTTTTGTTCTACATGCAGTACATGATCAGTGCATTTTTTCCAATCCTCCGGAGTTACAGTCCCAAATTCCGCTGAAATCGCTTTTTCTACTTCTTTTACAGTAAGACCCATATTTTTGCTGCCAACTTTCCTTTTAGCTAAACTCCATATTTGTTCAATGGCGTTAAGGTCGCAATGGTATGGGGGCAACCGTAGAACTTCATGACCATTTTCTTTTAAAATTTCGTCAACCTCATATTTCGGGTCGGGCTTGTATTTGTCTACCTGACACATCAGCTCTTCCTTCGTCATGTAAGTTTCATAGGCGATTCTATTGGCAGTGAGCCAGTCTTGAATGTCTGCCTTTCTCTGATGCATTGTGGGTGGTTTATTAACCTGAGTAGAATGATAACTTGCGTTATCCATTATTATGACACTTGGTTCCCTTAAATTAGGGATTAATTTCTCTTGCAGCCATTTTAAAAAGTTCTGTCGGTTCATGTCATGATGATAATCAGCTGACAAAGATTTTGTGCTAAAAACCAAAAGGGCATTCGGTACAAATCCTTTTTCGGACCCCGCATGTACAATAATGAACCGTTTCCCTGGGGAAATTTTTTCAACCACACCGCTAGTTGATGGACCTTGCCACGATTTTTTTGGCCTATAATTTTGATGAATATATGTTTCATCCATATAAATTAACGGCTTCTCTTGCTGGCGATATTTACTAATGGTTCTCAAAAATCTGTGCCTCCATGCCGCAATGTCATATCTCTCCATGATTATACTACGCTCGTTTATATTTTTTTTGAACTCAAATCCATTGGACAATAAAATTTTGCGCAACATTTCACGACATCCGGTAAATCCAATGCTCTCTCTTAAATCTGTCAACAAGGTACGTAAAGTAGGCACCTGTTTTTTAACTGTGTAGAATTGATTGATCTTCTGCCTGATCGCATTAATGTATCCAAATTGGCAACTGTTGGTTTATGTGGACGCTTTTTCCCGGGAGTATTCCAAACACCTGCATTTGACTGTCCTTCTTTTTTTATTCTTTTGATAGTAGCAGTACCAACATCTGAAAATTAGAAAAAAAAGTACATTATATTGTTTAAAAGCATCGATCACCAAGGAACCTAAATATTATTATAGTATGAGTGATCTAACTAATCATCCCTATGTGGTAAAGTGTTACATTCCTAACCCGCGACCACGGCACCAATAGCAAGTGGTGTGGTTAGTAGTTTTGGCCAACTGATCACAATCCAATGTGAGAGTAGGGTCACCTAGTGTCCACCCATTTATGAATTTCTCTAAGAACTGTTTAAGTAATATTATTTAAGATCTTTTCTCTCATCCTGGCACTATGCTAGTTGCATCTTTGTAGCCCCACTTCCGTTAAACATATTATTTTTAACTAAATGTGACTTCCTTGCTTATTTATAGCTATATAGTATATATTTGGATTTTAACACACTTCTAATTATTAATTTACAGTTAAAATTACATACCTGTCATTGCAGAAATTTCTGTCACAAATTGAATTTCTGATTTGAGTTGACTCTTTTCCTCTAGTTGTTGTAAACTCTTCACAGAATTAGTAATATCATTCAACTCATTTAAGTTGCTCTCACCAAGTTTATCTCTCATCCTGTCTGAAATAAAAAACATACAATAAATAAATTTCCGGTTACAATCGGAACATAACCTCTAAATGCAGGAGAAACTATTATTTCAAACTGAAACCAACAACAAAAGCATAATTAAACGAATAATATGTTTAGTCCAACTAAAAATAACTTGAAATGACTATGAAGTATACAAACTATTCAACAAGTATCAAAATCATTACAGAACACTAACCTGTGGCAGCCATTATTTCATGGAAATATCGTTCTTTCTCGCGGAAAGCAGAGGCTCGCTCTTCTTGTTTTGCTCTAAATTTACACATCATTGTATAAATTAACTTCCTAGCTGAACTTTTTATAGGTTTCGACATAATAACGCAAGATAATCGTTTGTTATGCCGAAAATTGACACGACTTGACAACCAACGTACTAGGGTTTGCCGTTTGACAAGTGTTGAGTATTGCCATTTATAGAATTCTGTTTCAAAGTCAATATCACGTTTCGATGGCCAGACTCTAGCTGCTGGTACACATACTCTTACTAATCTGTGTGCTGGTAACAACTCGACAGCAAAACAGCACGCTTCGAACATGTCAAAACCGGCCAAGTGCAAGTCAGACTCGCCCACTGAGGGTTCCGTGCCAACTTTAACTGAATTAGAGATCCACTTATGTACTTCCACTAAGCCAAAATCCCACTATTTTGTTGACAGCAAATATACCTTTGTTTTTCATAGTATTTGTATGAATAAAAAAGTTATGTTTGCGGTTAATGAAAATGTGCTCCATCTCAAAAACTAGATACTAGTTCGATCTCGTTCAAACCAATTTTCGTTGAGTCTTACATGTATTTTTTTTCAATGTACCTGCACTCACTTAGTTTATGATGAACGGGGACGCCCATTTTACTTCTTTGGAGGCGTCTTTCTCTCAAACTTTAGAATTTTAGTGAAAATGGTTTTAAGAACTATATCGAGGTTCTTTATTTAAAAAGATCTATCCATAAACACCCACAATTATTTCTGCTTAGCCCAAAGGCATGACTGGTAGAGAACGCCATATGGCGTTCACCATTGTACCACCACCTTTCCACCTTTTGTACAAAATTTTATTGTTGTGCAATAAAGTATAAATAAATAAAACACCCTACACGTATAGGTTTGACAAAAAAATAGGTTTTAGTTTCGTGTATGGGAGCCTCCCCTTAAATATCATTATTTATTTATTTTTGGATGAGAATCGTAAAGCGGTTTACAGGATACATTTATTTACCTACTAAGTTTCAACTGTGTTAACTAATAGTTTCAGAATAAAGTGTCTGTGACATACGGACGGACAGACCGACAGACTGATGTGACGAAACTATAAGGGTTCTGTTTTTTTCCATTTGGCTACGGAACCCTAAAAATGGCAGCCGATGTGCCGACGGCATGTCGATGGCGTGTAGATAACATCGACATCGATGTAGACGGTTTTTAAATGGTGGAAATACGCTTCTCACATATCAAAAATAGCGACCGATGTAGATAGCGACTTTCGTAGAGACGCTGTCGACATGTCCTGTCAAAAGCATCATTCTGACGTCGGCATATTACTTTGCTGTTTTTTTCTATTTCTTCTTAGTAATAAAAGTAATCGTAATCACGTAATCATGATTACAATTTCTTATTGTAGTTAGTAATCGAAAAGTCTAACTTTTCTCGATTACTTCATGTAGTTAGTAAATTACAATTACTAACTACAAATTGTAATTACCTAATAATTAGTAGTTAGATTACATTTGCCCAATACTGTATTGGTATGTATGTTTCTAGTGTTAGCATGCTCTATCACCATTAGCGCCAAACTTACTTATAATGAGTGCTCTTCGTGTCTAACTAAACACACTATGCCGAAGTTACGCGACCGAAGTTCTGCGGCTAATTTACGTTCCGATCCTTTAACGTTATCGGCCTTGTGTGTAGTCATTAATTCAAATAGCACTACAGGCGTAAATAAGCCTCGGCATACTGTCTTCAGAAGTTTACTTAGCATGAGGTCAACTTAGAAAAAACAACTAATATCACAGTGGGAATGTTTATTACATATTTATATTGATTTAATTTCGAACACCCTAAATTTTGTAGAACTGTAATACTGCAATAAGCTATTAAATTATATAAACACAAAGCATAGGGTTGCACTTAAACATTTATTTTTTTGTTTAAACTGATTTAATCCACACTAACATCACTTGCGTTGCAACACTACAGAATAAAAACTATTTTTACAGACGATCATATTGTACTCTATTCATAGACTACTTACATACAGTAAATATAAGTAACTCTTATGTACAATAACTGCAAATAAATAAAAACTGCTCTTACTTTCTCAACAAATCATTTAAAGTAATTAATTTTTACATTACCTGCTCAAACATTGTTAAATATATGAATACAGTGATTTTTAATATAACAATGTTTCAAAAGAGATATGAATTACAGTAAATGTCCCAGGTGGACTAAGTAGGAACCTATTTCCTATAACAATCAGAATAATATTCTGAGTGGTCTTCACAAACTAATTTATTTAGTTGTCTTTCTTCATTCTTGTGCTTGTCATACGGTAAATAATGGAGTCTCTGCCAGGGTCCATGTCCATAATAGCATAGACAATGGCGATCAAAGCAAAGGAGAATATTACTCCGAACCACAGAATGATGTTGAAGATAGCTGAGTAATCAGAACTATAATTGTCATTGCTGATGTTCTTGGGCTGAAAAAGTTTAAGTAATTAAATTAACAATATAAAATTTAAAATGGCTCCAAGTATTAATATTATTTTTAATGAGACCAACTTTAGACTTAGCTTTAATTTTTTGTAACTGAATTTTTTAGCAGTCATAATACATATTGTGTTAAAACTTACGGTTTCTTGTTTTAATTCACTGTTGACAGAACGGATAGCACGACGAGTGTGAGCAACATCAGTGGTCACAGCAGTTACAAGAACTGATCCATCATATGCCTTTACAAAGGACTTACTCAAATTTTCTAGGGTGTGACCTAAAGTATAAACATAGGTCATTAATTAATCATACGATTTTAAAATAAACTTAATAGTAAAGGCATATACCACATATTCTCGCCTATGTAAACTTACCTAATAGCTTTTTAGCTTCTTTGGCTTGTAAAGAGTTTGGTCCATGGAAATCTGAAAGAGCATGCAGGGAACGGAACCTGAAGTAGTAGAAGTCAACAATATTGTCTGGAGCCAATGTTCTGACCTGTAATATAAAAAATAATTTAAAAATTAATTAATTAATAAAAAGTAAAGAGTGTAAACAATACTTTTCAATCAGTAATGTAATACAAATATCCTCACATGGTTAGCAAGAGTTTTAAGACCTTCCAGTTCAGAAAGGAACTGGTAATCTTCCTCTACAGAGTACTTCAAATGTTGCAAAGATACTTTCTCCACTTTTGGTGGGTTTATTTCCCCAAAGACATCAGCTCTAGATGTAAGCTGAAAACAAGACATGCATAAGTTGAGACAATACCAAAAAAAATGTTCCTATTTAATTGTTAGATGCATGAAGCTTTAAAAAACATTACCTGGTCAATATCAGACAAGTCAATCTTAACAAGTTTGTTGCCACCATTTGTGAATCTCTGATTGATTCTGTGTTTTACGGCTTCAAATGTATCAGGTTCATATTCATCTACCGTCAGTGGGTAAACCGACTTTGACTCAGCCTAGAAACATTATATACAAGAAAATAAAAGAATGTGTTACATATTTTCATAGAATTGTGATGGATGAGACTGTAAATATTTTTTTAAATGCACCACAAGGCAACTGACAATGTATTTCATCTGAGCACTTACAGCACCTCCAAGAGTTGACACTCCATCAATGTATACCTCGACCACGGCTTCGGGAGTGTTAAATGGATCGATAATTGAGAGTCCATTCCATTCAGAGTTCTGAAAGTAAGGAGATAATAAATACGATGACAGTGTAATACTCATTTTCAGATCAAGTTATTACTTCCAATAATCTTACCTCTTCCACGGACAGACCAAGCGAAGCCGAGAAGATTTCCTTCATTAAACTCTCAAGAGTCTTACTGGCTCCGGAAAACTTCAGAGACTTCGGGCTATGCAGAACAGTGAACTCCCCAGAGGCATCAGAACCTTTACAAAATCAATAATTTAGGAAATCTTTATACAGCCATTTAGTTAGTCAACATGGCCAAAACTCACCTATTACTGCTAAAACGAGAGATATCCAAAACAGAGCCATTTTCACAGCCATTTTGTTCGAAAATAGATGATCAATCATTGACAAGATAGATTGTGGCTGACTGTCATATGATCACAGTCTTGCCCTATAGAAAATAAATAAATACCACCTAGTCTAAGGTACTTGGATTGGATGGCAGTCAATGATATTCAGCAGTCCATAGAAATAGAAAAAAAAACTGAAGAATGGACAAAATGGAACTACCTAAAATATCAATTTTGAAAGCGTCATTGCTGCTGGTACAAGACAAGCAAGAAAGCAATTCTGAATACACACATCAACATCGGTTTTCATGCACAATATATTCAGGGTAATTCCTAAGAGCTCTTCTCTGATACATATCCCAGGCATGCTCAGTAGGATTTAAGGCAGGGAATTGTGCAGGCCTGCCTAAAGCATGGATATCATGCTGTTTTAACCAACTTGTAACGATACGCGCCGTATGTCGCCGTATGACGACCTCCGTGGTCGAGTGGCTAGCACGCTGGTTCCAAGCGTTGCCATCTCGTGAGGTTCCGGGTTCGATTCCCGGTCGGGTCAATGTAGAAAACGATCTTTTCTATATTGTCCCGGGTCTGGGTGTTGTGGTACCACCGTTGTGTCTGATTTCCATAACACAAGTGCATTGGCTACTTACTTTGGAATCAGAGCAATGTATGTGATTGGTGTCCAATATTTATATTTTAATATTTAAAAAATGTGGACGGGCATTGTCGTGCATTAGCTGGAAACTGGAAATTTTGTCTCATTTGCTGTTTGTGGGGCAAGATTACAGGCTGTAGCACCTCATCAAACAAACTAATTAACAATCAGAGATACCTTTCTCTTTCAATAGTTTCTTCGAATATCAATTAATAGAGTTTGGCCATCAAAAGCTGAACCTAGCAAAACGCGGCAAATTTAAAATATGAAAACTAGGCAACACCGTCTATAATAGGAAGAAACATATTTGATACTTTTTTAAAATTCACAAAAAGTAGATTTCAACTGTGGCTTTCCTCATATGAAATACGAAGTTATAACACGTTTCATATATGTACTATGGCTGCTACACACAATGTCGGTGGTACGGCTGGTGGCCATGTCACCGGCACCGCTAGGCTCGCATTTTACTATCAATAAGTAAGGATATTCATTGCGATTATACATCTGACATGCTGAACTAGGTATTTAAACCAACAGAAGTTAATAGTATTTGGGATGTCGGGATGAGAATTTCAAAAACAAAGTTTACTAATATACATAGTTATTTATTATTCACTATACCTAATCAAAGTCTGATTCCAGATACTCCACACCCATCGATTCTTCTGAATCTGAACTGCTAGATTCGTCACCTGAATCGGTTACATTTATAATGAAACTTTCCATTTCTGCCACTATTCCATCTTTTTGTTTATAATTCTGGCTCCTTCAACACTCGAATTCTTTCTGTAAAATTGGTAAAATTGGAATGTACTAATTATAAATACCTATTTATTATTATGACGTGAAAGTCTTGATAAATATGAAAGTATCTAAGTGAATAAGTTTTACTAACCTACGAACTCTATCGCAACATGTAAACAATCTTCTTTTTGCTTGATTATAGCCATTTGCTCATCTTGTTTTTCTTTATATTTACTTATCATAGTAAATAGAATCTGCCGCACTGCACTCTTTATAGTTTTACCCATATTTTGAAAGAAAAACCAAGGAATGCACAAAATAAACTTAACACAGTGACAACCAACTACGCAGATACGCCATGATGGCGGCCATGAACACTTTTTTTTTTCACCGTGGTAGTGTTGCCGCTATAAAAATCACCGGGTTCAGCTTTTATTAGCCAGACTCTAGAAGACCTTACAGGTCACTAGCAAAAAGACCATTGCTCTATGACAAGGTAAACTAGTGGTTTTATCTAAAATCTTCGAATCTTTGATGAAGAATTAGAAATAGATAACGTCTCGCGAACTAAAACAGTACTCAAATATGGCACCGTCTTAAGGATGTCATGGATGGATTGACATACATACATACAGCATACATCAAACATCAGTTTCGGAACAAGGTCATGAAGTCGCTTTCTCAATAATATTTTTTAAAGTATCTAGGTACATTGCAATAGGCTAATTGACCAAATTATAAAAACTAGTTAATACTTTACCTTCGTAGTACATTCATCAAAAACTTTTTATTTGAAAAAAAAATGCATTTTAATTTTTAGATTGTAATTTTAAAAATGCAATTTAAATAAGTCTCGTAAAAGTTCGAACTGAAATGGCACCAACATCAAAGAGGTGATGTCACGTTGCCGTAGGTACTATTCGTGCCGGTCACCGTATATACATTCATAACCAGTGCTGGTCAACTATCTATGGCAAAAATAAAATACCTTTTAGGGCAAAAGTACTATCTTGCCATTAATAAAAAATAAATATCATTTATAATGGTAACACATAACTTCCGGCTATGATGCTCTTTGAAAAATTTAGGTGTTTCCATGAAAGTATTGTCATTACCATTTTAGTAGTTTTTATTCATACACACTGACCAAGAAATGTATGGGGTAGGACGGACGGGCCCTACACCTTACATTTCTCTTACGTAAAATGATGATGATTATTATTATTTTTTATTCATTATACCTTATACTTTACATAAACTTACACTCACGCTTCGGAATTCCATAAATACTTTAAAATAATATTTCAAAACTAGACTGCCCGAAACTTCGTCCGCGTGAAATTCGGTTACCCGCGACGACATTTTAAATGACCTCCGCATTGTATAAAGTTTACTACTACGGAGAGATCAAGCTGTATAGGGCTGTTTTCACTTGTCTAAATTTAGAGTCTTACGAGAGAGAGGGCGCTTTTCTAAGGAAAGAGAAAATGTATGTTTCTCTCTTTCCTTAGTATAGCGCCCTCTCTCTCGTAAGACTCTAAATTTAGACAAGTGAAAACGGCGCTTATTTCTTGTTCTACCCACTCGAATAAGATGAAACACAGCTTAGATCTATAGGTGGAAACTTGTAATTGGCCCTAGTCAACTACATATTGTATTTAATTTTTACTGTATCCTGGCTGTAAGTTTCCCATACAAATAAATAAATAAAATAGATCTGAACTTAAAATGAATGAACTTAAAATTTTGTTTGTACGCGAATTATTTTTAGGATACATAGACAAAATAAATATGCAAACGCTTCCAATGATATATTTGAAGAAAATAATGTGTTAAGCAGATGATTTTGAAAACTTAAGGGAATTTTACGCGCGCCCTCACCTAAATAATATTCCCAAGCCCAAGCCGTTCAGAAACAGCCGTGTGAAGTTAGCTAGTGTAATTTTTCACCTGACAGGTGCAAAAATTACTCCCGATCCGATAAAAAAAATCTATCAATCATGTTCAGAAACCAGTGAATTCTGACTCTTTTCCTCCTATTGCTGACTTTTTCTAAGAGCTGAGGGTGAAAATTAACTGGTTTCTGAATGCGCCCCAAATTTTAACCGGCCGATAAGTAGTATGTTCTCATTTCCTCTCCATAATAAGCTTTTTTTAAATTCTAAAGACGAACAATGAGAACATACTACGTAGATTTTTCGAAAATATTTTTAATAATTTCTATAGATTTTGGTTAGTTTTACAATAAATCCATAACGAAATTTAAAATTGAAAATGTACTTTTTGAAAAACCTCAATCATATCCAGTGACCCGTCTCAGGTGATTATGTAACTGATAGTACAAGGAATCCTAGTTTGGGGACGAGGGACGGGGTCGGGTGGCGGGGGGATTTTGGTGGTGGATAGTGGTATACCTTGGTGTTGTGGTGGTGGAGTGGGTGTGCCGGCGTGACTTTTTTTTATAAGCAATGAGTTGACCCTTGACCTCCAATTGGACCAAAGACAAAGCCTAAGATCAAGATGAGGTCGAAGATGGAACGGGTCAACCCAGAAGACACTGGCACTCCCACGCACCGACGGAACACAAAAGATTGCTTGGCGCCGGACTCCGGTGGGAGGGTGGTAGCGAGCCAGGTGGACTCTTGCAAGCCCTACCAGCCTACCACACCGCTGAAGGGATCGTTCTGCCGTCACTGCTAGTTATGAACCAGCGATGCCGTTGCCCGGGGTGGACCGCTAGGAGGTAGATCCCAAACCACCCCTAAGTGTGTCTAAGTATCCTTGGGCATACTTGGGTGTACCGGTGTGCTTGGCTAGTGTCGTAGCATTAGGGTATGTGTTCGTCGCCTGGAGACCCTTGCCACTCCATCCCGTCTGTGTGCGCCGGAACTTAGATGATTGACTGACTTGACTATACTTTATTATCTATAGAGTTGACGTTCAAAAAGTGCTCACTTTGTAAGTTTACTTTGAAAAATAAATATTTTGATTTTGAGGAACTATTTCTGTTATTACCCACATGTTTGTAATTTCACGTCGTAATGCAAAACAAACTGTGAACTAAATATAATTATGATAATAATATTGTGATGTAGAAAAAAAAATGACTGGCTACGAACATGTTTTTAAAAATAAACGTTTTCTTTTTAAGAATAACCGACGACTACAAGTATTTGACCGCCTCGCTGTCGGTCGGGACGACGATGACGATTAAAATGACGTCATCATTTAAACAAGCGGCGGGTTACGGGCGCGCGTTTTAAAATGGATGGAAGAAAATATTTAATAACTGACATTTTATTGAAGGATTTCAAAATTTTAAAATGTTCCAAATATAGTTAATCAAAATGCATGTAGGTAGAATGCTCGTCAAAATGTGATTTTTCTGTTTTGTGATTGATCCTCTTTATAAAATAGTAGAATTATTTTTGCCACGCTTGCAACACCAAGAAAAATCACACATGTCATGTCGGCGTTGATTTCGTTGTTTTCTTGGATGGTGTTTTACGAAATTGTGCATCGATTTCATCTTCCTTCGGCTGATTTAACCAACGTCGAGTTGAGGCCGTAGGCCTCCTCCGTTGCAACCAGCGATTCATTGTTCTAAGAAAATACTTTAACTCGTAATAGCGAGTGCCATTCTGAGAAAGTGACTCTTTTGTTTTTTACTAATAATTGTGATGTTGTTGCCCAATTAAAAATGGAACAACAAAGAAAATGCTTCAAGTGCGGCTGTACACCCGCTAAAGACAACGTTAAGCTGTTTCGATTTCCTAAACCTGGAGTAACTAGATTACTAGCTTTTGCCCGCGACTTTGTCCGCGTGGAATTCGGTTATATCGCGCTCCATAAGGAACTCTTCATAATTTCGGGATATAAAGTAACCACTGTGTTAACCCGGTGTCTAATATCTATCTAATAGCTGTTGCCCGCAATTTAATCCGCGTGGAATTCGGTTATATCGTGTTCCCAAGGGAACTCTACAGAATTTCGGGATAAAAAGTAGCCTATGTCCTTTTCCAAGCTCTAGTCTATCTCTGTACTAAATTTCATCGAAATCGGTTCAGTGGTTTAGGCGTGAAAGCGTAACAGACAGACAGACAGACAGAGATACTTTCGCATTTATAATATTAGTCAAAATTGGTTCCGTGGTTTAGGCGTGAAAGCGTAACAGACAGACGGACCGACAGACAGACAGACAAAGTTACTTTCACATTTATAATATTAGTAGGGATGGTACGGAACCCTTCGTGCGCGAGTCCGACTCGCACTTGGCCGGTTTCATTTTTTAAACTGCAAATGAATCAGTTTTTGCATGCAGAAAAGATTTTTTTTGCTTTGCAAAAAAGAACATTGCCTGCCTGTTCAAGAAGTCAACACATTGTCGCTTAATAATTCAAAACTGCTTAACTACAGGTATTGCAAAATGGGCCCATATTAAAGAATTCTACGAAGTAGACAGCGCCAATCCAAATTTTGTGTATGCACCAGCTTTGAAGAGAGACCACCTGGATCCTAATACCAAACAAAAAATGAAAGTGAGCCTAGCTGCACAAGTTTTTAGCCACTCTGTGGCAGGAGGAATGTTTTCAAGGATTTCAAACGGTAACTATGGATTTTTGAACTTGATTTTCTTTATTAATATAGTACTGCTAGACTGCCCGCGACTCCATCTGCGTGAAATTCGGTTGCCCTCGACACACACGACACAACACTTATTGGTTATTCTTATGCCTCGACGACCATTTTAAATGACATCTTTATTGTATGAAGGTTAGTACTATGGAGAGGTCAAGCTATATATCTGGTTCTACCATCTCGAATGAGATAAAACATGGGTTAGATTTTTGTAAAGCTGTGACAGCTTTTTACAGTTTTATAATAGTACTAGCTGTTGCCCGCGACTATGAAATATACCGTACCGTTTTTTTTAAGTATAGCTTTATAACATTTTTATTGTTTGCAATTACAGCTACGAAACGTTGTATTAAGTATTGCCCGACTTGCTTTTAAATTTTTTTCTTTAAATAAACCATCTCTTTTTCAGGTGACATTGGGGCTGAAGCTACCGTGACTGCCAATCTCGTGGCCGATATGGATAAACTATTCGACATTGTGAATGCTGACACTTCAGATTTACGGCGGGGAAAACCACATTCCACGAATTGGTCTACAACAAGCCCACACAAAGCTTTTTTGGCCAAAATGAAAAAGTTTTTTTAAACTATGAGATTCATTGGGAGTCCTCGAAAGCCACCATCTCAGGAGGGGTGGATAATAACGATTAACGCGTTTCACGAATTGCGTAAAAAAATGGAGGCATCCAATATCACCAGCCTGGCCACTAGAAGGCTACAGCAGGACCCATTAGAAAACCTGTTCGGGTGCATCCGCGGAAACTGTGGGTCCAACACCACCCCCACGTGTGGCCAATTTGTGGCAGGTTTGAAAACGGCCATCTTGGGGAATTTATCCCACATAGGCACGTCAGGGAATTGCGAGACTGATAATAATACTATTATTAATAATTTTAAGACTTTTCTATCAGTCTCGCAACCCGCACACACAAGCACAGATACTGGAATTTTAATTGACGAATTCCCCGAAGTAAGAGAGGAACAAATTCAAGAAGAAAATGCAGAAATTCAGGCATGTGCTTATGTGTGTGGGTTTATTGTTAAAAAAAATAAAAACAAGTGTCAAACCTGCCAAAACATCTTTTTAAGTGAGATAACGGAACCGCAACATTTATTTGTGGAGTGTCGGGAATATAATGAATTAAAAAAAAATCTAAATTACGTGACAAAGGCAATGATAGCTTGCGTTGAAAGCAGTGCCACACTAACAAACAAGATATTGAAAGAAAAAGGCCACACAAACTTTTTGAAAAAAACAATTTCACAAAATTTGAATACAAAAATTAATTTTGAATTTCTGAATAAATGCCCAGAACACAAAGAAACAAATGTCGAGCATCTTATAAACAGTGTTTTTATGATATGCATCAAACGTTTTTGTATTCTGAAAAACAGATCTTTTACGCAAGAAGCATCAGAAGCTGCGCTCAAGCGAAAAATGAAAATTATTACCCATCAATAAAATTATTTTTTAATGTTTGTAATAAGATCTGTTAAAAACGTGAAAAAGCCTTAGATTTGGGCGGTGCTACCGCTAATACAATGCTCTATGGCAGTCCGCCTCACGGGACTCAAGCACGAGACTGATCCAGTTTAAAAAATGTGTCTAACATTCTGGCTCCTAAGTTGTTTACCACTATACTGGAAAATGTCTTCAAACTTGTGAACTGGAGTGAACTTGGCATATACATCAATGGCGACTATATCACACACTTTCAATTTGCAGACGACATAGTCATAATGGACCTCAGTATAATGCTTATATTAACTGACAACTGACGGGTGTATGATCTCCGCAAGAACCTGATCTATATAAAAGGAAAGTACTTGACTATATTGCCTCGATTTTCATGGCCATAATGTTGTTTTATAGTCCGATGGCATGGCGCTACTAGTATAAAGTTAGCGAATTTGGTATGTGCTCTTTTTTAGTAGGGGTGGCAGGGGGTTTTTGTGGCGAATAGTGGTATGCCTTGGTGCTGTGCCAGTAGAGCGGGTGTGCCGGCGTGCCTAAGTTTGCCTGAGTATCCTTAGGCACACTTGGGCGTACCGGTGTGCTTGACTAGTGTCGTAGCACTAGGATATGTTATTGGAGAGCCCTTGCGACCCCGTCCCGTCTGTTTGCGCCGGTACTTGATGATTGATTCACTTGACTATTCTTTATTATCTATTGACTTGACGTTCAAAAAGTGCTCACTTTGTAAGCCTACTTGGAAGAATAAATATTTTTGAGTACAACTTCGCCCACCGAGTCTGATAACTTTGTGTGAACTGTCATAAAATTGTTTTGTCGTTACACATAATAAAGCTGTCATCTTTGCGAGAAATAATTTGTGTGTATAAAAAAAGTATATTGAAGATTTTCTTTGCCGTTTATACAACTATCACTCCCAGTGGACGAATAGAATTAAAAATGACCGAGTCAGGTTAGTTTGGAGACTGTAAAATTACCTTCTTTAAGCTCATGAAAACCGAGGCAACCCATTTTTTAGTAATCAGGTGATTCAAAACTTTGGGTGCTTCACTTTTTATGTAGGTGACGCGGAGTCCTTACTTTTTTTACTCGTCCGTGTAGTGGACTAAAGTTCTTTTACCTGATCGTATAATACGATGATACATAGAATTTAGTTATTAATAATTTCTTGATTTATATCGGCTAAAATACAGTCTGTTGATGTCATCCATTTAACCCTTTGAACGCCGTTGACGGATACATCCGCAAACGCAAGACGATATTGTGACGCCTTCGACGTATATTTCAGTCTTCAAATTAAACGGATAATTAAACATTGAACCATACACAATTTTCTTCAAATAAACTTATAGACATTTAGTTTATTTCCCATTTATTAAATGTATTGAGCACAACAACTGAAATTAATAAGTTTTCAGTTAATACAAAAAGGTTTTTTACATGACTAAAAAAATACATAATTAAGTATCCACCACGACGCCAGAGACGGATTTATCCGTCGAATAGTGATGTCCATGCGTTTCTTTTTAAACGACTTCAAAAAAGGAAGAGGTTATCAATTCGATTGTATGTTTTTTTTTGTATCTATGTTACCTCATATCTCAGTCGTTAGTCGACCGAATCGAAAAGTTTGTTCGCCTGCTTAGAGGGTGTACCTTCTAGTTGGTCCCATTTTTTCCATTTTGGGATCTGAGATCTTGGTGTAATCGAGGGAAACCCTCAAATTTTAAAGGCACGTATCACGTATAGTGTTCCGTTACTAGAATCTTAATGTTGACGTGTTGTTACGTCTGATAGTCAACATCTTGTGAGGCTGAGCTGATGGTGGAACTCCTTAACGCTTAGGAGTTCAGTAATTATAAAGACGGAACTTATGATAAGTAATTTGTAGCTTCTTAAAAACTCCCCCCCCCCCCCCTTCTTATGTAATAAAAATGAAGAAATAAAATATACTTTTAAAAAAGTAAAAACCGACTAAAACCAAAATGCACAAAAAAGTCTTAAATAAACTCTTCACCATTGAAAGGAAAAGAATCCGTTTTAGGCAAACAATTTCTTTTTGGAGTCGGTGCCATCACTTTGACCATCAAGCATCAACTATCACAGCACCGACTCCAAAAATAAATTGTTTAGCCTCTAATAATAGATATAGCCTCTAATAAACTAATTCGTCTTTTTATCCATGCTAACTAAATATTCCAATTCCAAAAAAAAAACCTCAAATAAATATTATCAATTATTTTAACTTGTCCTTATGATTTATACATTGCCATCTAATTTAATAACTCGACCACGGAGGATTTAGAACATTTCTTCTCTATTTAGTTTTATCGATATATATAACTTACTTTACTTATTTTAATTTAGTGTGAAGTAAGTACTTCACACTAAATTATTAAAAAAATACCCCTCCACACACGCCATTGACGTATTATTCCGTCGCTAGGGCAGGGAATCAACTGCTTGACTGATATGTTCAATACTTGTTTTTGTAAGGTTTTTAAAATAAAAATGCGTTTGTAGTAATGTTTTTTGTTTCGAAATAAAAGTATTTAAATCTGTTGTGTTATTTACTTTATTTTATTACGTTTTACACTGCATTTTAATTATTTTTGATACAGTTTATCGATAAGAGCTGAACAACACTGGTCCTTTGGTCTATTGCACTATCGAAAATAGGGCCCGGCGTGGGGTGTACATCCGGCCGTCTGAGCCAGGCTTCTATAGAGATCTTGCATATCTAGGCTTATAAGGAATCGTTAGTGACGCTGATGTATCCAGGTTTCATCGTTTGTGACGCAATAGTTTTCTTGGAAAATCAAAAAAACTAGGCTCAGACAGCCAGAATTTCGCATTTTCTGACTTTCCAGATCTCAACTATCAGAGGGTTTCAGGGCGCTGTTTCTTATAAAATATGATGTGACGCGTTAGTGACGGTCATCCGAAGTAGTTTCATCCATTTTAATCCAGTACTTTTTGAGAAATCGTGATAAACGTGTGGCTCAGACAGCCTGATATCCGGTCGTCTGAGCCAACTTGTTTTTCTCTATATTTCACGAAATGTTACGTTTCGGACAAATGTTTTTAGGATTTACTGATGTGACGACGTTAGTGACAGCTCTCGACCAGATTTGAACCTTCGTGACGCACGCGTTTTGGAGAAATTGAGAAAAAACTGCTGGCTCAGACAGCCGGATGCTGGCTGTCTGAGCCACCCAGTTCTACCACTTCCAGGTGTTGTACGAAGCTGAAAACTCATCCAATCTGATGTGACGCGGCCTCTAAGTACAAAAAATCGTAAGTGACGGCTCTATATGCCGCCAATCAAAAGTTATAAGCATTTCAAATGTTTTCCATACATCGATGCATTTGGGTGGCCACACTTCGCACTCTTTATGGAAACGGAAAGACAATTTAGTAGAAAATGTAAGCTAAAGCCCCTCGTATCAAAGCGGATGCTTTCTCCTGCTATTTAAATATTTAATTACGTAGTCAATAATTTAACTACGCCGATGAAGAAAAATATGTTAATTATTTATGGTCTCAGGTATTCCAAGGAAAAAAATCGTTAGATTACTATTTATTTGAAAACAACCGCTAGTTTAACGAAGGTACTACAATATTAGAGAATTTTGGTAAAGTACATACTACTTACATATTACTCGACTCTTCCCATGTGATTTTACGGCCCACTTGGGACAAGATGCAAAAAATCAATATAAATACTAACTTAATCCTGCAAGTCGTTTCCTTTTTTGTTTGGATGGAAAACTTAGTAATTCATTTACTCGTCCCACCATGCCTATACATATAACATTTGGGACGAAATGCGGAAAATCAAAGATATATTTACAAACTGCAGCTCGTCCTGAGTAATTCTTAAACTTTCCCAACGTTTAAAAGAAGGCTTTTATTTTTAAATAGATGATCTTACCAAGATTATCAGACCATGTACACTTGTACAGGCTCATATTTTAATCACCATTTAAAAAATCAGGAATATGCTATCAAGTTAAAGAAAATATGTTAAATAAGAACATTAAAACACTTTTTAATCACTGTTAATTCGACATGCAAGATAGCGTCCACATACTCTTACTAATTTGTGATAGCGTCAGACAAAAAAGTAGACATTTACAGTGATGACAGTTGCTGAAAAAAAATCCGCACTACTGATTAGTGACTGATGTACTGACAAGGAAACCGGCACTTACGAAGTTAATCATTAAAAAATGCATTTAAAGTAATTTATGGTGATAATATTGGGTTAGTTATACTAAAAGGGGGCACAAAGACTTATGACAACAATCAGGCATGTTTTGACGTGAGCTCCAGACTCAGACCTCAGTAAGCAGAGCAGTATTTAGTTGGACTACTTACTACTTTTACTAGGCGTAGTCAGCGTTCTCTTGAAAAAAGCTAGGCTCCAGGCTGACTAGGCATACTCAGCGCTTTGCACTTACTTTTTTACTCGGCGTTTAGATAGCTGTGTACTGATAATTCTGATATCACCCAACGTCTAAGAATTACCATGTGGAAGTCTCCTGTTATTGATATTTTAGTAAATAAAAAAGTTATTTTACGAATTGTTTCTGGTGTAGCATTTATACAAATAGTAGTTCATCAATTCATCCCATACAGCTTATTTTGGACGAGATGCAGATAATTTAATCAAATGATTTTTAACGTCATTTAATGTAATCAAAAAGTTAAAACTATCAATATGAGTATAATCAGAAAAAAAACAATAATATTGTTACAAAAAAGTTAACACAATTTTGTTGTATGAAAGGAAACCCTTTTAATGATTACAAAGTAAAATATAATATACATCTGATAAAACAATTTTAGTCAAATGTGAATTATACTACTCGTAAATAGGTATACTATACTCGTCATAAAATCAATAAAGTCTACGAACTAAGTAAAAATCCACGAGCACAAAACTTATATCATTGCTTTATTAAAACAAAATAATTGTTACTTATCCTATGAACATAAACTTTAAAAGAAGATAAACGCTACAACATGTGGTAATAAACATGACAGGTCCAAAACAAAATATATTTTTTCCATTTTATTTCATTATTTTCATAAGTTGGTTTCTACGTTACTTACTTACATTTTTATTTATTATGTATACATTTTGTAACATACATATTTAAACTTTTTTGTAAAATTCAACAACAATCTTTTGGGCTATAAAAATAAATGATATTAAGTGGATGATTTCTTTCCATCCTGCATAATTTTATAGTCTATCTATATATTTTTATATATATGATCAGCCATTTGACCACTATCACAACTGGTGGTAAGTGATGATGTCGTCGAGGATTGATCATGTCTGATCAGTAATAGCTTAATCATCCTTCTTTTGAAAATGCCCAAATTAAGGGTTTCGGGAACACCTCAGCCGGTAGCGCATTCCATTCTTTATCCCCCCGCATCAGAAATATTGTTCGAAACTGTTTAGTGCGCATTGATGGCATGTCAACGACACAAAGATGGCGCGCGTCTCGTGTTACGAAGGTGAAATACGGCTGGCTTAGTAATTTTTGTTCGTCATAATAATAATCGGTCCCAGAGAACTGCGTTTCACCTTCTGCGCTGTTTTATGGTTATTATTTTGCACCCAAAAAAGCAGGAGACGATTTGCATAATGATTAAAATTAATTATTGCATCTTGTCCCAAATGGGCCGTAACCATATGGGACGAGTTGAGGAATGAGTACTTAGTATGTATTTAATACCGAAAAAGTCTTATATTGTAGTAACCAGCTGGAGCTAGTGGTTATTTTTAAATAAAGAGTAATTTTAAAAAACCTGGAATACCCCATACATAATTAACATATTTTCCTTCATCGGCGTAGTTATTGACTACGTAATTAAATATTTAAATAGCAGGAGAAAGCATCCGCTTTGATACGAGGGGCTTTAGCTTACATTTTCTACTAAATTGTCTTTCCGTTTCCATAAAGAGTGCGAAGTGTGGCCACCCAAATGCATCGATGTATGGAAAACATTTGAAATGCTTATAACTTTTGATTGGCGGCATATAGAGCCGTCACTTACGATTTTTTGTACTTAGAGGCCGCGTCACATCAGATGAGATGAGTTTTCAGCTTCGTACAACACCTGGAAGTGGTAGAACTGGGTGGCTCAGACAGCCAGCATCCGGCTGTCTGAGCCAGCAGTTTTTTCTCAATTTCTCCAAAACGCGTGCGTCACGAAGGTTCAAATCTGGTCGAGAGCTGTCACTAACGTCGTCACATCAGTAAATCCTAAAAACATTTGTCCGAAACGTAACATTTCGTGAAATATAGAGAAAAACAAGTTGGCTCAGACGACCGGATATCAGGCTGTCTGAGCCACACGTTTATCACGATTTCTCAAAAAGTACTGGATTAAAATGGATGAAACTACTTCGGATGACCGTCACTAACGCGTCACATCACATTTTATAAGAAACAGCGCCCTGAAACCCTCTGGTAGTTGAGATCTGGAAAGTCAGAAAATGCGAAATTCTGGCTGTCTGAGCCTAGTTTTTTTGATTTTCCAAGAGAACTATTGCGTCACAAACGATGAAACCTGGATACATCAGCGTCACTAACGATTCGTTATAAGCCTAGATATGCAAGATCTCTATAGAAGCCTGGCTCAGACGGCCGGATGTACACGGCGTGGGTGGCATATTCCATGTTTTTATGTCTGGCGTTCAAAGGGTTAATAGAAAAATAAATAAATAATTGCGCAGTAGTTGTTGTTTTATTTTCTAATACTCTATTTTGGGCTTTCTCACTTGTAAGAAAACTCGAACCTAGTGGTTTCAGTTTTCTTACAAGTGAGAATGCCCAAAATAATAATTCTATGAAAAAATTAAAAATTAGGATTTAAATTCCCGCGCTGAATAGTTCTCTGGGCTGAATCTAGATGTCGCTAGCAGCGACTTCCGTTTTATTTTTTTTGTTCGAAGCTGACTTTCTTCTCCCGCCAGGGAGTAATAGTGTTCTGTGTTCATAACACACGGACGGGTACAAACATATCCATGCATATAAATGTAAGTGCCGTGCGAGTGGGATTCGAACTCGCGTCAACTTAGCTTTGTAGTTTGGAGCACAAACCACTACAACAGGAAGGCTGTTAAATTATTGTTCAAGTTGGTAAAAAAAAACATTATCACAATACTCCATGTATGGCGCTGTCTTAGAAAATCATTTTTGATAAAGTATCGGCCTTATTGGTGTGTGGGTTGGCTAAGAAACTAAACGCAGTAATTTTATTGGAAACACTTAGATTATTTATAATTAGGATTGTTAGATGGCATTGTTTAACCTCCTAAGGCGCAATTGCGGTGGCGGTCGCGTTTCCGCGGTGGACTGCATGCGCGTACGCAATTCGCGCGGTGTCAGGATACACGTTACGTAAACAGTTATAAAATCTTATTGAAACAAGCTATTATCATTCTGTAAAAAGCTTATTGTTACTGAATAAATAACCTATGCTTGTAATAAAAAAAAATGTATTCAAAAATGAAAAAATAGAACCAAAAAAATTCGTGGTAGGGTGACGACATATACGAAAAAAATTGCGAGAAAAAAAAATCGAATTTTAATCAATAACTGACAGCAACCGGATGTGTTTGCGGTCTATGGTGTAGAAACATCTGTTTTTTACTCATAAAGGCCAACATGCCCAAGGAATAAGCATTTATACACCCATTTTTTTTTTGCAAAAAAGTAATTAAAAAGCGCCCACAGGTGGGCGCTTGGTATAATCGCGAAATTCATGCTCAGCGCCCACCATCGGGCGCTCTGGCTATCCAAGGGTGTTTTAAAGCATCTGCCACGTAACTGAACGAATTTATCAAATAATGAAGTAAGCCTAAAACGTCTCCATTCACAATTACGATCGTATTACTTCACTAATTACTTTGATTGATTGACATAATATTTGATTGATTGACATGATAATTTAATTTTCGACATTTTTTGAGAAAAACATTGATCGGCCTAAAATTTTTATTAAATTCCTTTGAAAACTGATTTTTAAAGCGCAAAAATGGAACATTTATTAGGCAATAAACGGCAAACATGCCAAATTTGTTTGAAATTTTATTGCGCTGAAAGAGGAGACCGATTTATGGCTAATTTCCCTGCCAACATTACACGGTTAGTAGAATGCTTTTGATGAATAAAATCTAACTAAATGTAAACTTCTAAGCATCTTTCATGATAGGAAAAGACGTAATATTAATGGATAATTTTTATTTCTTGCTTTTTAGATGTAAAAAATGGCTTCAAATAACGGGCAGAAAGGATCTAGTCGACCTACCCATAAAATCACTCATCCGTAAATACATTTGTTCCAAACATTTTACACCGTCCGACTTCAATAAAAAAGGAAACAGATTAAAAAAATGCGCCATTCCATCACAAAATTTACATTTACCGCCGCTCCATGAAAACGCATTTAAGAACTTCCCGGTCCATCTGAACATCTCAGGTTAATACCCTAGTACAGAATACCCATTTTCACATACTAAGTTATAGTCATAAAGATAATGCTGTTGGTTTTATAAGTCATTTGTAACTATGTCACAGAAAATAATTTTGCTGTGTATCACTAAATTACGTAAATTCAGAATTATTTAAAGCAGTGTTCCCTGGTATTGCCTTTTGTATAAAACCCGAACACATCCTATATTCTTAACTTTTTAATACATTTTCAGGAACTACTAAACCAACCAACAGTACCCAAAAATTGGAGCAGCTTGTACAGCATGACCACACTTACGTTTGCCCATCTATTGATGGTCAAACGAAACTCGGTCATACTGTACAAGTTGCTCTACTCGACCATGATTATGTGGTTCCATCAAGTATGTATGCAATATAAAGTTGTTACTTAATAGTTATTACGTCTATTAGCTATCTAATTACTTTTACCACCCATTACAGATACTCAATCCCCCTCTTTCCCACACGCCCAAAAAATCATTATTGATCACGACTACATTTTATTACGACAACAAGGTTTGTTATAATAATCAGTATTAAGATTAATTGTAGGTAAAGCTATCTTGTATTGGTGGATACGAGTTATGATAAAGTTCATAACTTTTAAGATTATCAAGTTATTACTTAATATTTTACTATTGCAGATCCTTCCTGCCCGTCTTATCTCCCCACTTCATCAAATACATTAATTAACCCAAGAAAGCGAAAATCATCTCCTCTACGTAAGCTTTATTTTAATATTTGTGAGTTTTTATTAAGTTTTTTTCAATTATTTCATATAAAAAAACAAACTTACATTTATGTTCAAATATGTATTACAGAATATTATAGTTGTACTCATCAAAACACACAACCATCCACCTCCAGTCAACCCAACATTCCCAAAAAGAAAAGAAAACTAACAAATATTGGTACGTTTTTAATTTACGTATTTTCGGTTAAACGTCATTTAAAATTATTATAAAAATACAAATTAATATATAACTAGTAAATAATACTTAATGTTTTTCAGATTCATCAGAAACACAAAATTTAAAAGATAAATTAAAAGCTTGCGAAAAAGAAATACGGGACCTCAAAAAGGGTCATTTTAAAAACATAAAGTCATTGGCATTGAGGAGCTTAGTTCAATCATATTTTAGAAATCAAAGAAGAAAACCTCAAGGGAATCGTTATACAGCTACCGACAAAGCCTTGGCTATGGCAATTTATAAAAATTCCCCCAGAACTTACAGAACACTGCAGAGAATGACAAAAGCTTATCCAAGCCCTAGAACACTTCAATTACTTTTGCAAAATTTGGATCTTCAACCAGGAATAAGTCGATCGTTAATTGAACATTTAAGAAATAAGGCTGTTAAACTGAACGCAAAAGAAAAAACATGTGTTTTGCTATTTGATGAAATGGCCTTAAAAAACGATTGATTTACAACTCAAGGAAAGACATAGTGGAAGGCTATGAAGATTTTGGAGATGGACTAAGAAATCCCAACATCGCAGATCATGCCTTAGTTTTCATGATTCAAGGAGTTTATAAAAAATATAAACAGCCAGTGGCTTATTATTTCGTTAAGGGAACAGTGTCGTCACAAAATTTGGCCGCAATAATAAAAAAAGTAATTGAAGCTATCAGTGATATCGGATATGATATCATTGCAACAGTCTGCGATCAAGGCCCAACTAACATCGGAGGGTTAAATTTTTTGAAGAGTTTTGACGGAATCCCTCGCGAGTCCAATTACTTTCTTGCCGCCAGCAAAAAAATATATATCATGTTCGATATCCCCCACCTGTTTAAAAGTATCCGTAATAACTTTTTACAGGGGGGGAAATCGTATTTGGCGGCAAGAAAGGGAAATGGGCTCATCTTATAGAACTAGAAAAAAAGAACAGGACCACGTTGCATTTTAAAAAGATAACGTCATTACATGTGAAGCCCAAATTTCGATCCAAAATGAAAGTAAAACTTGCTACTCAAATATTGAGTAACACCGTCGCTGCAGTTTTAAAATTACTCTCAGAAAAATATGGGAGCACTGAAAAAGCTCGTGAAATTTTAGAAACTGCAACAGTAATTGAAAGTTTGGACCAATTATTTGACTGCACGAATGGTCCTTCTTCGGCAAAAGATATAAAAAAACGTATAAGAGAAAATGTTTCAAAAAATAGCAGCCATCATCAACTGTGGAGAAACTTTAAAGAAAAAATCACAACAATGCATTTTTTGAAATCCTGTAGCAGTCTTAGATTGAAAAATGTAAGATGTGTGCAAGGATATTACACTTCTTTGTGTTCACTAGAAGAATTTTGGAAAATAGTGGAAAGAAAAGGTTTTAAATACCTTAATTTGCGTCAGTTAAATCAAGACGCGTTAGAAAACCTTTTCGGTATGATTAGGCAGCATTGTCCAACAAACAGAAATCCTACTTGCCACTATTTTACTGCCGCGCTCAAGTCAAATATTTTGACAGCTCGTCAAAATATTTGACTTGAGCGCGGCAGTAAAGGGGCAAACTGCGAAGAAGATTTTAATGAAGCTTTAATTGACTTTGAGCATTTATTTCAGCCCATTGAATCGTTTGGAGCCTACAATTATGATTCTGCGGGTCCCTCTTCACAAAGGTATTCTAGTATTGCCACGAAGAATATTCCTGTTCTACATATTACTGAACATAATGATGTTAATGATGACCTTGGAATGGCAAAACACTTATTAGACTCTTTTGAAAATCAACCAACTGTATATGTTGCTGGATATTTGGCAGCTGTAGTGATAAAAAATATGAAATGGAAGTGTGAAATTTGTACACAGTGTTTAAAGGTTGACAATCCTAACTTGACATCTAGTCCTGTTTACGAGTACATACGACTGCGTGAATGGTGGAATGACAAAGTAAGTCTCACATATCCCACTATAAATTTATGTCAATTAGTAAGTAAAGCAACCGAAAGTTTCGAGAAGATCAAACATAACTTGCATGAAAACAATATTTCGAACTATGTTGTTACCATTATGCTATCCGAAAGTAATCCTTTAATATGGATTTGCGATGCACATAGAAGTAATTTGTTGAAAGATTTATTATATCGCCTTAGCTGCCTTCTTGTTCGAAATGAATGTAATAAAATTAATCAAACATTTGCAATTGCTGAAGAAACTTCTGCTGATGTTATAAAAAATCGCAGCTTCAGGGGACAGCTAAATAGAAATAGAAATATATTTATAATTATATTTCACGATGGGAGTGTAATCTTTGTCCACCTCTGTGTACACCTCTTTAGACTTCCATTTTTTTTTATCACGACAGGGTCATAGTGCAGTTTATATAGTACAGTTGGTTGAAGTGAGTGATGTCCAATATTATGTTTTGCTATTCTATGGTTAACATTATGTTTTCATAAATTTAGTAATATGTAGAACAGGTATATACCTTACTGGAATATTAGATAGGTTTGTAAGAGATCAACAGAATCAGGAGCGAATAAATCCTTATGAATTGATGAGTTGGAAAAATCTTCAAAATCAATTAGGACTTCATAAATAATTTCTGAGCGGATGAGATTTCTGTTTGTTGGAAATGATACCTAAGCATACCGAAAACTTTTGTAGCGCTCATTGATTACTATGATGCAAATAGAGATATTTTAATCTTTTCTAGCTGCTTTCCAAATTTTTTCAGTGAATTGAGGAAGTGTTTCCCTGCACATATATATATCATTTTTTTATTTATGACAGCGGATTGAAAATTAATGTATTGTTTGGTTTTTCTTTAGAGTAGTATCATGCCAGGATGAGGTTGTTATTTTTTATTTCATTTTCTCACGTTTTTTTTATATTTTTTACCAATGGAGGACTATTAGTGTACAGGTAATTAATTCAAATTCGCAATCATTGTTACATTTCTAACTATTTCACGCACTTCTCGTAATCGCATATTTTTTTTAAAATAATTTTCAAGCAGCAGCGATGGTTGTACCAATGAGTGGAATATTTTAATTTCATTTTGGATATAAATATGGGTTTCACTTGTTGAATTGTATATCTTTTTAAAACTTCATTGGTCAGGTATTTTTTTTCTAGTTCTTTGAAGGCACCGTTGAAACTGTTCAATAAATATTAACTTATCTGATGTTAGATGGGTTTGCTGATTGTTGTCGTGATAACGTATTGAATCGTTGATAGCTTCAATATTTTTTTATTAATCGGTCGAATTTTGTGACAACCTGTGTATTAACGAAATAAGGCTGCAACTAAGCTATTATTTTTCTCATAAGCTCTTTGAATCTTGAAAAACATCGCATGAGATTAAAATGTTGGGTTTTATTATTCCGTCTTCATAATCTTGATTCTTCGTCTGTGCCTTTCTTTCTGTTGAATTTCAATTTTTTTAAGGCTATTACACCAAATAGTGAAATGCATATTTTCTTCTTCATGTGTTAAGTTCAATAACCTTATTTTTTATGTCTGATTATCGTTTGATTTTTATTCCTAGGTAGTGAGGATCCATTGTTTGCAGGAGTAAATAAGTGTTCTAGGTTTTGAAAAGGCTAAGTCATTGAAAGTGTTCTGTAAGGGTTGAGCTACATCTGGCAGCATTGAATGGCACTTACCTGTGCTTCTATCACATTCTATCATCCAGTAAGGTCATCATGCAGACGGAGGGAGAAAAGCGTGTTTCTGAGCGCCGCGTGTTGATTCTGTCATATTCGGTCGCATTCCGCTCTTTCTCTTGCTCTCGTAAAGTATGTTTCTGGGTGATAGAAAAAGATAGAAGCATAGAAAAGTGTGATTTGGTGCTGCCACATGTAGCTCAATCGTAAGTAGTCTGGTAGATTTTTTATAACTTGCTGTAGCTTTAGGCTTTTGCAGTTGTTTGTGGTTGTATAATGATTTTCTTGAGTTTTCTTTGATTGAAAAATATCATTGAATTAAGCTCATTCGTGCCTATGACTTAATGTTTTTCATGTACACCCGTTCAGTGTCCAACTTGCATTCAGTGCGCAGCAAACACTTCAAGCTGGAAGACCTGCCAATCCTGCTATAAGTTCCACACCAATTCCGTTCCTACAATTTAGAATACTTGTCTCCAACCTGAAACTCTTGTGCCTCGATGACGACAAGACTCTTAATATTTTCGAGATAAGTTTTTGAACGATTTTTACAATGTTTCCAACTGCGCATCTTATCCTTGATGTTATTAGTCAGAGATTTATATATGTTAGGTAATATTTATCATTTACTACTATGAACCAACCACCACACCAAAGCACTTATTGTAAGTGCTTGCTTAGCCGCTGCTTGTCGGATCTGTATCCCTACGCCAGTCTATTAAAGCTAGAAAAAGATCAAACAAAAATAATCATACTAAATTTTACCAACTAGTGTTTTTACTACTATTCGTTATTTAAACTACCGTGTATCATTATACATTATGTGCTTGCTTGGTCTCTGCGTGTCGGATCTGTATACCCACGCTAGACCAACTTA
Source organism: Pyrausta purpuralis (assembly GCA_963924145.1). Classification (NCBI taxonomy): domain Eukaryota; kingdom Metazoa; phylum Arthropoda; class Insecta; order Lepidoptera; family Crambidae; genus Pyrausta; species Pyrausta purpuralis. The sequence continues at coordinate 19,996,822 of OZ001643.1, read as the reverse complement.
GCTACACAAAGATCTGGCAGACACTATTATTTACATTATTTTACATGCCTCAGTATTATTTAAGTCATGTATTAATTTGTATTTATAATTGTTCATCATGATGTGAGCAGTTAGAAAATGAAGGTACTGTTTATCATTTGTCACTTCAGGTATCATTTTGCATTATTTGCTTGCTTGGCCGTGCGTGCATGTCGGATCTGTTTCCCCACGATAGAGCAATAAAGCTACATGAAGATCTAACAGAAAGTAACCAACTCATATAACTTTTTATCTTTTCCTTGATGTTAGCAGTTAGAGAAATAAGGTGCTTTTTATTTTTTAAACTAATAGGTAAAATTTGACATTATTATGAATTCTTGGTTACTGCGTGTCGGATCTGTATCCCCACGCTAGTCCAGCTTAAGTACACAAAGATCTGACAGATACTTTTACTAATATTATTTGACATGCCTCAGAGTTCTTTAAACCATGCATTAATTTGTATTTATAATTGTTCATCTTATTTTTTATGTGAGCAGTTAGACTACAGGTATCATTTTACATTATTTGCTTGCTTGGCCTATGCGTGTCGGATCTGTTTCCCCACGCTAGACCAATTAAGCTACATAAAGATCTAACAGAAAGAAACCTACTCATATAATTTTTGTTTTCTTTAATCCATGCATGTTAACTTGTGTTTCTAATTTTTTGTCTTTTCCTTGATGTTAGTCTGGTTAGAGAAGTAAGGTGCTTTTTATTTTTTAAACTATTATATAGGTATAATTTGACATTATTATGATTTCTTGGGTACTGCGTGTCGGATCTGTATCCCCACGCTAGTCCAGCTTCGGTACACAAAGATCTGACAGATACTATTACTAATATTATTTGACATGCCTCAGGGTTCTTTAAACCATGTACTAACTTGTATTTATAATTGTTCATCTTATTTTTAATGTGAGCAGTTAGACTACAGGTATCATTTTACATTATTTGCTTGCTTGGCCTATGTGTGTTGGATCTGTTTCTATTTTTTTATCCTTTCCTTGATGTTAGTCCAGTTAAAGAAATAAGGTGCTGTTTATTTTTTAAACAATTATATATGTATAATTTGACATTATATGCTTTTTTCGTCACTGCGTGTCGGATCTGTATACCCACGCTAGTCCATCTAAGCTACACAAAGATCTGACGGATACAATTAATTATTTTACATGCCGTGCTCTTAAAACTATGCATGTTAACATGTATTTATTTTAACTTATAACCTTTATTGTCATCTTATTTTTATTCAGCTAGAGGGAAGAATTCTGGACGGCTATCCTTCACAATTACGAGACCAATAATTTTTTTCAAAACCTACTGCTATGTTTTATTTACTTAATTGAACAATAATATTTAAGAATATCGATTAGGAGTATAGTGCCAATTATATCGATTAAAAACTATCGATATAATGATATCGATATAAGGAGAATCGATAAAATAAAATCGATTAGCTGTTAACGATAGAAAGATTCGATTAGTACATATCGATAGAGAGATTATCGATGTAAAGATTGATTTAACAAGACCGTATGGACATCACTAAAGCTAGCTGACTCCGCTCACTCTCGTGAAGTGGATGTTTGTCACTAATGACAACAATTTTTTGCCTACGGCCAATGTATTGTTGTCCCGTATCTAAAAAGATTACATGATCAGTGATATGAACGCTGACGCCGTCAAAAACAGGGTAAGTCAAAATTATGACCCCAATTTGAAGTGAGGTGTTGTTTAGATCTTATAGAGGTTCACCGGATATCTAGTTCTAATACTTCATCAAAGCTTCGAATACAATCTAGCGATCATTGGGCGTGTTCAGCAGTAAACATCCTAAGCAAAGCGCTTTTTCTGCTAGGACACTTTTGCTTACTTCGTTCGGTAGCGCTGACAAAGCTAAGTACCTACGGGTACGTATTATAATACCGAAAGTTCATAATACCTGCAAATGAAATACCTACGCTTGAAACGTCGAAAATCAAAATACCAAACGAATGAAATACCTATACCCGATATACCGAAGCTCAATATGCCGAATTTCAAATAACCGAAAGTTCAAAATCCCGAAAGTTCGAAATCCCGAAAGTTTGAAATACCGAAGGTTTATATCCCGAATGTTTAAAATCCCGAAGATTAATATACCTACAGTTAGTATACCGAAGTTCAAAATCCCGAAAGTAAGATTAACTTTGCGGTAGGCATGCAACATGCAGCATGCAAGTAATCAAACAGGCATGCATGTAGCAAGCAGGCATGCAGCATGCAAGCAATCAAGCAGGCATGCAGCATGCAAGCAATCAAGCAGGCATGCAGCATGCATGTAGCAAGCAGGCATGCAGCATGCAAGCAATCAAACAGGTATGCATGTAGCAGCAAGCATAGGTTTTGCTCTTCTCCGGCGCTGCGGGAAGTGCAGCCCTTTCGCCCTAGCGTAGCGAATCTCAGGCACTCACGCTCGCCTCCGCAGCTTCAGCTTGCTGGTCCAGCCTCAGCCGCTCCAGCTCGCACGGGAGCCTGAGATTTGCTACAGCGGGCGAGGGCTGCTCTCCCTCCGCGCCTCCGGCTTTTGAATTACACTCTTGTATCGGGCAGACTAGTACCACGGCGAAGGACCACGGCGATTAGGGGTCAATCAAAATTTGTTTTTCTTAATGAACCTCAATCTTAATGATATACAATTTGTTTGGCGTTTTGTTCATAGGTCTTGTAAATTCAGTATTTTTAATCTTCGGGTTTTAAATTTTTCGGTATATTAAACTTTCGGTCATATAAACAGTCGGTATATTGAACTTCGGTCATATAACCAGTCGGTATTTTAACATTCGGCATTTTAGTATTCGGCATTCCAATCATAGGTCTTATAAGATTCGGTATTTTGAATTTTCTGGATTTCAAACTTTCGGTATTTAGAACTTTCGATCATATAAACATTCGGCATTCTAAAATTCGGTCTTCTGTTCGTAGGGCTTATGAAATTCGGTATTTTGAAATTCGGTATTGTAATACGTACCCGTACCTACACAGTGCGACTTGGATCTTTTGGCCTACGGCAAAAATCAGAACAAACACTGTCAAATTCAAAAATGCGGTTGCCAGATCGGGTGTAGCGAATTCTCTCTAATCGTCTAAGATATTTTCCGATTCTCCTTTTGTTTTATTTTCGTACGTGTTAGGTAGGTATATTAATAACTGTTTTTAAGTACCGTAGAGTTAAATTCCTCAATTTGCAATGGTTTTTATTGTTAAAACAATTGTTTTACAATGATATAACCATAAATGTTTAGTACTATTATAATCGTACTAGTTTCGAAAGTAAATAAAACTATACTGTGGTATCTTATTCACTTGTTATAAGGGCTAGTTTGCAACAAAAGTGGGTAGCCTGATGTGCTGGCCACTGTACCTACCTACAACTCGCTTGTCATCCGACGAAACGTTCCACGAAATACTCGTCCACGAGTGCTGCCGCGAGTAGTGTTGTAAGTCTACCATAGCCTGCCAAAACGCACGGAATCTTGCATTTTTAATTTTTATTTTATGTTTCAAATAAAACTTATATAAAAAAATAAAAAAGTAATTATTTTAGTATAAATTACCACAATTTATTTCAAATTTATCATTTATCATTTATTTATTTGCAAAAATACATTGTAGTGTATCACATAATGAATTATGTACTACATGCACACTCGGTAGGGTACAGCAAACATTTTACACTTAAGTATTACTCGTAATCTAAATTAAATTATAACATTTATCATTTTATAACATATTAAACAACAATTGAACACAGAGATAATGAATCTGTTGTAATTATAAACTATTATCACATAATTTTTTTATCATCCATGAACTCACAAACATCATAGTAACCTTTCTTTACTAAAATAGACTTTAACTTTTTCCTTAGTATTTGGTCACTAGAAATACTTTTGAGACTATTTGGTAGCTTATTCTATATTTGTATACACCGATAAGCTGGACTATTTCTATACATTTCCATTAGAGGAATTGGGAGTACTAAGTTGAATTTACGACGTGGGTTTTTTTCAAACTTGAATAAATTAATGTGTGTCCTTACAAACATTACTATTTCTATTTTTTTTTTTTATTTTTTTTTATTTTTAAAAGTAACACTACATGTTTTATTTTACAACATTCTGCCAAACTGTGTTACAGTTTGTCGGCAGAGCTCTCGTGAACATCGTATTACCTTACTTATATTATAATTATACTTATATTATTACAACACGGTTACTACAACGGTTAAGAAAAGGTAGGTTAACAATCTAATCAACTATACGAAAACAATAACAATGACTTGTATAGGTAAAGTCCGTTTTTCTCTGCCCGTCGAATAATGCTAACAATCTTTTTAACACTTTAAAAATGTATATATATATATATATAAATTTACTATTTGATTTGAAAACATCTCAGTGCTAAACGATGATTTACCAATGTAGTAAGTGAGTTTTGTGTTTATCTTATTTTAAAATGAAGTGTTACAGAAAGCAGGAATGTATAGACTGTTAACAATACTCGACAAGGCAAAAGAAATGGACTTTAGTAAGAGACTAGCGGTCCCCCGCGACTTCGTCCGCGCGTTTTGAGTTTGCTCCCTCCCCTCCCGTCGCAGCGTCATGTTTTATATCCTAAAGTCTTTCTTGATAAATAAGCTATCCAACACAGAAATATTTTTTCAAATCGGTCCAGCAGTTCCTGAGATAAGCGCGTTCAAACAAACAAACTCTTCAGCTTTATAATATATTAGCGCAAGCGCACGTTCTACTTAAGCTGCGAACATTATTTTGGTGCGGAGTTATGTTAAAACTGTGATAGCTCCTAAGATATTTATTGAAATCAAATGATATAAAGGGCAACTCGGTTCTAAATAAAATGCTCGTGATGATGAATGTATTTATTATGATAAGAATAAATACCTGTGTGTATAATACACCTCTAAAAATAATGCATTATTTTTTTACAAATTTATTAACATAAAAAAGGTTGTAGTAAGTCAACCATAAAAGATAGACATATGCTGTCGCGGACTTTATTATAGAACTCTTAATGCTGAACAATCCTGTCATACTTGATTTTTGTGTAACTTAAGCGGTTTCCGCAGCGTATGCAGCGGAAGCTCTCAAAAGGAATATCTTTCTCCCGTTTTCGCAACATTTTTCATTTCTGCTGTGGTCTTATGAGTCGTATCTTTATGTTATATAGCCTAAAGCCTTCCTCGATAAATGGACTATCCAACGTAAAAATATTTTTTCAAATCGGGCCAGTAGTTTTTGAGATTAGCGCGTTCAAACAAACAAACAAACAAACAAACAAACAAACAAACAAACAAACAAACAAACAAACAAACTCTTCAGCTTTATAATATTAGTATAGATTTCACAATACAGTGCCATGACCAGCCGAAGACCGGCTCACGGGCATAATGACAGGTAATGCTTTTTTAACATGGTTTTCAAATGGTTTTTACTCAATGCATTTTTTGTGCATTCATACGGCAACTCGTTTAGATAGGTAGGGGTTACCCATCGTCTCTCACGCCTGCCGTAGTAATTTGTTATTTTAGGAACCACATATTTTGACTTCTTTGACATACGAGTTGGGTACGTATGGACCCTTTCTTTTATGTGTTCGTTATTATTATACTGCTCGATTAATATAATTTGCTTGACTTTCATATCTATAGGTAATATATTACATATTTTAAACAATTTATCATATTCTTTTTTAAGTGATTTCTTTACTTTTTCATCTACTAATAATTTTAGCAGTCTAGTTTGTATATTCTTGACTTTATTTAAGTATGTAGGAAATGTGAGACCATACGCACCCAGCCCGTACGATATAATTGAGTCTGCTAGCGCATAATATAATACATACATAACACCTCTAGTAGTGATATATTTTAGCTGCTGAAGCTTTCCAAGAACTGAACGTAATTTGTTACACACTGAGTTTACATGTAAATTCCAACTGAAGTTTTTCTCAACAGTTAATCCTAAATATTTGTAGCTATACACAATTTCCAAATTCGCACAGGTACAACCAGTTTTATTATTATGTAAACAATCATAAGAGTGACCTTTAAGTTCAATATTTATTTCCTTATTTTTATTGTAGGGTGAGACTATTGGCATACATTTAGTTTTGTTTGTGTTTATAATTATCCCGTTATCATGGGCCCATCGGACTACGTTATCGAAGTCTTCTTGCATGACCTGTTGTATCTTATTTTGGTCTGTGTCGCTGTATACAATACATGTGTCATCCGCATACATATAAGTTGTGCAATTTTTGATGACATTAGGCATACTGTTGACATGCATTATGTACCCCACGGGTCCGTAAACCGAGCCAGTAGGAACACCAAACTTAATGTCACCAGGTGTACTTTCTGCGCCACATATGCGGACTTTGAGCTGTCTACCTGATAAATAATCCCTAAACCATTCAATAACAGGCCCTCTCACCCCGCATTCCTGCATGGACTGCAATAAAGCACCGTGCTCAAGAGTATCGAACGCTTTCTTGAAGTCTATGAATATCGCGTACACGATTTTTTTCTCATTCAAAGAGCTGTTAATCTTATCAACAAATTTAGACAGAACCGTTGCTGTGCTTCTATTTGGTCGGAAACCATGTTGGGAATCATTAATGATTTCATTGCTCTCCATGAATTTTGTTATTTGACCTACTAATATTTTTTCAAAAATTTTATTTATAATGTTTAAAATAGCAATTGGTCTGTAGTTGGTATACTCTGTGTGGGAACCTTGCTTAAAAATTGGTCGGACAATTGCTAACTTCAATTCACTGGGGTATATACCTCTTGATATACTTAAATTAATGAAATGTGCAATAACAGGTGAAATTTTATTTTTAATTACTTTTATATCCCTCATTCTTATACCATCCGAGCCCGGCGCCTTACCACAGTCCATGCTGTCTATTATTTTTATTACATTGTCTGCAGACACTTTCTGATACCTAAAACTTACATCACTTTCTGTCACATAACATGATCGTTCTAAAAATATCCTCTGACAATCATGTTGACTTTTTATTTCTTCTATTTCTTTAGTAAAGGTATTGGAAAAACTTTCACAAACATCGACCTTGTTTTTTTGCATTTAACAAGTGCCTTTCAATTACACCGTCCACCGACGGTTTGTTTCGCCCTAACCAATTATTAATAGTACCCCATATCTTCCGAAAATCCCCATTACATGATTTTAATATATTTTTACGATATTCGTTTTTAGCCCTGTTTACAATTTTACAAGTATAATTTCTTAATTTTGTATATTCAAGTCTGTATGTATTATTTCCCGGATTCGACTTCCATTTTCTAAACACAATATCTTTTCTTTCAAGTAATTTTTTAATGTTTTTATTCACCCACGGCTGCGTAGTCCGTTCATTATGGTATGTTTTTTGAAAGGTACATGTTTCATACACATGTTTAAAAATACTACAAATACAATAATATAGAGAAATCGGATCTTCTAAGTGTAATAGCTCTGACCACTCAAAATCATTTAACATTTTAGCAATCATCTTATTATTATAACAGGTTGCTGGCGAGTTATTTATTTGTTTACCTATGTCAACTGCGAGTCCAATGATGTAGTGATCGGCGTCGGCGACCTTGCTTCTAACTGTGTATGCCTGCACCGCGCTTAGTGTTGCCAACTATAATTTTACGAACCCACTAAATGTGGCCGTATGTTCCACCAGAAAACCACTAAACCCAGCGGTCTCGCAAACCACCAGAAAACCACTAACCAATGAGCCGTTTTCTCCCATCACTTTATAGCTCATTAAATGGCGTTGGAATAGTTTTAGAATATATTTTTTTCACGTTGGCAGAAAACCATGAACAAAGAAAAAAACGTGCGTAAGTAAATATTTTAAAATGCGTTATTGAACTTAACTATAAGGTCCTTTATTTACTTAAGGTACACATTATTATTGTTTTACTTTTTATTATTTACGTTGGTAAAATCCAACTACCCTCTGCTATGCCACCACTTGCAATGTGTAACCAGTCCTTTAATTCTGGGTCACGTAACTTTTGGGTATACTGTGGTTTAGGCATAAATAATTGAACATGATCGTTGAACTATAGGTACTTTAAACCTTGCTAAATATAATACTTTTACTCGAAATGTAGGTAACTCTACGTACAACAGCACGTCATGGTAATAAAATCAAAGACAAACCAGAAAAATACAGTAAACATTTGAAGCAAATCAAACTTGACCCAGTACCCATGTAAATAAAGTCCACAATCATTATCGTTTAAGAAATTGACCACCCTAACCACCAACTAATCTAGGGAATTCCCACCACCACCTTAGTTCTGTTGTGTTGCCTTCACAACAAAAATATATACCCTATTTTAATCATCTATTTATAACTGAGTATTTATGTTAATTGTACTAGTGAGTGCTTAGTGGCTGTTGTGGTGCCTTACCACTAATTGAAGCAATCAAAAACTCTAGAAAATCCACTAGCCACTAAATCCAATATTTATTCGCTAAAAGGATAGTCTAAACCACCAGAACTAGTGGAAAATCCACTGAGTTGGCAACACTGACCGCGCTGGCAGTCCGAACGAAGACGTGATCGATGCACGACGTTACTAGCCTGCCCGCTGTCACACATTCGCGCGTAATGTCTCGCACACAACACTGCAATCACAGTTCACACAAAGTATTTAAATACTTATTAGAGGACGGATCGAGTTCCTGTTCCATAATATTGATGTTTAGGTCTCCCAGCAACACCAGATTTTCAGTTTTAGATACACGACACAATACACTTTTAAGTTCATTAATAAACCTTGTTTTGTTTGTATCCGGCGGCCTGTATATAACATATCGCACTAATAATACAATAGTGTATCAACTCAAAATTGATAATTTTTCAGAATCAACGAAAAACTTATTACTCACTTTCTATAATAGTTGCAAATTGAAAAACTGTCATATGAGTTTTTAAACTGAATTGAAATATATAATATGTTTACTAAAAATAAAAAAGAATACTTATAGTTTAATTATTTAGAATTTTTGAGTTAAGACAGTCTTCGTTCATAAACATTTTTCAAAATGAAACATTATTTTTAGTTGAATCATTATTGGTGAAATATTTTGTGTTGTTACAGTAAAAATAATCATTTTTTCCTACGGTTTTTACTTGATTTTTGTACATACAACATAGATGAGAACCGATTTCTGGTGTATATCTTTACAATGTATGTTTATCTATTTTCTAATATCCATAGAACAAAGTCTGCTTAGGTTGACACTAGATGGTATTGTCTGAATGTGGTAGAATATTATAGTTAATATTATATTATTATGGACTGTTTATTATTTTGTTTTGGATAGTAATAAATAAAACCAGCTAATTTTTATTAAATATTATAATTTAAATTAAAATCTCATTCTTAATCAGTCATTTACTTGAGTTTTACACATTAAATAGACATTTAGGTAAAAAAACAAATACTTAAACGAATTGACAAACAAACATTTCGTAAAAAAAAGACAAACAATCTTCTAAAACAAAAACAGTCGTTATTAATACTAATTACTTTGAAAGTACAGTTTTTTCTTAACCATTTATTATGATTATAAAAATAGGCATATACTAATATTAAAACAATACAAAGTATTTGCATAGTACTATTAATATTAAAAAAAATACTTTAGAATTATTTCAATTTATTTCTAATCAGTCTGAAAATCACGATATTTGGAGAACTGTTACATCAATTTCTTGAAATGCTGGATGAATTGTTGATGCCGATGGTATAGAAAGTGTCACCTGTTCAATCGTAATATCGCTGTCTTCTCTCTGTGTATTTGTACCCACTGATGACAATAATGACGGTGACGAATTCCTGAAAAGTTCTTCATTTTCCTTATCGTGGTGGCAGCTTGTAATACTTCTCGCCATATCAACAAGTACACGGCCACGATGCATACTGAACCTACAAATAAATAATTAAAGCATGCCTGTCACTAATAGTGTATTAACTCTAAATTAATAAAATAATAATTCTAAGTAAGCATTTTCTCATAATACTTGTACACATTCGAATGAGTTATAAATATTAATGCAATTGACATATAGATATTATGAATAATAAATTTATAAACCATACAAAAAACAACTTAATCTTATGTCTCAACAAAAGTGTATCATATCAAAAACTTCTAACCTAATCAATTATAGTGTCATAATTAGAAATAATACTTAAATTAATGCTTTTGTAAATCAGTAATAGTGTAATAACTCGAAATAACACCAAGCGCGTGTTTAGGTTAAATCAACAATACTATATTAATTCAAAATATAAATAAAAATTTTACATACCTGATTCTGTAATACTGTTGCAACTCAAAATATTACGCCAAGCGGCACGTGCTCCCTCGATCACTGATGGTCGCAACTAAAGATGACGCAATGTTGCGGGAGGGGAGTAGGCAACCAAAATGTCGTAAGTAGTGACTTATAGCGCCATCTCTTATCTAATTTTTGCACTATTCGAACTACGGTTTTGATGACGTGTGAGGAATTAAATTTTACGTGTGTTTATAGTATTATGTCAAGTTCGACGTATTTTGAGTTGATACACTATTGTATTATTAGTGCGATATATACTCGTACGATAGTTGGTCGTCTGCACTTCACCTGATAGGATTTCACAGTATGTTCCGCACTCCTCATTTGAAGTCATCAAAAATGTAAATTCATTTCTAATGTAAAGTACAATTCCCCCTCCTTTCCGCTCCTCTCTAGTCCTTAAATGCATATTGAATCCTTTTATTTGATATCTATAAGCTTCTTCCTTTTTTATATTTATTTCTGTTAGGCATATTATGTCGAGGTTATGTATGCACCCTTCCAATAGTGCTACTATTTCGCTGAAGTGCTTTCTAATGGAGCACACATTCCAATGTATTATTCGAAGTTGTGACGGGTCATTATTGACTGAGTCATACCATTCTTTCAACTCTGTATACCTGTTGTAAATAGTATCTTGCACATTTAACTGATGTAAAAAGTTTGATGAGTAAGCTGTTTCCATAGTATGTAAATAAATAATTAATGTTTAGTTAGGCACAAGTGTATCAGTTTTCGTCTTTCCTCTCTAATATCAAGTTAATGTCGCTTTCAAAATTAATTTTTCTTTATCAGTATTTTCCCGTCTTTTATCCATATAAATTTATGTGTATCTCGCAATCTGTTTCTCGCATTCCAATATAGCTGACGAGTTTGGCGAGTTACGTGCTCATTTATGTATATACGTGAAGTGTCCCCGTTTTTATAAAGGGTGTCGTTCGTAATAGTGGCTGTTTTTCGACATTTCATCCATTCTGTGCGTGCTTCTCGTGAACGCAATGAGACGACTATAGGTCTTGGGGCTTTGCTTTCGCCGGGTACTCTCCAGACCTTTCCTATATCTTCAACTTTTAGCTTTAATTCTTCTGCCATTCTTCCAACTGTTGCCGTTAAATCCTCTCCTTCTTGTTTTTGCAGGTTCATAATCTCAATTTTCAGCTCCAGTTCTTTGTTCTCCAATCTCATTATACGTTCCTCTAGCGCTTTGTTACATTTTTCAAGGTATATGTTCTTTTGCATTATGTCTTTAGTTCTGTTTTCCTGTTTTTTATAATCCTCCTTCAATTCCTTATCTGATTTCTCTAGTTCAACAAACTTTTCCCCTAGATAGTCTACTTCTTTTTCAATCTCTCTATTTTCCTTTTTGATGTCGGTAATCTGGTTTTTTATCTCTGACATGTCGGTTTGAATCCGCAAGAAACGTGCATTTTGTTCTTCTTTCATGGAATTTAAAAGCAAGTTCATAGTTTCCATTTGTTTTCCGAAAGCGATTAAGTTTCTATTTACTTCATCTGTGTTGCAGCATGATGTTCTTATTCTCCTTGACTCATGAGTCTGTTGACTATCGCTGTCGGAGTCCTCCAAACGTTTTTTCTTCTGACGATAGTTGATCCACTTCTCGGCATCCGACTCCTTATCTTTTACCGTCGATACGTTCGGTGCAGAACCGTGAAAGTCACTACCTTTATAAGGCATTGTTGTATGTGTCTAAAAAAGTAGAAACAGGCCCAAATGCATGCAATTACGCCGTCAGCAGTCCGATAAGATAACGCCGTGCGTAATAGTTGGTGGGCGAAGCTACCTGCGTATGCGCTGGCCACTGCGTGCTAGTGTATACCGAGTGATTTATACTGCACTTTGTTTCGCGTATAGCTTTGTCCTTGTCGCCTGGTAAATTATCTAACGTAACCACAAGACGCGTCTGGCGCGCACGCGCTGTCCACGAGAACTGGGGTAGTACTAACAAGTATATATTTAGAATTTAGATTCAAGAACATTTATTTCTCACAAGAAAAATTTGTAATACTTACAATTAAATGAAATCTACAAAAGCTACCGCATCTTACCCGGCATTTACACCAAGGCTTGAAACCGGTTCAAGATTTACCGGTATTATAACAGTTAAACCGGTTCTATCGTAAAATTCCGTTCCGGAGCAGAACCAAATAAGAGCGATACTGTGAACCTCAATAAACCTGTTAATTCGTAGCCGCTCGCGACGATCGCAACGCGACTTGTTTTTAGACCGAATATTCAGAAACAAACGTCAGATACGCTCACCGCATGCAGATCTTAACGAAGTTCAGAGTGGTTGTCCTTTTTTTTTTTTTTTTTTTTTTTTTTAACGTCAGGAAATGCAATTACGCACCGTACCTCCTCCGACGGGGAACGGAGGGGCGTGTGTGGGACTCCCCCGGATACGCCCCCGGGTATACCCACTAAAACCTGACGACGCCCGCCGCGTTTGGTGGCTTTGACAGCAGGGGCCGCGGTGTCTCAACAGTCCCGCGACCCTTGCCAGCGCAACCTCCACCCTCCATGAGAAGGGCGGATCTCCACGGAGTGGGGCGATCCCACTCCCGACGGCACACTGGCGCCTCAGGAGGGTCCCTTGTGATTGGACAGAGGTGTCCCCACACCGTCTGTCCGAGACCCTCCCGACGAGGCGATCCACGCCCGGCGGCAAACGCACGCCGAGCTCGCCCAGAGGACCGAAGTCCTGGGACATCCCCTGCCTCCTCTGCTTAACCAGAGGGGTGCCGGGAGTCCAACGACTGTTAGTGAGCCGCCGCTCGATGCGAGACAGACGCGACTCACTATGGCCACTGCCGCCCGATACGGGAACAGACGCAGCGGCACTCTCCACGGAGCATCTTGGCTTCACCTGCCGCTGGATTGCGACAGGCTACTGAGCCCCCTCGCCACGACAAGGCGTGCTCCATTCGAGGGGGAGAGTGGTTGTCCTGCCTGAACGAAAAGTTGAACCGGTTAATGCAAAATACCCATATTTTTCCAAACCAGTTTAAAAACCGGAACATAACCTTTTAAAGGAACATAACCTTTTTCAAAAAGTTCCACCTGTATTTTCGTCAAACCGGTTCAAAAAAATACCGGTTTCCAAGCCCTGATTTACACATGCGCGCTCGACGAAACGTTCCGACGTAATACTCGTGCACAAGTGCTGCCGCGAGCATGCTGTTCACACATTCGCGACAAGAATCATAGGCACTGTTGCCTGTTACACAACTTGCACATGACCATCATGCCGAACATTGAGTTAGCTGCGGCTTGCGCTCTCTCTCCACATCCTTAGTTTGCTTTATGTGTAAAGCTTTTATATCTGTATTTTAAGGATTGCTATTTTTTTTATTTCTTATCACGTGATTATTAGTGCGTACTCGCTCGACACATGCGTGATCGTCACTCGGCTTGCCACTCGCCTCGTTATTCGCGCGCATGTGTAAATGCAGCTTAATTGTGTGCAATGCGCAGTGCCCACTGCGAGCAGTTTACACAAAATGCTCTTACTAATCTGTGACAAAATGCTTTGCTTTGCATTTACTTTACTGTACTCTATAGGTGAAAAAGAGATAACTACACGTTTCAAGGGACATGAATAGCAGAATAGCTTTCAATCAAGCAGCTTTTTTTTAATTGAGTAGTAGTAAGTAGTTGTTTACGTTTTGTGTTTGATTGATTTCGTCGTATCGTACCATACGTACAGCTTCTCAGAACCCTGCTCTAAGAGCAGAAAATAAGTTCCTTTAAACAATTGTTTCGATTGTAATAATGTCTCACAGAAGGCCAAGTTTCCAAGCGAATGATTTATTTGCCAGAGAAATTGATATCGAGATATGTTTAAAAACGTTGAAAATCTACCAAAAAATGGAAGGAGACGTTAACTGTGTTGTTTGGGATGCTTCTTTAGTTTTAGCGAAATATCTTGAAACTATGTGCCAGCACAAACCAGATTTTTTAAGCGGTATCAGAGTATTAGAGTTGGGATCGGGACTTGGAGTAGTTGGTCTCACAGCTGCTACATTAGGGTCAGTTATTTTTCAATTTTAAAGTTTGACTAAGTTCTATTCAGGCTTCTCTATATTTTGTTTCCTCATTTTAGAGCCCAAGTAACACTTACTGATTTACCAGAAGCTTTGCCCCTGATACGATTAAACATCAATGAAAACAAATCAAAAATTGGTAGCATGGGTGGATATGCCACTGCTGAATCACTTGTGTGGGGAGACAACACTTCAGAAATACATAAAGAAGAGTTTGATATGATTGTTATGGCTGATTGTGTTTATTATGAAGAGGTAAAGATTTCCTTTTTTTACATATATGTAACAACTTGATTATATAATGTTTAAATAATAATAAAAAACATCGTTTTACAGGCTATTGATCCACTGATACAAACATTAAAATGTCTCACTAAGAGCACAATAAAGAAGCCAACAATTTATTTAACTCAGGAAATGAGAGATTCGGATATTCAAAAAAGTTTGTGGTGTACGTTTTATGAAAAACTTACTGATGATTTTTATATAGAAAAAGTTCCTGAAGATCAACAACATGTTAACTATCGAAGTTCAGATATTATATTGTTAAGGATAAATAAGAAATGATACATATATACAACAGTATAATAGTACACATTGCTAGTTCATAGTAGATACATAAGCTTAAAGTTGTAGTAATGCTTCTAATTCCTTTTTAAAAATAAAGAAGAGATTTAATCAGATAGCACAATTTAAATTGCATTTATTGTTTATGTGATAATTTTGTTTTAATAAGTTCTCTAAAAATGGGAGCATTATAGTATTAAGTCCTCCATCTGTCAGGTTTGTTTGTGCATGAAGTTTTAAAATAAATATCAATGATATCTTTGAATTCATTTTATGGTATAATATACAGGTGCTATTTCTAGCAAGTTGGGCTAACTGACACTAGAGCTTAGCCATATACAATAACTTGAGACTCCTAAAAGTACCATCTTTAGGGAGATTATGACTCTTTTTTTTAATTAATCTTCTAGTCCTAGATTTTAAGTCTTGAATTTCGCAAACAATTTCTTTTTGGAGTCGGTGCCATCACTTTGACCATCAAGCATCAACTATCACAGCACCAACTCCAAAAAGAAATTGTTTGCCTAAAACGGATTCCTTTCCTTTCAATGGTGAAGAGTTTATTTAAGACTTTTTAGGGCATTTCGGTTTTGAAGTCGGTTTTTACTTTTTTTAAAAGTTTATTTTTAGTACATCCACTTATTGACTCTAAAATATTGATAAAAAAACAATTTACGTAAACAAAACTATGTGATTTCATTTTATTTTAGCACCCCCCGTAAAATATTTGTAATTAAAGTGTTTCGTGATCAATGAGTAGTATCATCGACAGAATCTACAAAAAAAAAATGAAAAAATATATGCCGTAATTTCGCGAAATCACTTATTTATAAACGTTTTATCAAATAATAGAATAACGTCTCTAAAACAATTGAAACATTAACTTGGTCAATTTTTCCACACCAAGACGTCATTGTGAATAAATGGGAAAAAGTCCAATTTGTCCTCACTGAAAAACAAAACTAGTGTGGACTAGTTTGGTTTTTTTCAGTGAGGCTTTAGTCGCATCGCTTCATCGCGTCAGAATCGCTTAGTCTCGCGCATCTCAATAAAACTGTTATGTTAATGAGGTTTTTGCGGTTTTTGTTACATAATGATAGATTCAAAACAAACTATTTGCTATGAAGTATATTTTTCCAACCAAAATAAAGAATTTTCAAAATTGACTCAATTCACATTCGCTGAATTGACTTTAACTTTTAAAGTAGCCGGAGTCAGAATGTTTACAGCATTTTTTAGGGTTCCGTAGCCGAATGGCAAAAAACGGAACCCTTATAGTTTCGTCAAGTCTGTCTGTCTGTCTGTCTGTCTGTCTGTCTGTCTGTCTGTCTGTCTGTCTGTCTGTCCGTCCGTATGTCACACCCAATTTATTCTGAAACTATAAGCATCACACTACTGAAATTTGGTAGGGAGATGTATCCTCTTAACCGCTTTACGATTCTTATACAAAAAATAAAAAATAATGATATTTAAGGGGGGGCTCCCATACATGAAACTAAAACCGAAAAAAATTTTTTTAGTCAAACCTATGCGTGTGGGGTGTCTATGGATAGGTCTTCAAAAATGACATAGAGGTTCCTAAAACCGTTTTCTTTTAAAGTCTAACGTTTCTTAGCTAGACGCTTCCAAAGTGGAAAAATGGGCGTCCCCCCCCCCATCTAACTTCTAAACTAAGCGAGTGTAAATTTTGAAAACTATATATAATGTAGATCATAACAAAAACTTTCAACGAAAATTGGTTCGAACGGGATCGAACGATAATTTTTTGAGATATAGCACTTTTTCAACAACCGCAAACATAACTTTGTTCTTCATACAAACACTATGAAAAACAAAGTTATATTTGCTGTCAACAAAATATTGTAAATTTTACTAAGTAGAAGTAAGTGGATTCCCAAATTCAGTTTAAGTTGGCACGGAACCCTCAGTGCGCGAGTCCGACTCGCACTTGGCCGGTTTTTTATATGTCAGACCGTAAATATGCTGATATTGGGTACGTACGTAGTGTGCGTTACTGGAGCGGCATGTCGACTCGAATCGAGATGAGAATATATAGAAAATTTAGAGCCCTATATCCCATAAATGTGCCCCAAAAATCAAATCAGTGCCCATTAAGGTCTCCGAGTTATTTTAGAAAATAAGATGCCGCTGGAGTAACGTCTGAAAACGTTACTGCAGCGGCATGCTTTTTACCTATTGGCCGTAGCCAAATTTAAAGTAGCCTGAAGGGTAGCTTATATATGTGCCCTCTCTTGGCCGAGTAGCGGCATTTGTGCCCTTTGTGGATTTGATGTAATTGCAAATGCCGCTGGAGTAACGTTTGGCGGATTTTCGTCTTGACGATCAGATATGATTTTTTGTCAGCTAGTTTGTTGTAATTTGTGCCTTAAGTGCCCCAGAATTTTTTCCAAAAAAATGCACGGTTTATAAATAGGACGCGTTTCTCTGAAAATCGAAAATAACCTCTAGTTCTTAAACTACATAAAATTGGGTGCTGTAATTGCAGTGCCCTATGCCTTTAAGGCATATGGATGGTCTGACAAAATTTCAAAACCCTAAGTCTAATATTCGTCGAAATATATGTTTTTTTCTGTGAAAGTAGTTTTGCTTATTTCAGACGTAAAAAAAGAGCATTGTGAACAAGATAATAACAAATCATGATTTGCCCATAAATAGAGCCCATATTCAAATAAAGGCACACAGAATTTCAGCTCTCTGCACCTTATAATTAACCGTTAATAAATAAAACAATGTAACGAGAATTATTTAAAAACTATCCGACCAAATGCGAAAGGTAGTTAAAAAGCGGCCATTCAGTATTTCAAGTCAGCATTCTCAAATTGGTAGCCTTGTCATTTTCTATAACAGGTACAGTCACGGAAACAAGTTTTGGTGTGAAATTGTTAAAGTAGGTAACTCATCATACGTATACAAATTACCTATTCCCACACTGTGTTGCAAACGTGTTCTAGCCGTGGGTCGTGGCCCATTATTTGCAACGACATAAGGACATTAAAGACTCGTGCACTCACACACAACAACACAAAAATCATTGAACTATTCATACATTAATTAATCATCATGCCTGATTCCGTCCCTCTTGATGTAATGTAGCGTTGTTGTAAACAAGCCGGCTGCCTGGTATAACAAAGAGTGAACAAATAGTTACTTTTACTTGCCTATGTATGCGCACCATCAATACGCACACAAATATTACTATTGCATTTACGAATAAGGTTCAGATTGCATTGTTTCGACTCTTATGCAGTCGACTAGAGTAGGCACGCGTCGGCTTCCTCTTACACGCTTGCACACCAACAGCAACAGGATCTGCCGCACATTCAAATACAGACCGTATTGTTGCGCTATAAGAATTATATTAATATTTTTTTTCTTACAACGAGGATTCGTTATAAACGTTTTGTTTGTCATAAAGTAATTTTATGGGAATCAGTTCTAAAATACCCATCTATTTTTATAATAAAGTTTAGGAAAGTCATAAAAACTCTTAAATTGAAACTCATAACACAATTAAATAACCCGTTTATAAGTAATATGTATTTATCAAGTTTATTTATACTTACTACCTATCAGCCTACTGTTTTTTTTATTTGTTACAATTATAATATTCTTATTATTTTATTTATGAAATATATATTTTTGTTTTTATTTTGTAATATATAAGGCTACCTCGTTTTAAGTGATAATATTTTAAAGGCAGATTCAGAAAAATAAATGAAACATATTTTGTACGAAAAATTTTTTTTTCATACGCTAGTTTTCGAGAAAATTGCCTCTAAACATGTAGAAAAAAGAGTAAAATAAAACACCCCGTGCCGCGTGTTGCTGAGCGGAGCTCTCGGTTTTTGTAGGTATTGTCATACGCGCCGCCCATCGCCGTGTCGCCGCAATGTTGCCTGCCTGCCTACACGTGTCGCGCTCGCGGCCACTCCCCGCCCCACCGGATAGCCGCGCGACGCGAGTCAGTCTGCCAAAAAAATTCGCTTTTGTATGTTGTGTGCGCGCGCGTCGCGGACCCGCGGCGGTGCGTTTTCCGGAGCCTGGGCTGGGTGACATAGTTTCCCGCCGCGCCTTGATCCGGTACAGCACCTAAAGCCAAACACCGCAGGCGCTTGCTATGGCGGTTTCTGCACAACGAAGTCCTCCACCTTTATCATTTGAGGGTCCAAGATTTGCTGTTGGCGGGGATTACGCCTTTATCACTTGACGGTCCAAGTTTTGCTGCTGATGCGGACTATGCGACGAAGATCGAGCAGCTCGAGCTCGAGTCCTCCCGTTGACTACTGCGCAATTGCACGTTGCAGGGATAACGTGCATGCACAACACAATGCTGCAGTTATTCGCCACCAATTCCAGCAAAGGTTCAGTGCATACGTGTGTGAATGAACAGTGAATGCCGTGATGGCTAGTGAAAAAAAAAGCAGTGCTCGTGATCGTGATAGCTAGATTGTCTCGTGCTCGCTTCAGGGCCCTTATTTTTGAATCACTCGCGTCAAGATGGCGTGTGATATTCATTGTTTAATGTCCGATTTTCCTATGAAAATTAGTTTAATCTCACGTGGTCTCAAGTGATTTGCAAAAATGATTAATGAATTTTGTGAGTACCAACGCCAAAATTTTGCGTGATTTTTATTGATTTTTAATTTGTTTTCAAACAAAACTCACACGCCATATTCAAGCGAGTGATTCAAAAATAGAGGCCCAGTTTGCATAATAATAAGGTTAGGAGGTATCGCCTCAATTGGCAATTGTAAAATAAGATGTTACCGTAAAAATAGTAACCTGTTTTACTGCAAATCTTTGACGTCATTGTTTTCAAATGTTAACTTATCGCTGCTAATAAAGAAAACGTATTTGTAAACCAATGCAGAAATCCTAGTTTTAATTTATTTTATTGTGAAATAAGACTTGTATCCACATATCTGTACAAAAACTGAGCAAGTGTGATAATTAAAAGTAAAAAATAATAAAAATGTACGTATTTTTCAAAGATGTGTTCGCGTTTTGTGTTATGTTAATTTACGGTACCTCATAAACGAAATTTAAAACAAAACTGTGTTAAATTTACTCACGCAATTTTAAGTGCATATCCATCTACTGAATCAAAAGGAATCAATAGGTACTCATTAGGTAGGTAGGTAGGTAACTACAACATCTGTCTAAGTTAAATTTAGTAAGATTGAAAATTTGAATAGGTATTCTTTTTAAAGTTTACTTTCACATAAGGTTTGTCTTATTATTATTAAATAAACAGAGGTAACACAACTCAATTAGGAAGTTTACTTTCACATAAGCTTTGTCTCCTTATTATTATTAAATAAACAGAAGGAACACAACACAATTAGGTAGTTTTAGTTTATCATACCTGCCCAGCTATTCATGTTTTAAGCCTGCGATAAACTCATAGGTACCTAAGTTGAGTTTCTGTCTTAGTTTATCATACATACCCAGCTGTTAGGGTTTTAGGCCTACGATTAATGAACACATACCTACCTAAGTTGAGTTTCTGTTTCAGAGAATCATACCTACCCAGCTGTTTTAGGCCTCAGATAAATGGGCACATACCTTCTTAAGTTTTTGTCTTTGTTTTCATACCCAGCTGTTTTGTTTGTTTAGCGTTTATCTAACTGATCTATCCGTTTGATTTATTAGGTACTGATTAGACATGAGCGTCCAATAGACGGACTAGTTAAATCAACCGTCGACGTGACATCAACGCTTAGACGGTCTATCGTTCTCTGATCGACTAGTCGAATTCATAGACTGATATACGAGTAGTCTACAGGTTCATATCAACACGCAACTCGATGTTGACGTTTTTTAAGAAAAAAAATTAAGTAAACTTCAAACCACAGGCTGTAAGTAAGAAAGTTATAATTATAAAAAAGCATCGCTGTGTGACTTCGTCGTTTGCTGTAGTTGAATACGTCGAAACAATCTAAAGTGAACTTTAAGTTTGACGTCATAGGTACGTTATTATTACAATAAACGCGCTAGTGAGGCGAACAGTTGATTAGACTCGCGTTAAATGTAAACGTGTCGTCTAGATAGTTCATATGTCCATGCGGTCGAAAATATAACTAGTCGTCGAATTCAACTAGTTGATCGACTAGTCGATAGACGAAATTCTACGGTCTAGTTTCGTCGACGAGAAAAACGTCGACGACCCATCCTTAGTACTGATACACGTTGATAATGTTTTTTTCATATTAGAGTTTCGTAATAATAGGTAATCGAATGCAGTAGGTAGTTACCTTTATTATTATTATGATGTAGGACCAAATAAATAGGCGCGCAGCGGCGCCCCCCTACCCCTACCGCCCGAGTACCGCGCATCGGCACGCCGCATGAATGAGATAGGTATCTTCTGTCACGCTCACGCCCACGCGTCCGTCTCGTTCTCGCTTAGCTAGTCCATCTTCCGTCACACTCAGGCCCATACGTCTGTCTAGTTTTCGCTCAATGTAGTACTTATGTAAGAGACGAAAGGCGATGTCGCGGAACAGGTGCTCTTAAAAAATAATATTTTTTTTGTTAGGAAAAATAAAAACGTAAACGGGCCAGTTTTCAAAAAAAATAATTATTGGGTCCTCTTTCTATGTTATTGTTTGATGCTCTGTTAAAATATTATCACTTAAAACGAGGTAACCTTATATACTCTCGGTCATGACGATGGAAACCCTTACTGAGTGCAGTCTAACAGTAAGAAATTGAATATTAACTGATTTTAGCAAAAAAAATAAAATTATCAAAACAGCTTTTCCGCACCATTGTACAGACATAAAATAAATCTATTAGACAAATTAAGGAGGTAAGGTGAATGTTTCCAACGTCCGCTTTTTAACTACCTTTCGCATTTGGTCGGATAGTTTTTAAATAATTCTCGTTACATTGTTTTATTTATTAACGGTTAATTATGAGGTGTAGAAAGCTGAAATTCTGTGTGCCTTTATTTGAATATGGGCTCTATTTATGGGCAAATCATGTTTTGTTATTATCTTGTTCACAATGCTCTTTTTTTAGGTCTGAAATAAGCAAAACCACTTTCACAGAAAAAACCATTAATTTCGACGAATATTAGACTTAGGGTTTTGAAATTTTGTCGGACCATCCATATGCTTAAAAGGCATAGGGCACTGCAATTACAGCACACCATTTTATGTAGTTTAAGAACTAGAGGTTATTTTCGATTTTCAGAGAAACGCGTCCTATTTATAAACCGTGCATTTTTTTGGAAAAAATTCTGGGGCACTTAAGGCACAAATTACAACAAACTAGCTGACAAAAAATCATATCTGATCGTCAAGACGAAAATCCGCCAAACGTTACTCCAGCGGCATTTGCAATTACATCAAATCCACAAAGGGCACAAATGCCGCTACTCGGCCAAGAGAGGGCACATATATAAGCTACCCTTCAGGCTACTTTAAATTTGGCTACGGCCAATAGGTAAAAAGCATGCCGCTGCAGTAACGTTTTCAGACGTTACTCCAGCGGCATCTTATTTTCTAAAATAACTCGGAGACCTTAATGGGCACTGATTTGATTTTTGGGGCACATTTATGGAATATAGGGCTCTAAATTTTCTATATATTCTCATCTCGATTCGAGTCGACATGCCGCCCCAGTAACGCACACACGTACGTATGCCATATTTTTTAAACTAATTATTAGATTTTTAAGGATACCTACATTTAATCTGTGTATGTAGGTACCGTTATCATGAGTTAACTCTTGGCCCAGATAATATAATATTACTTAGTTTACTCGCTAGCGACGACGCGACACGTCACTTTTTGCATGGAAAATCGTGACCGCCAGAGGCGCTGTGCAATTTTCCATAAATTTTTTTTACGTCGTCCGTCGCTAGCGAGTAAAACCGTCGTAAACTCATAGTAACGTTACTGTAGGACGTTGGGCCAAATTGGTATGTGGGACTTCTTATTGTTGAAAATACATTGTGTATTTGATTTTAATGTGCAATCCGGATAGGAGACGAAAGTAGAGCTGAAATAAAACGAGAAATTCAAATAAGTTTTCTTTTTATGTATTTTAGCTTCTATTGGTCTAATAAAATATATTTTTTTAGTCTATTCAATCTGAATCAAGCTGAATTTCATCAAATCATACTATAAAATTATTATCCCTTTGAACGACAAGCGCGAGATGTCAGTGTGATAAAAAGAGATGCGATGTAACAGATGTCAAAGACAAACAAAATGTGACAATTTAAAATAAACAAAACAGTGTCATGTATGTCGGGCAACAAAATATTATATTTGTAGATTTTTATAGAAAATTTGACCAATTGTACATTTTTTAAATTTGTGACCGTTGTAAACACGCTTTTAATGTTTAGCTGATCTTAAAAATATGTAAAGCTTTTTTTATTATTTTAATAATATGATGTGACTCAATTATTTTTAACTCTGTGTAATCGCAGCAATTAAAACTAAATTACTGTTAGGTACACGACGATTCCCGATCCTAATCTGACTCACCTATTTACTTAGTTCTGTCTGTAATAGTAGACTTAGTTTATTATTTTAACCCTGGAACGTGCAAGTGGCCCTTATGCACTAAAACACATAGGTACTCACGGTTTGTGACTTATTTAACCCCACTGTATTCACTAAATTACACATTTATCTTATTCATATATTCAATACATCATAATTTAAACACCTATCTAGGTTTGACATTTACCGTAATTTCCATAATAAATTATGGAAATGCCGAAAGTGTCCACCATGTTGAATGTAATTCGCCTATGATATATGAATAACTAGGATTAATCTCTAGATTATTTTATTATTATAATGACATTTTAATAATTAAATTGATTATTAAAAGATTATTGGGACACTTATTAGATTTTTGTGTTTGCTGTATAACAAATGTTCATTTTGGCGCCAAAAAATATTGCAATGTCAAATACCAATCACGGACAGAAACTAAGTGGGTTACAATTCACAATCGAAATTAAAAGATTCAAAATATTCTTTCAAAGAATAGAATCATTTTTCCAACAACCAAATTTTCAGTTTTTTTTGAATATATTAAGCGGTAAAGACTTCATTTCTTCATCTAGTCTATTTTATTTTTTTACGGCCATGCAATACGCATTTTCGCTGTAAAGGGCTGTCTACTTTATAGGAATGTTCAATTTGTTTGGGAACCGTGTGTTAAACTTGCATACCTCTTTTTTTCGTTTGAAGAATGAAGGGTAGGCTTTGTCAAACACGCATATCTCAAAGATGTAAATGCAAGGGACGGTTAGCAGTTTCAGCTCCTTGAAAAGTGGCCTGCAAGATGGTTTAATCTTTGCATTACTATTGCTCGAATACATTGTTTTTGAGCTAATAATACTCTGTCAGTATGACATCTCACTCCTGAGCCATGTCTACAAGCTGTTTTCAAGGGTCATCACGAATCGTCTCGCACGTAGGTTTGATGACTTCCAGCCTCCCGAACAAGCCGGTTTCCGAAAAGGCTATAGTACCATAGACCACATCCATACGCTTAGGCAAATTATACAGAAGTCAGAGGAGTATAATATGCCTTTATGCTTAGCGTTTGTGGACTATGAGAAGGCCTTTGATTCGATTGAAACTTGGGCAGTGCTTCAGTCTCTGCAGCGATGCCACATAGTTTATAGGTATATAGAGGTGTTAAAGTGCCTTTACAATAACGCCACTATGTCGGTCCGAGTACAGGAGCAGAATACGAGGGCGATTCTACTGCGGAAAGGTGTGAGACAGGGAGATGTTATATCTCCGAAACTGTTCACAGCGGCATTGGAAGACGCCTTCAAACTTCTGGAATGGGAAGGAATCGGCATCAATGTCAATGGCGAATACATCACACACCTCCGATTTGCCGATGATATAGTCGTTGTGGCAAAGACGCTGGACGATCTTGGCACTATGCTCGAAGACCTTGACCGAGTCTCCCAACAAGTGGGTCTTAAAATGAACACGGAGAAGACGAAAATAATGTCGAGTTCCCTTGTTGTACCCACTCCAGTATCCATTGGGGACTCAACTCTCGAAGTTGTCGACGAGTACGTCTACCTGGGACAAGTGATCCGATTGGGTAGGTCCAACTTCGAGAAAGAGTTCAATCGACGAATCCAACTCGGCTGGACAGCGTTCGGGAAATGACGCAAGAGTGTCTTCTCATCTCATTTACCTCAGTGTCTAAAGTCTTCAACCAGTGTGTGTTACCAGTACCAGATGACATACGGATCCGAAAAATGGTCTCTAACTATGGGCCTTATAAAGAAGCTCAAAGTCACACAACGAGCGATGAAGAGGGCTATGCTGGGTGTTTCTCTACGTGATCGAATCAGAAATGAGGAGATACGTAGAAGAACTAAGGTAACGGACATAGCCTTGAGAATCAGTAAGCTCAAGTGGTAATGGGCAGGGCACATAGCGCGAAGAACTGATGGGGGACCGTTCAAGTATTACGTAAGCAGATTTATGACAATTATTTACCCCTCCTCCCCCTTTTCAGAAAAAGTAAGCAAAGCTCTTACTCCCCCCTCCCCTGAAAACACGTGTAAATTCAATCGCCTGAAAACACATGTAAATTCAATTATTTAGTGCGATGGCCAAGTCTCAATGTCTATACATATAATAAGACTGTAAAAGATCGATTTCTGTACATTGAAGATTTTTATGAAAAATTGTTACAGGGGGTCTTAATTACCGTAATAGAAGCCAAAACAACAATTTTTAAAATTTTTGTCTGTCTGTCTGTCTGTCTGTCTGTCTGTTTGTCCGGGCTAATCTCAGAATCTACAGGACCGATTTTGACGGGACTTTTTTTATTTGACTCAGTATCACCTGGAGAGTAATCTCAGAATCTACTAAACCGATTTTAATGGGACTTTTTTTTATTTGACTCAACATTACTTGGAAGGTAAAGAAGGATAGAAATAATCACGCCAATAGACTAAGGGGGTAGGCAGAAAATTGAATCTCGGAAACTACTGGGCCGATTTTAATGGGACTTTTTTTATTTGACTCAGCATCACTTGCAATAATCACGCCAATAGACTAAGAGGGTAGGCAGGAAATTGAATATCAGAAACTACAGGACTGAATTTGATGGGATTTTTTCATTTGATTGAGTTTTACCTAGACAGTGAAATATATAATAACTCACGCCAAGTGACTAAGTGTTAACTGGCCTAAACTTGGGATGAATTAATCACCCTACCTAACTAAGGGAACTCATTGTGTGTACCTGTTATAGAGTCGCAGGTATGCCTGCATTTGGGTCATGTTAAACAGTAGCATAGGCTGGGAGTACCTCCACGCGGTGAAGGCGGTAACAGTTAAAGTACTGGCTAAAACTCCCATTATTATTGTGATGTAAAGATGCCTTCGGGCTTATGTTATTGTTGTCGTGTATTTTGGTCATTGTGTGGTTGTGCAGACGGTAACGCAGAGGAGCAACCACAGCGCTTTCTTTCAGATTTTGATTGTTTCTGGAAAAAAATACTTACCTACTTATAGAATTATTTGACTTGGTTACTAAAACGGACTTTTGTTATTGCTTCGCGATTTGGTTATTTGTTGCTTTGTTATTGTAGTTATTAAAACTATATTTGACTTGGTTAGTAAAACGGACTTTTGTTTTTGCTTTGCGATTAGGTTATTGGTTGCTTTTTATTGTCGTTAAGTGGCTAAGTTACTTTATTGTAGCAATGCCTCGAAAACGACCCAATCTCTCTAAAAATAGTAGAGAAGCCAAAAGAAAGAGATTAGCTAGATCACAGGAATCAAATGACGAACGGCAGGTCCGACTTGAGGCTGCTCGAGAACGTCAAGCTATGGCGCGCTCTTTGGAATCTCCTTCCGATCGTGATGCACGCCTTAGCTATGACCGTGAACGCCAATCGTCATCTCAAGCTTCAGAAAGCCTTACCGAAAGGAACCTTAGGCTGACGGCTGACAGCGAGCGCCATGCATTGTCGCGCGCATCTGAAACCTTTACAGAGAGGTCTCTTAGGTTAACAGCAGATAGTGAGCGACATGCAACGTCTCGCGCCTCCGAAACTTCTCCAGAAAGGGACTCTAGATTGACAGCTTATCGTGAGCGTCACACATTATCTCGCGCATCTGAAACCTTTACACAGAGGTCTTTGAGGTTAACAGCAGATAGTGAGCGACATGCAACGTCTCGCGCCTCCGAAACTTCTCCAGAAAGGGACTCTAGATTGAGAGCTGATCGTGAGCGTCACACATTATCTCGCGCATCTGAAACCTTCACAGAGAGGTCCCTTAGGCTAACAGCGGATAGTGAGCGGCATGCAACGTCTCGCGCATCTGAAACCTTTACAGAGAGGTCCCTTAGGTTGACAGCGGATAGTGAGCGGCATGCAATGTCTCGCGCCTCCAAAACTTCTCCAGAAAGGGACTCCAGATTGACCACTGATCGTGAGCGGCATGCATTATCGCGCGCGTCTGAAACCTTATCTCAATACGAAGAACGCTTAAGAAATGATCGAGACCGGCATAACAGGGCGAGATCTCTAGAAAGCGATGACCAGCACCAACAGAGATTGGAAGAAGCGAGAGAAAATTATGAGCGTTTACGCAGAAATAATGAAATTTTCTTAGAAAATGAGCGGCTGAGGGTAGGTGTGACGCGTAGTGAAGAGACAGAAGAACAACTTCAAGCTCGCTTGGATGCTGATCGGCTGCGGCACTCTCTCAACAGAATTTCGATTTCCTCTGAAGACTCAGACGAAGCCCAACAAGTAGGGCATGACACCCTCCCATGGATTAATAAAGAAAGAAGTGCGTTTAATTATACACCTATGGTAAATTATTCTGAATGTAGTTCCATTGGAGGAATGATTATAATTTGTCCATTTTGTGATGCTCTCAAATGGCAAAAAGAAGCAAATGGGATGTGTTGCTCCGGTGGGAAAGTGCGTATTGATCTTTTTGAAAATCCACCTGAAGTTTTAAAATCATTGCTGAATGGTGACCACCCTCAATCCAAACATTTCTTGGACAATGTTCGAGCATATAACAATGCCTTTCAAATGACGTCTTTCGGTGCAAAACAAATATCTGAAGGGCCATTCATGCCAACATTTAAGATCCAGGGTCAGGTCTACCACCTAATTGGTTCCCTGTTGCCTGAAAATCAGCCCCAATTTCTTCAGATTTATTTTGTGTCCAATTATGAGGAGCAAGCAAACATAAGAATGAATAGAAATTCTCCCTGCATGAAGGATGGCCATTGTACAAAAAGGTATCCCCGTGCTTTAGTAGAGCAGACAGTTACAGGTGAGAATGGGTACCCTTCATATCGACGTCGATCACCGCAGCAGGGCGGATATACAGCTGAAATTAGATTACGCGGACAGCAGCTAATAATTGATAATAGTTGGGTTGTTCCCTACTCACCTTTATTGTCCAAAATATTCGGCGCCCACATAAACGTTGAGATGTGCAATAGTGTGGAGGCAATAAAATATATTTGCAAATATGTCAATAAAGGCAACGACGAAGCAACGTTCGCTTTGCAAGGAACCGATCGAGACGAAGTTACCAGGTACCAAACCGGACGATACATTAGCACTTCTGAAGCTATATGGCGCATATTGGGATTTGGCATTCATGAAAGGCATCCTACAGTAATGCATCTTGATGTCCACTTAGAGAATGGTCAGAGAATATACTTTGACGCAGATAACGCTCGAAACCGTGTAGAAAACCCACGCCAGACAACACTTTTAGCGTTTTTCAGGTTGTGCCAAGAAGACGATTTCGCTAAAACGTTAACCTACGATGAAGTACCCTCTTATTACATTTTTGATAAGCAAAGAGGAGTATTTAACAGACGTAGACGTGGTCAGCCAGTTGAAGGATTCCCTGGCGTTTTCAAGGACTCTGCTTTAGGTCGAGTGTACACAGTTCACCCCAGTAGCGGGGAATGCTTTTACTTGCGGCTGCTTTTGCACAACGTTCAAGGACCAACTTCTTTCCAATTTTTAAAAACAGTTCATGATGTTGAGCATCCCACATTTCAATCAGCTTGCCGAGCACTTCAACTGCTTGAAGGTGATCAACATTGGGATGCGACTCTCGAAGAAGCCTGTGTCAGCGACAGTCCCAAACGCTTACGTCACCTATTTGCTGTCATGTTAGTGTTCTGTGGTATTTCAGACCCTTTAAGTTTGTGGGAGAAGTATAAGACGTATCTTTCTGAAGACTTCCATCATTCTTTGAGGCGCAATTTAAATCAAGATATTGATCCAAATGACGAAAGAGTAATTAATAGTTCCCTTTGTTCTATTCAGGAGATCCTTTTATCAATTGGTGGCAAATCTTTGAGTGACTTCAGTCTTCCCTCTCCTCAAATTCTACCCGATCAACCGCGTATCAACCGTGAGTATGCCTCGGAGATAAACTATAGCTCCACTGATCTAACCGCTATAGTAAATGACAATTTACAAAATTTTACACCAGAACAAAGGGAAATATTTGACATCGTCGTCCAAAGCGTACTTAATAATAAAGGGAAGATATTCTTCCTAGATGCTCCAGGTGGTACTGGAAAGACCTACCTAACAAAAGCGATTCTTGCTGAATTCAGGCGACAAGGTAAGATAGCACTGGCCGTAGCATCTTCTGGAATCGCAGCTACACTTCTTCCCGGTGGTAAAACTGCCCACACAATGTTCAAAATCCCAATCGATTTAGATAGCACTGAAACACCAACATGTGCAGTTACAAGAAATTGCGATAAAGCAAAGGTGTTTCAGGATTGCTGTCTTATCGTTTGGGATGAATGCACAATGGCAAATAAAAAAGCTGTTGAAGCCGTGGATAGAACACTGCGGGACATTCGCCGAAACGATATTCCAATGGGGAACGTGACAGTTCTTTTCTCTGGCGATTTCCGGCAAACTCTTCCGGTTGTTACTCGGGGAACCAGAGCCGATGAAATTAATGCATCCTTGAAGCGTTCATATCTATGGCCTCAAATAATACGAATGCGTCTAACAATCAACATGCGAGCACAACTAGGCGGAAATTCCCAGGCACAAACATTTTCGAATATTCTTTTAGAAATTGGAGAAGGTACTCTTCCTGAAGATGAAGGACAAGTTGTCATTCCTGACATTTTAGGTAGAGTTGTGTCGTCTGAAGATGAACTAATAAATTCAGTGTTTGGAGACGTTTCAAGTATTATTCAACATGATAATTCTTGGTTATGTGAACGCATGGCGCGTTCACATAACCAAGAACTGACACCCAAAAACGAACAAGCTGCTGCATTAAATGCAAAAATTTTGGCAGAAATTGGTGGAGATGAAGTGGTGTATACGTCCTATAACAGCGTTGTACATGAGGACGATGCTACGAACTACCCAATAGAGTTTTTGAGCTCTCTAACAGCGAGTGGTCTTCCTGCACATAAAATCACACTGAAAGTCGGAGTGCCCATAATGCTTTTGAGAAATCTAACTCCGCCCAAATTATGTAATGGCACCCGACTTAAAGTAAGTGCTTTGCAGAGAAATTTAATCCATGCTGAGATTCTCACTGGATGTGGCGCGGGCGAAACTGTTTTCATACCAAGGATTCCACTCATTCCCAACAACTTCCCTTTCGAATTTAAGCGCACTCAGTTTCCCATCAGTCTGTGCTTCGCAATAACCATCAATAAATCCCAAGGTCAAACTCTCAAGGCTGCTGGGGTGGATCTAAGATCCAATTGCTTTTCTCATGGACAGCTGTACGTGGCATGTTCACGAGTGAGTAGTGCTGAACAGTTGTTTGTTTTAGCCCCTACGGGAAAAACTACTAATGTAGTTTATAGAGACATTCTTTGATTTTTAAAAGTGTATTATTCAATACTTCAACGCGAACGAAGTCGCGGGCACCAGCTAGTATTTATATAAAACATTAAAGAATTTTAATATTGATATGCGTCACTATAAGATGCTGTTAATTATTACGTAACAACTTAATGCTTCGAGTACGGAGATTCCAGACACAATTGATTTTCAATTGTTATGGACCACGATCGTGGTCTTAGAGGCTGGACGTATTAAGACAGAAAGTCGCTTAAGTAAAGACTGAATAAATTAATAACCGACTTGATATTACATGGATCTCACAACTTTTTACCGCAGAACAACTGAGTTGCGAGACTTGTTTTTTTTGACAAGTATTGTTTTTGATGGGATAGTCAGTTGACCACAATCATAAGTTTAAATTTTATCTATTGGCAATTAACTTTTTATAATCTACCCAATTAAAACAAGTATCTTATCTCAAATATTAACCGGATCTTTAGATTCATTAAATTTACTTAACAATTAGCTCACAAATTACTCCTGCATAATACATATGAACCATCACCAATGTCTGCGTCAGCAACATGAATGGGAGCACGTGATATTCCACAGAAATCTAATACCATTCATCTCATGATCATCATCACTTGAAGCATGTCCAATTCAGAGCCCTTAAAGTTGCTAAACAGTCATTCACGGTCTCATTAGGGTAAGTGGGGTATACAACACCATTTAGGCCCTGCCCTAACAGTTTTGTCAACTTTCTTTTGGGTCAGCCAATCAATCACTAATTTAAAACCACAAACGATTTCAGTCTCATCTGAATATCACCCTTATATTCAAGACTGCTTACGAACTCATGCACGATTGGCTGCGATCCGCCGGCCACCTTCACGGCACTTTCAGCAGACACTTACTCCTACTTCTACAAACATGGTGTCACAGTCACTCCCGGCTAGTGTGCACAAAGGGTGTTTAAAAGGTACAGACAACAGCACGTCAAGGTAAACAATGGGGTGTCGTATGCTGTTGTTATAAGGGCTAGTTTTCAACAAAAGTGGGTAGCCTGATGTGCTGGCGACTGTACTAATATTCGAATGAAATAAAGAAATCCGGGTATAGCATTTGGCAACAAAAGTTTATTCAAATTTGCTATTTCACAATTACCTTTTAACACCTTCAAGAAAATCAAATACAAAACTTAATAGCTCAGAATTCAGTAGAGACTAGGTTAGGTTCTAATTTAGTTATCTATATCTATACTATTACAAATCTTTATGCGCACAAATTTCTAATTAAATAAAGATAAACCACCGATTTAAGTTTTTAATTTCCTAATTGGTTCCAAAATTTATCCTCAAAGGGATTCCTAAATTATGCTTTAATTAATAGCTAAATTATCCCACTTTTCACTAAAGTTAAAGTAAATACAAGGAAAACCAACCTTGGATTTCAACGGAGGTTACTATTTCAAGTCTTTGTTGCATCAAACTACAAACAACTCTGCAACGTTACCCCAAAATTTCACCAATACCGGTCCATCCTCAAAACAGCAGACAAGAAGCAAATCAATCCATCAGGAAAATCTGACTTCAAAAATAATCCAAATGAGGTCTAAGTAAGGTCACTGAGGTTACAACATGATCACCAAATTGTGACTGTACAACTTACAGACACATATCAAAAGCGATACCATTTTTCAGTCATTTATATCAAATCAGTTTCAAAATTAATTCATCCAAATTGACATGTTGGCGGCGTCAGGAATAACTATCAAACTACAAAATAAATTTGGCGTGCCCCGTTATCAAAATTTTTACCTTTTTACATTTTAACACACGTTCCACTCCGCCGCACGACCAACAGTGGCGGAACCGGAAAAAACAGCAGCTGTCACACTTGACAAATGTCAGTGTCAGCATCCATCATATCTATGCCAAAATTTCACGACTATGGACTGGAGTCCTACATCCATTTAGCTTTTCGTTTCACGTGAACTTAGACAAAAATATACAACGTTACAATACCCCCCTCCCAAAGAAAAGAGGTTCACTTAACTGTAAAAATATGTACTGTTACCTAATGCCAAAATAAAAACACAATAATTTCCTTACACTATCCAACTAGTTCAAACTAACCTAAGAAGACATCCTATTTACTATAACACTAGTTGATACTATTTGAAGGATTCAAAAGTATAAACCAAAAAACTACATCTAAGAGGCCTCAAAATAAAAACTCTTAACCTTATATAAGAACAAAGTTTCGAAGCTCAAAGAAATAAAAATAAACCCGCAATCTATACAGCCATTTCATGCATAATGACTATATAAGATCCTTATATTTTCTTACCGTGAAAAAAAAACACAGTAACAAACATCCTCTATCATTTTTTTTATAATTTACTCATAATCATTAAGTAAATAATGTTAAAATCCTGAGAAAAAAAAACATTAAAAAACGCCGTTTAAAAATATTCCAACTAAAAACATTCATAAATACCTAAAGATCTCAACGTCCACGCCATTCATGATTGTTCTGTTCAAAATAATCCAAAAGCTCACAAAAAAAAACAAATCAACTACATTGAATGTTCTGTTCAAAATTATCCAAAAGCCCTCAGAATACAATCTCAATATCAAAGTAATTTCTTTTATTTTCTTCAATTTACTCATAAAGTTAATTAAGTCAAATTCGGGCAACAAACACATTCAAATAATTCCAAAACGACCTCATGCTAGACAACAATTCAAAATCATAAGTTTCAAGCGACTTTACTTAAGGGTTTCCGCTAAAACATACCCACAAACAAATTAATTTCATTCTTCCACAAGCAAATAATAATATCAACCTCACCTTTCATACTTCATCATACAAAACTAAACAGTTTTATTTCTCAATCTAAATAAAACTGAACCCTTTCACTTTTGTGTTTAGAATTTTCATTAATTTAAACACAACCAAAGAAACTCTAGTCGAATCAAAACATATGTCTTAATATCCTTAATATGCCACGAACCGAGTGAACGACCATCCATAGCTTCCAACTCGTAAACAAAATGGTGAAAAATACCTCGGTGATCCCACACCAAACAAAAAACAAACAAACTGGTGCCAAATTGGATATCACCTGAGTGTAGCTGGACTTCCAAACTACATCACCAACCAAAAACCAAACGCATTTCCGTGCCCCAAAACAACAAAATTTGTGGCATGTCTAGCACGGACACTAAAAACTTTAAAAAAATCCTTTAAACAACCGAACTCACCGACATAATACTCCTTAGGCATAGTTACTGCGTACTCCGTCCCGGTATCCCTGTAAAATTATGTTAAGGAATGTTGTAACAAACCAGTGCCTCCCTGAATCACGATCCCATAATATGTGTCCAATTAACCAAAATCACGGTTTCAGTAAATCATGAATCACTATAAATGGTTTCTAAAATTTTTGGCAACATCCGTACCAGTAGCACGCCTAATAGTAAACAACAGAGTCCATTTACCAAAACAATGCGTTACACCAAGAAAATTGTAACTGATTTCTTAGTTTATATACAAAACAGACGCAAGTAACAATTTAATTCGATTTCAGAACAACTCCAATAACGCTGACGCGTAACCAAAATGACCCTAAATTTACTTCATCACCCATTTATCAATGTAACCACAACAAAAGCAATAATTAAAATCCAAAATTAATTCAACTAATTCGCAACGCAAACTTATGTAAATTACACTGTTATATATCACTGTTAAATCAAATTATTTACTATTCCTTTTTGTGGTTTATATTTTTACAAGTTGTGATCTAGGTAAAAGTTATCTTTTTACAACAAAGTTATAATAAGGTGTGAAATATCACAATCAAAACGAATACAAAATATACCTCAATACATATACAGGCTTAGAGAATTTCATTAATGCTAGGTAAAAGCAAACAAAAGGTTTTGGGATTTCACAAAATAAGGTTTACACCGTAACAATAGCTAACTTTTATTTGGTTAGTAAATAAAAATTGTTTGATGCAACACTAAACTTGTGGGATAATTCCTAATCAGTTAGTAACACAGGCAAAATTAAACCTAAGCTAAATAATATGGTGGTTAATTAGCATTCCAAAAAAATTCTAACAACAAAATGCTTAAAATTGTACTAATAACTAATGCTAAAGTTGGGCGCCATTTTTCGCAGTCACTCCTAGCTAGTGTGGACAAAGGGTGTTTAAAAAATACTAATATTCGAATGAAATAAAGAAATCCGGGTATAGCATTTGGCAACAAAAGTTTATTCAAATTTGCTATTTCACAATTACCTTTTAACACCTTCAAGAAAATCAAATACAAAACTTAATAGCTCAGAATTCAGTAGAGACTAGGTTAGGTTCTAATTTAGTTATCTATATCTATACTATTACAAATCTTTATGTGCACAAATTTCTAATTAAATAAAGATAAACCACCAATTTAAGTTTTTAATTTCCTAATTGGTTCCAAAATTTATCCTCAAAGGGATTCCTAAATTATGCTTAAATTAATAGCTAAATTATCCCACTTGTCACTAAAGTTAAAGTAAATACAAGGAAAACCAACCTTGGATTTCAACGGAGGTTACTATTTCAAGTCTTTGTTGCATCAAACTACAAACAACTCTGCAACGTTACCCCAAAATTTCACCAATACCGATCCATCCTCAAAACAGCAGACAAGAAGCAAATCAATCCATCAGGAAAATCTGACTTCAAAAATAATCCAAATGAGGTCTAAGTAAGGTCACTGAGGTTACAACATGATCACCAAATTGTGACTGTACAACTTACAGACACATATCAAAAACGAAACCATTTTCCAGTCATTTATATCAAATCATTTTCGAAATTAATTCATCCAAATTGACAAGTTGGCGGCGTCAGGAATAACTATCAAACTACAAAATAAATTTGGCGTGCTCAAAATTTTTACTTTTTTACATTTTAACACACGTTCCAATCCGACGCACGACCAACAGTGGCGGAACCGGAAAAAACAGCAGCTGTCACACTTGACAAATGTCAGTGTCAGCATCCATCATAACTATGCCAAAATTTCAAGACTATGGACTGGAGTCCTACATCCATTTAGCTTTTCGTTTCACGCGAACTTAGACAAAAATATACAACGTAACAATGACAACAACATGAATTCGCCCGTTGCCTACTTTTATCCTGCCCGTTTATAAAACAACGTTTCGCGTCGCAGCCCGTCGCAATCGGCTGCAGAATCAGCTCGACAGATTCGATGCCCGGAGCTACTCGGTTCCAGAGTGACAAGATTCCTCGAAGACCTTAGCTAAGCGTCACCCCACCTAAATTCACACATTGCATTTATTTACTATACTTAATAAAGATGAATTAAGAAACCAAAAATTTGCACACGCAAACCGGGCCAAAAGGTTGCTGGTTCAAGTCCCGCCCGTGCGCAAATTTTTGGTTTCTTAATTCATCATTATGAATATAAAATATGACACTGTGAGTGTTAAAAACATTCTAAAGCATTACTATACTTAAATCGTGTCTTTTTGTGCCTAAATTTACATATTTCTTACGTGCTAGTCCTATCTGGAAAAAAGTAATTATTTAAAACTATTTGACACCACCCTTAAAAACAGTTTGGAAAAAAAAATACATTTCGATAATAATTCTTGGGCACAGGCTTCGCTTCCTATTCGTTTTGGTGGTATCGGAATTCGCCAAATTTCTAGTATAGCCCTCCCCGCTTTTCTCTCCTTTTTGCATAGCACTTCCGTTTTAGCCGGAAAAATCTTTGAACATCCTCGCCAACTTTCTGAGGTGAGAGAGGCGGAGAAGTTTTGGCAAGGCCTCTGTCCTAGAGAAGACATCCCAAAGGAACGTTACCAGCAAAAACCTTGGGATGTCCCTCTTGCGAGAGAGACCTTCAATTCTGTAGGTACTTCAAAATTTCGTCAGTGACTGTGGTCGCGCAAGGCTCTTGGCAGTTTCCTGCAAAGATTCTGGTCATTGGCTTCACGCTTTACCGTCGAAAAATTTGGGTACTCTTTTCGATAGTGAGTCTTTCCGGGTGTGTGTGGGCCTCCGCCTTGGTACCCCTATATGTGAAATTTTTACGTGTCCATGTGGCAAGGAGGTTGATAAATTTGGTCTCCACTGCCTTTGTTGCCAGCAAAGCGCTGGGCGTCTCGTCCGTCACGCTACCCTTAATGACGCCATCAGAAGAGCTCTTGCGATTAATGTTCCTTCCACGTTGGAACCACGTGGTTTGGTCCGTGATGATGGCAAGAGACCCGATGGCCTTACGCTTATTCCCTGGGATCGGGGTCGGGCCTTAGTTTGGGATGCAACTTGTGTCGATACTTTGGCCCCCTCCCATCTCAGAGAATCAGCCCTTACAGCTGGAGCAGCAGCGGAGTTGGCTGAAAACGCCAAGTGTCGCAAGTACGTTTCACTTGCAAATGATTATGTGTTTTCGCCGTTTGGCGTTGAAACATTTGGGCCATGGGGACTTCTGCTAAATTGCTGTTTAGAAAATTTGCGCCAAAACTAAATTCTTTAACAGCTAATAATAAAGCTGGCTGGTTCCTAGCTCAAAGGATCAGCATAGCTATCCAACGCAGCCAGCTTCATAGCCTCCTTGCCGCAAGGAAATGGTTTCGTTTTTGAATAGGTAGATATTGAGTTATTTTTTTATGTTGCATGTCTTAGTTTTATTTTTTTCTTGTTTGTTATTAATAAAGTCAATAGCAAATTACATAATACAATAAAATAAATTACTTAAACCAATGACGGAATTCCATTTCATGGTTATTTCAACAAATCATCCCTGTGTAGTAAAACTAAGAGTAGAATGATTAGACCCTTTGTTGATTATTTTTACGCAATTATCACTTGTGTACGTGTAACCCGTTAAAACATTAGTTTAGTTCTTACTGTCATTTAATTTTATGTTTATACTATTCTGGTTAAAATGCCTGTTGTACTTGTTACCTGATGAACTAATTGTGCTCAAAGAACATTCGTACATCTTTTTTTTATCAAACGCGCTCGTCGTGCTAATGAACTGATGTGCATTATTCAAAATTTAGAGCACCATGATGTTGAATGGCTCGATGAGAACGACGTAGACATACCAAAATCGGATGAAAGTGAGCAGACTCAAAACACTGAGCAGCAATCCAATGTCATCGAATACTTAGAATCATGGATTCGGGTTTCATGGACTGAAAACTGTCAATTTGAATTTAATATGTGTACCAAAAATTTAAAAAGTTTGTTATAGTGCGTAAGATTATAATATTTTTGTCCCTTACTCTATGTTGAATACTGTATAAAATTATAATTATAACATAATAATTACAATATAAAAAAAATACATTTATAATTGAAAAATGTTTACGTAAGCATGGGAGGAGGGGGTAAGAGCTTTGCTTACTTTTGCTGACAAGGGTCATGGGGGGGGGGGGGGGGGGGGGTAAATGATTGTAATAAATCTGCTTACGTAATATTTGACTGGCCCCTAATGACATTTAAGGGGGGGCTCTCATACATGAAACTAAAACCAAAAAAAAATTTTTTTGGCAAATCTATGCGTGTGGGGTGTCTATGGATAGGTCTTTTAAAAAAACATTGAGGTTCCTAAAACCACTTTCTCTGAAAGTCTAACGTTTCATAGTTAGACGCTTCCAAAGTGGTAAAATGGGCGTCCCCCCCCATCTAATTTCTAAAACAAGCGAGTGTAAATTTTGAAAAACATATATGATGTAGATCTTAATAAATACTTTCAACGAAAATTGGTTCGGACGGGATCGAACGAGGAGTTTTTGAGATATAGCACATTTTCAACAACCGCAAACATAACTTTGTACTTCATACAAACACTATGAAAAACAAAGTAATACTTGCAGTCAACAAAATATTGCGGTATTTTACTAAGTAGAAGTAAATGGATTCCCTAATTCAGTTAAAGTTGGCACGGAACCCTCAGTGCGCGAGTCCGACTCGCACTTTGCCGGTTTTTTGCATTAAATAATTTAATTTAACGTGTTTTCATGATGGGAATACCCATTTTTTGCTCGATTTGGCAGGGGCGCTACCATGGGCCTATATTTATATGGGACTAGCTTAAACCCGCGGCTTCGCACGCAATAATAAAAACTGCCGTAAAACATCGTTACGAATAAAGCCAATATTGAAAAATTTAACTGAAGACTGGCTGTATGGGCTTAATTTTCTTTGCGGTCTTTTCTAGAATTATGATGATCGGTGAGTCAGTGAGTGACAAAATAAGGAAATTTTACCCGTTATAATTCTTAAAATACTGGTTCAAATTGAATAACATTTGAAATATACCATGTCTTCACAATGCCTGCATAGTTACTAAAAATTTCAGTCTTCTAGTTTTATCCACAACGAAGTTACAGGGTGTCGAAAATGGTCTGAATTGCTTCGAGAAAAGGTTGGTACGGCTGTGACGCTTTTTTGCTCGACTTGGTGAGGGCACTGCCGTGCCCCCAGATTATGTAGCCTAGTTCTGGGTGCTATCACACCCAACATTCGGTTGATGGGGTAGCAAATTGAGTAGTATCTGAGAATCATACTATTTGAATTTTGGCTCGGCTAGAGTAGCCATGCTGACAGTAGACAGTATCGCTGACGAAGCACACTGAAGAACTGCCAGGAGCTGACCGAAGATGGCTGCGCGGCTTACCGTGGATCTCCTTCGGGACGAAGGAGCTGCAGGATGGCCGAACTGTTAGCGTGGGTATCGACTAGGCGCACCGCCTTAGCGTCGGACGACGGTCAACAATAGGAAGCTGTCAAGATGGCGGAGCTGGCGTTCGAGCTTCGGTGTAGTTGAAATGCTCGTGTATCAAAATGTTAGCAATATAGTTTTAAACGTAAATTGAATCGTATTATTTGCAAATCCCGCTCACAGTAGGTACATATGTAGTAACCAAAGTGCAATCGTATGGATAGTCACCTCGTTTTAAGTGATTATATTTTAACGGTAGGTATTGACTACAGGCTGAGTCAATGATCCGACGATATTTTCCTTCGATGAGTAGACTGTAGATTCCAAATAAAACACTTCTTCTTGAGATCGGTGACCGTGAGAGCGCGTACGATCTGGCCCACTCACGGCCCTATATTTGTTAAAAATAGACTGTTCACTTATCGACTAATACAGACTAGTTACAAATAAGGACGGACACAAAACAAACATCTGCGTATTCATTCTTACGCTTCCTACAGCCACCCTCCGACATCGAGATATGGAGGGAGACAACCATGTTGTTGTACCTATCTCCTTCTTACATTTTCGTAAAGTACCTACATTAATCGTCATAAAATCCCAACCCGCGACAATCCACTGTATGGGTTTCTTACCTACCCTCAGAAAGTGCGATATGGGGGACAGGAAATTCGAAGGCTTTACCGGCCTCGCTCTACCTGAGCGAGACAGCCTACTAGGGTCTCCCACGCCCCTGTACCAAACTACCTACATATTTCTTAATATTTCTTAGTTGGTTAATTGTTACCCTACCTGCCTACCTAATTTGCAAGTGGGAATTCCTACCTAAGTAACAGCTTTCTTATTATTGAAATAAAACCCTAAGCTAATTACAATAATAATAATATAAATAATAAATATCCTTTGGACATTCCCACACATCGCCATCTAGTCCCAAAGTAAGCTACTCAAAGCTTGTGTTACGGGCATGGGTGCCAGACAACGCATACGTGATATACATAGAAAACACCCAGACCAATACAAACACACATGTTCATGCACACAAATGTACGTATGCTTCAGTGCATACGTGTGTGAATGTGAATGGCTTTTCTGGAAATGGTGGCGAATAACTAGTCTTGTGTTGTGCATGCACGTTATCCCTGCCGCGTAAACGTGCAAATGCTCAGTAGTCAACGGGAGGACTCTAGCTTGAGCTGCTCGACCTTCGGCGCGATGTCCGCGTCAGTAGCTTATCTTGGACCCTCAAGTGATAAGGGCGTAGTCCCCGCTAGCAGCTAATCTTGTTCCCTGAAGTGATGAGGATGGAGGCCTTCGTTGTGCAGAAACCGTAGCCGGCGTCTGCGGTGTTTAGCACTAGGCATAAAATAATCCAGAACGTCGTTCACGTTTCCGTACCACGTCGAGGTGCGGCGGGGAGATACTTGATTGAGATGCCGGTCGCTCAGCCCGGGCTTCACACGACGCACGGAGCACGTCCGCGATTCGCGCGCACACTACTAACTAGGTGAAATTTTTTGGCAGACTGACTGTGGCATGCGCGCGTCGTGCGGTGCGTGCGAAAGGCTGGTGTGGGGGAGCAAGCTGCAACACGTGTAGGCAAAGCGGCGGCGATTGGCGGCGCGTTTTTGCCATTGCTGGCAAAGACCAAGAGCGCCGCTCAGCAACGCGCGACACGGGGTCTTTTAAGCTGAACGCACACTTATCCGAGGCGAACGTGCCGAAAGTAACGAATTTTAGAATTCTTTACATGAAATCTCATGAAACCTCGCACACTTATCCGCGTCGAATCGTCCGAATCTGGAAGAACCCTAGAAGTCCCAGATGAATTCGGATGACTTCATCAGATCCGGTGTGGTTAATGCGGTCGACTCGGACGATTCGGAAAACTCGCCGGATAAAATCTATAGAGATTTTATAGACTCACTCACACCTTAGATGTCGCTCATAGCGCTATACCTATCATGAATTCATCGACGCGGCCGATTCGTCCGATTCAAGCGATTCGGCCGAATCGGATATGTGTGCGTTCACTTTTATTTTACTCTTTTTTCCACATGTTAAGAGATCATTTTCTCAAAAACTAGCGTATAGAAAAAAAACTTATAGAATATGTTTCGTTTATTTTTCTAAATCGGCCTATTAAATATTATCACTTAAAACGAAGTACGCAGGTCGCACACGAAAATAAAATAATAGTTTGCTATTATTTTATAGTTAACGGCGGAGTTTAGCACCATCTATTGGGGAAGTAAACATGTAGACTGATTTGCGAGCAACCGATGTGCTTTTATATCGGGAAGTCCAGTCTACGTAGCGTCATCTCGTTTGTATTGTAGTTATAAAAATCGCCCGTTAAAGTGGGACCGTTTTCTTCTGGTAAGGTATCTGTACTAGTAGTATTATATTATCTGTGGTAGCACTTTTTTTAACCTCAGTTGCCAACGCTCCTAAACGGCCTATAGGTACTTCAGTTCTACTTGGTCCGCGTTCGCAAGCGGCGGAAGCGTAGATATGCGCTGGTGACTGGCGGGCTGGCTGTCATTATGACAAGTGCAACGGGCTTGTGACCGTGACTCGCGCAAGCCAAAAATGACGTTAATCAGGGCGGCCGCGAGCCGAAGACTGATGCCGAAGCCTTCTTCAATAAACAAGCTATCCAACACATTTTTTTTTCAAATCGGACCAGTAGGTCCTGAGATCAACCAACCAAACTCTTCAGCTTTATAATATTTGTATAGATCAATGTTCGTGAGCGTGGTGGTCGTCGCGGATATCAAGTGGAACGCACATTTTATATATCAGGACCAATGTCAATGTCTTAAATTTGACATTAACAATACTCACTATCAATGTCAAAGTTTGGTGTCCACAGATTAGTTAGTTGGTGTCCAAAAAAAACGAGCAACCGAGCGACGAGCGAAGCGAGCAATTTGGAAGAATTTGGAATTTGTGTTGATTCCTATTATTTTTGCCTCCGTACGATGTTTTGGTTTACAATGAAACTGTAAAGACACATATGTCACGGAACGGCGTAACTGTAAGTTTTTGTAGAATTTTTCAAAAACAACATCACTAACACGCCGGTTGAGTGTTTGTAAAATCCATTCATCGTAATTTTTGCAGATGAGTGACCAACGTAAATCGCCTTTTCAACAAGAAACAGTTCAAGCAGTTACCTCAATAGGCAATTCTTGGATAATATGCCGGTCGAAGTCGCACGCTGGACGCATTTATTATTTCAATACCTTGAGTGGCGAAGCTGCATGGAATCTAAGTCCTCAAGAAGTAAGACCTTATAGTTTTTTTGACAGAGTTTGGGCCAAAACTCATATTACTTCATTTTAATCCTAACAAGACTAATTGAGTGAATATTAAAATTGTATGTTTTTACAGATTGAAAAAGCAAAAACACGCACAAAAATCTTTGAAAGTCAATCAGGTGGAAATTTAGAATGTTGCCCTGAACCTAAAGACCCTCCTACGGATGATATCCATAGTTCTAGATGTCAACAAACTTCTCAAATATTTGTTCCTTCTAGAGTGTATAATAAACAGATAATTAATAACCAGTTTTCAAAACCAACTCTACCTCCAGTAGTTTCATCTCCGTGCTCAAAATGCAGTTCTTTGACTTCTATAAATTCCATGGGAGTCAACTTACATGGGCCACATAACTGTAATCCAAATGTTTGGGCCATCCCACCTCACCATCAAATAGTCATTGCCCCCACAGATTCCCCAATATTGGACCAATTGCAAACATCTATTAACAGTCCATACAAAAATTTTGAACATGGAGTTTCTGTTCAAAACACAGCATTGCCTCTTTCATTTCGCTTTAATCAAATGCAAAGAAACAAAAGGAATTCACGTTTTGCAAATGGTATTAAGAAGAGAAACACCAACAATCCATTTCAGCCAAAATACCCTGTTTCTCCATATAATAATAAAAACAATAGGTTCCCTAGCTCTATGGATTTGCGTCAAAAATTAACTGCAAGAAGAAAGTCAAATCATGTTTTTGACAATATGACTGACAACATTGAACACAAAGGTATGCATTCAATATCATTTAGTGTCGGGGAAAGTGAAAACACTGATTAGCCATAAAAAAAAGAAGAAGAAGATCCATTTAGTGTCAATTTACCAACGTCAGATAAGGAATATTCATAGAATACCACACAATACACCTAATTTGTAAATGTCATCTATTTGTCAACAATTGTTCATGTAAATGTCCTTTGTAATACTGTTTTATACTTATTCAGTCAGATAAGTCTTATCTGATGTTGGAAAAATCTACAATTAGTACTTTTTAG
Source organism: Pyrausta purpuralis (assembly GCA_963924145.1). Taxonomy (NCBI): domain Eukaryota; kingdom Metazoa; phylum Arthropoda; class Insecta; order Lepidoptera; family Crambidae; genus Pyrausta; species Pyrausta purpuralis. The sequence continues at coordinate 19,952,793 of OZ001643.1, read as the reverse complement.
GGTTCCGTAGCTGAATGGCAAAAAATGGAACCTTTATAGTTTCATCAAATCCATCTGTCTGTCCGTCCATATGTCACAGCCACTTTCTTCTGAAACTATAAGCATTACACACATAAAACTGGCAAGGTAAATGTATCCCGTTATTTTTTTTACGATTCCATCATTGTCTTTTTTATTTATTTATAGCAATAAATAAATAAAAAAGACTTGAGGGGTCTCCCATACATGGAACTGAATAAAAATAAAACTTTTTTGCTCAAACCTATGCATGTGGTATGACTATGGTTAGGTCTCTAAATGACATTGAAGTTTCTAATCCCATTTTTTCTGAAAGAGTAACATTTAAGAGATAGACACCTCTATACAGCTTAAAACAGCATTTAGCATCATGATTGGGCCATTGTGTTTATGTCCCTCTTTTCTATTCTAACCAACCCAGGCTTTCCTAGAAGGCTAATAACCGGTTCAGATTACCAAAGACCTCTGGGAATGCCGCTGGGGATTTGAGAATATTTGCCCGTTGTTCTACCACACTTGTGCACTCCATGAGCACATTATGTGGTGTTTCTTCTGCCCCCATGCACCCTGTGCATAGGGGGCTGTCTGTGACACCTATTCTAAAAAGGTGTTTGTTTGAGAGACTATGACCAGTTATGGTGCCTATGGCTAAGCGTAGTTTGTCTCTTGGTAATCGGATGAGGTTACGGGTAAGCCTTTTCGATGCTTCCAGGACAGCCTTCTTAGTTTGCCTGTAACCATCGCTATTTCTCGATTCTTCTTGGTGTTCCGCTTTAGTTTCTTCACGGAGCCAAGTTCTTATTTGGGCCAGCGGTAATGACAGCAAAGGTTCCGGTCCAAATACTGTGTCGCTGATCCCCTCTTGGCTAGTTCATCAGCTGCGTCGTTACCTATTGAGTTACTGCGTCCTTTGATCCATTGCAGAGTTACCTCTTTTGTGTTTGCTTTGGATTTTCAAGGCTTGGAGCACCGATGCACTGTCCGAGACTATTTTAATATGTAAGTCTTTTACGTCTCTGGCTGCAACTGCCTGTGCTGCCCTAGTGATGCCGATGCATTTTGCTTAGAAGATAGTGTTCAGCTTGTCTAAAGTTGTTGATATTTTAATGTTAAGGTCATTTAAGAACACACCAGCTCCTGTGCCCTGTGAGGTTTTAGAGCCGTCTGTGTATATACGAACCTCTTTTATACCTGAGCTGTCTATAGGCTCTTCCGTGATTTGGATGTTATACTTTCTATCAAATATATGTTGGCATGGTATCCTGTCCATGGGTGGGTCTAAAAGTGTTCTTTCTTTCAGAGGCCCATGTAGGATTTTTGCATGTGTGGTCACTATGTTTTGTTCATAGTCCGTTTGCTCTGAGTCTTAAGGCAGCTGCCTTTGCTTATTCCTGAATTACTAGATGCATCGGTTTTAGATTCAGGAGGAACTCTATGCGGCTGATCGAGTGGTTTTCATGCAAATCCCCCTCTATCTTTTAAACAAAGCAAGTGACAATGTTAGAAAAAAAACACGATGTAGTGCTTTCCAAATGTTTTTTAACGAGAATTGGTTTGGACAAGATCAAACTAGTAGTTTTTGAGGTATGACATGTTTTCAACAACCGCAAATATAACTTTGTCCTTCATACAAATAGTATAAAAACCAAGTTATTTTTGCTTTCAACAAAATGTTTTGGTATTTTGGCTAAGTGGAAGTAAGTGGAACCCTAATTTAGTTAAAGTTGTCACCGAACCCTCAGTGCGCACTTATGAAGCGCACCTGGCCAGTATTTTTCTTAGCCAACTAATAAAAATAACAATATTTTTTATATTTTCAGCTGAGAATGTCAATTGCAATGAATGTGATACCCAAAAGATACAAATAATAAAACCAGTGATTACAGACAAAGTTTCAAGCAATGCTGATGATCAGTGGTTAAAGGTAAATTATTACCCTATTTTACACCTGAATGTATGAGAATCCGAATATTTAATTCCATAAAAAGTATTTACATGTTTACATTATTTCACATTTTTTACATGTTTTTTTAATTGTACTTTTTGTTTCTGAATGTTTACTTTCAGTAAACAGTTTATTAAACTTTTGTTGGCTTTAATTACAAGCATGATGATACTCTTTAAAGATGCGGAAAAACTTTCACTGAACTGAATTTAGTGATATGGTTCAGTGGGAGCCAAAGATATATATCACTCACTACTCACATTCATTCAGCTCAATTGTTAATTTGAGTTAAGAAGTAGAATAACTTAGTAGTTAGTACAAATAGTATAACTAACACGACTTTCTTATTTATAATAGATATGTTGCGCAGCGGTTAGAGGGTCGCACTTTAAAACGACGGCTGCGCCAGAGGTCCCGGGTTCGAACTCTGGGTCGGGCCAAAAATATGTACCTGTGTTTTTCTGTTCAGAAATTCTCAGGGTAGCCCGAAGTTTTGAAGTTGGCGGTGTTTCACCCCAGAGCCCCGGAAAGCGCGTAAAGCCGTTGGTCTTGCCTATGAGAGTGAAAGAAATAGAAAGTGCACCTGTGTTTGCGCACACACTTGTGAACGAACCGCGCAGTCAGTTGTGACTGGCCACCTCAGTCGAAATCGACTAGGGGGACTAATTATGGCTTAAAGAACATTTCTGCTTGCGCTATAGGGTATTTGCATATTTTTCAAATTATGCATTAACTTAATTTTTAATCAAAAATATTTGCTTAAACAATAACAGCGTAACGACGATAAACCACAAAAATAAAATTCAAATAATTGACGACCCGTCTGGTGTAGTGGTCAAGAAATCGCCTACTACGCAGCGGGTGCGGGTTCGATCCCCGCACAATACAAACATTTGTGTGCATGAACATGTCTGTTTGTATTGGTCTGGGTGTTTTCTATGTATATCATGTATGTATTTACAAACAAAAAGTATTTAAGTATTATATCCGTTGTCTGGCACCTGACACACAAGCTTTGAGTGGCTTACTTTGGGACTAGATGGCGATGTGTGGAAATGTCCAAAGGATATATATTTATTATTATTATTAAATAATATTTTGCCGCGCAAAACACCCAGTCTTCTTTCGCTCTGCATTCACTTTACGTTCTTCTACATTTCTCAAACAGTACGTAATTGGCAGCATTGAACGTGATACGTTTGACAGCACTTTGACATGCTTAATTGAGTAACGTGACGTCACACTTCGTGATTGTCGTTTGCGATATCGGAAAAAAAATATAGATAAAAACATTTTTTGAACTAAAAATGTTACTTAAATTTCTTCTCATCTTAATTAACTGCATACGAAACATCTTTTTTTTATTACTACAGGCCAATTTCAAAACACTAATTTGGCGCGAAACTCACGCGAGCCGAGTCATGCAACTGTCTCGTTCTTGCAGTAACTAACTAATATATCCGTACGCTTTACACTTTATCACTGAACTAGCGGTCCCCCGCGACTTCGTTCGCGCGTTTTGAGTTTGCTCCCTCCCCTCCCGTCGCAGCGTGATGTTTTATATCCTAAAGCCTTTTTCAATAAATAAGCTATCTAACACAGAAATATTTTTTCAAATCGGTTCAGCAGTTCCTGAGATGAGCGCGTTCAAACCAACAAACTCTTCAGCTTTATAATATAACTAGCGGTCCCCCGCGACTTCGTCCGCGCGTTTTGAGTTTGCTCCCTCCCCTCCCGTCACAGCGTCATTTTTTATATCCTAAAGCCTTTCTCGATAAATAAGCTATCCAACACAGAAATATTTTTTCAAATCGGTCCAGCAGTTCCTGAGATAAGCGCGTTCAAACAAACAAACTCTTCAGCTTTATAATATATTAGCGATTAGCGAAAGCGCACGTTGTACTTAAGCTGCGAACATTATTTTGGTGCGGAGTTATGTTAAAACTGTGATAGCTCCTAAGATATTTATTGAAATCAAATGATATAAAGGGCAACTTGGTTCTAAATGAAATGCTCGTGATGATGAATGTATTTATTTTGATAAGAATAAACACAGGTGTGTATAATACACCTCTAAAAATAATGCATTATTTTTTTACAAATTTATTAACATAAAAAAGGTTGTAGTAAGTCAACCATAAAAGATAGACATATGCTGTCGCGGACTTTATTATAGAACTCTTAATGCTGAACAATCCTGTCATACATAATTTTTGTGTAACTTAAGCGGTTTCCGCAGCGTATGCAGCGGAAGCTCTCAAAAGGAATATCTTTCTCCCGTTTTCGCAACATTTTTCATTTCTGCTGTGGTCTTATGAGTCGTATGTTTATGTTTTATAGCCTAAAGCCTTCCTCGATAAATGGACTATCCAACGTAAAAAAAATTTTTCAAATCGGGCCAGTAGTTTTTGAGATTAGCGCGTTCAAACAAACAAACAAACAAACAAACAAACAAACAAACTCTTCAGCTTTATAATATTAGTATAGATTAGCGCAAGCGCACGTTGTACTTGAGCTGCGAACATTATTTTGGTGCGGAGTTATGTTAAACTGTGATAAGATATTTATTGGAATCAAATGATATAAAGGGCAACTTTGTTCTAAATGAAATGCTCGTGATGATGAATGTATTTATTTTGATAAGAATAAATACCTGTGTGTATAATACACCTCTAAAAATGATGCATTATTTTTTTACAAATTTATTAACATAAAAAAGGTTGTAGTAAGTCAACCATGAAAGATAGACTTATGCTGTCGCGGACTTTATTATAGAACTTTTAATGTTAAACAATCTTGTCATACATGATTTTTGTGTAACTTAAGCGGTTTCCGCAGCGTATGCAGCGGAAGCTCTCAAAAGGAATATCTTTCTCCCGTTTTCGCAACATTTTTCATTGCTGCTGTGGTCTTGTGAGTCGTATCTTTATGTTATATAGCTTAAAGCCTTCCTCGATAAATGGACTATCCAACATAAAAATAATTTTTAAAATCGGGCCAGTAGTTTCTGAGATTAGCGCGTTCAAACAAACAAACAAACAAACAAACAAACGCTTCAGCTTTATAATATTAGTATAGACTACTAGCCGTATTGAACGAAAGAGAACGAGTAAGTGAAGGAATTTAGATTGCTGAAGTACTTCAATTGAAGCATTCATTCTACCCAACTCTTATAATCTTGCAAAAATTCACGGTCACAAAACTTGCAGAAATATTTTCCACATTGCTTTGTACATACAAACTTTAAGTTATTATACTCTTATTCAACAGTTTAGATATGATTTCAGTATTATGCTGTATTATGATTATGACTGCCTATCGCAAGTAGTTCGCTGGTCATTACCCAGGGACACGGGTTCCAGGTCGTGCCAGAATTTGTTTTTGGGTTTATCTGTCTTGAGAAGACTTGGTGACAATCCAGTGTTTCAGAAAGCACTTAAAACCATTGGTCCTGCACCAGATCTTGCATTGGTCATGGCGGACTGCCATCAGAGTGCATTTGTGTATGCGCACACAAATCTGTTTCACCATCATAAGCACTAACCATCAAATATGGAATGCAATTTCAAGACTTTGTAAAACAGGCCATAAATCTAATATTTTATTTGTCTCTTATGTATTATTTCAGGAGAACGCAACTTATCAAGGATCACAATTATTACTGGATGTGACCCGTTTAAAGCAACTGGTAGCTGATGGTTCAAACTCAACCTGGTATATTGTGGCTGATATTAGTGTTTTGCTCAACCATATCAATTTGATGCAAGTCATTATAAATTCAGGTGAGCAATCATATATTATTCTATATTTTTTATATTAAAATTGACAAACTTCTAGCTTTCTAGTTGTCTGATTGTTGTAATAGCGTGGAAAAAATTGGCAACTTTACATAAAAACTTATAGATTTCACTGAACTGAACTTTATGTTGCCAAGTAAGCTTAAAAAACTATGTCTATTCAATAACTAAGACATCTTGTAATATATAATCCATATGGTGCAGTCACACCTAAGTTTAATGCATTTTTCGCAGGCAAAACGAATAACTCCGCCGGTTTCTTATTTCTAGTAATTAATATTGATTCAACCAATGTTTTAGATGAGAAGTGTCAGCTGATGGTGCCAGATTTTGTGATGACGGAATTGCAAACCCAAAGTATAGCTCCAGATTCACAACTTTTTAACAGAGTTTACCATATTTTACAAATTCTCTCCCAGCAATTTGCTCTAGGAAATGCAGTTTTAGGTAAGTAATGTTTTTTCTCATTTTTGTATTAAATACTATGGCCACTGATCCGAATTGAGCTTTCTATGAATAAAAAACGTACGGTCGACGTCTTTAGCGCCTAGCTAACCTTGGAAAATGAATTGCTTGCACTTCGCGTCCTATTTTGTTTAAAGTGACGCCCGTTTTTAATTGTATTTTGTGTAAACTTTGCAAAAATTTCAGTGCTCTGTCAAACTCGTTTAAATTTCATTGTCCGGAGCCCACATACACAAATGACACCTCATTTTAAAGCTGATAAAATATTATCGTTTGATACCATAACCAACCGGACACATCGATTTGTTGAAATCAGTTGTTAAATTATCGTGCATTTTCTGAGTTATTAAGCTTTATCTAAGCGACCAAGTCCTTAACATATTATTACTAGCGGACCCAGCGAACTTTGCTTCGCCCCTAGCACAGTCCCGCACCGATCACGTCTTGCCCAGCCTCGTATTTTTAAAGTTAAGAAAAACACTATAATTGATCAGTTATCGAGCGGGATAAAAAATGATCAAATTACTTAAATGGCTATAAAAAAATAGGGCTTGGTGATAAAAAACTAAAAATTTAGGGTTTTATGTATTTTTTAATGCCGCTTTATAAAAAAAATAAAAACAAAAAATGTCGTCCAAAAATTTAAAAAAATAAATTAAGGGTGAACAACCCTTATCACTTAGGGGAATAAAAAATAAATAATAGCCGATTCTCAGACCTACTGAATACGCATATAAAATTTGGTGAGAATCGGTAAAGCCGGTTCGGAGGAGTAGATACGGGAACGAACATTGTGACTCGAGAATCTTAAAACTAAGATTCTTCCATACATTGTATAATCAGCCACCACAAAGAAAGGGTTTTACATAGGTAGCACACACACTTCTTGAGTATTTGGAGTCCCGGCGAGGTCTGTCCGTCACCCAAACGGTCCCGCCTGCGCCCTACACCTCTGCAGACACCGCGATTGCTAACTAACTTTACTGTAAAGTTTTTTTCTTTGATGTTTTTGGTTTAATTTCGCGAGATTCGTCCTTAGGCTTAATCAACATTTTCACTTTTTTATCAAAGAAAAAAAACGGTTTTTTTATGATAGTATAGTCAGTATGAAAGCAGTGAAATTCTTCTAGTGTTTGTTAGACCCTATGACATAACTGCTTGCTTGATATGTCATATATTCATTGCTTCATCCGCCGCGTTCCTGCGTTGTGAAGATTGCTATTGTTAATTTTTTTATGATGAGTGCTGAGACATTCGAAGAACGAAAATATTATTTTACAAAGTAACTAAAATAAAATTTTGATATTACAGCCAAAATATAATTAATAAAACAATGCCTTATACTTATTAAATATAAACATTTATTTATCCAGCCTGAATAATTTATAATTTTCTTTTATTGTATAAAATATCTGACAAAAAGATTAAAAAATATATGTTACCTAAAGGCCCTGAGCCTGACAAAGGATTTTAATACACGCAAATTATAAAAGATTAAATAAATGAAAAAACTTCAGAAACTAGTCGACGACTTTGACCGAAAAATATCGGTAAAATTTTATTGGGTCACTAAAAATTTCAAAATAACAACATCTCAGCGATCATCACAAAATAAAGGAACTAAAGTACACCACCGCTTTTAAACGTCGCTTTTCCCGCCGCTACAGTACAGTCAATTTATACATCTGTCCTCGCAAAAGGCCTGCTCATTTTGTTTCTTTTTAATGTTGTGAGGGCCTAAACCAAAATTAAAATACCAGATTTGCAATTTCCAAAGCCGAACGACCAGCGCCAAACGAGCGGCGCTGTACCTAAAAAACCAAGAAAATTCCTATAATTAATGGAATCAGGCGTTACTTCCATTAAAAACCTCAGTTCGGCGTCGCTTGGAGAAAATTTAAAACATAATAATTTTATAAATTCCAAATTAAGAGTCTGATCCGTCTAGAATTACGATTATTAAACAGCTGTCTGTCAAAATTGCAAATAGATATTACGACAAAATAAACTAACTTTACTCTGATAATCACCTCAAACATCACTTAAAAACATTTCTGCTTATGTTATTTAAAACATTAGGCGCGATACTAGCTTGGGTTCTCCCCAAGGTCCCGCGAACCGAGCCGTGCAACTGTCCGTCACCAACCAATATATCCATACGCTTTACTCTCTATCACTGAGCCACTGATGGACTGAAATACTGAGCCGTAATGGACAATAGTGAACAAGTGATATGAAGGAAATAGATTGCTGAAGCAATGTAGCATTCATTCAGGAACTACCCAACTATACGTGGGACACGCAGAAAGTTGTGTGACGCAAATGTTTTTTTCTATAAGTACATATATTTTTATTAAATCTTTTTACTCTCTACCAGCCACTTTACAAAGATTTATACGTCTGAACCAGTTTTCAAAACACTTTATCCAGTCCGTCGCAGACACCTCGTTTACTGCTTGAACGCAGCAATCGCATCTTCCGGCGACGAAAATTGTATACCTTTGAGCTAGTTTTTTTTTTGAAATAAAAAGTAGTCACACAGGGCTGTTAGGAGGGTGACCCAGGAGTTTGACTGGCGTGCTGTCTAGGAAGTCCCTCTTTTTGAGCGCGGTGTTTGAAGGCGCATTATCGTGTTGGGGCAGTAGTCCGCGGAGCCCAGTATTTGGTCGCTTGTGGCTAACCACAGTAAACATTTTGTAATATACCATTCAGCGTTGATGCTTCTTTGATCTCGTAAGGGAATCGACACCAAGTGGCCAGTCAAATTAAAAAAGCTGGCGATCAAAATCTTCTCCCCGCTCCGAGATCGCTTCACTTTGGTAAACGTTGGTTCATTTTGAAACACCCATACTGTCGACATGCGCTTGGTTTCTGGATCGTATTGATAAATCCAGGACTCATCACCTGTCACGATGTCGGACACACGCCGAGACGAGCCTGCTTCATATTTGTCAGCATATTACGGCACCATTTCACCCGGGCCTGGTTCTGAGCGTCGTTGAAGCAGTGCGGCACCCAGCGTGATACTATCCTCCTCACGCCAAGATGCCGGTGTAGAATCTCGTGAACGCTTCCCGATCCCATCTTCAATATGTGGTGAATCTCAGGAGATTAAGGAGATACATATGTAATTCGCCTATTATTTTGGAATAAAATATTCACTGCTATCACGTTTTCTTCCTTGATAGCCGTCAAAAGGCGACCGCTTTGTTCTTCATCCCCAAAGGTTGGTCGACCGCCCTTGAATTCGTTATACCAATGATACACGGTGGCCTTAGAGGGGCCTTCATCCAATCTTCCGGTTTCAGGCACTTTAAATCTTAAAAATTCATAGCTCTAAAATGTTCACGGCGCAGATTCATTTTTCAGTCAGACATGATACTTTAAATTGGATCGCAAAAAATGTGAAGGGGAAATGTTGTAAATGGAACATACCTATTTTTATTTATAAATAATCATATTTGTGAAAAGACTCTCATATATAAAAACTTTTTTTGCAATACTTTCAGAGTGGCCAGCTACTATAGATTTATAATCAATTCTTCTTTTCTTCAAATCCTTACATCGTGTTTATGGTACCTAATATGGAGTCTTCCATATTGAGCTCTTCCCATCTCAGAGAATCAGCCCTTAGAGCTGAAGTAGCATAAAGAGCAGCTGCTGTTTAGAAAACTAAATTATTTTACGACCTAAAATAAAGCTGGCTGGTTCCTAGCTCAAAGGATTAGCAAAGCTATTCAACGCGGCAACACAGCCAGCATCATAGCCTCCTTGCCTTGAGGAAATGGTTCCGTTTTTGTAGGTTTTAACTTTATTTTTATGTTGCGTGTCTCAGTTATATTTTTTCTTGTTAATTAAAAAGTGTTAAAAGGATGATCATTTGATATCCTACATAAGCAGTCCACAAAAACGCAGATCGATTATATCCTCGTTCGACGCCGTAGTCTCAGCCTCGTAAGGAATTGTAATGTGACAACCGGAGAAGATTAGGTATCGCAGAGGCTGGCCGACTTTCTGGAGAAGGAGGGACTTTTTGCGATGAACTCTTTCTTCCAGAAGCCGCCTCAAAGGAAGTGGACCTGGTTGAGTCCCGATGGTTTCACGAGAATCGAGATTGACTTCATCATGACCTCAAAGAGATGGTTATTCAATGATGTTTCCGTGATCAACAGGTCGAAAACCGGTTGCGATCACGGAATGGTTCGAGGCATATTGAATGTTAATGTCAAATTGGAAAGGTCCCGGCTGATGAAGTCCAAGCTCCGACCGACTCGTGCTCATATCCAAAATCCCTAAAGCTTCCAACTCGAGTTGTCAAACCGCTTTGATTGCCTAGAGAATTGCGTATCAGCGAACGAAATAAACAACGGGTTTGTGGAAACTGTCGAAACATGTATATGACGAAGGCATTTGATCACGTAGACCATGAGGTATTATTGGTAAAATTAAATAAGTATTGTATTCGTGGTAATGCCCTTAATCTTATTAGATCATATCTTCAAAATAGAAAGCAGTGCACTGAATTGACTCGATTTTTTATGTCCTCAAAATTTGAAGAAAAATATGCATCACAGCACAGAGTGGTGAAATGTGGTGTGCCGCAGGGTAGTGTATTGGGCCCTTTGTTATTTATTATCTACATTAATGATATTGTTAAATCTAGTCTGCATCCAATGATTCTCTTTGCTCATGATAGTACTGTTTTTATTGAATGTAATAGTAGGGAAAATTATGAACAAGATATAAACATTACTTTAAATAACATTATCAAATGGTTGATATCTAACAATTTGAAAGTAAATTTGGAAAATACTTTAATTATGCAATTCTCTCAAAGAATTCTTTTATTTTTTAAATATTGTTAACACTAAGTTTTAGTTACAATGTAAATACCTACTTCATAGGCCTGAAAAGGTGAAGCATAGAGTTCGCATTTAAACAACCTCACATCCTTTTTATGTACCTATGTTTATGAAGGAATAAATGATAATGATTATTATGATTATAAAAAAACGGTGGGGTCTAAGTGTTCAGACCTGGATGAAAAATGGTCTATTTTTACATCAATAACTCTTTCACACTCTCGACCTTATGGCAAAACGTAACATTCTGAAACTATTCGTAATACACAGTTGAAAATTAGTAGGTAGATGTATCCTGTTAGTTAACCGCTTTACGAAATACAAAAAATAATGATGTTTAAGGGGGCTCCCATAAATGCAACTAAAACCATTTTTTTTCTCAAGCGTGCAGGGTGCCTATGGATAGGTCTTATAAAATGACATCGAGGTTCCTAAAACCATTTTCTCTAAAAGTCTAACGTTTGAGAGATAGACGCTTCCAAAGTGGTAAAATGGGCGTCCCCCCCTCTATAACTTTTAAACTAAGCTAGTATAAACTTTGAAAAAAATATTTTCATCTAAATTTCGCTTGAACGAGATCGAAGTATTTTTGAGATAGAGCACTTTTTCAATAACCGCAAACATAACTTTGTTATACATACAAATACTATGCGAAATAAAGTTATATTTGCTGTCAACAAAATATTGTGGATTACAAAATATTTTTTTAAAAAAGTACCTTAATAAAATCAAGAAAATATACTGTGGTTGTGCTTGTTGGAAGCTTGACACTTGACTGCACCAAGATCAAGATTTTACTATCTATGAATTATCTATGTTTTATTTTTACCAACTGCAAAAAAAAAGGTTATCAATTTGACCTGTATGTATGTGATATCGTTAGAATTGGATAAAATTTTTGTAGATTTATCTATTAAGGCTTCTTAACACATCTATGTGCAAAATTTCGTAAGTGTATGTATGTTTGTCTCAGGATTAGCGAATTGTTTTTGTTTTTAGTTCAATTAGGCATAGTTCAACTTAGCGTGCAGTGTAAGTTTCATTAAAATCCGTCCAGTCGTTTTAAGATACGAGTAATAATTACAAATCATAAAATAATAAAAAATAACCGCCTTCATATCATAATAAAAAACCGGACTAAAAAAACGCATTCTTCTATTTAGGGGAAACGAATTATTTTCAAGTCGGTGATTATGTACAAAGTCTTTCTAATAACTACCTTTGTGATTTGACATTTTGCCAATCTATAACTCAAGTACATGTTTACTAATTGTTAATTTTCTTATTTAGGAAAAGACCCTACAAGTGATACTAACATACACGACTTCTGCTATAAAATGGCAGCTCAGCACCATGATGTGGTAAGTATGTATTCATTCCCTTAGTGTTGTAATTGTGTGTGTAATTATCACCCACCAACTTGCTTTGCAAATTACATAATCGGTTATTTATTGCCAACACTATACTTTAATGAGTGGCTAATTCGAGGAATAATGAACTTACGACAGCACTAAAAGTTTATATTTGTCGAATTTGGAATCCTGTTTTATATTGTTATCCAGCCATCCATACTGGAATCAAACCTAACTGTAGTGACGACGATTTTAAGACAGTTTAATACAATCGATTTCAATATTTTAAAAATCAAGTGTTTAGCTTAGTGTTAAAATTCCAGTAATAGAGAAAAATCAAGCCGAAGGCTATGCTATGCACTTTTATGTATTACAACTTGATAAACGCTTACCAACTACCACCCCAAGGCTAAAGCTGACCGCTTCATTGTGATTGCGCGACAGCCCGCCCGCTTCCCGCAGGATAAGTTTAAATTTCGCGTTCCACCTGTTCCCGGTTTTTGTTATTTCAGCTGACCCGCGCTGCTTTATCTCTGCCAGTAATCTGGAATCTCCTTTAGAGTTTGAAAAAGATATACTTCAAATAAGTTGAAGAAACCGAAATAGGGAATCATAATGCTGACCAGGTTTAGTTATTATTAAATGTTATTATTACTGTATATTTTTTTAGGTACTAATAACTAACAATAAGCAATGGAAAAGTTACCAAGTTAACAGTTTAATTACACTCAGCGTCAATGAACTAAAAGATATGTTGTGTTACGCTCCGAAGCCTGCAGAACGATCTTTAAGTGATGCTAATATTCAAATTACGATTCCTAATGATAGTATTAAAGAAGATATTATGGATAACACAGACTCGAATACTGTGTCCGTTGGAATACAATCAGATTTTAACGATAATGAGTGCAGTGAAACTGACACAAATTCTAGTTGCCATTTTGATAAAATAAAAGATAATAAGACAGATTTAACCCAAAAACCAAAACACACAATTGATATTGGAACCCAAACTGATTTGCAATCATCCCACCAGTTTTCTTCAAAAGCTATAAATTTATCTGCGGTAAATACTGAGATATGTCACACAGAAAATGTAAATGGAAGGAATGATGAGCTTAACACATGTAATAAAGATGTTTCGGATTCAGTTGGAACGCCAAAGCGAAGGGAAATTCGATTAAAAAGACACGTATCGCATCAGCCGAATACTGATAACAACGCCGAGAAAAAACAATTCAAATGGCGTAGAAAAAGAAATGCATCAATGTCATACGTAAATGTTGCAGCCAAAAAAAATGCGTCATGCGGTAACAATTCAGAAGAGAAAACAAAAGGCAACTTAGGTGCAGATTCCAGCAGACTCGATAACAGTTTTGACCATGAATGCAGAAGCGCTTCGAATGACCCTGCCTCTAGCGAAACGAGTAGTTCATACATTATACAAAAAAGTCTGGATGAAAAAGTTATTATTGAAGAGACGTCTACATCTGGGGTAATATCGAACTCCGCTGATTCAGAGAGCGTGCACAGTATAAAGCACAACCAACAATACAGGAATATGAATTCCGATGCCTGCAAATGTGTAATGTTTGAAGTCGAAAGTCCTGTTATGGAAGAATACCTGAGGACGAGATGCGATGAGTGGGTTTCCAGATTCGTTCAAATAATGGAGGAAGTTTTAACACAAATATTACAACAAACACCAGCATATTATAATCGGTCTCTACCTCCTCCTTGGACTATCCACGAAGCAACCGAATGCATCAAAAAAAAATTCGAGAACGATTCTGATGTTAATGATGCAGCTTTTAGGTTAGGGAATGTTCTATTCAAAATAAGCGATGGCAGAGGTATGGATTTCAAAAATAAAATGATATCTACGTATTAATTTTTGTGTGTACTTTATTAAAATATACACATTTTTTTTTTTAGGTAAAATAAGCGCAGATTTGACACCATGCGACTTCATGGAAATGTACAGCTATGGTGTTTATTTAGTCGACGCTTTACAGGTAGGATAGACGTATTTATTTACATGAAATATCCATCAACACTTGTTCATGGTACTTATTGTTACGTATTGTATTTTAGTCTGTACTAAGCAACTGTGAGGATCTCCAAACGGCAGCAGATTCCTTGTCGAAGCTGTTGGGTGACATACAGGATCCTGGCCACGACACTAGTCACACTGATGCTTTCACGGATAATAACCTACCTCTTGCCGAGATCACAGAGACCACCATCAGACCGGACCAGAACAGCAGCGCAATTGATATTTCGCCGAAACGTGTAGAAAGGTCTCCAAATCTTAAAAGTCCAAGCTCTAATGGCAAGGACGGAAGGAGATACAATCTCAGATCCAGCCAAAAGAAGCTCTCACAGGTAATTTACTACATCAATCCTTATTTACAGTGCTTTGTTTGTTTAGTGTTTGTTTTATTCTAATGATTATGATTTTTAGGATGAACCGCAACCAGAACAGCCAGTGAAATTTATAAGAACGATAGACATCGAATCGAATTTCTTCTCCAGCTTAAACCTTCAAAAGAATCAAAGTATTGAAGAAAAAACCCATGATAATAACAGTGCTAGTAGAGTTTTTGACAGTTTGTCGACAAGTAAACAAGATAATATATCCGAAAATTTGGACAGCGTAGTGTGTAATAACACGGAAGCTCATAAAACCGAACCGAAAATAATTAGGAATTTCAAGAAATGTTTAGAATTCGAACAGAAGCTAATAAGCACACAAAAAGAGATATTGGAAGAGAATAAAAAGTCCTTATCAATGAATGATACTGAACATTCTGATGATGATTATGGCTATGATGATTATGATGACTACACTTACGATTATGTCTATGATGGGATCGAAGAATTTGAAGATATGGAAACTTATAACAACAGTAAAGAAGAAGAGTCTCATGTAATGGATGATAGGGCCGTTGATAAAGTTGTTAACTTCAATTTTAAAACACTTATTGACACTCTAGTCAATGAAATTCAAGCAACATTTTTAGAGGTGAAATCTTTTTGGTAAGTCTTTCAAGCCAACTTTAAACTCTGTATTCTTCAAACTTCTACCTACTTCAAAAATTGATGTTATCAATTTTACATGTGTCTAAGTAATATCATTGGATTTGTTTATATTTAAGTATAATGATTCATTAAGGCTGAATGCCTTCACCAAGTGTACAAAATTTCGTAAGTGTATGTTTGTACTGCGTCTTGTTTTCGAGTTGATCCTTTTTGGTTAAATCAAGTATATTCCAACTTGGGTTACTTTAAAAATTTCATCAAAATAGGTTCAGTTATTAATGAGATATGGGTTATTAAAAGTAAAAATTATCCAGTTAAAAGTATTTATTTATTTTGCTTTGTTATAAATTTATATTTTTACTTTTAGTGCCAAGATAACAAAAGAATTAGTTTCTTACAAGACGTTGAACAGTCAGATAAGCACTGCAAGGAAATTGGAGATTAGGACCAAAGCTGAATTGGCTCGTGTGCACATAGATGGCATGATGAAATCTTTGAATAGGTAAGTGCAATGTATTTCTCACGAAATTGGTGTTGGATTTAAATCAATAAAAGTATTTTGTTCACGATGGTGTGTGCATTTTTCAGTATATTAACTCGCGAGGCAGAAAACCCTGAGAACAAAATTCATAGAATCTTAGAAGAAACCAGTATCCGCGTTGATTTCAGCCAGTCGGTTGAGTACAGGTGAGAATTCCACAAATTGTATTATCACACCTACACTAAGGTCAGCCTTGATACCGCTAGTTATCGCAAGGTGTTTTTCAATAAACAATCAAATGTTTGTTGAAACAAAAAAAAACTAGCTATTTTAAGAATCTGTTGTCACTTGTTATTTGTCGGGTTAAACTTATATTTTTTTAAGCTATTTCATTTTTATATTGAATTTATCAAAATTATCATTAACGTGAAATGTTTTTGAATTGTACTGTTTAAATATACTTCCACGCAATACGCAAATAACCGTCTTGAATTAGCATGGAAACACGTTATTTTAGATAAATAGTTGATTTTAAATCGGGAATAATGAAGAGTTCATATATTGTATTAATCAGGGTATTATTTGTTTTTTATGAATTAATACAAAGTTCTTATTTTTTTTTCCTACTGGCTATAGCTTATCGCAAAAGAAATACTAAGAAATGATTTTGTTACAGAAATATCATCGAGAAATATCCGAAACAAGCTAATATCCTTCTCGACACTGTAAATTTACTTTTAGATGCTGTAAATTAACATTTGTCTCAAATATGGTGCCTATTAAGCAAGTTCTACGTCCTTAAATAAGAGATGAACTGCATGTGTAAAAGTGAAATCTCGCTTATTAATATTTTTTTATTAATTTTCTTAATTGTAAATACATTTCGTTACATTTGTTTCGCTTTAGTTGCGAAGTGTAAAATACTCAGTGAGTAAATTGCTTTTCATATAAAAATGTTTTTGAATTAAAACACAGACATTACACACTTAATGTTATTTACGTATGCAAACACCGTTAAAACACGTACGCGCCTTGGTCTTCATGCCATGTGATGTCGAGAATTCGAGATGTCCATCATCACATTTGGCCGTGAACGTTTATTCAACTTTATAAACATTACTTATTGTTACATTAACCACACACACAGTACAGTACACTGCTTATAAATCAACTATTCGAATCAGAACCAATAACATTTTTTAAAGTTAGGGAGTCTGCATATCTGTGCAAGCCGAAAAATACGTAATTAAGATAATACATGTTTATGTGTCGGACAACAACAACATACTTTAAAATGTGTTAATAAATACATTTATGGCACACCCTTATGTATTGTCGATTGTTAAAATAATTAACTAAGTAAATCTAAGTCTAAAAGCCTGATCCATCCACCATTGACTGCGCGCAATATTTAGGGAACTGTATTACTGTGAGAAGGAAGTCCGTTAACCCCTGAAACAAAAAAAAAACAAAATAGTCAATAGTCGAATAAAGGCCGTTTTTACCAACGTCGGATAAGACAGAAAGACTTATCCCACTGAATAAGTATTATATGACAGATTTTAAAATGACATTTACATGAATGATTGCTTACAAATAGATGACTTTTAAAATAAAGCGATTAGTATAGGGTATAACAAAATCAACTGCATTCCTTCTCGGTGGTAATTCTGCTGCTAAAATACAACAACTTTTTGTATGGGACCAACATCGAAATCCCAAGAAAATTTTTGACTTATCTATACAAACTAGAATCAGCTGATCGGCACTTTAGTATGAGAAAGTGTTTTTTTTTTCTTCAGATTATGATGTTGGTCCCATACAAAAAGTTGTTGTATTTGAGGGTCAGAATTAGCCCTAAGAAGGAATGTAGTTAATTTAGTTTAATTATACCCTATAATATATTCGACGCATATACTTTATCTGACATTGATTAAATCAGGCCTTAGTCTTTGTTTAAACCTGGTACTATATTTTTTGTTACTAAGTGGTATGTATTATTGATAGTTCACCCACGGGGGTCATACGCTACAATACATGATGCGTACGGTATTTTAAAATAGATTATCAATATAAAAATGCTGATGTGCTCTATTAATGTTATAATTAAAAACATTGCTTCGGGTTTTTATAACCCGATTTATATAGAAAAGAAAGAAAACGTCACCTATTTGACAGCAATCATTTATGAAAATGACATTTTGAAATCGGTCGTTTTATACTTATTCGGTCGGATAAGACCTATCTGACGTTGTTAAAATCGACTTAATAGGATTTTTAACCTATGGTGTATTCTAACTATACCTAAGGTCACTGATAAAAAGTTTGTTAGGTACCCTTATGCATCAAAAAAACGTAAAAAATTCTTCAAAAAAACGTATAGATTCAATAGATTACAATAATATTTATACTACATTGATAAAGTGATAATAGTTTTAATGATAACAACTTTAATACATTGAGTAAGTGACCTAGAATTTGGAAGTTAAATAGAACTAATAACTTTTATGTGGATTTCAGCTAGTCTTTCAATTGAGCAAAGATACATTATCTGTATAATATAGGCAGTGAAGTCACCTAAGTAGGCAGGTAGTAGTTATAAGTAGGTCTAGAATCTCCATATAATACAAATACACAATATTTATAATTCACATGCATGTGTAAGAAGCTGATATGGTTTGAGGTTTTGTGAGTTATTGTTTACCTACACTATTCTTAAGAGTCCGTGGATATCTTCATTTTCTTCAGCATTTTCGTATGGTACTATATTAAATAGTGTGTTAGACAACACGCAAATTGTGTTGGTTTCGATGAAAGGTAAGGTAAGAATACACAAATTATCTTCCTATATTTACGAACCTGACAACGATTATGATGAGCCTCCATACATACTTCAATACATCTAGCTTCAGTGACTTAGGTAGAAATGCTCGTGCTCAAACATCACACAAACATTTACCCCTTGCTGGATTCGAACCCGCGACTGAAGCCTTTACATTCCGGAGCGCAAACCTACCAATCGTGTCTTCTTAGCAGGCTGGTTTAAGAATATCGTTCTCAGTTAAATATTTTTGACTAACGCACCTTTTACTGAATACAGAATTTTCAGAGCTATTCAAATCTAATTTAGTAATTAAACTTGCTCTAAAATATCGTTTTTCTATAAATATTGGTGTCTAAGAATTGTTGGAGAGTGTAGGAAACTACCCAACACCACTGTTTTGGAGCCAAGGACACCTAGTATATTCTATTACTTGAGACATAACACACGTATGTACTCACCGATAGCGGTTCTATGCAAACAGTGAACGGTATTAGAATAATATAGAAGCCGGCTGCGATACCAGCTATCCAAAATCCGATGAAGATCAGGATGATGAGCCAAATGATGGAAAACAGCACGTTACCCATTTCCTGAAAAAAAAAACACCTGTGTAAGTATTATTCATGCCCATTTTGTTATCATATCACAGAGATAACGAAAATATTTGAGGTCAGTTCTATGAGGTGTATGTATAGTCAGCGTTATGTAGATATGTATGTATATTGCACTGATATTTTATTCGCTAACGTTACATGTTTACTTTTCGTTTCTAAGAATAAATACTTGATAAGGGCGATGTTGATACCAAAACGATTAGGTACAAAAAATTGTTCGACAGACGAGGATATAAAATTGTTGTCGATCGAAGATGATAACAACATAGGCGAACTTTACTCGGTATAATATATAATAAGTAATATAAGTAAGTGCAGATTCGGTACTACGATGAGAGGTAATAAAAATAATTTTAAAAAACCAGCCAAGTGCGAGTCGGACTCGCGCACAAGGGTTCCACCGTGCCAATTTTAAATGTTTTTATATTAAATCTTTTCAAAGTACTCTCCACCAGCCTCTATACAAAGATTTATGCGTCTGAACCAGTTTTAAAAATACTTTTTTCCGCAGACACCTCGTTTACAGCCTGCTCGAACGCAGTCAGCGCATCTTCCGGCAACGAAAATTGTATCCCTTCGAGCTGATTTTTTATTTTAGATCAGGGCTGTAAGGAGGGTGACCCAGGAGCTTGACTGGCGTGCTTTCTAGAAAGTCCCTCGTTTTGAGCGCGGTGTGTGCAGGCGCATTGTCGTGGAGGAGCAGAGTCCGCGGAGCCCAGTGTTTGGTCGATTGTTGCTGACAACAGAGAAAACTTCTAGTAAACATTTGGTAGTATATCATTCGGCGTTGATTCTTCTTTGATCTCATAAGGGAATCGACACTAAGTGGCTTGACAAATTAAAAGCTGGCGATCAATATCTTCCCCTCGCTCCGATATCGCTTCACTTTGGTTAAAATTGGTTCATTTCGAAACACCCAAACTGTCGACATGCGCTTGGTTTCTGGATCTTTTATAAATCCAGGACTCCATCACCTGTAACGATGTCGTAAACATGCCGAGGTGAGCCTGATTCAAACTATTCCACCATTCCACCCGGTGTGATACTATCCTCCTCACGCAAAGATGCCGGTGTAGAATCTCGTGAACGCTTCCCGACCCTTCAATATGTGCTGAATCTCCTGATATGTAATTCGTCTATTATCTTGGATTAAAGTTTTCACTGCTAGCACGTTTTCTTCCGTAATAGCCTTCAAAGGGCGACCGCTTCGTTATTTATCCCCCAAGGTTGGTCGGCCGCGCTTGAATTCGTTACACCAACGATACACGGTGGCCTCGGAGGGGCATGTTTTCTTCCATGATAGCCGTCAAAGGGCGATCGCTTTGATCTTCATCCCCCAAGGTTGGTCGACCGTGCCTGAATTCGTTATACCAATGATACACGGTGGCCTTGGAGGGTCCTTCATCCATAAATGCCATTTGAAGTCTATCGAAAGATTCTTCCGATGTCAGGTGACACTTGAAATCGTTAAAAATGGAAGCTCTAATAGTACATTATGATACAAGTGTGCTAAGTTGACCATTATATACAAGGCGATATTGTGTGCGCACGAGCGAAAGCGAGTGCGCCATAAGAAAGCCGCGTATATAATGGTCACAGGCACACGCGTATCATACGACGTTTTTCAACACACTTGCGAGGAAAAAACAAGACTCTTCATTTACTAAGTTTTTAATTATTAAAACATTTAGTAAAAATACATTTCACTCGATTTTGATGGCAAAGACTTTCGCACGCGTTTTTTGCCTCGTTACGTATGTCCGGCGGAGTAAATAATAGGTTTTCTTCATTTTCTTCACTTGAATTAGGCATTTTCATTAATATTAAACTTCTTAAATAATGCAAACTTCGTCACAGCCGACAATTTTTATTTACGAAAAATGGCGCATTGTTTTTTTTTTCTTGCCGCGATACCGATGCTCGCGCAAGGCTTAGGCGCGAACTAGATTGGCCAAAAGCCAAGATTAAAAATGTAATAATTCGTGTTTAAAACACAAATCACAGAAAATGTTAAACGAGTTTGAGCTATTTTTTAGTAATAAATCTGGATTTTCCATTTATTTAAATAAATATGTAGATACTGTTATTTTTCGCATAAATACTGTTTGTTGCTAAAATAAAAGTATTGTATAACCCGACTAAATTATATCGCTTCTTCTTCTTACTCACGACTTGGTACTAGGGTACAAACCTAAATTGGTCGGGTTAATAAACTAAAGGCACTAGTGCAATAATATTATGAAAAAGCACGCGTGTTTAATATCTATGATTATGAGCCAAAAATCGGTGGAATAAAGACGTCGTTATGAGCAAGTGTGTTGAAAATTCATTAAGACACGATACTTTGAATCGGCTCGCAAAGAATGTGGAGGGAAATTTTTAAATTGAAACGGACCTATTTATGTTTGCTTATAAATAGTCATATTTTTGGAAAAGATTCTTACCGGCCAGTCACCCATATATAAAAACTTTTTTCGCAATACTTTCTGAGTGGTCTGGTTTGTACGAGTATATGACGTACCGTAAAAACGGTGATATTGAGTGCGTATGCCTTAAATTTAAAAAAATAGTTACGTTTCATCTCTGTAGGATGTGGGCCAATTTTCTATGAGATGTAACCAACTCAAATTTAGTATAGTTCCAACGATATGACAAACACACACATTGAATTGATAACCTCTTTTTTGAAGTCGTTAAAAGACTCATCATTTAAAAGACCGGCCAGTTGTGACGTCACGTCTTTTACATTGAATTTGATTACCTGGTTACTTAATCGAACTAATCATTTCGCCATGTAGGCCCATTAGGGCACAATTAGGAAAACTTGAAATTCCATAGATCAACTTAGTTTTCAGTAAGCAAAAGACAGGGACACGGGAAGGCCGATAGCAAACTAACATTCTTTCTCTTTCTAACATCCCTACAACCATGTTTTGTTTGTATTAAGTTACAAAACGGGATACTTCCGGTCCGTCTAGGTGCGTGCCTCAGCAAATCCCCAGACAGCTAACGACACGCGGATAATAGTAAAATTATTATTTTACTTTAGAGTCAGCAGGAGGCAAAGTGTCATCTTTTCTATGGTGTCATCCACCGTGAAATAACTTTCACCCAAAAAGTAAGGTGAAGATATTAAGTGTAGGTTAGCTCGTAGACTTTTGTGCCGTAAATATTATAACAAGCTTACCTATAGGTATTTAAAAATAGCTCTACCTTGATAAGAGCAATGAAATTAACCAACGCAGTTAAAGTAGGTACCTACCTACATACTAATTGTGAATAGAATGTAATTCATATTTAGGTATTCGTAAGTAAGTCTGACAACATGTGATGAATAAGTATACAATTCTGTGTTGTTGAAACTGGTTATAAATTACTAAATTTTATGTTTCACTCGTTTTAATCCTCGTCACCGCATAGTCGTATCTATGGTATCCACCGATCAGTGTCTTAACTTTTAAAACTACAATCATGTTTACGATTCTATAAATAGATGTGATCAGTCACTGATACGCTCAGGGAGAGTTTTAGTGAAAGTCAGTGTTAACGTGAATAGAGTGAGAAAACACGTATGCTTACCGGTTCTTGTTGTTTATCGAGTTATTACGAAATCACAAGCACGAATAGATGTCGACTTAACGCACCACGGTTCGGAGTCACACTGAGTAAAGTTGTGTGCTGCTGCCTGCCTCATAGCACCTTATCGGGTTGACGGAATGTTGACGCTGCTTCGGTTGGGGACTCGTTTTAGTATGCATAGTATTTTACGACCCAATTGATAAATGAGTGGGCTTCAGTATGCCGTAATTTTACGCTGCGCTGATGACACAGCTTGCACTAGCTTTATGACTATGACTCAGATGTCATGCAGATTGAAGTCACCTATTTGAAATAGGTAGGAAAAAGATTACATGATCAGTGTAGGTAGGTGGTAAATATTTTAAGCTAGGTATATACTCTGCGGTGGATTTAAACTGTGACTAAAACTTTACCCTAAAATATCTTCTAAGAAGGCGGACTTCATTTTTGACATTCTCTACCAGTATCCCATCATATTGGATTGACCCATGTATTGTGCTTGCTACCACACAGCTATAGTAATGATGACTAATCAAATTGTGATATTGATTAAAGAAATAAATATTGATCACCAATCACATACATTGCTCTCTACCTAGCTAATGCACTTGTGTTATGCATAATCAGACACAGGGGTGGTACCACCTACATTAGGAGATGGGAACTCTTGTAAGAGACCTTAATTTTTTTCGATGTAGTAAAATACTTATTCTAAGGCTTCATTTTTAGGTACACCGCTCCGCGTATAAAAGTCCGTCTGTTAATGAGCGAGCTTGTTCTGTTTAGTATATAAAATTAATATTGCTGTCGGAAGAGAAGACCCCATAAATGCTGTCAAACGAAATCGATTTAGGAAGACCATAACTTACTTAATTTACAGTAGTAGTAACTTAATTAAAGTGAGAAAACCTTCCGTCCAGGGGGGGCACAATTCACAAATTCTCGTACAATTCGTATATGAAAAAAGTTCACCGATCCAATTTTCTTTGTCGAAGAAAAAATAGGTATTGATTTCTCAGGGTCACGATTTCTATGTATTTAGATTTTTACCGATAGTTCTTTAACGTGTATATATTTTACTTGATTTTTTAGGGAAAACGGTTAAAATTGCAATCGAATTAGCACAAGAAAAAAAGTTCGATTGCCGCGAGAACCGGCCTCCAGCCCCCTACTCTGGACACAAAACCCGATCCAATGAATATAGCCATCCCTGTCACACGCGTACACGGCCTGGTATGAGTGACAGGGATGGGTGTATTCATTGGATCGGGTTTTGTGTCCAGAGTAAGGCCTCAGGTGATGATTAATACCAATCTTCCAAGGTTAAACATATTAGGTAGGTATTATATTGTCTAGGATATCATTTTACCGCCCTTTTACCGAATGATAATTAATATTCAATCAGACAGTTAACACAAAATATCGAACATGCAGCCCTAGTGTAAAAGGAAAATTATTTCTACACGAAATATTCGTAAATAATATGCATTATGTGTTATTTTGTCTTAATTTTTTACGCAAATAAACGTTTACAGAAAATAATAGTCAAACTGCGTAGGTAGGTAGGTAGGTCCTAAGAAATTTACAGCGAGCCCTCATGAACCTCCAAACTGTTTGACAGTCGCCAAAAACGGTTCTGCTGCTACATCGTTTCTCGCATCTCTTTTTATCACTCATTTTGCTGCTAGTGACATCTCGCTCTTATCGTTCTATTCCGATTATGGTTTAGTTCGAATTGCGACAGCAAACAGTATTCATTAAGGCGTTCATAAACTTATTGTCCGCTCCACTGAGTGACGACAACAGCGATACACTGCGTAACGTTAAGGTCACATAATAGCCACAGTAGGTGGCAGAAATGTAACGTTTGATGGGCATCTACGATGCAAGTTTTTGACGAACCCAAAAAAAAGTACTATGAAGTATTTGGAGCGAACTGTCGTGCTTTTAAACTTCCCGGCTTATCTAATAGCAGGGTAGTTCAAAATCTCCGATCACCTGGCCGGAACAGTAAGCTTTGTGGGTTTAGGAGCCCGTGGCGGTAAACTTACGTTCGGTCGCCAGTCCACACAAAATTAGTTAAATAGATATTCAAAGGTCTTACGGCCTGCGGCCATTCGCGGCTGCTGCTGCAGGCATGGGCGTATTGAGGATTGGCCGCTGGCTTAAGCCGCCGAGCGGTGTGTCCACAGCGTTATAGGAAGTGAGTACCTACGCTTGTTGTCAGTTGTCATTGAAAATTGACATTATCAAGTTGTCAATACTGAAGACATAATTTTCTGTAATATAGGTAGGTACCTACTGAAGAAATGAAAATTCTTCAAATGACGTTTTACTCTATACCACTGGTTTTTACTGGTATTTTTTATTGTACCTAAAAATACTTATTTACTATGGAAATGACTAAATTCACGAATATTAATTTAAAAACACTTAATTTTATACCGAAGACTTAATTTTCCCTAAATTGACTAAACAAATAAACAAACCTATGACAAGGCAGCATGGTCCTCAGACTTTAGCCTTTTCCATAAGGAACGAAAAAATATATGTTGTCAATTATGCTCTAGTGTTGTTGGAATAGCGATGGTTTCACCAAATTGTGTTCTGTGGTTTCACCATCGAAAGCTTACCTTACAGAAAATAGTCGACGACCGCAAGTAGTACTCTTACTTTCGAAAATGATATAAAAAGTTCCACGTTGTAGTATCGGTATTATCGCCAACCAAGCTTTTGCTTTCTATAAAAGTTTCTTCCATGTCATGTCCAAAGATTGATTTTCGAAATTAAACTAGTGTCGATAGATGGATTATCGATTATTGTTATTGGAACACAACAAACAACACTAATAATTATTATGTTTTGAAGACGACGAGAGATGACTAGGTGGATTTTTAGTTTTCTTAAAATAAACTAACGAACTATTATTAATTACTAACGAACTATTCAAGTACTCTACCCTTACTTATCAGACTCAGTATTTCACAAAATTAAGTATTTGATGAAACAAAAAAAATTAGGTTCTGTACGTAAATAATTTATCTCGTAAGTTTTTTAATCAATTTTATACGTAGTATAAAAATCTTTTTGTAGAATGACCTTTAATGTTACTATTGATGTTTTAATTTTCCATTGAAGAAAATGTGCACTTCAGTTTACAGTCGCTTGCTACCATGGCTGGATATTTCGAAGAAATGGGATGGCGTGAACTGCAAGAGGGAGAACAACCCAACCATCTTTTAGATATGGCCCGATTTTTGATAGATTTTGGAATGTATGAAGACAATTTTTCAGGTGAATGGCCTAGGTATGTATCTATTATTATGATGAAATCATCAAAAGTGTCATTTGCATGCTCTTTCTAATAAATTAACCCTGGTATGCACTATTCAATACTTTTTTATCTAAAGTAAATAACTAATTTGGTGATAGAACATTAAAGAAACCTTTACCATACCTATTGAATAGTTTGCCCGGGGATATACACCGGGAACAAGATACAAATGTTTTAAAAGAAAACTTTAAAAGTATTTTTAGCTAACTTAACTTAGTATTTAAGTTTTGATTTTGATATGTTAGAGTGTGATCCCACAGACAAACTATGTAAATAGTTTGTGGGACTAGTGTTAATTCATTGCAAAATGTTGTTTGTGTAATAAATAAATCATTTATAAAAGGTATTACAATTTTGGTAATGTACAGACTACTACAGACCTGTACAATATAAGTCTATAATTTAGTTAAAGTGATGAAACAAACTTTGATCAAGTGTCTTTTATAAAGTTTTCATTCATTAGCTAAGTAGTATGTCATTCGCTAAACAGTAATACCTGATCTAATTTAGGAATAAATAAGTAAGTGCCCATTAAGTGTTTTTGGTTTTTGTAAAACTTTATTGTTTTTGGATTAATTTAAAATTTAATCTTGTCCTTACAGATTACCTCCACCAGCATCAAAAGAAGCAGTTCAAAATTTAACTGAAGTGACTATTGAAGATGATAGTAAGAATTGCCCAATCTGCTTGAAAGCATTCCAAGCTGGTGATAAAGCTAAAGAAATGCCCTGCCACCACCAGTTTCACCCAAATTGTATCCTGACTTGGTTGGAAAGGGTAATTGTTATTTTATATTATTTTGAATTGTTCATATAAATGAGGTTCAAAGTGTAGTAGGTTTAATTTTACTTAATAATTAATGAATTGTGTATAGTTGACACAATCTTGAATACATGAGAAAAAAAACTATTGAAATAAGATGATTTATAATTAACATAGGTCAAATTAGGCAGAGTTATTTATGTACTTGCATCAAAATGTTGACTGTAACAGAATGTAGACCTTCCCGGGATTTCTAATTGACAATCCCATATGGCCAACAGCATTACAAATAAATAATAAAAAAACATCAGAGATAAAAAAATAAAACAAAGATAATTTACATACCTTTTTTTTTAGTTTACATTAATTTACAGTACAAATTATTGGTAGTCTTAAGCAAATTCGCATACGCTTTTTTTTTTTATAAATATGAACAAATTCTTTTGCTTCTAGACTCGTGAGAAATTGCTCATTCAAACAGCCTATCAGAATCATTTTCCTTGTCTTATTCATTACCAGTAAGATTTGACGTGTTCGCTTCCGACATTAATGTATAACTTTTGTAAGAATACCGCTTTCCGTAAAAATCACATAATCACATTATTTAATCAGTTTAAAGGAAAAAAAAATCAGTAAAGGATATGTGCGTGTGGACTGGGTGGTCAAAAAAAACAAGATTTTCATTTTCATTGCAATCACGATCATTGTTTCAAAAAATTTCCCAGAAGCATAATTTATAATAAACATAGTAATGTTTCATACTTTTTTTAATATAAGGTGGTGTTTTAAAATATCACTCAACTGAAAATAGTGCATACTGAGTGATCCATATAAACCATTTTAATCCTAAACCTGGCTTTGAAATGATTCGAAAATTTGTGATAGCTGCTAACTATCACAAATTCTTCACAATTATTTCAAATGCAAATTATAAACACATAGGTAGTATATATTCTTGGATATGCATTATGGTTTATTGTTCAGGCGTTCAGATTGAGTGATCTACACTCGGCGTCAAAAAAATCGCACCTCTAAGAAAATCACGTTCAAATGTCATTTACTCTTGATATGCACATGCAGCCGTATTAATTATAATTTTATTTCAAAGGTTACTTAATTAATCAAATTATTAAATAAAATCAATTTTCATTATCAAATAAAACCTAATGCAACAAATAAAGTGTCACAAAAATTCTTAGGAAATTTTGCTGCTCGGGAGAGTCGCGAGTTGCGCTACCTTTGTGGGTATAAAGGGGTCAACACGGGGTCAATGTGGGTTATTCGCTATGAAACCGTTGAAGAGGACACACGCACTGATTTTACTGAAGAAAGAACATCTGGAAAATGGATACTACAGCTGATGAGGCCGCTCAAGTGGTTGCACTACTGCAAGCAGGGGTGCGGCAGTGTGATGTCGCCCGGCAACTGAATCTGAGCCGTTTTTCGGTTCGAAGAGTCTACCAGCGCTTTTTAGAGACCGGTGGCTATATCCGGCGACATGGGTCCGGTAGACGTCGCTGCACTTCGGAAAGAGACGATCGGTTCGTTGTGTCGTACTCTTTGAGAAATCGCTTCTCAAACGCTGTTCAGTTGCAACAGGAGCTCCAGGCAGTTCGCAGACGCACCGTGAGTGATTCCACGGTTAGAAGAAGACTGAAGGAGAAGAACATAGCAGCCCGCAGAGCTGATACAGGTCCAAAATTGACTGCAGCGCACCGGCGAGCCCGCTTGCAGTTTGCTCGCGACCACGTCAATTGGACCATTGAGCAGTGGGGAGCTGTTCTCTTCTCAGACGAGACACGAGTGTGTCTTTTCTGCAACGACCGACGAAGAAGAGTATACCGGAGGCAGGGTGAACGTTTCGCCCAAGCCTGCATCCAGGAGACGGTGAAATATGGAGGCGGATCCTGCATGTTCTGGGGCGGTATGTCGGCTGCCGGCAAAACCGACCTTGTCTGCGTCTCCCGGACCGGAGGTGCTCGCGGACAAGGGTCGCTGACTGCTCGCCGCTATATCACAGAGATCCTGGATGTGCATGTGGTCCCTTTTGCCGAATCTTTTGGCGAGGGGTTCACATTAATTCACGACAACGCTCGCGCTCACACTGCAGCCATCGTGAGCGACTTCCTGCGGAGGTCCCAAATTTCTGTGATGCACTGGCCAGCGAGAAGTCCTGATCAGAATCCGATAGAGCACCTCTGGGACTATCTTAAACGTAAGGTTCGATCTCGGGATCCGGTTCCTTCGACTCTACAGGAACTCCAACCGCGGTGATTGAAGAATGGGGTCTTATCCCTCAAGAAGAGCTCCTGAAGTTGGTGAGGTCTATGAGGGACCGTATGGAAACCATCATCAGGGCAAGGGGGGTAACACTAGATTTAAAGTTAATTTTAAGACACTTTTTGTATATATTTTTTGTAAATTATCGATTGTTAATTAAGCCTTAATTAAGAATTTTTATTATTTTTCAAATTTTTTATGTTTTTTGTATAGTTTTAATATTTTTTGTTAGTTACACTTAATTGTTTTTTGATACTCCTTTTTGTTACCTTTCTAATGATACCTAACACTATCCTTTACATAACGTTTAGGAATTTTTATAAGATTTTTAAAAGGTGCGTATTTTTGGACGTCGAGTGTAGTTAAATAGTTCTAACTTTCTTTGTTTAGGTTTCACAATTTTTATACCTTACCATTACGTTTTCACAATTATTTCCTAAATCCTCTTATAATTTGAGTTTTTTGAAAAGATCACCCAGTCCATATGCACATTGTAAAAGATTACCAGAAAAACTAATTCCAATCGTTAACCATATGGTCAATTAAAGCTATTCAAAAAAGAGTCCCGTATGTTGAGCTTCTTCAGTAGCATTTGAAATTATTGTTACTTTATTGTAATTGTATCAAAGAACAGTTAAACAATACCGATTTTGATAACAATACAAGAAAACATTCCACTTTGGGAAATTCTAATTTATAGGAAGTTTAATAAAAATATGAACAAGAAACTTACCAAGTATATCTTAACTCTAACTTAAAATATCCAATCATCCAATTCATTAAAACCAAATCAAAGTCCTTTTTAATGCGGGAATCCAGTAAACAAGCCATGGTCAAACAGGATTCACCACACAAAACAATAGAAAACAAGTGAGCGCATTCGACGAAGCGCGGTAAGCTGTGTGAATGAGTAAACCGATTTATTGCTAATAGATAGTTTGAATGCGGTAGAAAGAAACAAAATCTAGTACATTCCTTTAAGCGGGGAGTGCTCTGCATTTCCGGTATTGTATTCTTTTCATAATATTGCTATTTTTTTTTCTTTCTTTTAACTTCTGACATCTGATGTCTTTTATGTAAATTTAGCAACGTCGCGCGTGCAGTAATTAAATTTTTGTAATTGTAAATACATTTTTATTTGAAATATCACGGGATTTTTTCTGCACTTCAAAATTAATCTCGGGATTTGAGGCATATCCACATTATTCTTTCGCTGTATGAAATCAGTGTAATTACATGAATAATCCTACCTAATTCTCCTCTGATAATTAAGTACCAAAAAAATATTAGATGTGACCCAAAAAAGTCTCCAAAAAGCAGCTGAAATATCATTAAATAAATAATCACAAGACATGTACACACATCAATTATTTCAATTGTCTGTACACAAATTTATCTTTTCAGACAAACTCATGTCCTTTTTGCCGCCATGAGCTGCCAACGGATCATGAAGGTTATGAAGCTTTCAAGAAGGAAAAGAAACGTGCTGAGCAGCGAAAGGACGATTTAGACACATTACACAATTCCATGTTTAGTTGATTTTGCTGTTTATATTTTAACTAGCGGTCCCCCGCGACTTCGTCCGCGCGTTTTGAGTTTACTCCCTCCCCTCCCGTCGCAGCGTCATGTTTTATATCCTAAAGCCTTTCTCGATAAATAAGCTATCCAACACAGAAATATTTTTCAAATCGGTCCAGCAGTTTCTGAGATAAGCGCGTTCAAACAAACAAACTCTACAGCTTTATAATAATAATATATTAGCGCAAGCGCACGTTGTACTTAAGCTGCGAACATTATTTTGGTGCGGAGTTATGTTAAAACTGTGATAGCTCCTAAGATATTCATTAAAATCAAATGATGTAAAGGGCAACTTGGTTCTAAATGAAATGCTCGTGATGATACACGTATTTATTTTGATAAGAATTAATACCTGTGTGTATAATACACCTCTAAAAATGATGCATTATATTTTTACATATTTATTAACATAAAAAAGGTTGTAGTAAGTCAACCATAAAAGATAGACTTATGCTGTCGCGGACTTTATTATAGAACTCTTAATGCTGAATAATCTTGTCATACATGATTTTTGTGTAACTTTAGCGGTTTCCGCAGCGTACGCAATGGAAGCTCTGAAAAGGAATATCTTTCTCCCGTTCTCGCAACATTTTTCATTGCTGCTGTGGTCTCGGGAGTCGTATCTTTATGTTATATAGCTTAAAGCCTTCCTCGATAAATGGACTATCCAACATAGAAATAATTTTTCAAATCGGGCCAGTAGTTTCTGAGATAAGCGCGTTCAAACAAACAAACAAACAAACAAACAAACAAACAAACAAACAAACTCTTCAGCTTTATAATATTAGTATAGATTATTTTATCAGGGCAGTTAGATTTTGTTGTAAATTTTACTTAAATCGGTTATTTGTTACAAGTTTCAAGGTAATAAAGGTTGTATTAATATATTATAAAACAAATTAATGGTGAAAGACAATGTTCGTATTTTTATTCTATTAATGTACAGTATTCAAGGTCTCTTGCCGCCTAACAAAATTTTAATCGAAAATCGCTTGCAAACACATTTTTTTTTCGGTTTTAGTTTCATGTATGGAAGCCCCCCCTTAAATATCATTATTTTTTGTATAAGAACCGTAAAGCGGTTAACAGGATACATCTCCCTACCAAATTTCAACAG
This sequence comes from Pyrausta purpuralis, assembly GCA_963924145.1. Lineage (NCBI taxonomy): Eukaryota > Metazoa > Arthropoda > Insecta > Lepidoptera > Crambidae > Pyrausta > Pyrausta purpuralis. The sequence continues at coordinate 19,920,743 of OZ001643.1, read as the reverse complement.
TGTGATGCTTATAGTTACAGAATAAATTGGCTGTGACATACGGACGGACGGACAGACAGACAGACAGACTTGACGAAACTATAAGGGTTCTGTTTTTGCCATTCGGCTACGGAACCCTATAAATATAACGAATTATTTTTTTATTATTTTTTATTATCCCTTTTGGAAGAGGATGGTTCTTCTATGGTGCAAACTATTTTGGCTCTTACGGTGGTTAGGCGGCGATGGACTCTATGGTACATCTTTAGGTGTAATTTAATGCGAAAAATCACACTTAGATACTTTTTTTAGAACTTTAATTCTTTTGCCACTGTAACAAATACTGAATTCTGACTTGAACCTTATAAACATACCTGAAGGGTTTCTCCAACAGTCAATCATTGAGGGAGAAATAATCTATTTATCATAGTGGTGCAAATACCATTCCGAATGTTTACTTCAATAATGGCAAACATTTATTTATTTACATGAACGTACAACTGAATTTAATAGAAAGTACAGCGCCAGGATATCAGGTTATAAATTTTTATTGAAATCTGAACCTTATCACAACTGAATAAGATACCGCAGTGTTTACCTTGACGTACTGTCGTCCGTACTTACTATTCAGCTATGATTCAGGAGTCAGGATTTAAATATTTTAAACATCATACCTATAATGTACCTATCAGATGCCGCTCTGGATTCCGCACTATTCAGACAGGTGAATCCACAACAAAATCAAAGATACCTACTTAAGATATGCATGACATAAGACCTTCTCGATTTCTGACGGCTCGAATTTGGAATACAACATCAAGTGACAAAGATGACATAAAAATACTACATTTGTCATTTTACACATATAAACAAAACAATTAAAATTATTTGTGTTAAACATGATATTTATATAAAAAAAGTAAAATAACTCTACCAAACATGAACCAAAACAAATTGTAAGTACGAAATTGTTGGTCATCATTTTTCAAAGTTTTAGTGTTAACTGTAAGTTAGTGCTTTCATGATGTTATTCCAGGCCATGCAATTGTCCACCTAGGCAGAGTGGGATGCGTCATCGAGTTGTGAAAACTACCAATTGCAAAGATGTCCCCGAAATTATTGCCGCCCTCACGTGCGAAGCAGAAAGTAAGTTTATCTTTATTTTTTCTATTAGTTATGAAGAAATGGATTTCAAGATACTAGTCTTTATATCCTTACGTTTATTATTAATATTTTTACTAGCGGTCCCATCTGCGTCCGCGCGTTCGATATTGCTCCCTCCCCTCCTGTCGCAACGTGATGTTTTAAAGTCTCAAACCTTCCCCCGATAGATAACGTATCCATCCATCCATCGCAGCCTTTAATTCGTCCTTTTTAGGACATCTCCATATTCATCGATCTTCGTCTCTCCCGTGCCACTCTCATCCAGTTTCGGCCTGCGTGACGCTGGATGTCTTTCACCCAACGAACTGGTGGGCGGCCTATTCCGCGCTTGTTGGTCCATGGTCCAATCCATGATCTTTCTGTTAAATAAGTTATCAAGCACTTTTTTTATTTGTTCAGAATTTCAAATAAACAAACGCTTCAGCTTATACGTATAGATATAATTTATTTAAAAGATTATGATTATGGCCTACTCTATACTTGTATACTAGTATTATTAAGCGTACGTAAACGAGGCTCAATAAATATCCTATTGTAATGCGGTTGCCTGCTACCACTTCGGTGTTGACGCGTTATAAAGCAAGAGTTAGTTTGTTTCAACTCGCTTATCTCAGGAATTACTGGACTGATCTGAAAATAGTTATTTAACGGAGAAGGCTGTGACGGAAAGGGGAATGAAGCAAATTCAAAACGCGCGAGAGCAGCCGCGGGTGACCGCTAGTTTACTATAATGTTTCTTGTAGTGAACAAAAGTTCCAAAGGGATGTCTAAGCCACCCAAGTTCAAAACAAAGCCGTTCCGCCCAAGACACTACAAAGACACGTGTGTGCCTATGATTCCCTCTATGCATACAAGGTAAGAACATAACAAATACAAGGAATCCAATATAATGTGCACATTAATGGATACAACAGTTGCGTTAAACTAGTGTATTTTCATTCCAGATTGCGGTACATTGGCCACTGCCCCTTGACACCATTTCGATATTCGTGTTGTCAACCAGGGTAAGTTAACTAGTTTCACATCATAAATCTGGTGCTCATGCGTCGCCGCCTTTAGGGTCTTTAAAAGCGACCTTGTTTCTCAATTGATTTTATTTATATGGCACAATAGATGCTCATGTGTATTAAATAATCGCGGTCCACCGCGACTTTGTCCGCGCGTTTTGAGTTTGCTCTCTCCCGTCGTGTCGCAGTGTAATGTTTTATAAAGCGTTCTTTGATAAATAAGCTATCCGACACAAAAATATTTTTTCAAATCGGATCAGTAGTTTCTGAGATTAGCGCGTTTAAACAAACAAACACTTCAGCTCTCATTTAATTAATCATGCATGCATACTAGGCTTTATAATATTACAATAGATAAATAAATAAAATCTCTCGTATATTTACATCAGGCGCCAGCTTGCAGGTGTATAGAACCTGTCCGCTGGCGCCCTATCATTAACTCTGGCACTAGGTACTAGTGTGGAGTTGACGAGCAAAAGCTCGCCGTCTAAGTTTGGCTCTTTTGCGGCGCATGAGACCAGCCAGAGGATTGTTCTCGCGATCCCGCTCCGCTGCCTCTGTTTGGTTAAGAACCTCTTCGAAAAAGTTTTAAAGTGTCCCCAGAAGTATTCATTATCATTGAAAGTGGTTCTACTCACCACTAGCAGTGAACGGTCTGCTGCTCCGATTTGGGCGACTAGAAAAAACTACTTTCCAGTGTGTACGCGCTGTGTCCTCTGCCGAGCCGCAGTGGTGACATTCAGCAGTCCTCACCGTACTGATCTTGCATAGATATTATACTTACCGAAGCAACCATGTTCGGTTAGCAGCTGTGTCATTCGGTACGAGAGAGAACCCCTGGCATCTATCCACCCGGTCTTTTAGGACCGGTTTCAAGGCGGCAACGGTTTGGTGGTCAGCGATCGGCTCTTGAAGCCATTCGGACTACTCATCAATCATAATATCTCTAGACTTTTTCCGCCATATTTCGATCTCCTCCTTTTCCGGGAAAGTGCCAGTACTCCTTACAGAGGCAACTTGTTGATACACTTCAGCCAAGCTTCAAGCTCCCACGGGGCAGTTCCTGCTAGCGCACATTCCGCCTCTCCAGAGACGTACTGTGCCCGAGATATCCGAATAGCAAGAGCGCGCTGCGGCAGTCTTCGTGCAGGAATTTACTTCCTTCTCTCCTGGCCTATCTGTGTAGAAAAGTGTCGCCATTATCGCAAATGGGTAGAAATATTATAATGTTATATCATTTGGCCAAGGCTTTTATATGCTTTATTTTTTCCAGTCCTCCTAGACCATTGACAAAGTCCCCATACGACAAGTTTGAAATGATGTCGGCTGACGGAACTTCTAGCGGCATCAAGAAGTTGGCAAAGGGGAAGAAGGATAAATATAAGAAGAAAGTCACATATTTCGATCTTCTGCCAGGGGATATCATGATGCCCACTCCCCTTCCTATTATAAAGCATGCGCCGTCAGAAAAATCTATTTTAAACGTTAGTGTAACTTAAATACGCTGGATTAGACTGTGTCACACTCCCTGAATCGTAACCAGTGTAGTCCAACTTTGTTTTATATACACCAAATAACTACAGACTTGTCGTAAGAGCATGGTGATTGCCATACTAGAATGTTTCGCTTAAGGTGGAAACTGACCGGTTTCCCTTTACTACATTTGACTTATAGTTTTTTATTATTTGGTATCGGTTCGCTCTTGATTCCAGACCAAGCCTAGTGCTTAAATAAAACGAGCTAAACTCAGACGAAGCCTGTTCACTCGAATTTTAAATATATTCGGATTGTAATAACCTAAAGTTGTACATAATATTGTTTAAAGTTTAACCTAAAGTTAGATTGTGCAATAATATTTTTGTAGTTTCCTGACTTCAATACTACCTACTCCGTTGTGATGTTATTATTTCAGGTTCCCAGCCCTAAGACCAGTGGGGAGGTGATTCAAGCTCGTCGAGCCTCGATAAAACCTGTTGAGTTGGTTCCTCCCCTACCGCCTAAAGCTGCGTACTCGTAAGCATTTTACTTAATGTGTTGTAAAATATCATCTTATCTTTAGATTATCTATGTAATACTTTTTAAAAATTGGTATTTTTTGTAAGAAGAGTGTCATTTTCATATGCCACATATTAACATTTCACCCTTTTTTTCTCGGGCGAAATGCTTTATGAATACCGTGGCAAGCTATGTGGGACTCCTTGGTGAGAAGTCAAGCCAAGTCTACCCACAAACCTCCGCGTGGTCTCTCAGACAGCTTAGTGGTACGATGAAAGATCGCTGTTTGCATACAGTCCATCGTCATCGTCTGTTGCCTGTGCCTATCGGTGTAGGCATGTCATCCAGGGGTTGCTTCGCTCCCCTTCTTCCGTCAGTGGAGCTAGATCGCCACTAGGTCCGCTGGGAGGTAAGAGACGCTCGTAGCGCCGCCTCCTGGCTTCAAAACATCTTCGACACTCTCGAAATCTCAGCTTCGAAGACTTCAATCCGATATTGGGAAATATCGGAATATTTTCCGTTTGTTCGCTCCACTGGCACTGGTGGACTGGCAGCCTCAATCGCTCGACAGCCTCCTTTTGTGAATATGAAGTTTTTACAAAACGAGGAAACAGCTTTCCAGCCTTCTTCACTTTCTAACATTTGTCGGATCACAGGATGACACACGTCAGCAAGAGGTCAGATAGAGACGCCTCTCTTGCAACCTCGTGCAAGAATTAACCGAAACGCCCGTGTCTGTGACGACGATTCACCCATTCAATCATATCGGGCGGGACGGTGTGCGTCCAGTACTCGGGGATTTGAAGAGCTATTTTCCACCTCAAAAGAGCATTCTCTTGCGCCAGATCGCGTGTTCGCTGGATTCCTCTAGTGACTGGTACTCCCCTCTTGCTCCTGCAGTCGACCTGTTCCGATAAACATCGGCTAGCACTTTCGTCTTATACTCCCAAGGTGGGTTGCCAGCTAGTGCACATCCTACCTCAGGGTTTATGGCTTCGTTAAGTAGTTGTTTAAATTTGGTATTTAGATGTTACTAAATACCAAGATATATAAGTCGTTTATGACTTTAGGTATAACATAGGTACAAAGGTTACTTGTCTCTTCTAGCGATATCGATGAGACCGTTTTTTTTGTTTGAAGTGACGCTCGATGTTGTGTCGTGTGCGTAAGCAATTCAGGTTGGAATGTGGTTAGAAATTTCGATAATTTTCTGTAAACAGTAATTAATATGCAATAAAGAGTTAGCTGTCTACCTATAAATGTCAAAGATTGATTTCAGGCTATTCAAACCGCACAGCGGCATCATCATCAACAGGGATAAAAACTACGTCCCTGACGTAGTCAATATGCCTGGTCCAAGCCAGGTGCCAGGCCCGTATGTATAGTATCTTTAAATATATAATTTTTCACCATTTAGTCGCCCTGTTATTTATTATTCACTTGTTACTTTCAGATCAAAAAAGAAGAAAAGGCTACCTTGCCATAAAGGAGGGTAAGTTAAAACGTATTTTGTATTTGTTAATATATTTTTTCTGTGATATGATTAACATCTTTATTCACTTTTGTTTTTCAGACCTTGCACTAGAAAGAAATGTAGAGGTAAAATGTATCAGTAAGTAAAGTTTAATAAGTTAACAAAGAGTCGATTTTACCAACGTCAGATAAGGAATATTCGTCGAATTTTAAACAAAACGCCTAATTCGAAAACGTCACCTATTTGACAGCAATCATTTATGAAATTGACATTTTGATTAAAATCGGATTTTTTATACTACTCGGTCGGATAAGTCCTATCTGACGTTGGTAAAATCTTCTCTTAATTGTCAAATTGGGAAGAATATCTGAATTTTGAAATCACATTCGTATTTATTTACAGGAAACGTGCTGCTGCAAGGAGGCAACGACAATTAGCTCGCAGAATGAGAAGGTATGTGTTGCAGGCATACCTAAAAGTTATATTTTTATTTGTATCTATCTATGTAATGGAATCTTTGAGCATTAATTTGACCGATTTCCAGAAATTTGATGAACTTTGCACACGTATCAAGGACCGATGACAATGCAATAATTTAACAACAGTTTCCCAATATCCTTATAAGCATCGCCAGGATTAATAAATTATTTCGTGGATCCTCTGTAAGGGAGTAAGAAAGATTGAGCTATCGCGTGATCTGCGCATGTCTCTCGTTTTGGACTTACTCTTTCGCTCGGGCAATCGACACAGCACAACGGAAGCAGATACGTTAACGTAATTTTCTGTGGATCCCTCCTTTTCATTACGGGAGTGGATGCTGCTTTCCTCGGCTGTGGTAGCCGTTTCTCAGGCTCCCTCTCCTAAAAATAAGTTCTTACTCCTGACTACTTCTGTGTCATTTACGATTCCTGCATAGCTTTAGACTTACAGTCGATAAATAAGGAATCAAATCTAATAAACCAAACTAAAAAGTGAAAAATAAATTATAGTTTTAAATCTAAAAAACACGCTTTTATAGCTAATAGAACTAAAAAGTAGAACATCATTTTTAATTACAAGAGTTTATAATACAGTAGTAGAAGATCAAACAATCAATCATAACCTTGGATGAATTAACCACTGGATATGAAACGCAAGAGCGAATGTATGAAAACATCATTAGCCAATTTCTGCGGGGCGGGGGGAGCTTGTCGTGTCAATTTTTGACATTTAGTGCATGGAAGTGTCGATATTTTTGTATCGATATGTATGGAACGAATGAATGAACGAATCTTTTGTAAAATTATATCACGTAATCGGCATGTAATGCACAAACCATCAAATTAACAATTAAAACATAGAAAGTCGTTTTATATGAACGATCTGGCAAGTATCACTTAGTTAGTGTGAACTTCCTAAGACATTTTGGAACAGCCCGTTAGTACACAATATAGCATTGCACCATTAAAATCCTCCTATGGGATAATTAAGCAGTAGATTTTTTGCGTTGGCATTCAATCACGCTTGGCGTAAATTGGATTCCACATTATCGGTGATGTTTTGTGGGGATCCATTTTGCATTTTGCCTCTCTTTGGACTGCTTTTACCCACTTTATTTTCCTAAATGGATCTACAGGTAATCTGAAAAAATATTGTAAAGATGTATTGTCAAATATAAAGTTTAAAATTTGAAACCAAACTGTTGTATTTTTATGATTACCTTAATCTACTTTCGAGTGAAACATTTTATAGATTTATCATTTTATTTTAAAAGAATTTATATTAAATTTTTTATAAATGTTTATCGATATGATTTATCGACAATTGTCAAGCACAATTAAAATTAAACTGACAAGAAAACGAAAGATAAACAAATGATAATCTTGTTGATTTTGTAGTAACTGACTACCACTTTTTTAAATGGCAATGTTACTTTTCTCTTGGAAAACACATTTTACTATTTTCATGAAAAATAACAGCTTTTTTGGGATAAAACGTTACTTACGGATTAAAATAAATATTTTTTGTCTTGCCACTATAATTTTTACACAAAAATAAGCCACATTTAACCATTTTTTCCGTTACTGTTTCTCACTGAGCTTTATCACCGTACTGACAAGACGTCACCTGTAAGTGAGGCCAAAAAGCCCGCTTCGTGGTTAAGGGGGTACAAGCGAAATTGCCCGTCATTGCGCGTCCAGTGGTTTATTCGTCCAAGATCATAACTAATTACTTCAAAATAAAATTATAATATATATAATTATAAAAAGCGAGGGGTGCTTGATATATTAAATGTAGGTCATAATTATTTCACTTGCAACTATCTATGTGAGGAGAGTTATGAAAATATAGTAAAAACACCCCACGTTTTTTACTCTATAATATAAAAATGAATCGCAAAATGTGTTGGTAAGCGCATAAGTCCACAACGCCTAGACCAATTTGCCAACTCTTTTTTAATGTTCGTTTAAGTTCAAGAATGGTTTTTTCAGCGAGAAAAATTGAAATAATTGCCGGAAAAACTATAAAAACAGCCCTTTTCTTTTTCCCATACAAATGTTTTCTACCTAAAACGTGTCAATTTGAGCTTTATTGCTATTTTTAGGAACTACTGAACCGATTTGAAAAGATATTTTAAAATCACGCTGCGACGGGAGGGGAAGCTCAAAAAACGCGGACGCAGTCTCGGGGGACCGCTAGTTTTATTATAATTTTATTTACTAAAAGAGTACCTACACAAATATGGCACCGTCTGATTAATGGATGTCAATGGATTGACATCTATCACATCAGACATCAGATTCAGAACAGAGTCTTTATAGAGTAGATTTTTAATATATTTTTTAAAGTATGTAGGTACATTACAATAGACTCGTTGGCCTAATTTTAACTAATTTTAAAATTGAGTTCACACTTTAGCTCGGTAGTATATTCATCAACAAAAACATTTTATTTTCAAACTATTTAACATTTAAAATATTGAATAAAAATCTAATAAATGCAATTTAAATGTATCACGTGAAACGACATGGCGCCTATATCAGAGTCACGTTCACTGCTAGGCATTCACGATCACGTGACCACATGTATATTTTTTACAAATTAAATTAATTAAAATATTTACAGTCCTTATTTTGAAAAATAAAGAAATATTTATTAATACACCATAGCCATCTGGCATCATGTAAACAGGATGATTCCTTCAAATAACATGCTAATAGTGAGCGTACATATTTTTATCTACAATCGTGAGGATCATCCCTCACAGATGTGTTTATCAACAGTCTTTTGTTATACTTTTGTTAACGCGAGTGCCGGTGACCTTTTGATCCGTGAGCGTCTACGCTGTTACTTTAAAAAAAATGAAGGTGTAATTTATAGTTATATAACAGACATATTAACATACATTTCCAAAGACATATTTGTTAGGGTCGTGCTGGCGAGATTCGAACCCGCGACTGCTTATCTTTGTAGTCCGCAACGTAAACCACCACACTGTGACGGTCGTTAAATTATTATTAAAAAAATATAGTACCAAACTACTCCATGTATCGCACTGTCTTAGAATATCGACCATGTTAGTCCCTGGGTTGGCTAAGAAACAAAACTCACTAATTTTATTGAAAATACTTCAATCATGAATGATAGGCATCATTAAATACAATTTACCTAACGAAAAAAGGATATTCGGACTGTTTTTATTTATTTAGTTAGGTGTTTCTGCAGTTTTAAAGGCGCACTGAGGCATTAAGACACTGACGCCATCAAAAACAGACTACGTCAAAATTATGACCCCGATTTGAAGTGAGGTTTTGTTTAGCTGAGCCATCTTTTAGCCTCTCACCGGTGATCTTGTTCTTAATACAATATCATCTTCCACTACTGTAATATAAACTCTTTGTATATATTTTTTCTTTTTAGTTGGATTAGCTATAAAAGCGTGTTTTTTTAGTTTTTTAAACTTTTTAAATAAGTAAAGGAGATTATAACTTGAACTAGTTAGGTGCTCGTACCGCAGAGGTAGCAGCGCTTTGGTAGTGATACCGAAGTGAAGCAACCTAACAGCGCGTTCGTATTTTGATGGGTGACCATTCCGACCATATACGTGACGTATATCACGACCATTCCGACCATATAAGTGACGTATAGCATCACCGTGTTTCGGAAGGCACGTGAAGCCGTTGGTCCCGACTAATATCGGTTGATATTAGTCGTTAAACCTAGTCGGAGATCTTATGGGTGGTTTGATAATATCTGACAGCAGGGTTAGATTGCCTTGCAAACACCTCTCCACCAATCCGCACTGAGCCCGCGTGGTGGAGTGTGGCTCGAACCTTTTCCCAGCGGGACGTTACAGGCTAACTTTACTTTTTGAAATTGTCCGAAGCGAGGAATCGAACCCCACGTTCCACACTCTCTGGGCGAATGCCTATACTTCTCGGCCACCTAGACAAACTTATCAATGCATCGTCTTATTTCAACAGCTCTGACACAATGTACACTATACTGGGAGTCACTGACGGCAAACCAAGAGCAAAAGGAAAACAGAAGTATATCAATGATGATGACTCCGTCTGTGGTTTGGATGAAATTCCGAGACCTGAACATGTTAGTACATATTTAGTATACTTATAATAATAACAAAACCCTTCCATGGTCTAGTTAGCTTTACTGTACGACTGGCGTTTCTATGTTCTACATTGAGAAGAACAACCTTCATTTCCAATTTCGGAATCGAAACAATTACTGTTTTCTTTTAACCATAAGAACACTTTATACAAAAACCGGCCAAGTGCGAGTCGGACTCGCGCACTGAGGGTTCCGTGCCAACTTTAACTGAATTTGGGAATCCACTTACTTCCACTTAGTAAAATCCATAATATTTTGTTGACAGCAAATATAACTTTGTTTTTCATAGTGTTTGTATGAAGTAAAAAGTTATGTTTGCGGTTGTTGAAAATGTGCTATATCTCAAAAACTTCTCGTTCGATTCCGTCCGTTCGTTGAAAGTATTTGATAAGATCTACATTACATTATGTATTTTTTTCAAAATTTACACTTGCTTAGTTTAGAAGTTAGATGGGGGGGGGGGGGGGGACGCCCATTTTACCACTTTGGATGCGTCTAGCTATGAAACATTAGACTTTAAAATAAAATGGTTTTAGGAACCTTGGTGTCATTTTTAAAGACCTATCTATAGACACCCCACGCGTATAGGTTTGACTAATTTTTTTTTGTTTTAGTTTCATGTATGGGAGCCCCCCCTTAAATGTCATATTTTTTTATTTTTTGTATGAGAATCGTAAAGCGGTTAACAGGATACATACTCCTACCAAATTTCAAAAGTGTGATGCTTATAGTTACAGAATAAAATGGTTGTGACATACGGACGGACGGACAGACAGACAGACAGACTTGACGAAACTATAAGGGTTCCGTTTTTTGACATTCGGCTACGGAACCCTAAAAAGTAAACTATGTACGTGTTTTGCAGTACAAGCTATGTGTGTATTAATTAAATAAATGGCTACTATTAGGACGTGTACTTTTTATCAGTCTTATTTATTAATTTATTTAAAACAATATGAGTGTAGTTTACAGTTTGAATGGATATTGCAATAAAACTACAAAGTGCTCAGTCAAAAAACCGGTTCCTGGATCCCTGCACATGTATTTTTATCCAGTGCCTAAAGATGGAACATGATGGCCTATCTCTGGTAACCATCAGAATGCTGTTGGGGCTCCGCCGTATCCTAGCAAGCATCGACGACGTCCGCTTCCGAATGATAGCGTAGAAGTCATCCACATGAGCCTCAGCGAACATCGACGACGCACTACAGAACCTAGGTAGCCCCATCAGCATCCTGAAGGCATTATTGTACTGGACACGGAGAGCGTTATAGGTCCTCTGCGTGTAAGTACACCACAGGCTGCAGGTGTAAAATGTCTGGCAGAATGCCTTAAAGAGAGTAATCTTGACATCTCTTGTACACCTGGCAAACCTGCGAGCGAGCATGTTACATTGTACCGCTAACGCCGTCCTCTCACGTTCTATGTCACAGTCATCAGATAGATTTTCAGTAACAACATGTCCCAGGTATTTAAATTGACTAACTCTCTTCAGTTCAGTATTAAGGAGTTTTACTGGAGGTGCATGAATCGGCTTCTTAGTACCTGAGCGAAAAATCATTAGCTCACTTTTTTTAACATTATAGAGAAGACCATGTTTGGAAACATACCTCTCACACACTGACAGTAAATTACACAGACCATTCGCCGTGGGCCACAGAAACACGATATCGTCTGCGTAACTAATGCTGTTGACCATGAGACCGTCTATTGAGCATCCGACCCTGGTGTTGCTGAGCTCCACGATAAGGTCATTAACATAAAGGCTGAAGAGAGCGGGAGACGACAAACCACCCTGTCTTACCCCACATTCGAGGACATATTCGTCAGACAAGGCTCCAGACCACCTGACCTGGTTAATTTGATTACCATACCAGTACTGGAAAAAAAATGGTTTAAAAGAAAATAGGTTTAGGAACCTCTATGTTATTTCAAAAGACCTATCCTAAGCCTAATTTTAAGCCTAAGAAAAATTTTTTGGCATAGATTTGCCAAAAAATTTTTGTTTTTGGTTTTAGTTTCATGTATGAGAGCTCCCCCTTAACTGTCATTATTTTTTATTTTTTGTATGAGATTCGGTAAGCGGTTAACTAATACATCTTCCTACCAAATTTCAATTGCGTAAAGCTTATAGTTACAGAATAAAATGGCTGTGACATACGGACGGACAGACAGACAGACTTGACGAAACTATAAGGGTTCCGTTTTTTGCCATTCGGTTACGGAACCCTAAAAATTTGACAATTTCAGGGCTTCCCTCAACACTGATATTAATGTTTAAAATTTCGAAGTTTTTCTTTATGAACGAGTAAATGAACAACTGCTATAAATATTTATTAGTAAAGTAAAGATGTTCCTACTTGCTATCTTTTTTTTTCTATAATGATTTCTTTGTCATGATACATAATGTTTCTTACTAGTTTCCTCCAAGTTTCGATTTAAGTAATCGCCTCTTAACTTTATATTTAAACACTGCGGATCCTGAAAAGGGGTTCTTCATAGTTAAAACGACCATCCTCCTGTCAGTCCGTGACTTTTTTTAGCCTCTTCTTCCTAGGATTATTCCCTAATTACACGACCACGACACGAATGTTTAGTTGGTTGAACTTAATTCATACTCTTTCAGGTTCACATACCAGCTAACCTGAAACGCGGGACGCTGCAAACGCACTCTCTTACAGTACTTCCGTGCACTAAAGAGAAGAGGACAGATATTCACTATGGCATTCTGACCGGTTCTTTCAACATGTATGACGCTAAATTCGGTGAGAGATGTGTTCAGTTCAGCTCAGCTGACTTATTTAACTCTCTGTACCTATGCTTACACACTCTAATCGCAGTAAAAAAGATGACTCTAAGTAGCTTACCGACCTAACCATCAACATATCTATTTATTTGGTCCTTGTTTTTTATGTATGTAACATGCAAAATCATCGTAGTTTTTTTTTGTGAGCTTAGATAACACGATTTAATTTATCCATACTATATTACTGTATAATATTATAAATGCAAAAGTAACTCTGTCTGTCTATCTGTTACTCAATCACGCCTAAACTACTGAACCAATTTGCATGAAATTTGGAATGGAGATATTTTTATACCCGAGAAAGGACATAGACTTCTTTATACCGCGGGAAAATGACGCATTCTCATGGGAAAATTCAGGTGGGCCGATCGCTTTTACGCCTAAACTACTAAACAAATTTATATGAAATTTGGTAAGGAGATAGTATAAGACTTAAGAAAGGACATGAGTTACTTTTGACCGCGGGAAAATAACGCATTTCCCTGGAAAAATATCTTTCCGGGGAATCTGATCGCTTTTACTCCTAAATTACCAAAGATTTGAATTATATTTGGATAATTTCCCTATGACAATCACACTTAGTATGGCCTCATCCCATCTCGGCACAATTCAAACATACGTACAAAAAGTACAGCTCAAGTTTTTTTCCATACTACTATCCAAAAAAACTACCTAATGCGGACCAAGTCGCGGGTAAAAGCTAGTATAACTATATATTCTTTTATGACGCAACACGGCGCCATTTACAATGCGAGCACGCACGTAGTTAGCTAAGGAAGGAGCTACTTATTGAAATGCAGAAGTTGTAACATGCGCTTCTTTTACATTACAGGAGGGAGGTCTAGAGGCAGACAGGCTTTAACGATAAGCGTGATGGCGTACTGCTTAGCTTTCCATTACCATCCGAAGCAGTGGACCATGAAGCTTATTGACAACTTGGTTGAAGCCGGCGATAAATGGTTAGTACTTACTCGATTCAGTTTACTCAAAAATGTTAACCCCCGTGGCCAAACTATCAGTTTGACTTTCGATAGTTGGCTTCGAAAACCGTTCATTAATATCAATACCACATTAAGGTTCATTTTCAATAGGCCAAAACTATCGATACTATCGATAGTGATAACAATATTCAGAGCCGATAGTATCGATAGTATTATTGTGTGACGATAGTATTTAATTAAACTGAGGTATCAATAGTTACTGTTGCTGTAGTATGGCTTTCGGAGAGTTACTTTTTCTATAGTATGTCTCTCGGAGCAGAAGCATTACATAATGTACCTACTATACCTTTCTTACAGGTACACACAATGCCTAGAGAAAGTCCACGATCATTCTGCCTTCCAAGGAATATGCGAAGTGTTACCGTTTGGAAAGAAACAAATCCTGGTTTTGAACGGGAAACGTATGCAAGTGTTGCTGGGGGAACCCGATTTTGTTGGCTACACCATGTCTCTGGATCCGACCGTTTATAACCTGTGCAGGGGACTGAAGGCTTTCTTCAAGGATAATAGAGCTGGTGTGCTGCTGACAAGGTATTATTAATGTAATAGTTTAGCCGCCCAGAGAATTGTAACTTGAAGTTTTCAATTTTTTTACTAAACACATACTAAGGAATGTCAAAACGCACACTTGACCTTAGATATTAGTATAGATAGACTGACTTTTGTCTACCAACCCCGTTTACATACCTCAGGCGTCGACTAGCTTGTCAAACTATAAAACAGTTTCGAGTGATCTTAAAATAATTATAACCGTCTATTGTTTTAAGGGTGATGAAAGTGGTGATATGGAAGGACAAAGTGTGCTACTATATATTCGACCCTGCTGGAAGGGACTCGAGAGCGTATTCCAACTTTTCCGCTGGGTGTGCCGCACTTATGAACGTTAAAGATATAGATTCAGTGGCCGAAGTGTTACTAGCGCGCAGCGTTGTTGAAGACCAAAAATTCGTCTTAGCATCAGTGAAGGTTTTAAAAATGGTAGATGAAAAAGCTGACGACGATTTGGAATCCGATATAGAGCTTACGCAAGCCGAAAAAGCAATGATGGGCTATAGAATTCTAAACGAGAACTGTGCCATTGTTAATGCTAACATGCATTTGGGTGATCGCTGCTTCGAAGAAGCCAAGTTCAGACAGGCTTTGACGATAGCCGTCGCGGCCATGACGTATGCCAAAATATCACCGCCGAACACCTGGTTTACGAAAACGCTCGACAAGATTCTACGTTTAGGCAACAAGCTCTACGTAGAATGTGCGCATCCGAGAGTAATGATCGACTTGACGATGGACAATATTCCTAATGAAATAAATATCGGACCGTATGCATGTGAGATAATTATATACAGAGAAAGGGTCAAGGGTCAGTTATTTACGACCAAGGAGTGTTTGCTGAATATAAATAGAGGGTTGGCAGAATTCTTTAGTCACGAATATAATGCTGGAATACTAGATTTCAACAACTACGCCTTAGCTGTTTGGCGTCAGAAAGATATGTACTACTTGTTCGATCCGTACCCGCGGACGAACGACGGCCTGAGAACGACGAAGTCGGGGAAAGCTTGTTGTTTGATGCTTCTCAATCCGGACACGATGGCGAATGTTTTCAGGCAGAATTGGGACTACTTGCCGGCTTCAACGCAGTTTTATATTCATGCCTTTAAAGTTTTGAAACTGAAGAAAAAAGCACCAAAGGTATATAGCGAGAGGGCGTTGTTTGCATTTTGTCATTATCGGTTAATTCAACTCGGGTAAATTATCTATATTAAATAAATTATCAAATGCTTTCAGACACAAATAGTATGTACCCTGAGCGATGAACAGCTTCCTTGTATGAAAGGAAAAGTGAAAAGGAAAATCTTACCCAGTCAGGCTCAGGGAGATGGAATAGAGCTATACCACGATGTCTTACCGATGGATGATTTGATTGAAAAGCCTCTAGAGGTATGTTATAATTTACAATGTCTTTTCTTTTTCATGATTCTATCATCCTTCGGATAGGCTAATATAAGGTATATTAGCCTTGAGATAACTTAGTAGAGATATAATGTTTTTAGGCTCAACCCCAAGTCGATGAAGAAAATATGGGTGATATAATTTCCCTCGTTGACAGTATCCAAGAAGACTACCTGCCTCCGATCCCGCTTAGATATAAAAAAATGCAGCCTGAGGAACTAGAACAAAAAGTTGGTAAGTAAGAGATAAAATTAAAGGTTTTGGGCTACTTCTTTTCCTTTGTGTCTTAAAGCAATGTATGTGATTGGTGTTTTATATTTATTTATTTATTATTTTTACATAGCCAAAAGGTATGTCTGCGTGGAAATTATCCGATAAGTGTACATAACGGAGGTGTGAGTACGTGTATTAATTACGTATATTGTACGCAAATATCGAATTTCAGATATTAATATTATGTAACATATCTGAAATCTAACTATCTGTAATATAACTATCTGGCTTCTTAACTTCGAGCAGTTTCTGGATAATTTAAAGACATAAAAACTCAGAAATGATTTGCGTCCCAACCCGTCTTAGACTAAACTAGACCACTTCTTATAAGTAGGCAGTTCTTATAGATTTTAATGTACGTATTGTAGGTACGGTCAGCATTAAAGGTCACTGAACACTTCAGTACTATGTTAAATCAACAAGTTTGTTTGAGTGATTTGAAAGGGGAATGGAATATTATTGTGTTTTAACATGTAGGTGTGATCAAAGAATCGGTCGCCTTAGCCTTTCCACGCTTGCACTTTCAAAGATGACGCGAGGTGTAAGTAATATTGACTCTTTAAGTGGAAACGCTGCGCTGTGGTCGTGACCTCAATAGTACATACTAGTGTACAGCGATGTAGAAGAATTTTGTTAATGTTTGTTAACCAACTCGTTCGCAGTGGACCTGGACTCGCCGACGGTGTCGGTGACGCAGGTGGTCCCGCCGTGGCCGAAGCCGCGCGACAAGAGCAACGAGCTGCCGGAGCCCGACCCCGACCCGGAGCCCACGCCCCCGCCTACTCCTCCGCCGCCCGTTGTGAGTGTGTGACTGATATTAGTCAAGGCTCGGCTGGACTCGACACGAGAGCAACGAGCTGCCGGAGCCCGACCCCGACCCGGAGCCCACGCCCCCGCCTACTCCTCCGCCGCCCGTTGTGAGTGTGTGACTGATATTAGTCAAGGCTCGGCTGGACTCGACACGAGAGCAACGAGCTGCCGGAGCCCGACCCCGACCCGGAGCCCACGCCCCCGCCTACTCCTCCGCCGCCCGTTGTGAGTGTGTGACTGATATTAGTCAAGGCTCGGCTGGACTCGACACGAGAGCAACGAGCTGCCGGAGCCCGACCCCGACCCGGAGCCCACGCCCCCGCCTACTCCTCCGCCGCCCGTTGTGAGTGTGTGACTGATATTAGACAAGGCTCGGCTGGACTCGACACGAGAGCAACGAGCTGCCGGAGCCCGACCCCGACCCGGAGCCCACGCCCCCGCCTACTCCTCCGCCGCCCGTTGTGAGTGTGTGACTGATATTAGACAAGGCTCGGCTGGACTCGACACGAGAGCAACGAGCTGCCGGAGCCCGACCCCGACCCGGAGCCCACGCCCCCGCCTACTCCTCCGCCGCCCGTTGTGAGTGTGTGACTGATATTAGTCAAGGCTCGGCTGGACTCGACACGAGAGCAACGAGCTGCCGGAGCCCGACCCCGACCCGGAGCCCACGCCCCCGCCTACTCCTCCGCCGCCCGTTGTGAGTGTGTGACTGATATTAGTCAAGGCTCGGCTGGACTCGACACGAGAGCAACGAGCTGCCGGAGCCCGACCCCGACCCGGAGCCCACGCCCCCGCCTACTCCTCCGCCGCCCGTTGTGAGTGTGTGACTGATATTAGTCAAGGCTCGGCTGGACTCGACACGAGAGCAACGAGCTGCCGGAGCCCGACCCCGACCCGGAGCCCACGCCCCCGCCTACTCCTCCGCCGCCCGTTGTGAGTGTGTGACTGATATTAGACAAGGCTCGGCTGGACTCGACACGAGAGCAACGAGCTGCCGGAGCCCGACCCCGACCCGGAGCCCACGCCCCCGCCTACTCCTCCGCCGCCCGTTGTGAGTGTGTGACTGATATTAGTCAAGGCTCGGCTGGACTCGACACGAGAGCAACGAGCTGCCGGAGCCCGACCCCGACCCGGAGCCCACGCCCCCGCCTACTCCTCCGCCGCCCGTTGTGAGTGTGTGACTGATATTAGACAAGGCTCGGCTGGACTCGACACGAGAGCAATGAGCTGCCGGAGCCCGACCCCGACCCGGAGCCCACGCCCCCGCCTACTCCTCCGCCGCCCGTTGTGAGTGTGTGACTGATATTAGACAAGGCTCGGCTGGACTCGACACGAGAGCAACGAGCTGCCGGAGCCCGACCCCGACCCGGAGCCCACGCCCCCGCCTACTCCTCCGCCGCCCGTTGTGAGTGTGTGACTGATATTAGACAAGGCTCGGCTGGACTCGACACGAGAGCAACGAGCTGCCGGAGCCCGACCCCGACCCGGAGCCCACGCCCCCGCCTACTCCTCCGCCGCCCGTTGTGAGTGTGTGACTGATATTAGTCAAGGCTCGGCTGGACTCGACACGAGAGCAACGAGCTGCCGGAGCCCGACCCCGACCCGGAGCCCACGCCCCCGCCTACTCCTCCGCCGCCCGTTGTGAGTGTGTGACTGATATTAGACAAGGCTCGGCTGGACTCGACACGAGAGCAACGAGCTGCCGGAGCCCGACCCCGACCCGGAGCCCACGCCCCCGCCTACTCCTCCGCCGCCCGTTGTGAGTGTGTGACTGATATTAGACAAGGCTCGGCTGGACTCGACACGAGAGCAACGAGCTGCCGGAGCCCGACCCCGACCCGGAGCCCACGCCCCCGCCTACTCCTCCGCCGCCCGTTGTGAGTGTGTGACTGATATTAGTCAAGGCTCGGCTGGACTCGACACGAGAGCAACGAGCTGCCGGAGCCCGACCCCGACCCGGAGCCCACGCCCCCGCCTACTCCTCCGCCGCCCGTTGTGAGTGTGTGACTGATATTAGACAAGGCTCGGCTGGACTCGACACGAGAGCAACGAGCTGCCGGAGCCCGACCCCGACCCGGAGCCCACGCCCCCGCCTACTCCTCCGCCGCCCGTTGTGAGTGTGTGACTGATATTAGTCAAGGCTCGGCTGGACTCGACACGAGAGCAACGAGCTGCCGGAGCCCGACCCCGACCCGGAGCCCACGCCCCCGCCTACTCCTCCGCCGCCCGTTGTGAGTGTGTGACTGATATTAGACAAGGCTCGGCTGGACTCGACACGAGAGCAACGAGCTGCCGGAGCCCGACCCCGACCCGGAGCCCACGCCCCCGCCTACTCCTCCGCCGCCCGTTGTGAGTGTGTGACTGATATTAGTCAAGGCTCGGCTGGACTCGACACGAGAGCAACGAGCTGCCGGAGCCCGACCCCGACCCGGAGCCCACGCCCCCGCCTACTCCTCCGCCGCCCGTTGTGAGTGTGTGACTGATATTAGACAAGGCTCGGCTGGACTCGACACGAGAGCAACGAGCTGCCGGAGCCCGACCCCGACCCGGAGCCCACGCCCCCGCCTACTCCTCCGCCGCCCGTTGTGAGTGTGTGACTGATATTAGACAAGGCTCGGCTGGACTCGACACGAGAGCAACGAGCTGCCGGAGCCCGACCCCGACCCGGAGCCCACGCCCCCGCCTACTCCTCCGCCGCCCGTTGTGAGTGTGTGACTGATATTAGTCAAGGCTCGGCTGGACTCGACACGAGAGCAACGAGCTGCCGGAGCCCGACCCCGACCCGGAGCCCACGCCCCCGCCTACTCCTCCGCCGCCCGTTGTGAGTGTGTGACTGATATTAGACAAGGCTCGGCTGGACTCGACACGAGAGCAACGAGCTGCCGGAGCCCGACCCCGACCCGGAGCCCACGCCCCCGCCTACTCCTCCGCCGCCCGTTGTGAGTGTGTGACTGATATTAGACAAGGCTCGGCTGGACTCGACACGAGAGCAACGAGCTGCCGGAGCCCGACCCCGACCCGGAGCCCACGCCCCCGCCTACTCCTCCGCCGCCCGTTGTGAGTGTGTGACTGATATTAGACAAGGCTCGGCTGGACTCGACACGAGAGCAACGAGCTGCCGGAGCCCGACCCCGACCCGGAGCCCACGCCCCCGCCTACTCCTCCGCCGCCCGTTGTGAGTGTGTGACTGATATTAGACAAGGCTCGGCTGGACTCGACACGAGAGCAACGAGCTGCCGGAGCCCGACCCCGACCCGGAGCCCACGCCCCCGCCTACTCCTCCGCCGCCCGTTGTGAGTGTGTGACTGATATTAGACAAGGCTCGGCTGGACTCGACACGAGAGCAACGAGCTGCCGGATCCCGACCCCGACCCGGAGCCCACGCCCCCGCCTACTCCTCCGCCGCCCGTTGTGAGTGTGTGACTGATATTAGACAAGGCTCGGCTGGACTCGACACGAGAGCAACGAGCTGCCGGAGCCCGACCCCGACCCGGAGCCCACGCCCCCGCCTACTCCTCCGCCGCCCGTTGTGAGTGTGTGACTGATATTAGACAAGGCTCGGCTGGACTCGACACGAGAGCAACGAGCTGCCGGAGCCCGACCCCGACCCGGAGCCCACGCCCCCGCCTACTCCTCCGCCGCCCGTTGTGAGTGTGTGACTGATATTAGACAAGGCTCGGCTGGACTCGACACGAGAGCAACGAGCTGCCGGAGCCCGACCCCGACCCGGAGCCCACGCCCCCGCCTACTCCTCCGCCGCCCGTTGTGAGTGTGTGACTGATATTAGACAAGGCTCGGCTGGACTCGACACGAGAGCAACGAGCTGCCGGAGCCCGACCCCGACCCGGAGCCCACGCCCCCGCCTACTCCTCCGCCGCCCGTTGTGAGTGTGTGACTGATATTAGACAAGGCTCGGCTGGACTCGACACGAGAGCAACGAGCTGCCGGAGCCCGACCCCGACCCGGAGCCCACGCCCCCGCCTACTCCTCCGCCGCCCGTTGTGAGTGTGTGACTGATATTAGACAAGGCTCGGCTGGACTCGACACGAGAGCAACGAGCTGCCGGAGCCCGACCCCGACCCGGAGCCCACGCCCCCGCCTACTCTTCCGCCGCCCGTTGTGAGTGATGCGTCTTTATACAAAGTAGCGTGGCCGCTCGATACCCTACTATCAATATCTATCAATTGGCTCATTGGTAGATGAGCAAAAGCCACAGTAAAACAATAGTGTCGATGATAGCGATAAGTGCTAATACTATCGATCAACTATCGAAACTATGAGGTCACTATCTATCGATACGTGCGGTATAGTTAAGCTAATGCAAAGTAACGTAAAAGTTGTCACTCGATTTTAATACTTGGCTGAGGTTAAATGGGTGAAAACCTTTACGCCATCAGTTTTTGTTTATTGAGCTGTTTTTTTACAACTAATACTGTAATAATATATGTGACGAGGAATCGAACCCCGTGTCTGTCGTAGGCATACGCCCGGATAGCGTAAGACACGGGGTTCGATTCCTCGTGTGTCACACAGCCAAAGTTGCTTGTTACAAGTGCAATTTATATTATTAAGTTTGTATAGTGATTAGTGACGAAACACTATAAAAAAATTAAACTAGAATTAATACTGTGTTTAAGATACATTTATGTATTGTCCGACTGGTAGCTTCAGCTTGACAGACAAAACTTTTTATTTTTTCAGGAACCAGAAGGTGGATTCCCAGAGGTGTGTAAAAAGCGTGCTTAAAGTATTTATTTTGGTTAACTGTGGTATATGAAATGTAAGACCTTTTACACACTGTGACTTTTAGCAGCGATGCAGTTTCGACGCAGTCGCAAAATGTCAACTTTACACACTGTGCTACTTTTAGCATCGATGTAGTAGCGATGCAGAAGCTGGAAATTATCAAATTATGAACTGAATGTTGACGACTGCATCGATGCTAAAAGTTGTAGTGTGTAAAATGTCTTAGTGTATGAATAGTATAATGACTAAGTACAGTGCGACAAGGATCTTCTGGCCTATAGATGACATTGATAGGGAGGGGGCGCTAGCATTCAATCAGGATAGCCAATGAAAAAACTCCCTTTCTTTAGGGAGTTTAGGAAGCTGTTTAGCGAATATTTTTTAATCCAAACATGGCAAAGTCACAGAGAAGGGTACTAATTTGAAGCAGTATAAGCATGAATTTTTGTATCATGTATGTTCCACTCATTTCATTTCAAATGCAAAACATTTGTATAAACAATAAAAACGATTGAAAATTATAATTTTATTTAAGGAGTTCAGTTCTACGGTATTTAAAAACAATATTTTTAATAGTTTACACGGAACACTTACGAAATTGAAAAAAATATCGCCGTCAGCCAAAAAATCCATTTCGCACCACGTCATAGATAGCCTTTGAACCCCGTTTTTCTTTGCTCGTCGAATAATGTTAACAATCTTTTTTTTTAATAATCTCACTGAATAAAAGTAAATAAATATTTGATTTAAAAGAATCTTAATATTCAACGATAAATTACTTATATAGGGTTTAACAAAATTGACTGCATTCCTTCTAGGGTCCAATTCTCTGACTCTTAAATGCAACAACTTTTTGTATGGGACCAACATCGAAATCCCAAAAAAATATTTCACTTTCCCATACTAGAGTGCCGATCAGCTGATTCTAGTTTGTATGGAGAAGTTTAAAAAAAACTTGGGATTTCGGTGTTGGTTGTATCTATGTATGTATGTATGTAGATATGTATGTATGTAATGGAATCTTTGAGCATAAATTTGACCGATTTCCAGAAGTTTGATTAATTTGAAACTTTGCACACGTATTAAGGACCGATGACAATGCAATAATTTAATAACAGTTTCTCAATATCCTTATAAGGACCGCCAGGATTACCTAATAAATTCTTTCGTGGATCCTCTGTAAGGGAGTAAGAAAGATAGAGCTATCGCGTGTTGCATGTCCGCAAATAATTAATTGAAAAAACATCTAATTAAAAAATGAAAAATAAATTATAGTTTAAAAAAACTAAGAAAACACGCTTTTATAGCTAACCGAACTAAAAAGTAGAAAATAATTTTTAATTACAAAGAGTTAGAGAATAATTCAATTCAGAGTAAAAAGCGTGGGGTGCTTGATAAATTAAATGTTCCAATTATTCTACATGCAACTATCTATGTGCGGAAAGTTATGAAAAAAACAGTAAAAAGGTATGAAAAT
The DNA here is from genome assembly GCA_963924145.1 of Pyrausta purpuralis. Classification (NCBI taxonomy): domain Eukaryota; kingdom Metazoa; phylum Arthropoda; class Insecta; order Lepidoptera; family Crambidae; genus Pyrausta; species Pyrausta purpuralis. The sequence goes on along the minus strand of OZ001643.1, from coordinate 19,897,450 downwards.
ATAGTAAAATGCACCCCACGCTTTTTACTTTGAATTGATTTATTCTCTAACTCTTTGTAATTAAAAAATATTTTCTACTTTTTAGTTTGGTTAGCTATAAAAGCGTGTTTTTTTAGTTTTTTTAAACTATAATTTATTTAATTTATCATTTCGTTAAGAAGCAATGTCATAATTGTTTACAATATTTGACTAGCAAAGTTAAACGGACTTTAATATTGTTGGTGAACGCGTCCCCCTTTTCAGGAGGAAGAGGAGGAGGTGGAGGACGAGGAGACGCTGGAGCGCAGACGCGCGGAGAAGGAGGCGGAGGAGGAGGCGCGGCGCCGCGCCGAGGAGCTGCCTCCGCCGCTGCCGCCGCCGCCCTCGCCGCACTCTGAGCTCGAGGCGCCGGTGAGACACGTATACCATATCTCTTTATGCAGGGTGTTAAAATGCAGCCAAATTCGAGGTTTTCAATCGAGTTTAGAATGTACGGACAATCCCACCTCCGCCCATGAGTCTTCCTGCCGTCTTGGCATAAGACCCGAAGTTTATAATGTATGGACAACAGCACGTCAAGGTAAACACTGCGGTATACACTTTTAAACTTTCGAGTTGCATTTTAAATATACTTATATATACGGGAATTAACGCGATCGCGATAAAAACATAAATACCTTATGTTTTGGCCTGACGTTTCGATCGGGTTTCACCGATCGTGGTCACAGGCGAACTGATGATTTGCGATTTCTTAACTCCGTTTGCGGGGTAGAAGCATCTTGTTCCACCCGCAAAGTATTTATTATTTGCGCACCACCGCCACACACTACACTGACAATGTCCCTATTCTGGAGACCGCTCGAGGCGTCCGTATTCTGGTGATTACTCGACTGCGAACTTAAACGAGGCTGTGTCATTCTAATCACGGGATTCCACGTCGGAGACAACTTAAAACCATCTTCCCTATTGAAATTAACATATTTTTGGATTTCAATAGCTTCACGCACAACTCTCGAGTGAAAATGGCGATCTGTGTGGAGAGGACTTGCGTTTTGTGGAATTCTATCCAATGATTGGTGCCCGCTTCTAATTTTCAGCAATCGCTGACTTGTTAATTTGGCGATTTTTCACAGCTGCGATGTGTTCTTTGATCCTTTCCGCAACGGTCCGCTTCGTTTGGCCTATATAGGACCTACCACAGCTGCAACTAATTCTATAGACTCCCGGTGTATGTAGGGGCAAGACATCTTTAGGTGTGCGCAAAATATTATTTACCTTAGATCCAGAAATATAGACAGTGGGTATGGAGTACTTTTTTAATAGGGAACCGACCTTGTCTGTTACCCCTTTCACATAGGGGATTTCACATATGCAGGATGCCTGTTAACGCCTGGATTTCTGCACTTCTTTATCGATGGCTTCAGTTGATGTGGTGACACTTTATATCCATTATTTTTTAGTACCTCCTGAACATGGTCTAGCTCTTGCTTTAAAAGCTCAGGGTCACAAAGAGCATAGGCTCGGTTTTTTAGTGAAGCCATAACAGAAATCAAGTGTTTAGGATGGTGGTGTGAAGCAGCGTGTAGATACCTATCTGCATATGTGGGCTTTATATAGACACAGTGTGATAATGTGCCATCTGGTCTTGACGTAACTCTCACATCCAGAAATGACAATGATCTGCCTTTCTCCAACTCACAAGCAAATTTCATCTTAGGATGAATGGAGTTAAGGTGTTCTAAATACCTCGACTATGAGGTAGTTCGAGCCATACTCCACCACGCGAGCTCAGTGCGGATTGGTGGAGGGGAGTTGCAAGGCTAGCGACTAACTGCTGTCAGATGTTATCAAACCGCCCTTAAGGCCTCTGACTAAGCTTAACGACTAATAACAACTGATATTAGCCAGACCAACGACTTAACGTGCCTTCCGAAGCACGGAGATGCTCGTGATATACATCAGTTATATGGTCACTCATCCAAACACGACCGCGCTGTAGGTTGCTTCACTTCGGTATCACTACCCCGCAGGCGAAGTCTTAATTTAGCGGTCTACCTATACTTATAGTCATCCTTCTGACCGTATTCGATAAGTTCGTGACCTAGACGGAGCAATCTTGTAACAATAATTTGTTTATTTCACAGCTCGCTGCCGACCCCGCCGTACCGATTCAAGTGATGGAAGACGAAGTCCAAACGGCCCCGCCGGTGAATGTGAACCGTCGCATCCTCCTCACGGAAGACGCTTTACGCAGATTCAAGCTACGACAACTACGCAAGAAGTCAACTCTTCCGCTAACAGAGAGCGGAGTCGAAACCACGCCTTCGCAGGAACTAGCAAAGCCCAGCAACTTTATGAACTTACCCGACAATACACAGATAATACGAGCCACCAATCTCGGCATATCAGACGCGCACGGACTAGACGTACTACCATTCGCTGCGATCATGGCTATCGTCACTTCGTACAAATACTCCATAAATACTTGGACACAGGGTATAGTTAATTTTGTTGCGGAAACTGCTAATAAACTGCACGCCGCTAAGCTAGAAAAGTTTCAACTGGCACCCGCTCACATAATACCCAAAATACAGATTGGTCACCAGGTAACGTATTACTTAATAAATAACTATACTTACATATGAACCGTGCTTTTTTTAACCGTCTTAAGTCTTTTAACCACTTAAAGAACCTAATAACTTTTTGTCATTCGTAAAATAAATCTTGGTTATTATTACGATATAAAAAATAAAAACACAATTTAGTACGAAACATCCTGTAACGATCAACCAGAATGATACATTACTATCTCGAATTATTAGATACTTTTTAACACAAAAACTATTTGGAGTACAAAAAAGGAAATCATGTCCTAGAGGTTTATTAAGATGGTTACATAACGCGGGTTTCGGCTCTAAGACGGTTAAAAAAGCACTGTGTATACTCGTAATTAAAACCAAAGTACAATGAAAAAGATTGTTAGTTGAGTCGGCTAATTCAATTCAATTTATTTACCGAACGTGGTAAATAGTGTTCATATATATATCAGCACATTTTTCTGGGTTTTCGTGCACATTCGTCATTTTGTTGGACATGCTGAAGCATAATAATACAACGTCAACGTAATATGAATAGAAAAAAGATATAAATTAACATGTCATAATATCATATTACTATTAGAATGTAATACAATAGAAAGTTTATAATTCGTAATGTGCCATAAAATATGATAAACCGTTACTTAGCTTTTTAACCGACTTCAAAAAAGGAGGAGGTTATCAATTCGTCTGTATGTTTTTTTTTGTATGTATGTTACCTCATATCTCAGTCGTTTGTCGACCGAATAGAATTTTTTTTTCACCTACTTAGAGGGTGTACCTTCTAGTTGGTCCCATTTTTTCCATTTTGGGATCTGATGATGGGATCTTGGTGTAATCGAGGGAAACCCTCAAACCCTCTTATGTAATCACTAAAAATTAAGAAATAAAATAAACTTTAAAAAAAGTTAAAACCGACTTCATAAACGAAATGCACTAAAAAGTCTTAAATAAACTCTTCACCATTGAAAGGAAAGGAATCCGTTTTAGGCAAACAATTTCTTTTTGGAGTCGGTGCCATCACTTTGACCATCAAGCATCAACTTTCACAGCACCGACTCCAAAAAGAAATTGTTTGCCTAAAACGGATTCCTTTCCTTTCAATGGTGAAGAGTTTATTTAAGACTTTTTAGTGCATTTTGGTTTTGAAGTCGGTTTTTACTTTTTTTTTTAGTTTATTTTTTGTTATAATCAAGCAATGCGTTACGAGTACTTCTTAAACTGGACCATTTATTAAATGACTTACCATGATCGAGACATTCATTAACCTTAATGGTTGCATAAAAACATGTTACAATAATGTATAATACACATTAATGAAGTCTTTTAAACCTGATGGATGAACGTTAGATTAAATGACGTCCCTAAGTGTAGTCTGAAGTAGATAGTCATAAGGTCCCATTCACAAAGGGTCGAGTAGTTTAAACTAATTTATAATGTTTTCTTTATTTAAATTATTATCAAGGGTGGTGCTTGATGTGCTTATTTTAGGCCTAATTTATAATTGCTTCAATCTTGGTTTATGTATTTTAAACATTCCAGGCCTACCACGCGAACATAGATGTGGTGGGAGAAGGTCCCACATGGCGGCTGGAAGAGGTGCTCACTAACAAATACTTGTCGAAGTACGACAGGGGAATGATAACAACCTCTAACTACAGTTGCGCGTTCTTCAAAAGATCTGGCCTATACTACTTGTACGATGGAAGCTGTTGCGACGCGATGGGAATAAGGGTGATAAAAGATGATAAAGGGAAAAAGTGCGCCAAAGGAAAAGCGTGTTTGCTGCGATTCCGTAATCTGCATGATCTTGTGAGCAGGTAATTGTTTCAATTATGTCTTTTACGTTTTTAGGAACGTATTTTTTTACCTTGAAATTATATTTTCCATTTATTGCAGTATGTAAATATAACTTCGAATCTTGCAGTCTTGGGTGCAGCAATATTAATGTACTCATAGAAATATAGGGTGGCAAAACATTGACGTCAAAATTTTTTTTGGAAAGATTACATGTAGGGTTATCCAAATATACCCTATGTATGTTAGCCAAATTTTCGTAGATTTCGAGATATTAACTATTTTCGCAAATTTTAAGAATTCTCAAACAAATAATTACATCACTTTTATGATGATGTCGTTTTTTTTTAAAATTGCAGTATGATCCTGATATATGGTACCTATATTTGGATAGACCTGGATGTAATCTTTCCAAAAAATAAATTTTGGACGTCACTGTTTTGGCCACCCTGTATAGGTTTAATAGCCAGAACATCTGGTTACACATTTAAGTTAAAAATAGCCCTTATTGCATAAGATACCGCATTGTTTATTTTAACGTGCAGTTGTCCGTTCTATTTAAGAAAAAAAACTTTAGGAATATTTATCATAATTAAGTCGCTAAAACCGCGACGTCCGCGTGCTCTCTTAAGTTAAATGGAGCACATCAAACCAAAAAAACAGGGGCCCCTTTAACGTTATCATAATCGTCATCGAAACTCATGAACAATATATTGTTACAGAGTTCTCTACAACAAAGACGGGAAAACAGAAGACCAGCAGTTCATACTAAGCAGAATTCTAGTACGTCGGCTTCTACCGGAGGCGCGACAGAAGTTGCCCGAGGACTATGACTACGAGACTGGCGAACCTAAGTCCGCTAAATCCAAACTGACAATTGCTCAAGCCAAAGAGGTAAAAAGGAGTTCCATAGACGCCACAGAGCCGAAGAGCCAAACGCTCATCGGATATCAGCCCATCGAAGGCGGGTACAGAATTGAAGGGACCACGTCGCTGAAAGACAAAAAAGCCAGCTCCGACGTTAAGACTTGCCACTTCGTCAGCCTCATAGCTATGCTGATGGCTACCATGCACCCCATCAGAACGTGGGATCACGTAATGGTCGACACTTGCATTGAAAAAGGCCTCGAAATACACGAGAAAGCGACTAACCTAAGCGTTTGCGAGAAAAGAGTTATCAAAAATGTCATACTAGATGGCAAGTTTATAAACATTAATATCAAAAAGATATTGGTCATAAATGCTAACCCTGAAAAAACGATTGAACAGTATTTGAAAGCTGTGTTGAAGAGGCTTCGGTATGTGCTCGTGAGGTTCCCCCCTTGCAGTTTAGTGATTTGTCAATCTGAGGGATACTACCATCTTTTCGACCCGTACTCTTCACCTGCTCCGGAAGAACCGAAAAAAGAAGATGACAAAACGAAACCTGTACCTCCTAAGAGGAAAGCGAACCAAGTCGCTTCGTGGACATTGTTCCGAACGATGGATGACCTTATAAAGCGAATAAAACAAATAGTTCCCGGGAGCCCAAATTCGCCTGAGTTTTACACCTTCGAATTAACTTCAGTTAAGACAGCCCCGAGACACTCCGCTATGAATTATAGACTCAGTCCATTATTTAGACCGGATCAAAATCCTAATCTGCCTTATTTGAGACGCCGAAAGACACGACCCATCGTTGATGAAAAAATGTACTGGCTAAATATAGAAACCATTCCATGGTCCCGAATGAACGGTTTCAACGATTTAGGTTTTCCAAGAAAAACGCCTCGAACTATGTGGAAAGACTGGGACATCGAATTTCCCGGCGACCTTTACTCGCTTTGGGGTTCCCTGCATCCTATGGATCAGAAATTCGATGAGAACCATCGTGGAAAACAATACTTGGCGACGAATGTTGTTGCGATTGTGATGACTCAAGCTTGCGACTTGAGCGCGTGGACTGGTAGCTTTCTAGATGGAATAGTGGAAAATGGTGATAAATACCATAAAAAATGTGCCGAAAAAGTTGGCACTACGCCTAACTATGAAATTGCCCTTGAAGATTTGGACCCTAAGTTTGACATGTTTCCGTATTCATTTTCTGTTAAATTTGATAACGTCATATTTGGATTTGTTTACAATATTTCTCCGGATCAATTTAATTTGAGCAAAGCTTTAGTTTATTTCTTTGAAAAGCATCAAGTCGGTATACTGACAAGTCCATCGAAGAATTTAGCATTTGGAAAATATAAAGCATCCTACTTTATGTTTGATTGCCAAAGTTATGGGTCACCAATATTTTGTCCGGGGCAAGGATCATCCTACATTTTGAAGTGTGAAAGTCTAAACAGGTTGATCTACTGCATGGCTTTAACTTTGAACATAAGAAGGCACGGTCAACAATTTCATCTTTATAGTGTGGCGGTTACACTTACCGAAAAAGCTAAATAAAAAACATGCTACTTAAGAAAAAGTTGTTTTCAATTTTAGTAGTACTACACAAGTCATCATGTCCACTGATATTGATCTCAGCACAGGTGAACATAAGGTTAAAATATCTATGTATTATAAGTATTAGAATTATTATTAGGAATTACTCATAAGCAAAACGATTATATTAAATCTATATGTTCCTCGGGTCGAAGCGGTCGACTGCTGTGGGCGTCGCGGCGCCGTAACCTTTCCATCCGGATCACTCTCGCAACCCGCCAGTATTATAAAACCCTTAGATACACACCTAGGAGCGGTTACTCTCAGTTTAAGCCGATTTAGGGCTGATTTTAACATCAGATATGACTTATCCGACTGACAAAGAATAAATCGACCGATTTTAAAATGACATTGGCTTAAATGATTGAATGTAAATGTCATTTTAAAATCGGTTGTTTTATACTTATTCAGTCTGATAAGTCATATTCGTCGTTGGTAAAATCGACCCTCAACGGATGTGTTATCACGGCTCATTACTGAAACAACTTCTATCTCTCGAGCATCTCTTCTCTGACGGGTCTCTCCACACTAGCCAGGCAATAAACGCCAGCAAAAAACCCTGCTCTGCGTCAGTTTTCATTCTGGCTGACTAGTAAAGGCATGACAATGATGAAGGCTAGGGATTCTGTCAGGTGGAAGTAGCTACGTGGGGTGGTTGCGTTATTTATTTATTCTTATTATTCAAAACATAATAGAAAGCTTCAATTTCTTTGTACTGTCACACTCTCATTAGGTATTTGAAATCTAATGGAAGCAAATATCAGAGACGAAAACTGTTTCAACTGACCCAGAACTAAAGGCAGATGAAGTTGGGCTAGGCACTTTTCTTGGAGATAACGTAACCAACTTCAAAATGTAATTTGCCATAAGATAGAACCTCGTAACCCCGGTAAACGTACCCACTTAAGCCCATTGTCCCTGCTGTAAAAGGACGTTGTTTTTTTTTAATATTTTTTACTTTCTTTGCTTATGAGATATAAGGCAATAAGTTCTTAAATAAAAAAATACGAAATTTGCTATAGTCTTTATTTGGGTCCAATGGCTAAATAACATTCTGAACAGTAGGTACATAAGCCCTAGCTAAGTAGGTACATTTAGGCTAGCAAAATTAGTATCGTTATACCTTGTAGAGGGAATTTCAAGGAACACGATTTTTGACTTCGTAACTTTGTGTAAATTCGTTTTAAGAAGTTAACATAACAAAAGCTACCAAAAATCCCAGCCCGTGTAGAAGTACCTGCACTCCTTGAGCCCGACTCAAGAAGTAGGTACCTAGAGAAGAGGAGGGGAGGGTATCAAAGTTAATATTTAGGGTTTTCGCTTAATTATCGGAAACAGCGTTTTCCGCACATCATTCAAGGTATGATTCCGAACTCGGCAACAAGCAGCAGTGCTGTTGCTGCAGTGCTGCCACTATGGTGCTGCCCAGCAGTGCTGCCTGCCGCGCTGATTCCGACTAAGGCAGCAGTGTCGCTCTGTTCGCGGTGATGCGTTGTTGTGGATTCGTTAGTTTACTTTGAGTTGACAAGATGTTTCATTGAAAAATAAATAAGTGTAACTAGTAGGTATGTAACCAAATAAAGATAAAAAGAACATTTACTCACTTGTTTTATTGATTTTCGTCGCGGCAGACGCGTGACCACTGGTCTGCTGCCGCCGCGACATTGCTGCCTAGCTCGGAATGTAATCTCATAAGCTTATAGAAATTGTATGGGGACCAGTAGTGTCGCGGCAGCACTGCAGCAACGGCACTGCTGCTTGTTGCCGAGTTCGGAATCATACCTTCAACCTCTTCATCCGGGTGTTTCGAGGTCGGTGCATATACCTGTATGACCTTCAGCGAATACCTCTTGGATATTCTGAGAATAAGGTATATCACCCTGCTCGACACGTTGGCAAGGGACTTGTGAACGAGAAACCCGACACCACCTTAAGACTGCAGTTATCGTATCCTCGCCCTCTCTACGGACTTCTGATAAACCCATTAAGTCCCAGTGTAACCTGCTCATTTCTTTCTCCAGCTCGAGCAACTTCTAATCTGTCCTCAGTGTACTCGTGTTATACGTTACCAGGGCCAGTAATTGTTGTCGGGGGTGGCAGCGCGATCGCCTCTGGGGATTCTTAGCACCCCCTGCCCCGCCGTTACCGTGACCGCTACCAAAGTCAGGAATAGCGGATGCGGTCCTCTACGAGATCAGGATTGCCCTTCAACAGTTTAAAAACAACAAGGCATCTGGCGAGGACGGAATCACAGCAGAGCTTCTGAAAGCGGGTGGAACACCAGTACTCAAAGTCCTTCTCGGAATTAAAAGAGTCTCTCTTTTAATTCCGTGCTGCTGGAGGGCATCACGCCCGAGGCGTGGAACAGGGGTGTGGTGGTGTTCTTCAAAATAGGAGAAAAAACCTTATTGAAGAACTATAGACCTATCTCACTTCTGAGCCATGCCTACAAGCTGTTACAAGGGTCATCACGAATCGTCTCGCACGTAGGTTTGATGACTTCCAGCCTCCCGAACAAGCCGGTTTCCGAAAAGGCTATAGTACCATAGACCACATCCATACGCTTAGGCAAATTATACAGAAGTCAGAGGAGTATAATATGCCTATATGCTTAGCGTTTGTGGGCTATGAGAAGGGTTTTGATACGATCGAAACTTAGGCGGTGCTTCAGTCTCTGTAGCGGTGCCACATAGACTATAGGTATATAGAGGTATTAAAGTGCCATTTCAATAACGCCACCATGTCGGTCCGAGTACAGGAGCAGAACACGAGGGCGATTCCACTGCGGAAAGGTGTGAGACAGGGAGATTTTATATCTCCGAAACTGTTCACAGCGGCATTGGAAGACGCCTTCAAACTTCTGGAATGGGAAGGAATCGGCATCAATGTTAGTGACGAATACATCACACACCTCCGATTTGCCGATGATATAGTCGTTGTGGCAAAGACGCTGGACGATCTTGGCACTATGCTCGAAGACCTTGACCGAGCTCCCTTTTTTGTTCCCACTCCAGTATCCGTTGGGATCTCAACTCTCGAAGTTGTCGACGAGTACGTCTACCTGGGACAAGTGATCCAATTGGGTAAGTCCAACTTTGAGAAAGAGGTCAATCGACGAATCCAACTCGGCTGGGCAGCGTTCGGGAAATTGCGCAAGAGTGTCTTCTCATCTCATCTACCTCATTGCAGTGTCTAAAGACGAAAGTCTTCAACCAGTGTGTGTTACCAGTGATGACATACGGATCCGAAACATGGTCTCTAACTATGGGCCTTATAAAAAAGCTCAAAATCACACAACGAGCGATGGAGAGGGCTATGCTGGGTGTTTCTCTACGGGATCGAATCAGAAATGAGGAGATACGTAGAAAAACTAAGATAACGGACATAACTTTGAGCATCAGTAAGCTCAAGTGGCAATGGGCAGGGCACATAGCGCGAAGAACTGATGGCCGTTGGGGCGGGAAAGTTCAAGATTGGAGACTCTTCGACCAAAGACGCACCGTAAAACGTATACCGGCTAGATGGACAGACTACCTTATAAAGATCGCAGGATCAAACTGCATGCAGACCGCTTGTGATCGGTCGTTGTTGTGGAAAGTCGTGGGGGAGGTCCTTTGGCTGATAATGTTGGCTGTTTTAGCGACATGAGACGTTTTGCAAAAGAAAAGCTGATAAAATTTGCTACAATTTTTACCTAAATCAAGTTTTAAAAAGGCTTCAAAAAGGAGGTTATAAATGTATTTTCCTGTCGTCAGGTGGATTGGATAATACCTATTTGACTATGATGATGATGAACTATTAAAACTATTTTCAAATAATGAATCATATTGCAATAAAGTGTAGGATTCATCAAATTTGGTGAAGAGAGTGCAAGAAATACTATGTAGTAAAAATATAGTGTTCAAAATTTAAACTACTATTAAAAAACTCCATAAAAAGGCTTAAAATTGTTACTCCAAATTAATAAGTTTTTTCTATATAGAAGACAAAGTTGTTATAACAGCCTTTTATCGAGTTTTTTAAAGGTTTTTTACATAGTTTTTTATTACATAGTACTTATTTCTTTTTGCCCATTCTCAAATACTACTGAACTGATTTTGATGAAACTTACAATAGTCCATAAGTCAGAATATACATAATTAATGAAAGAAAAATAACCTGTTTTGATAAGTTAACCTCCTTACTAGTCCAAACAAAGTAACAAAGTAAAAAATCATGTCCCTTGAAATTCCCCTTATTGTCTTTCCGTTCCTGAGCTGATTAAATGTATGTATGAAAGTTTTGCTTCCATGTCATACAACATTTTGTGCTAGATGCTTGTATTAGGTAACCGTTACACTATAAGTCCAGTCAAAATTATAATGGACATGGGACTGACAGACTGATAAAAATTTAAAAATGCAAATTGACCATCCTTTTGGTCACAGACCAGACTGAATGTGTAACCTTTATTTGACTGAATGGGAGAACAGGTAGCAGGTGTTTTAAATTGAAAGTAAATAAACTCCATTTTCACAATGATTTTATTATAACTGTAAAAACCTTAATATACATTAATGTACTGTCAGAGTTAAATATAAGCGTTATGACTACAAGAGGCTCATTCAAGATCTGGTAGGTTTTCATCATCGGAATCACTTTCTAAGTCATCGAAGGAGGGTTTTTCTGGCTTGTCACCGGCCGCACCGCCGCCACCACCTCCCATAGCACGCAACATTTCTTCTAGATCATAAGGCTCATTACCACCGCCACCATTCTCTTCTTCATCGTCTTCATCTCTCCACTTGTTAAAATCGATTTTTAGATAGTGTGGTTTTTTCTTATCTTTTGTTAGGGAAGGCCAGTAAGGGGCATCCTTCTTTTCTTTGCGTAGCACCATTTCTAGACACCTTCCCTTATTGACGAAACCGCTTTTTTCGGGTATCACAGCATCGTACAGTGGTATTGTGACCTCGTTAACTTTATTGTCTTGAGCGTTAACACCTTTATAATAAACTGAATCCTTTTCTATTTTCACAGTCGGCTCTTTGGATTCGACGCTAAACGTGAGGAAGACGTCCTCCTTCCGCTGGGCCCATAACACTGGTGGTGGGATTGGAGATTCGCCCGACATGCTAATTATTTACAAAAATGACTAAATGATAAAACTGGCACGAGAAATAATTGATCAAACGTGAACTTTTCACGCAAAATGCAAATCCAATTCACACATGAATCGTGACAATTGATAATCTACTATTCGACTGCGACTGGCCGATTCATTTATGGAAATTCGGTGTTGCCAATGTAAAATTTCAAATTAATTCTAGAAAATTCTGTCTCAATCCATGGCCACTTTTTGTTTGATGAGCTTTAAGAAAAATGTAATTTATTGTGATTTTCTATTGCATGCATGCATGACATATCCCATCATTGTTTTGGTTAGTGAAGTAAAACTATGTACTTATTTAAAAAAAAACTGGTCCTAGTAAGAAATCCAAACCTTTTTATTATACCCTTACTAAACTGTGCTTTTATTTCTCTGTTAGCCTGCTTATCTATGTTACTTAGATTTGAATCTTTAATGGTTATATAACTTATCAGACTGATAAATTATAAAGCGACAGATTAAAAAAAAACATTCACGTATGATTGCATTCAATTAGGCGACGTTTACAAATATGGCTACATATTGTATTTTGTTCAACGAATATTTCTTATTTAACTATTGAATAATCAGCCCTTAGTCTTACACTCGTATTTCTTTTATATATTATTTTAAGCAATTGTTCTTTGTTTATTTTTTATTTATTTATCACATATTAACAAAATTACAAGAGTATATAGGAAATATTAACATCTAAAAACCACGGAGGTTTATTGTGATGCTAATGAGTGAAGTTACGCAATTATGTGAGATGAGTAGTTTTCTCAATACAGCTACGGCTTCCAGAAGTAGTGCGTGAACCTTAACATAACACAAACAAGCATAACGATACCTTAATCCGCAAACCAGCCAACTCTATATGTCAAAATTTTACAGGAGACAGTTAAAACTTTCTAATTTCCACACTAATGAGAACTTTTAAGAAATGAAAATCCCGTTGGTGTATTATGTCAGTAGCTACTAAATTCCATTGTCTTTATTATTTAAAATAATGTCGTTACTAAATTATAGACGCTTTTTTGAGTTATCCGCTTTTCCTACTTAATAAAAGTATGGAATATGGAGTTAGCTGGTTTTACTTAGTGTAAAGGTAAAATAAACGCAATATAAAGTATCAGGTCATTTATTCGTCATGAGGGAGATTTTGATAATAATTTTGGTAATCATCAGGCATAGTATTTTTTAACTCTTGTAGGTCTAAATACTTCTTCTTTTTTATTTTTCTGCGTTGGTCGTACATTTGGGGTAAATTTTCAAATGGAGTTTGGTTCACATTTTTGTTTCTGCGTTGGTTCAACAATGTATATTGGTCAGAGAATCTGAGTTTGTAATAAACTCTTCCGGAAGGATCGTACTTGAGACACCTTATGTCAGTTACCTGAAAAAATACACCAAAACCAAAACCACGTAAGTATGAGAAAGTAATTTGATCAAATAAATAGGAGAAAACGTTACAGAGAAGATATAAGGATGCATAAAAGAAAATTATAGTTAAGGTCGAATGTTGAACGATATAAAGCTCTTTGGACGACCCATCATGTGTGAGCAAAGCGAATGTTATGAGTAAGATTGAAAAATTAAGAATGTCTGCCTAATTTTATGTATGTATATGTGTAGGTCAGACTGTAAGTTTGTATGTGTGTGTATGAGAAGTATGTATGGATATTATGCTATGTATATTTGTATTATATAGATACTAAACAATAACTTGGGCTCCTCAGTAATCAGTACCTTCGGATCTCCTTTCATTTTTCCTGGTCTGATAGATTTATAAAAACTCAGGTTCTCCAAATTCTTAAAGTAGCCATAGTTTAAATACTTGACATGATATGGTTTGCTGTTTCTGGCCTTCCGACAAATATTAATATATTCTGCAGGGACATTAATCGTTTGGTGTTTTAGCTTCCTCTCAATCATGGCGTGCATGCTGTCAATACAGTAGCTTTTGTAAAGGTCGTACAGTTGTCGTTGGGATTCGATATCGGGCTGTAGGTAGGATTGTGATGTTCTTTGTCTGCAGTAATGCGACGGCATTTTCGGCAACTCGTTTAAAAAGGTCTGCATTACGACAATTTCTTTATCAAACGGCTTCTTAACAGGCAGTGTATTTTTACTTGTAGATTCTTGCACATCGGTGTCCCTTTTGGATTGTGTTTTCCATTCCCAAACACATGATTTCCCTATAGAGAAAGTATTCAGGAACAAGGTTTTACAGACTCTTATAGTATCTTCACCTTTCTTTAAATAGTAAATAAAAGAGTTCACTCGTTTTGACTCCTCGGGATTTTTTCTGTCTCTCTGCCTATTAGTATGAATGACTTTTACTAAATGATCAATGTACACGCGTTTTTCATCCCAAGTCATATTCCAGAACTTATCGAACACCTTTCTTCTATCTTCTTCAGAAATCAGATGACATTGAATAACAGTTTTGTTTTTTTCTTTACAAGTACATCTTGGCTTTAATACTCTTTCTGGTTTCATAATATTTTTTTTCCATTCACCGTCTACTTTTTTTTGCCGAAGTATTTTTTCCCCTTTTCTCTGCTTTTTTTGTTTATTTCGTCAGCCCATTCTTCTTATTTACTTGACATCGTTTTTTTCTTTTTATAACAGGCTCATCGGGACTAGAATCTGAATCACTGTAATCGACTAGCTTTTTTGTTCTCTCGTCCTTGCCTGCTTCCGAAGTATGATTAACAGATGCACTTTCTTGAGTACTATTCGAAGGATTCATTTCATGTGGAAGGTTTTCTTCAACTCGCATGTTTTCATGAGTAGCAATTGGAGTCCGAAGCTGGGTAGCATTATTTTGTAGAGAAATATCCGAAACATTATTGTTGTGTGCTATTATCATTGCATTTTGCGTGATATTGGCGTATAAATCTGTATTAACACTGCTTCTGTTTAAAATTGAGATTGGGTTGTATTGCTCAAGCAAATTAGGGGAACAGGTTTGCGTTTCAGTTACGCCCTCGTTATCCAATACAGATTCCTCAATGGTGACATTCTCAACAATATGAAATCTATCTATATTTAAAAGCATAGAACTGGAAAGAAAATTGCTGGTCGCATCATGGTAAATCGTTTCAGTAGCGGTATATTCATCTGGGTTATTATCAGTCACAGGCAATGCAAAAGATTGTGAATAAGCGTCAGAAGATGCGGTGAGCAAAGGATCATAGTGTTCTATTTTATCATCATAGAGCTTAGGAAACTGGTTATCGAGAAATAAAGCAGTGTCAGGATTAGTAGTATCATTAAGCTCATTTCTGATAGGATTTTCATTTTGAATGCTAAGCAGAATTTTTCTAGCTCGTGAATGTTTTGTAGACATCTAACACACATGAAACAAACAAAAAGCGAATAAGCACAAATTATATAACAAAACATATCTACTTAAATAAAACTTTACTTAATACAATGCAAAATTATTATTTATAATAATTTATTTTAACAAAAAAATAGTTTTTAGTACTCTGCAAGCAAACTATGACGATGAGATAAAATAAGGTTAACTCCCAACACGTTCACAGAAATGTTAAAGAAAAACGGCTAACTCCATGCTTAGAATAAAAACATCAAAACAGCTTTAGAAACTTGATATGATGCAAAACAAATGGAAAATAAACATACCTTGAATATACGAAGAACTAATGAAATAGCATTGATTGAGTTCTCGACGATATTTTTATTTTTAAATTCGCGAAAACGAATCACCACGCGTGTTACTCTGCGACGCCATACAAAATGGCCGATCTTCGGGAGTTAGCTGTCAAAATTGTGGCGTTCCATTGCGCGTGGAGTTAGCCGGTATTCGAATAGCGATTTATTACGAAAATAGGGATAAAAATGGAGTTGTTGTTTTTTCAAATCATCCGTCAGTCATATAGGCCGAAGACTGCATTAAAAAAGTATTTTGCATAAAAAGTGGAGTTGGCTGGTTTGCGGATTAAGGTATCGATAAATAGCAATCGAATGATTGTCTACGTACTTTATGTAGGAAAATTGAGGATGGAGAAATATTTTTTGGGATTTTGTCTTTTTGTATCAAACAACAAACGTACGTTTCAGTTAATTCTACTATAAATACTTATTTAGCAAGAATGGCAACATTATACTAACCTCCCGGAAATAGCATTCCGCATGGACTTTCCTCAAAAAGTCAAATGACTTTCTTTTTAACGCAACAAATTGTTACCCGACTGTCGACAAAAGAGTATCTCCGCATACTTGACAAATAGGTAGATGAGTACATCTACCTATTTGTCAAGTATGTAGGTAGATGAGTACATCTACCTATTTGTCAAGTATAAGAAATGTGTTTGCGTGTCTAGGTTATTATAGGAGCGTCATTTTAGGATCAATAAATAAAAGAATCTTTTGATTTCATGGAGTCTATTTCGTTTTACATAAATTTAAAATTACTTCATATACTATGAGCCAAAATATTTAATTGTTTGTAAACTTCATGGACTGAAATACATCACAGTTTTTACAATAATTGCAGTATTTAAATCTACATTATTTCTTTATTCAAATATATGAAGGAAGTTATCTAGTTGGTGGAATATGGATGGATGGATAAAATTTAAGTACCTATAGGTATTTAAATTATCATTATAGAAGAGCAAGTAATGATGTTATTTTACACTTACAACATACAAGTCAAACAAAACATTAATATTTTCTGGTCTCATTATGAACAAACACCCCTAATGGATTATTGGAATTGGAAATATTTAGTTTATGTAATAAACACGTTAGGTTAAGATACCATTAAGGAAGCCACAATGATGAATCAATTACACTAATATTATTATTTAACAACCGCTTGGTTACATCTTAAAATAAATAACATCACAGATGCACTTACACTTCAAAATCAAGGATTTTTTAGTTTTTCACAACAATAATGTGATAAACAAACATTAATTAAATTATTAAAACTTATATTTACGTGGCACTATAAGTTTCATTTAATATTGCATTTTACCAGATAATCTTATATACCTACAGATATACCGATCTCATGTATTGTTACAGAAGATAAAAAAGATTTCTTCTAGCTATAACAACACTATTAATCGTAGATAATAACATACTCAGACGTACCACAACCAAATCACGGCCACCACCAAACCACGTGGTCAGATGTATATTTTGTATTGAAAATGAAGTGGACTATTAACACGTATCACATTTTATCTACTCTCATATCGTTAAATTCAAAATACAAAACTCAAAACGAGTTTATATAGACGTAATTTATAAATAGTATATCGAAATGAAATAAAAAAAATAATTATGACACTATTTCTCTAACAAAATAATGTTATAATATATTTTTTTTTTCATTACGATACAGATTACAGATCATAGATACATCTATTTAATTTTTTATCTGTGGCTGCGCGCGCTTTGGCGCATGCGCGGTGATAACGGAAATTTTGGCGTCATAGTACGTTTGTGTTTCGGTAGATAATTATTAGTGTTTATTAAAATGTCTGATAGTGAAAGTGCAGAAAATTTGACGCCGCCCGACATTTTAGAGACTGCGACAGCAGTCTGTCTTAATCTACTACCAGTAAAGTCAAGAAAATTATACGATAAATGTTATCAAGACTTTTTGATGATGTTCGTGTTCAATGAGAGTAGATAAAGTAGTGTATGAAACTGCACATAATTAGGTATTATACACTCGTGTGATACTTTTAAAAAACTCGCTTCGCTCGTTTTTTAAACTCACACTCGTGTATAATACCTCTCATTATGTACCAGTTTCATAAACTACTATTATCTACCTACCGCTTGTGTGATACTGACGACATCGGAATCACCAGCGACAATGAGAACTGGTGGCCGAGAAATAACCGAACACCACATCGACGTTTTTGGATGCACAACGCAACTACAAAAAGTTGCAACGACACTATGCACCACTGCTTGATCACATTTTGACGCTTGGATGTGGCGTGGTTTTCCCTAAGACTATGCATGTGATATATCTAATCGGCGGTAAAGTGTAGGTGGAGTTACAGTAGTATCCATCAATGACAATAAACTTACAGGATATTTACGGAAATAGCTAGTTAACTCTTTAATCGCAACACAAACACCAGAGAGCTGGATATTAGTAAAAATTGAAATCATCTACAGTTAACATCCGAGATCGGTGCACCATGCAGTGAGTTCAGACAACTTCCGGCTGGAAGACGATCGCCTCACTGATCAGAGCGTCGTGTTGTTGCCAGCAGCTAATCGGGCAGGTGAAGACGAGTACTGAGAGGAAGTGCAGTTGGGTAGGCGTGAATGCGGGTAGGCGGAGCGCGTGCGCGAAGGCCGGCAGCAGTTGGAGCTCAGGCGCGCGCGCGCGGCCGCAGCGAGCGCACGTGCCGCCCGCGCTCGCGGCCGTGCCGGCGGCACCCGCTTCGGGCGTGTTGGCCGCACTGGGCAAGGGCGCACCGAGTAAAGGCGGCTCGTCGCGGGAATATCTGCAGAATAATTACGCGGATGTTTGATTGAAGAATGAAAAGAAAGCAATATATTTAGGATCTAACAAAATTAACTTTAAGGGCCAATTCTGACCTTCAAATACAACAACTTTTTGTATGGGACCACCACCGTAAACCCAAAAAAAGATTTCACTTTCCCATACTTGAGTGCCGATCAGCTGATTCTTTGTATGGACAAGTCAAAAAATATCTTGGGATTTTGCTGTTGGTCCCATACAAAAAGTTGTATAAGCAATAAAATCACCACCGAGAAGGAATGCAGTTGATTTTGTTAAAACCTGTATTAACACGCTTAAATAAGTTTCACTTGAAACAATGTATATAAGAAAATCTTGCAATCTTAATTTGACCCTCTTCCCGGTCTTCGATTAGGATGAAATTTTGCACACTCTCTGAGTTCTGATGACATTACATGACTAGCTAAGAAACGTTATTACAAACAAATCCAATATGGCGGCCTCCCCAAGATCGCGGGCTATAGCCTATCGACTTCAAATAGCCTATTTGAAATGCACTACGATGATATGGGTATCAAATGAAAGGGTTTGCTGTCAGGACTATAAAACAAATAGTCACATAACTAAAATCCACCATGGCGGATTAGCTATTTGAAATGCACCCTCATGATATGGGTATTAAATGAAAGGGTTTGATGAATGGAATACGAAAAGAATAAAAAGGGGTATTCTTTAGTTTTTTAAACTATTATTTATGAAAAAAAGTGGTGTTATTTATACTATTTATAAACTTGAGAACAGCTGAACCGATTTGGCCGAAAATTGGTGGGGAGGTAGCTAATAACCAGGAGACGGACATAAGATACTTTTTATCACTAATTATTACTCAACAACGGGTGGACGGATGGGCGGTAAAAAGTTTGTTAGACATAAAAACCAAATTTATTTTTATTTATACAAATTAATATTACTATGGTTGGTATTTATAATCTGTATTGACAACCTACCTACAATAATCCTCTACACTGTAGACACTGTCTAGGTTAATGTCTGTAGAGGATTATTTATCATTTGCTTTGTACTAGGGAGTCGTTTGATGTCATCTTTTTTTGGGAAAAGATTAAACATCACCATGACTGTAGTGGAAATATTTGTTCACACTACTAGATGCGAGTTCTGCATGAAGTGCACTTTTTAAGAAAGAATTTTAACCATCTTCGCACCGCTTTTCCCTTTTTAGATATATGGTTGACTGGTAGATAATGTTTTTGGAATTAAGTCCTCCATATGTACCGTTTGTGCACAAAGTTAGAAATACATTAATACATTCATTATAACTAGTTCTCACCTAAGTATTTGCCCCGGGTTGTCCTGCAAGCGAGTCACAAACGCATGGAAGAGGCGGTCGCCGTGCAGAGGCGCCGCTTCCTCGTATGGCTCGTCCTCGCCGGCTGCTGCGCCTGCCGCTCGGTCTCCGCCGACGCATGCATCCATTTCTGCAAAATTTTGCAATTTTATGATCAATTCAGATGCGGTGTCAGAAAAAAAGTTGACCAATCAAATGATAAAGGCAGGTAATATAATGATTGCATAATATTTTTTATATTCTTTGGGAAAATGCTAGTCTTCTTTACTTGTTTAATATTGTAATGTTTATAAAACTTTTTAAATCATATTGGTAATCTTTAAGACTATAATATCAGAAAATAAAAATAATGGCCTTTTTTAACATTTAGTCTTGTTAAAAAACTATCATTGTCTTGAATAGAAATGTTAAGATTATTTACAATATTTGACTTGCAAACTTTATAGTCATGCTAACTGCTGAACAGGAGAAGCAACTTAATTTAAATGTAGCTATATCTATACTTATGTTATAGAGCTGAATAGTTTGTTACTTTGAATGTGCTAATCACTGAAACTACTAGACTAATTTGGAAAAAAAACTTTTATGTTGGATAGCTCATTTATCAAGGAAGGCTTTAGGCTATAAAACATCACACTGCAACAGGAGGGTATATTTGTTAATTTATAATAGGACATTATGGCGAAATTACCATTTTCTTGGTTGTATCTATTGAGTAGTTCTGTAACTTTGTCTTCATTATTATGTGGTTTTCTCCATTCCTCTTCAACATAAATATACTTTGGCACAAATTGTAGGGGTCCACACATCAGTCGACTTCGCAAGTCTGGAGGCAATTCACCAGTCTGCAATGGAAAATATATTAGTTAGAAAGCTATAGAGATGACATCATAACATAAGGTAGGGCAGAATGTTGATTCATCTTGGTTATGGAAACCCACTAATAATATAAATGCAAAAGTTTGTTTGATAAATGTATGCTTGTTACTCCTTCACCCAAAAACTACTGGATGGATTTATGTCATACATTGGAATAGCTCTAAACTCAAATTTATTGTAATATTTTTGAGATCTAACATTTATGCGGGTAGAGCTACGGGGAACCGCTTGTCTTGTAATTACTTACTTGATGAAGTAAGGCTTCAATATCGCTGTTGGGTGCAACAGGTGTATCTACAGTGACAAGCCCCGGTTCATCTCCACCTTCTAGTTCTGCTGCTGCTACTGGTGCACTTATGGCTCCAATTGCTCCTGCACCTTAAAGTGATCATTACTTAGTATGTTGTAGTAGGGATGAGAGTTTTTTTTAACACTTTCACGGACAGTACTCCAGACACAATATGTATAAATTTTATTGTTATCACACCTATAGGCTTTCACTGTCCGTGAAAGAGTTTAACAGTGAATACAACTTGCACAAACTAATCAGTACTTTTCAGAATGGGCAATATCTTTACCTTGAACTGGTGACATATTTGCATTGTGAGCATCAAACACTTGCAGGTTTCCAAGAGCTTGCTCAACAGTCTCTAATTCTATAGAATTGCTTTCTTCATCTTCATCAGAATTCCTTCAAGAACAAAACAAGGGAGATTATCCACAAGATCTTACATAAAAAGTTGACAACTTATCATGCATTTCAGTGAAAGGCTAAGTTTACCTATGTACAGCATTATGAGGGCTAGGTGCATTGTCAACATTCATAAAATTTCCATTTGCTGTGTCCCCATTATCATTTTCGTCCCACTCATCAGATCCATTGCACCATGTCAGATTACTGTCAGATTTGGGTATAGCAACTATTGTGGTTGATTGAGTTGTAGCACTGTCCAGAAACTGGCTTCTTAGACAGAGCCAGCTAGAACAAAATAAAATAAATTAAACCTAATCAAATCGAGATCAATTTATAACTACTGGCTTATAATTTGTGTGCACTTTGTCAATTATACGGGATAGGGGACTAAATATAGGTACCTTTCTGATTGTGTCCAACAGTTTGGATTGATGCATGCAAAAACGTACAACGTGCGATGGTACGCTGAATTTTCAAGTGGAGCATAACATTGGACTACCAGTAATCGATGCAATCCGCAGAGTGGACACTTTGAAGAAAATTGTACATTTTCTAACGGAGGCCAATCCTGTAATTAATACAGTGTTAATTTAATTCTTACTTTGTGTTTTATAATAAGTTTATAAGCCTAAGTTAGCATTAACACTTACAGGCAAACCTCCGATTTTATTGACTGTGTAATTTAAAAGCATCTGGTTCTTTTCAGAAATGAGTTCATCTTCGTACCCTAGATACACTTTGCCTTGTTTTTTTGCCATTATCATTCAAAAAATATTTGAAAATTTCAAAAATAAAAATCGATTGACGAAAAAGAGAAGAGACCATGCAAATCTTGACACTGACAGAATGACATTCTTTTTTTTATAACTTTCAAGCGGGGCATGCTAAAACGCACGTGATTACTGAATTCTTGTTACGACAATGTAGGTATTCAAGTTAACGGGATATTTTACTATATATATTTGTAATTACTTACCTACTTACGTAGCATCCAGTTACGTTTTTTACCGACTTTATGCTCACAACAATTATAGAGAGAAATAGGTAGCCTTTTTTACCTTACTACCATATTTACGTCTGCGTGTAAAGGAATGAGAAAAAGCGGTGGCGCCTTGTGGTTGTTTGGCGGGAAGTGCGACCTTTTTTCCACGTATCAAAATGATGTAGAGTAAATAAAATCATAATCAATTTTTCATTGAGACAGAAGTAAACATAGACTGGTTACAGTCATGTGACTGGTACCGTAGACTGGTTTTGGTAGTTAGCGAATAAATTGACTTCATGTCTGCCAAAACTTTTTTCTTTATTTTGTTTCGAGCAACTGATGCCATCGAATTGGAAAATTCAAGTTAGTCAGCAATTCAGCAGCTGATGCTTTGAAAATTTTAGTCTATTGCGAAAATATGTTGCGGAAACAGATAAACAGCAACCATGTAGGTAGTTTACCTCGTTATGGAATATAGGTAGGTAGTTGTTAGATTTCAGTTTGTTATCACTCACAGCAGTAAAGCCTAGAAAAACCCTTCTTTATTAACTTACCCTGCCTCGCTTTTCAAGAGTGTGGTTTATGTTACATGGAAATTAACCTTATGCGAATGTATCTAAGTTCATGTATGTAAAATGAAATGGCCTTGTGTAGGACAATATTCATGCATAAGTAAATAAATATTTAAGTGCATGTATAAATATACGGAGTGTTGTTTTGGTCAGCGACGAGCGACTCAGGCAGGGGTGGCTAGACTAGGCGCGGCCGCGAACTACGCGCGAGGGTGCGAGTTTTCCCATTTGTTTTGAGATTTTTAAATGTTGTAAAGAGGTTTTCTTTTATGAAACTTGAAAATAATTTAAAGAAAATATTTTTTTTGAATAAGCATAACTCATATTATCATCCCTGAGTTGGATGTCATTGACCAAATCAACACCCATACAGGGTGTTGATCTTGCATTCTTCCACGTGCTAGTAGTTGTGCAGTTGCAGTTCACACGTTTTTATGCTCCGCTAGGTATTTAATCGCGTATAGTTCACACCTTATTATGCACTTATATTGTCTTCTATTTTGGGCTTCTAGTTTTAGGTAAGCTTGTGAAACCGAGCTTCGTCATCATAGCTACCATCTAGTCAGATAATACTAATTCGTTATTCCAACAGGGAATTCCAATAATGGGCTTACCCATTACTATGTAGGTGTCCTCAAAACTTGGCGATAAACAAACTGATTAAATTGCGTCTGTCTAGAACTCTAAAGCCATAAATTAATTCTGTGTAAAGAGGTTAAGACGCATTGCCATTGCAAGTTTATTGGGTCTATTTCAGATGCATCTATGGGTGGATTTCGTTAGGATTATGTCCAAAAATCTCAGTAAATGCGTATAAGGGGCGAATGTTGCTCAAGCGATGTCGTTTCACCTACTCGCGTGGGAGACGTGAGTTGTGGTGGTAACAAAAAGTTTCGGGCCCCAATCACACGCCGATTGGACTACTAAGCGCTAGGGCTCCCGGCTCCTTGGCTGTGTTACTTATAATTTTCTGCGAGTTAAAAATATTTAATTTAAAAATGGAACGGCTAAGAAAAAGTTTTGTGACTAAAGTTATAACGGTAAGTGCGTCTACGAAAATATCGCTATAGACAGTTTGCATACTTTATCATAAATTAACAATTTATTACTTATTTTTTTTAAAGTTCTCCATAAAACTTTTATGTTTTTCGTACAACGTTAGTTCATATTAGTCGCGCATATCGCTAGGTACATGAACAACTTGGCTAAAGTGAAATAAGTATGCGCACTAAACATTGCACGAATATCCAAAAAAATACAGTTCATCATCAATCAGACGAAATCCTTTTTATCTACAGGTGTTCTTGCTAGCAATGCCGCTGAACTCGATCTCAGTCAACCCAGCCCTTTGCCCCACGAACAAAATTGCTCCTCATCGAAGGATCGCAAGCTGGGAGCGGCCGAATGGTCGGACGTTTGCTGCGTATTACGACCTTCTCAGCCCTAACACCAATGGATCACCAACTAGACCACAATTCACGCCTACTAGACCACAGTACTCGCCAACTCGACCGCAGTACTTACCAAACAGACCGCAGTACTTACCAAACAGACCGCAGGACCAACCGTCCCTCCAAGAAGCACCGCAGGCCGATCAGCCAGATGATTGTGGAGATATCGAGGATTACGACGAAAATGATCTCAGCTCTGGTAAGTTTATCAATTGTTTTTTTGTTTACTTGCGGCCTAGTTTACAATATCCTAATAAGTTCTGGTTGGCGTTATGTGTCCAATATTTCATACGAAATGACGTTCCGTTTTTGAATTATTTGTTTGTTAGTGCTTATTGGTCGGTGGTAAAACAGGCCCATAGTTAGTTAAATAGATGAACTAAAACAGCAACTTACTTAATAAATGTGCGCGAATTAAGTATATCCGTAAAGTGTTCTTATCAACTTAGTTACTTCAACTGAGAACGGGATATTTTGCGTACATTTACTTTTTGTTTCGTTAAGTAGATATATTGAATCTCAAAATAATAATATAATGTCATGATGAGATGTAAACTACCAAAAATCAGTCTAATGTAGTGTGGGTATGTAATGCTGGGGGCTCAACTATCAGGCAGAGCATTTAATTTGGTGACATGTGAAAAAACCGTGTATCACATGTATTTTTCAGACATATGTCTACAAGTACTAATAGCCTTACTTAATAACATTTAATTCGATACACTTCAGTAAGTCATTCACACCTGAAACACAACTGGTCAATAAAAAGAACGGCCACATAACTAGTTCTTTTTTATTTTTACTAAGTACTTACTTACTTTTATATTATCCTCCTACACCTGTTATGGGGAAAGTTAAAATATAATTTCTGAGTTGCTGTTAATTGGGCTGATGACAGTCTATATTGTCAAATTTGTTAAATGAATAATCCACTAGCGGTCCCCTGCGACTTCGTCCGCGCGTTTTGAGTTTGTTACATCCCCTCTAGCAGG
The DNA here is from genome assembly GCA_963924145.1 of Pyrausta purpuralis. Taxonomy (NCBI): domain Eukaryota; kingdom Metazoa; phylum Arthropoda; class Insecta; order Lepidoptera; family Crambidae; genus Pyrausta; species Pyrausta purpuralis. Next base: position 19,872,048 of record OZ001643.1, on the reverse strand, counting down.
GTGATGATTTATAGACTAAAGCATTCCTCAATAAATAAGCTATACAACATTTTTTTTTCAAATTGGCCCTGTAGTTCCTGAGATTAGCGCGTTAAAACATACAAACAAACTCTTCAGCTTTATAATATTAGTATAGATTACGATAAAAAAATACTTTTTTTCCAGTGACATCTCAAAACCAAAACCGTCGTGAGCGTTCCGATCAGCGATGGTTTTTCCACCTAGGCCACCGACCGCCCCAGCAGTTGCCAGCATACAAGCCTCCTACGACGACGACCACGACCACAACAACTAAAGTACCCCAGTACAGTCCACAGTATCCACAAAGACCCCCGTATTGGTCCGGGGGTCTGCTGAGCAATAACTACTACAAGCCGCCCAGTGATCTGTATCCGTCAGGTACGTTGATTTAATGAAAATGTATGATTACGCTTAGAATAAAGTACAGCATGCATTTTATACTTACTACCTAAGTGATGGTTACTTATAGACTTCCTAGAGGAAGATTCTGAAGATCTCATACAGCTGCTATTTTTAACAGCTATTGTCTTTGACTATGCTTGCCACTATAGCAAAACAAAATCGATATTTTCGTAGTTATTTTAAGATTGTGGAGCGTTCGTTTTTGGTTCATTCTCTAATTGATGTTTTTTATTAGCGATATGAAAATAAGATAACATTTTTCAATATGGGTGCGTTTATTCTTTTTTTGTTAGATGTTACTATCATCTGATATTAAATTCTGACGTCATTTACTTCCTGACTTTAGGAGGCCGACTAGAGATATTTCTATAGATTAGTCTTAGTAAAAATATGGCCGTATAGTATGGCATTACTGGTTAGGTTTTTATTTATTTTGAGGTAAAGCAACCAAATTTATACAGCTTGGAATTAAATTACTGGTTTTATTTTAATACCAATAGACTTAATCAGAGCCATCCGCTGCTAATAATGCGACAACACCGTTATAGTGATTATTGCAATATTAGGATACAAAATATGAGGCTAAAAATAAAGATGCCCTACTTGATATACGGAGAAAGTTGATTCTCTTGATTGGTGAAGAGAACGCATGAATAAATAAAAGCTACTTTCTTCTAGATAACTTGAAACCTGTGCACGAGGTCAGCGATGTTTCGGAAGTTCAACAGACATATCGTCCTGACGTGGTTGGAGGACCTCTGAACCAAGTAGTGGGCCACACTAGACCACCCACTACACCTTCCTCGGATGAAAGAATGCGAAGAAGACTCGAATATATTGAGAATTTGCGCCGACAATCTACACAGCCAACGTACGCAGCAACTCGACGACCAAGGCCTAGGAAATTAAATGACAACACGGTTATAGGCTCCTTCTTCGACTTATTTTTTAAATAAATAATACTTTTAAGTAGTAACCTTTATCTTTATTTTTATAACTACCGCAACAATAAAGTAAGGGTAGATGCTTTGGTAGATGTCAGTGTGCGAGACTGACCTTTTGTTCCCATAACAATGTTGGTACTGATAATAATGAGTTGAGCACTGCAGTTAACCTTCGCCTCGAAGAAAATACCAATTCGCAACCTTTTATAGTTAATACAGACGGTACTGACTGTCATTCAGTGAAAGTACTTTACGTAGGGCGTCTGTCTTACCTATGTGCAAAACCTTTTCAAGTTTGATGTTAATCTTTAGACAAACTGAAATGCCTGTGCGTCGTATACTTTGACGACAGATAAATATCGCGTTTCCACCTACGTAAAGTAACTAATAGGGAGCGCGTGACAGTCGCCATTAAAGACTCTGGATTAGGCACGTGCTCGTATTTTTGTTCATTTACCTCATTAATTCATTAGCGCAAGGATGATATCACCGCGAGTAATTCGTTCGCGAACTTAACGCCATTGAAAGTTCTGAGAGGCTCAAAAGCGCGCAAGTGAAGTTCGCGAGTGGCTGTTTCTCGAGATTTATTTCTTGTTTATTTAAAAAAATGAATGTTTTCTTATTGTTAATTGCGGCGGTCGGACTCGTCAGGGCTGAAGTTTTTTATGAGGGTACGTAGTTATACATTTTTATTTACATCTGCTAAACACCAACAAATAATTAAAACCTTAATCAGGGAGTACCAAACTTTAAAAATAATTTGATTGACATTTGATAAAAGTTATTTAAATGGATAATGCATAAGCTCTACCTGTATCAATAAAAAGTATATTAATTTTGATAAGTACCAGTTTTCATAACATTGTAAAATTCTTCAATGTCTAGAATACAACCCATACACTGAAGCACTACGGGAAAAGCCATGGAAAAGCGTACAAAATTACGTTGAAGTTCGGTCAGGTGCGTTTTTATTCTACTGGCTGTATTACGCCGACGGGACGAGCATAGGAGCTGACACGAAACCCCTCATAATATGGATCCAAGGAGGTCCAGGATTAGCTGCCACTGCAATCGCTAACTTCGCCGAAATAGGTCCTCTGAACATGGACATGAAACCGCGAAATCACACGTGGGTAAGATAATGCACTCCAAGTACATGTTTAATAGTAATAAAATGCGTGATGTGATGTGACATTATCATTAAAGGATCCAATGCGTTGTCGCAATCCCAAAGCGGGATGATTGATAGATGACTAGAATTTCAATCACAACGTGTTTGTAATGCGTAGATAAAAAATAAAGACGATGCCTAAGATGCTATAGTACTTATCAAAACGGAAGATTTTTTGTACAGCTTAAATGACATTGTTCGGCTTATCCCAAAGGTTAATTGACAGAGAATGCAATTGAGTCGACCTTGTTGTCGTACACAATTTTCGCGGCAATCAGAACTGATACACTAAGTAATAATAGCAACAATTAGTAACAAATAAGTGAATAAGGGACTTCTATTAGAATTGGATTGGATTACTTTTACAGTTTATTAAATTAACACAGCCACGGTTGTCACACTTACAGTATTGAAGAGAATAGAATAAGTTGATTATAAGGTGTACTAATTAAATATTTTTTTTAGGTGAAAGGCAGAAACGTATTGTTGATAGATCACCCCGTGGGTACCGGCTTCAGTTATGTTACTGATAAATCTTTACTCGTGAAGACAGACAGAATGATGGGTAAGAGATTGTACATTTATAATCGTCTATTGTTATAACTACATTTAATTAGGGAAGCAAATTTAGTCTGAACTAAACATTATAAATATGATTAAAATGTACCACTAACAAACAAATAAGCAAGCATGTAGGTACGGTGTATTACCTATGTCTACGAGTACAGTCGTTGAACAGATTTTGAAAATTGTTAGACATTTAAATTATTAAATTAGACATCTAAATTAATGACATGACACTATATAACCACCCGATGCTATATTGAGTTGTAAATGTTTAAAAACCATTATCTTTTTTACAATTAATGTACGTAGACAATGGTTTGATCTTCATTATCATGTATTCGACTTTATCATATTTATATTTCGCTAGAACTTAGTTAACTGCGTTTTTGGAAATTACCTAAGCCTTCTGTAACAATCAATTGCGCTAGGTTTTTACAAAAAATATTATTCAGTAGGTACCGGAGTTATGTGAGTAATGTGATATTAGGCATCGATGGATTCGAAGGATTAACGAAAATAGCTATTTCCATATAAAGCAGTTGGTTAATGACTGATAATGCAATGACCCAGCCATCATGAGTCATAAAATAGAACCACATTTTATAATACAGTCATTTGGGAGTAACTCCGTTAGTTTACCTGCAATTCTTAGTTTCTGAAAGTCTTATTGAACTTTTGAGGTACTGGACCGATTAGATTATTTTTGTGTTGGATATTTTATTTATTGAGGAAGGCTTGAGGCTGTAAAACAACACGCTTCGACGGAAGGAAAAAAGCTAATGAAACGCGCGGACGCAGTCACGGGATTCACTTTTTTGGGGATGTGGGGTAACAAAGTAAAAGTTCTCAAAAAACTAATAACTCATTTTCTAAACTACCGGAAAACTTTCCAGCCAGACAAAACTACCAAGTCGAGGCAATATTTATTAGGTGCCAAACAGAGTTATCCTTATTTATTACACACCCAGGTATTTTAGGACTTTCCGGTTAACTTTAGGAAAGTTAGTATCCTGACTAAAATAATATTGAGAACACAAAATAAGACTGACAACACGCACCCAACTCTCCCAACTTATTTAGCTAAAATAATAATGACTCGGTTGTTATTAAAGAAACTGCTAGTAACTTCACAGTAAAATCATTATTTACACCATAACTATACCACCATAACATTAATGTACGGTAAGAACGTGGGTACCAATAAAATTTACCGGTTGGTTACTTTATTCAAGACGCTTTACCTACTTTTTGAGGAATTAAAATAAAAACCATCCAATTTTATGTCAGTATTTGTTTGCTAAGAAAAAGTTGTTGAGGTACTTTCTCGAGTATGAAAGGTACTTTCATGAAATTAACTCTTCACATTCACCTTTTAAGTAATTATGTATCATGTTGTCAATACAGGTCCTTACGTAAAATGCATAAGGGAAGGTCAGATCATCTGTCCTCCTTCCAAAAAAGGACGTAGACAACTTTGTTTGGCAATAATATTAATGTCGGTTTCTCAATTTATTTTCTCAGCTACTGACCTCTCCAAAGCCATAAAAGTGTTCTTCCGAACGCATAAAGAATTTCGCAAAACGCCGACTTACGTTTTCAGTCAGAGTTACGGAGGCAAGCTTTGTCCGAGATTAGCATACTATCTCCACACGGTATGTATTTTCATGTAGCTGTAAATAGTATACTAAGGGCCTGTTTCAATATCGACAAATAAGCACTAACCATTAATATGCAATTGAACGTCATTTCGTATGAAGTAATTAACGTTACTGGTTACTCATCAGGTTATTCTGAAACAAGCCGTAAGTAGTTCTTGTTGGGCAGGGGGCCTATTTTTGAATCACTCGCTTAATGGCGTGTGACATTCGTTCGAAAACGAATTAAAAAACAATAGAAATCACGCGAAATATAGACTATTTATCTTTTATTAATCACTCCCGTGTGGAATGATACTAATTTTTATTAAAAAAATCTGACATTAATCAATTAAAATCACTCGCTGTCTTGACGCGATTGAGTTAAAAATAGGGGCCCTGTACCTTTATAATGTAGGTAAATTGTACTTAGTTGATATCATTGAAGAGGACATGGCCGTTTTATTTATGGGTCATGTACTTAGATAACCATGTATCTGTCAAAATTAAATTAATTTGTTCTTGGACTTAGCTTTTCTTCCGTACTTATTGCGAACTAAGTAAACGACCTTAAACAAAGATATGATCCCATTGAAAATTTAAAATAACGTTTCTGTGTATCAATTAATTTGAATATTATATTTCCAGGCAATCAAAAAGAAGCGACTAAAGATGAATTTTAAAGGTATAGGAATTGGCAGTGGATGGGTTAGCCCTAAAGAGAGCACTTTAGCACTACCTGTTTTTATGTACAACATGGTAGGTTCCCAAACTTTAAGTAAATAATTTCTTCAAGTACCTATTAAAGTTAGTTCTTCTACGTATTTTCTCATTTCTGATTCGATCCCGTAAAGAAACACCCAGCATAGCCATCTCCATCACTCGTTGTGATTTACGTTTGAGGAGATACGTTGAAGAACTAAGGTAACGGAACTAAGGTAACTTTCCTTATGCATAGCCTTGAGAATCAGTAAGTTACTTGAGCTTACTGAAATGAGGAGATACGTAGAAGAACTAAGGTAACGGACATAGCCTTGAGAATCAGTAAGCTCGAGTGGCAGTGGGCAAGGCACATAGTGCGAAGAACTGATGGCTGTTGGGGCAGGAAAGATGTAGATTGGAGACCCTTCGACCGAAGACGCAGCGTAGTACGTCCACCGACAAGATGGGCAGACGACCTTATAAAGATCGCAGGATCAAACTGGATGCAGACCGCTAGTAATCGGTCGCTGTGGAAAGCCGTGGGGGAGGCCTATGTACAGCAGTGGACGTTCTTTGGCTGATAATTTGCTGATTTTGCTGATAAATTTAACCAACGTCAGATAAGGAATATTCGTCGAATACAAAACAAAACGCCTAATTCAAAACCGTCACCTACTTTTCAGCAATCATTTACGTAATTGTCATTTTAAAATCGGTCGTTCTTTACTTATTCGCTCGGATAAGTCATATTTGACGTTGGTAAAATCGACTCTAATTAAGTGACTTTGGTAGAAAACTTGAGTTGGAAACTATCCGGTAAATGTAGGTACAGTGTATTATAGAAACCATCATATTCATAGATATCGATGACGGTTGTCGCCTTTGAATGGGATCCAGTCACTTTTTCATTCTTTAAGTTCCGTTATTCATTATAAACTCGATTATTTATGATTTATAAATAATTCATTATATGACTATTTAGCAAGCACAAACAAAACACTACACTTTTACCATTTACTGGCCGTTTGTTGCGTGTCGTGACTAATATAAGCTTTTCACCCTTTTCTAGGGTGCTATCGACCACACAACATATTTAAAATGCTCTCTATTAACAAAGAGGATAGTAGAATCTGTCGACCGGAAAGATTTTGATGCAGCCGTCGCGTGGGATGGTGTTCTGTATAAAACTGTGACAGAGGATACTGGAATGGACATAAACTTCAATAACATCAACCAAGTAGACATGAGCCAGGATTTAATCAATCTAGAAAAGAAAATAAACGATTACGTGAAACCAACGCTGGCAATGGTCAATCAAAGTAGAGAATATGCATACATTAAAGAAGATGTATTCCAAAGTTTGAATCGAAGCTTTTTCGTGCCTTCGGTGAAATTTTGTAAGTAAATTGGACCTATCGTTAGAAATTGATGAAAATAGTATTTTATAACATACTGTATGTTCTATTTCAGTAGAATTGCTGCTAAACAACACTCAGCTTAAAATAGCAATTTACAATGGAAATTTGGATGTCGTGACACCTTTAGCAGGTAAATTATTTTTGTATTCAGCGTTATGTGAAATTGTGGTCGCCGAATGGCAACATTAACTGGTGATACCGTTAATACAAATAAGCATTTAAAGATCACATCGTATACAACATTCCAGGGCGCCCTATCATACAAGCGTCAGTCAATTCCATTTTCATGACTTAAACTGATGATTATAAATCGACTTTTCGTCAGAAAACACACCACAGTACCTATAGGTTATCCGTGACTCCCAGATATTTGATTGACTGCTGGCCAAGAAAACTGTCAGATAATCTTATATGGGTCCTGAATAAATAATACATCAATAATTAGCATACCTAATAAATACTTAAGTCTCACAAGGTATTTTCAGGCGCGTCGAGTTGGGTCCACAAACTGAGATGGTACGGAGCCGACGATTTTAGATGGGCCAAGCGAATAAAAATCAAAGGGTACAGAACTGGATTCTACAAGAAGGCACATAGACTTAGTTTTTGGTCTGTCTTCGGCTCGGGACATTGGGTAAGAAAGATTACTTTTACATATTCAATGTTAGGGTACCACCATGCACTTTGTGCACCTAAATACCGTTTTTCTTTGTTAATCGTATACCTATTGTAAACAAATTTTTTATGTCTTTGCAAATAATATCAGTATGAATTAATCGAAAGATATCAGTATTTTACTATGAATTACTTATGAAAGTTATTGAGTTTTGTGTTCATGAAGGAATTTCAAAATTGTTACCAATATTCGACAAGCAAAGAAAACCAGACTGTTATTAGCAAACCAAGAATAAATACATTCTTAAATTAGTGATGTACAAGACTCGAGGCTTCGAGTCCTATTTATGAAGCCTCGAGGCGGAATGGCAAGGCTCAGTGAGCTCGGTATGCTTGGTGCCTCGAGCTTAGCCAAGCTGCGAGATCTCTGAGCCATGCTTCGAGGCTTTAAAAGAGCTCGAGCTTTCAAAAGAGCTCGAACCTTCAAAAGAGCTCAAACCTTCGAAAGAGCTCAAACCTTGGAGAGAGCTCGAACCTTCAAAAGAACTCGAGACGGGAAAAGTCTTAAAATGAACACGAGGCTTCAATAAAAACTCAAGTTTATGTTTATGACTTTAATATCTCCTTAACTAAGTAATCTATAATATATAAAGCTACATTATCTATACATATAAAATACAAAGTCCTGACTGACTGACTGACAGAGATATGAACGCTCAGCCTAAACCGCAGGGTCTAGAGATTCCCAATTTGGCAGGTGGCTTTACGATGTGGTCAAGGGGTCCATTAAGAAAGGATTTTTCAAAATATTTCTCCTAAAGGGGTGAAACGGGGATGCAAAATTTTGTATGGAGCAACATGATTCGTTCGATCAATTTAGTTGAAACTTCATAGGAGTATCTTCAAATAAATTAATACCGGTAAATAAAGCTGATTCCTATGTTTATTTTATAACTGTGTTTTCATTTTAATACTTTAAGAAAGAAAACGCTTCATAACACTTTCAAAAAGGCTCTAGCTTATGAAAAGGCTCGAGCTTTCAAAAAGGCTCTAACTTTTGAAAAGGCTTCAGGTTTCAAAAAGTCTCGAAGTCTCAAAAAACTGAGAGTGGCAATAAAGTATCATGTTTTAGGCCGATTGCAGTTTTGTCAGTTTTTGCAAAATTATTTGAAATAATACTAAGCCAGCAAATAAATAAACAAACTGCCATGTTACTACAAGATATTCAACACGGATTTCGACTAGGTCGCTCTACTACCACAAATCTTGTTTCTCATCTAGACTACATTTATGGGGAGATGGATGCTGGTAGGCAAGTAGATGCTGCCTACTTTGACTTTAAAAAGGCATTTGATTTGGTCGACAATGACATCTTGTTGCGGAGACTGGCTATTATTGGCTTTGAGCCTAATCTTGTCATATTTTTTTCAAATTATCTGCGTGATCGCCGGCAATTCGTTAATATCGGAAAATTCGAATCAAGTCAATATTATACTAGGTCTGGGGTGAGCCAGGGAAGTACACTTGGGCCGTTACTTTTTCTAATATTTATCAATGACCTTTCCGAAAGCGTTATTACTGCCAAATGCCTATTATTTGCAGACGATCTCAAATTAAGTCTCAGTGTAGATGATCCATCTGACTACGAAGCACTGCAGAAGGATATTGACGCAGTTGTGGACTGGAGTCAAAAAACCATCTTCCATTTAATGTAAAAAAATGTAAAATCATCACATTTACACGTAAGCTCTGTCCGCAATACGTAAACTGTAAATTATTAGACGCGCCCCTAGAAAGGGTAAGTGAAATTCGTGACTTAGGATTGATATTAGACTCTAAATTAAACTTTCATGACCACGTGAACACCGTATGTAAAAAGGCTAGTAAAATGCTTGGCTTCGTTATCCGTACCTCTTCTCAATTTGATCGATTGGATGTCGCAATGGTTCTTTACAATTCGTATGTCCGAAGTCAACTTGAATTCGGCGCACCTGTGTGGGATCCTTATGAGGATAAATATTTTCTCCTGGTGGAAAAAGTACAGCGCAAATTCGCACGTTGGCTGTACAAAAGAAAGTATGGGTACTATCCACACCTATATCCTTCCTTATTTGTTAGCGGTATGGTAGGACTAGAAACGTTAAAATTTAGGAGGGTTGTGCAGACCATTGTACACTATTTATGTATCCTACACAATAAGATAGATAGCTCGACGATTCTAAGCCAAATAGGATTGCAGGTGCCTAATCGTTTAAGTTGTTACGCGGAAGGGTTGGTGGCGCCGCGACGGCGCCCGCGCCTGTTATGTTGGCCCGCAGCGCGCACAAAGTACGCCGCGAATGCGCCCACCGTTCGGGCTCTACGCCTTATAGGAGATATACTTGCCAACGACTATGATATTGACATATTTGCAGACAGCTTAGGTCAATTCATGCACAAAGCTGTTTTTTATATAGAAAGTTTGTGTTCTGAGTGTTTTCGCAGTAGTATTACTGAACTGACATAAGAATTTGATAACGTTTAATAATTCTGACTGACTATAATGTGTATTTTTTCTGACATTTAATTATTGATGACATTATGGTATTGTAATCCTGATGTAGCTTATTTGTTTTATTTTATTGTAAAGTTTGTTCGACCACTTTCACTGTGTGACTAGCATACTGACGCTTTGGGTGACTGTAAGTCAGTATGTTTACTGTTAAATAAATGAAATGAAATCTAACTTCTAAACTAAGCTAGTGTACATTTTGAAATAAATAAATAATGAAGACCTTAAAAAACGCTTGAGCTCTGCGTTAGACTCAAAGCTTCATTCAAACGAGGCGAGCTCCGAAAAAGGCTCGAACTCTAAAAAAGACTTCCGAGACGTCGAGCTTCATATAAACGAGGCGAGCCCTGTAAACGACTCTGAGCTCTCGGCAAAAGGACTCGGAGCCTCGAGCCTTGTACATCACTATCTTAAATGCACATATTTTCAATTTAATTGCTAGCTTCTTTGAGAGACATAATACACCTTAAATTGTATGCCTGTTTCAGGTCCCCGAAGATAACCCTACCGCGATGGAACAAATTTTAGAGCATGTGATATCCAGTGATAGCAGAGCTTCCATATTTTTTGTATTAAACAATTTAATAGTAAAAAATTAAGTTTGAATGTTAACTTAGCAAGTTAACCATTATTAAGTATTTTGAAATTAAAAACATATTTCTGAATAATAATTATATTTAAGAATATCAATATCTTATTACCGATATTTACAATACACAATTATATAACAAATTCATTGAATACCTAAATATACACACAATATTTCGAGCACCACTCTAAAACAAAGTAGAAGATACATATGTAATTATATTTTTACAATAAAATTCGACGAATATTGTTTTACAACGTTGTAACTGCGACGCGATTCTCGCATTATAGATGTAAATCCAGTACATTTGATTTTATCAAAATTTTCAATGCATTCGATGCATGCTTAAAATTCCACTAATACCTACATTACATGTGCTCACAATACATTAAAGACAAAATAATTGGTACTACATTAACAAATAACAATTGGCAATATTTAAATAATTAGTCCGACCATTTAACTCAAGACATTGCGGCAAGCCGGTTATTGGATACGCTTCTCTTCTGTATATAACTGACTGACTGTTATTCGCTGTGTGTGAAGTAGGTGGTGGGGGAACCCAAATCTATGACAGCGCTCACTGTTGGAGGACTTCTGTCGCCATTTTTTTAGCAATATCAGTACAACATTTACGTCTCCGTGAATCATATTTTATTAATAAATAAAATCGACACCATAGATTAGCTTAGATAAATAATTACAATATTTCATTACAATTCCTTGGGTTTATATTAATGACTTTTCGTAATGACCGCCAGCCATTTTTCTTTTCAACGTCCGCTAATAGTTTGTGACGCCGTCGCCGTGCACGGGCCCGAAACGAGTACTAGAAGAGAGTGTAGAAGAAGATATTTTGAAAAGGGAATTGAATAAAGAAGATAAAAGAGTATTCTAGAATAAGTCTGTCAAACAGTCGAACTAAATGGTTTACGTTTTTTTTTAGATTCACAGTCGATTTTACATTATAAAATATAGTAGCCAGCAATCACAATGATAGTGAACGTGATTTTTATTTTATTTTATTCTATAGCCACCCAAGCAAGGAAGGATACTAGAGGGAATAGCTGGGAATTAAATTTTTACCGACTACAAAAAAGGAGGTTATCAATTCGACCTGATTTGTGATATCGTCAGAGTTGAATAAAATTTTAGTTTGTTGATCTATTAAAGCTTCCTAAAAAAATTCGTATGAAAAATTTCGTTTTGTCTCAGGATTTCTCGAAAATGAGAAGTCTGCATAGCGAGATAATTATTTTTTTAGTTCAATTAGGTATAGTTAAACTTCGGGTACAGTGTAAGTTTAATCAAAATCAGCCCAGTAGTTTTGAGATATAAGTAATAACAAAAAATCATGAAAAAAAAAACAGCTTGCTAACTGATTTAATAGCTCGAAATAACGAATTTGTGAAAAACCAATTCTTTTGGCGTCGGTGCATGATGTGAAACTTACGACCAAAAGTCTATCTACACACATCATGGTTAAAATACTATAGGTCTCAGCCCGTACTCCTTGAAACGAGAGAGAGTAAGAAGGTTAAATTTTTAGGATTTTATATCGTATATTATATCGAAAACTATGCATCCTAGCGACATGAGACCTTGTATAAAATCATCGTTGATAAGATTTGCTGCAAGTTTAACTCAGTCAACTTTTGAATCGACTTAAAAAAATAGTTTTTCTATTCGCCCTAAATATTTTGACATCGTTGGAATTGGATCATATTTGAGCATGGTGATGTATTAAGGCGTCCAAATAAGTGTATTAAATTGAGCAAGTGTATTTTTTTGTGTGTAATTTTATAGTATAATTAAAGTTTTAATGTTAACTTAGCAAGTTAACACAATTATTTCGAAATTTAAAACATATTTTGAATAAGAATTATATTTAAGAATAAAAATATATTATAACCGATATTAAAATACGCAATTATATAACAAATTCATTGAATAGGTACCTAAGTATACAGACAATATTTCGAGCACCACACTAAAATCAAGATACATAATTATATTTTAACAATAAAACTTGATGAATATTGTTTTACAACGTTGTAACTGCGACCCGATTCTCGCATTAAAGTTCATAAAAAGTCTAGTACATTTGATTTTGAAACAAACATACAAACTACACTAACGAAATTTAGCAGTCGCGTTTAAAAGCCTTAAAAGACCATAATAGCTATTCAAATATTATCCAATTCTAAAGACGTCACAAAAATTCACGTCGAATTTCACCTCCTTTTTTAAAGTTGGTTTAAAACTTGAATAAGTTAAGCTTGAAGCAAATTTTATCAGTCTTTACTTTGTAAGGTATTTGTTCTCATGTCGCTAAAACGCGAAGTTTCCGGCGAAAAAACTTAAATATTACCTTCAAACCTCCCCTTTTCCCAAGGGATACGGGATGGGATTTTTGATATATTCACTTCGTCACTAGTTCAAACAAAGTAACCAAGTCTAAAATCGTGTTCGTTGAATTTTCCTCCATAAGGTTTAACAATACTCATTTGACAAGCCTACTACATTTATTCCATAAACATTTCAGACTGTGAATCTATGGGTTTGTTCAATATTTGATCATTTTGTTTACATAAATTCCATTTCTAGATTCGATTACAATAACAAGAACTTAATCTTTCAAGTTTCACATTCAGTCTAAAATTTACATTAAAATTCCATTTAGATTGTTATGTTACTCTTATTTTAAAAGGAGCTAACCTAATAAAACTCAATACATATTTCCGAATATTTTAACTTTTTTAACGACCTTTATTCGCATCAATTTATATATTTATTTAAAATGGATATTAGTTACCGAAGTACGTCACGCTTGACTTAAATTTTACTATGACACTTTTAGAACATTTGGCTCAAATCTTGAACTTCATAAATACAATACATATTTATTGGTATATAAACGGTAGGTTTAACATGCCGTGACCATAGCTAAAACTTACCTATCATATTTTCGTACACCATTGCATGTAGAATATACATCATCTGATTTTCAATATTTAAAAAAAATAGCATACTTTCATCTTTGGCTGTGGCTTTGTTAGCACACTTAGCATTTTACTTGTTACGTATATTGGTTGGACCCAACAAAATAAAGCAGTGAACTAATATTATTCAATGACCGTGAATAATAATCAGTGATCGGATAATCAGATGCATATTTACCTAAAGTTCATTTTTTTAAAAAAACAGGACTTTGGGATTACATAATATTAATGTGATACATAGAAGGTATGTATCACAAAGTAAAGTGAAAGTAAATTTTAAGCTTCTTATCAATTTATGCGTATGTTGAGTGTAAGAAGAGCAGTAGACAGTACGTACACACACAGTAGTATACCCGATATTATTATTTAGTAAAAAAATATTTTACGCTTCAGAAATTCCAGGATTTATTCAATATAAAAGTGCAATCCATACTAGCCAAACCCTAAAATAAGTAAATATACCTACACCAGACTTGATTCTACAGTTACAAAAAAACGATTGTGGAATTTGTTCAATTCCACAATCTCGTGTTTTTTTTAAATCCAAAGTGCTTTCCATAATAGCCAACTCAACTTTAGGTAAATATCCATCCAATTATCCAATCACTACTAATAACATCCAAAACTACTGGTGTAGAAAATACCTATCAAGATCCAGCACATTATTGGCTACAGTACCGGTAATATTGTTAGGTACAAATTTTTCACAGTAAGTGATCGATTGTAGAACTGTGAAATATTCACTAGGAGATCCTAACTTCGGCGTAGCAAGCGTCGCAAACTCGCACAGGCTTCGCGTTGCCGGTGAGCGCTACTGTCTTCTCGCTGCAGGTTCGGCAGAATATGTGGCCGCATCGTCTGCAGTGGTGCTGGAATAAATATCGAGCTTCAGAATTGAGGAACGGAGTTACCTCAGTAATGAGTGTAAATATGAAGTTATTTTTTTTGTTTTGTTTTCCAGACTAAGCCAAAACTTTGCTAAGACAATGTCACAGAAGATATAATTCACAATGTCGAAGATGGGAGGAGCTCGCCTTAAAGAAGCCTGAGCACGCTTATCTTTAATGTTAAAAGAAAATATGTTTTGAAATGCTAATCGGATGATTCTAACGTAGTATGATACTTTTCAGACACTGATCTTTTTTAAAATTAGTTATATTATTATGAATTGTTAACGCATATATCCGTATTATCAAAATCAGATAAGTCTTCTGCGGTTTCAGAAGGTTTTATAATCACGAGAGAATAAAAAAACAGCACTACTATGTATGTGGTAAATTATGGCTCATACTACCTCATATTTGAGGTAAGGCCTTTGCCTAGCTGTGGGATATTTACAGGCTATCTTGAGTACAATGTATCAAATTCTCCCGAAAAGCTTAATCCAGCTGAAAATTAACCTAACATGTTTACCACGTCCACTATCTACACCACCGTTGTTTGTTTGATACAAACAACGATCACCGTGGCGATCTGAAGCCATAGTGGGAGTCGGGGCGAGACTTACTCGATCAAACGCATCGAGCGCGTAAAAGTGAATTTATATAGGATTGTTTTAGTTTACCTGTTAGCCACTAGACGGCGTTGATTCAATCCCATATAAATTTACATTGACGCGCTCGATGCGTTTGATCAAGTAAGTCTCTCTCCGACTCGCACTACGGCCACTGACCCTGTTTATCACGTCGCTTGCACAGAAGTCTTTAGCACAAGCAGTGCAAGCAACGGCATATTTATCATCCGTCCGCGTCGGCGTGTCGTCAGCCGCAGCTGCTTTCGCCTTTCGTTTTAATAACTCTGCTATACTAAACTTAATGATTCGTGGAAGCCCATGCCATAAACCACTTTTATACTGCGCTATCGATGATACATAAAAAAAGGAAAAACCGACTTCAAAACCAAAATGCACTAAAAAGTCTTAAATAAACTCTTCACCATTGATAGGAAAGGAATCCGTTTTAGGCAAACAATTTCTTTTTGGAGTCGGTGCTGTGAAAGTTGATGCTTGATGGTCAAAGTGATGGCACCGACTCCAAAAAGAAATTGATTGCCTAAAACGGATTCCTTTCCTTTCAATGGTGAAGAGTTTATGTAAGACTTTTAAGTGCATTTTGGTTTTGAAGTCGGTTTTTACTTTTTATTAAGTTTATTTTATTTCTTCATTTTTAGTGATTACATAAGAGGGGGGGGGGGGGGGGGGGGGGAGTTGTACCTTATGATTCTATTTTTTAAGAAGCTACAAATTACCTATCATAAGTTCCGTCATTATAATTACTAAACTCCTAAGCGTTAAGGAGTTCCACCATCAGCTCAGCCCCACAAGATGTTAACTATCAGACGTAACAACACGTCAACATTAAGATTCTAGTAAAGAAACACTATACGTACCTTTAAAATTTGAGGGTTTCCCTCGATTACACCAAGATTCCATCATCAGATCCCAAAACGGAAAAAATGGGACCAACTAGAAGGTACATCCTCGATCTCCATCCATCGATTCGGTCGACAAACGACTGAGATATGAGGTAACATACATACAAAGAAAAAAAAACATACAGTCGAATTAATAACCTCCTCCTTTTTTGAAGTCGGTTAAAAATGCATGCCAAACTTCATTTTTAAACGTATTGTTATTGATAATCGCACGTAACAAAAAACACGCATCTCTGTGTCTGCGTAACGTCATAGATAAACTATGCAAAAGAGAAAATGATATGCGCTGTCTCTTTTGCACGTTTTATTGCTCTCCCTGCCGCGAGTCTTTCCGTTTACTATAACTGCAGTATGTTCTCGCTTAATGTGGCCCTCACTTCTTTTAGCATCTTTTGATGTTATCTCAGATCTTGAGAGATCAGATGTGCCTTAACTCGCATATCCAGAGCATAGCGGTGTCGCTAATTATGTAGTAGGGCGTAACAACTACTAGAACGCTGTTGTAAGTACAAAATCACATGCAAAGTCCCGCTTATAAGCGTGACGCAAAATGCACTCGCTCAAATATGTCGAATGCCCAATAGGCCCACTGGTAGAGAGGCGGTGATCCTATACTCTGATCTTTAATAAGATAAGACTAGAATGACAGCTTCAACCGCATTTTAGCTTTTAAATGTTGCAGGCGAAGTGCAATAGTGCTATGACAATTCGATTGTGTGCGATTTATTGAACATGTGATATAGGTTTTCAACAATCAGATATAATTTATTTTGATGTCTATTATATTTAAAACGTTGTAAAGAGCTATGAACAAATGTAATACATAAAACAGCTGTTCTAATGAGTAAAAAATCAGTCATTTCCCTTAAAATAGCAATATTATTGTATTATTTATACCTATTTTGATATTTCACCACTTTCTATAAATATTTTTAACCGACTTCAAAAAAGGAGGAGGTTATCAATTCGACTGCATGTTTTTTTTGTATCTATGTTACCTCATATCTCAGTCGTTTGTCGACCGATTCGAAATTTTTTTTTTCGCCTACCTAGAGGGTATACCTTCTAGTTGGTCCCATTGTTGCCAATTTGGGATTTTAAAGGCACGTAAAGTGTTTTTTTACTAGTATCTTAATGTTGACGTGTTGTTACGTCTGAAAGTCAACATTTTGTGGGGCTGAGCTGATGGTGGAACTCCTTAACACTTAGAAGTTCAGTATTTATAATGACAGAACTAACGGACGGTAGTTTGTAGCTTCCTAAAGAACAGAGTCATAAGGTGGAACCTTCCCCCCAGTAATCTCTAAAAATGAAGAAATAAAATTAACTTTAAAATAAAGTAAAAACCGACTTCAAAAACGTTTTGAAGTCGGATTTTACTTTTTTTAAATTTATAATTGATAGTGGTGATACTTCTAACAAACATGATTTGTAAGAATTCTTCGATTATTTAGGAACATTACTATTTTTGAATTACGAAAAACTGGTCACCCACCAAATGTCATTTTGGTCTATCTAATAAAAAAACAGGGCGATTACGCACTCAATTTAAAATATTGAATGTACCTAGTCTTGCCAACAAAGAAACGCAGCAGCCTTCGCCTCTCGTTCTAATAACTCTGCTAACTGCAGTTTGTTCTCGCTTAATGTGGTCACGACTTCTTCTAAGGACTTTTGCGCTTCGATGATGTATCTTAGTACTACCAAGGTAAATAAGACAGTGTCTGAAGACGAAAGTCTTCAACCAGTGTGTGTTACCAGTGATGACATACGAATCCGAAACGTGGTCTCTAACTCTCATGAAGAAGCTCAAATCACACAACGAGCGATTGAGAGGGCTATGCTCGGTGTTTCTCTAAGAGATTAAATTAGAAACGTGGAGATACGTAGAAGAACTAAGGTAACGGACATATCCCTACGAATCAGCAAGCTCAAGCGGCAGTGGGCAGGGCACATAGCACGAAGAACTGATGGCCGTTGGGGCAGAAAAGTTCTAGATTGGGGATCTTTCGACCAAAAGCGCAGCGTGGGACGTCCACCGACAAGATGGACGGATGACCTTGTAAAGATCGCAGGATCACACTAGACGCAGACCGCTCACAACTGGTCGCTGCGGAAAACCGTGGGGGAGGCCTATGTTCAGCAGTGGACGTCCTTTGGCTGATGATGATGATGAAGGTAAATAAAACACTTACTTTCCGCCTAGCA
The DNA here is from genome assembly GCA_963924145.1 of Pyrausta purpuralis. Taxonomy (NCBI): domain Eukaryota; kingdom Metazoa; phylum Arthropoda; class Insecta; order Lepidoptera; family Crambidae; genus Pyrausta; species Pyrausta purpuralis. The sequence goes on along the minus strand of OZ001643.1, from coordinate 19,853,791 downwards.
ATAGTGAACTCTTTAGCGCAAGCGGTACAAGCGACAGCGTCTTTATCATCCGTCCACGTCGGCGTGTCGTCGCCCGCAGCCGCCTTCGCCTCTCGTTCTAACAACTCTGCTAACTGCAGTTTGTTCTCGCTTAATGTAGCTCCAACTTCTTCTAATGTCTTCTGCGCTTCGCTGTATTGCGTTCTGAGAACGTGCTGCTCTTCTTGCAGGGCGATGTATTTCTGGAAGTGCGAGAAGAATTTTGTTCATTAAATTACCTGCATGTAGAGATCAATAAATACTTCAGCCACTACCAGTGTTTTAAAATTACTTATTGATGTTTTATTATATTCACCGTGTTATCGAAACAGCGTGAAATCTGGGATTTCGATGTTGACCTCATAGAAAAAGTTGTTTTTTCTTTGATATCTAGATATCACATATACAGGGCGTTGTTTTGGTCAGCGACGAGCGACTCAGGGGTGGTTACTGATCCAAAAAAAAAACTGAAATAAAACCTACAAAATTAATTATTATTGCGATACCAACGAGCGAGTCAAAACTACCAAAACCAGGTCGCTTCTTCTTTTATAAAACTTGTTTTTTTTTATAAGCATAACTCATATTATTCCCGATTTGGATATCACTGACCAAAACAACACCCTGTATTGCATTTGATTATAGCAGCTCCAGTATCTCTTATCTATCAAATCTACCTTTAATATGTTGTGTACATATAATAATAATTATAAGTATGCGTATGCCAAAGAGCTAAACTGTACATAATTTGCGGTTTTTTTACCTACACCTTCCACTATCCTACTCGTATCCGACCACGACGGCATCTCAAATGACCGTCACATTGTTTCTCAAAAGTGTGCGCAATATTTGGGCACTCTTTGTTCCTTCACGCTCATTAATCGGTGAGACGGCAGATCCGACATGACCGGTGAGAAATCAGGCGCAGCAGGACCCACGGATTAACGTGCTTTCAGAGGCACGGGGGTGTCATCACCACCAACATCCATACTCCGAGCTGTTTCAGAGTATTTTCAAGACAAAACAGTTTTGTTTCGGCCCGACCCGGAATTCGAACCCAGGACAGGTTAGCATCCAGCGAACTAATTACTACACCAACGAGGCAGTCTAATTAGTTGTGTATATACACACACATGAGACACAAATACTAGATCTTTTTCTCCAATAGATAGGTTCGTATGAGACAACACTGTAGCACTGACAGTGAACTGCGTGGACATGTTGACGCATCTGTTGCTTCACTGATGTGTGTGAATCAACCTTTATGGTAATATGATAAGAAAGCAGATGTTCCAGTACACACCTGTCCAATTGACTTCAATGACTCCACCTCTTGATTCAGCATTGATATTTTATCCCGGTCTCTCATCATCGATTCCTGTGGATTCGTCATGAAATCAACAACGGCGATAAAGATTAACGTTTTAACTATTGGCAATGTTAACACTAAGGGCATGTTTCACTATCGACGAATAAGCTCTAACGAATAATTCAAAAATGAATCGTCATTTCATATGGAATATTGGACAGATAACGCTAAACATAACTTATTAAAATATTGTGGAAAAGGCCGTAGGTTAAATAAAAATAGGTATGAATATAGTGCTTAGTGGTAGTTTAAGTACCTTTCAGTAAATGTTACGTTGCTATATCGGCTCAGGCGCAGAATGTCCATTTCTCAAAATGTCCACTGGTCGCAAAATGTCTCTTTCGCAAAATATCCTATTCTCAGAATGTCTCTTTCGCAAAACGTCCTTTTCGCTGAATGTCCACATCGCAAAATGTCCTTTTCGCATAATGTCCCTATTTATTTCTAAATTACTTTGGTCACAATTAATTTAGTCATTAGCTTACCATAAGGCATTATTGGTTCAATTAGAAAGAAATCATATAACATTGCCACAATTTATTTAAAAAAAAAAAAAAAAACTTTTGAAATAGGCTTTTAAGAAATAATTAAAATAATTACTTCAAGTGTTTCATATATTTGCCGCTGCACCTGCTTAATCATTATATAGATGAATCAATGTGATTTATTATATATTTTTATTTTATTTGCTTACCCATATTTATACAAAAAGTATCACACACGTCACCACGGTAAGCTAATGGCTAAATGAATTGTGACTAAGTTAGAAATAAATAGGGACATTATGCGAAAAGGACATTTTGCGAAGTGGACATTCTGCGAAAGAGACATTTTGCGACCAGTAAAAATTTTTAGAAACGGACATTCTGCGCCTGAGACGCTATATCTATTATGTTTGTCCAAGGATAACTTAAGTATTGAATTTTAAGATTTTTGTGCTGGGCTGGGCTATTAACTGTCTGTCTTGCTTTAGTTTGAGCGGTTTACTATCTAATCTTGTTAATTTTAATTTCAATTCCATAATTCACCTAAAAATCAATATAAACTAACCTGTAACGATATCCGCCATTCCCTTTCTATTCGTAAGTCGCCCTCCGCTGCTACGGCCCTGGTTTCCGCAGTCGCAGCCTTCTGGCCTAGCGAGCGGGCTGTCTCTTCTAAACTCTGTCTAGCTATTTTGTCGCTCTGTAACCTAGCGTGGAGCAGTTTTGGCTTTTAGACAAACAAAAAATAAAAAGCTGAAGTAAAGAATTAAGCATTCACTGGGATTTCGCTTTATTTTGCAGATTGTTGAATTTATAATTTTATGTCGCTTACTCTTACTTATTATAAAATTGAGTACCAACCAGTTAATCTTTTAAAAAGGGTATCATTTTTTGAAACTAATGATGTAAACTTTAACCCCCTTATTCATAATAAAGCAAACCTGTTTCAACTATTACACTGTTTTGTCTCGTTCTTTCTTGGCGCTGTCATCATTTGACAGAAAATGACAAACAAGTGTATTAGCTAAAATAGGTATTAGATTGTTTGAATTATCATGAATAAGTGGGTAATTTTGTATATGAATGTGTAACAAGATGAAATATGAATGGATTTTTTTATCCTATGAATAGTTTTCCCACTACATGTACCTCTAGATAAAATGAGTCATTTAGGTATGTCATGTAATAGGAAATGTGTGTCACATTATTTAGTGTGTAAACAGAACGATATTTATTGAAGTTTAAAATGAAGACAAAAAATTTCGGTATCTCTGCGGTAGCATAAAAATTCATGCTATTTATAAAACGCAAACAACTTCAATGCGTAATATACATATGTGGTAAATCCCAGTTAGTAGCCTACAAAATTCGACTGCGATGTTATAATTTGGATTATTACTTGTCATATTAGAAAGCATGCAAACACAATGTCAAAGATAATGGCAAACCTACACAATCAACATAAAATCAAAACAAGTGATATTGGTTGTCTATTCAATGAAATACAGAATACGACTGAATATGCTTTATTATAAATCAGGCTTTTACATTTCTACGTCCTCGAGTAAATTACAAAACTATGAAAAAGGAAAGATTCACTGTTCCCTAAAATAGAAGTAATTAGGTAGGTATTAACAAGCTTATAACAATATTTTAAGACCTTGGTATATTAATATAAATGGTAGATAATGCTGATGCTTTAATTACATAATGAGATCAAAATAATTCAAATGTACTTTTATAATACTAATATAGACTCACTGCCATCGTTATATTCATCATAATACTTTAAACATCACTAGAAAAGTATACAAAATAACTTCATCTAATCTAAGCACATGTATTATAGTCACTTTTCGCTACTTTGGATTCAAGTTCATTAACTAATAAATTCATTATACAATATTACTATCACTTCATTAAAAGCAAAAAACCGATATAATAAAGGAAAAGACTAATAAAGACTTTGGTTAAGTAGAATACAATACTGTTAGCTGCCAACTTTAAACATTTATGAAAACAAATAACAAAGTTAACCTATTCTAAACATAACATGATCCAACTTCTAGAACCATTCCACTCGTTATCCATTACACAGCAACGAGAAAGCCAAAGCAACAGTAGCATATAACCGTCGTAACAGTATTCCCTTAAATATATCAATTCGAACGTTTATCATATAAAAATAACAATATACCGATCTCGAGTTGTTTCTAAGTCAATTGTGAGGGTTTGCCAATATCGAGCGAATGGAAAGAGTTATCGTTATTTTTAAATTCAACGCAAGCTGTGCACTGCTCACACCTATGTGCGTATTGTTTAACTGATATGTTAAGCGGTACAATTAGCGCCACAACGAAGGACTCTTTCGATCCTTGCGCGCAGGAAGCCTCTCGCTAATGCGGAGTCATACAAAATAAAATATAAAACCTACTTCTCATCGAGCTGATGTATCGTGCTGCCCATTGATTCAGTCTTTGCTTCCAATTTGGCTATTAGCTCAGTTTTATGTTTCAAGGAACTTTCACATTCCTAAAACAAGGCCAATAAGATTTTACTCAAGTGTTATAATTACAAATCATGTTAATGTTGAAATTTTGTGTTAGTACTAAGCGGTGTAACCCATTATCAAGCGTTTTTTAGTTATTGGGGTATAGTATATGAGGTTAATACAGTGGCGCACTGAGATTCATAATTATATTATAGGAGGAAATACTCAGAAGAACACTATTGCCAGCATATTATCCTCACTAAAGAATAGACATTGTATTAATATCTGTTAGTAATAATTTCGTAAAATTTTACTAAGAGGAAATACCACCTCGTGGAATAAACATTATGTACAAACATGACTAGAATCGTAATAGTTTGTGTTTATTGGCTTCATTCTGCGATTGACCCGACGGGTTTGTCTTTGCTATTGCATTTCCTGAAGGGTGGTATTTCCTGTAAGTTCAATTTTTTGTTTGGCGGCCCCTCATCCTTTGACTTTGCACCCTTTAGAGCGGCTTGCGCTTTGAGTTTTTCTAATTTTTCCCCCAAGTTATTTTCGTTAGTGGTGGGAGATCTGAGAGCTTTGACTAGATCATGGTCGGGTCCTAAGAATTGGTTATATTTTTCGAGGTTGTGTAGTATTTTGCCAATTTGCTCGGCCTTCCCTTGGAGCCTGGAGACCATTTCGCCCTTCTGCGTCAGTTCCATCTCGCATTCCTTCCGGCGTACGAGGAACGCGGCATAGGTGAATACAGCATAGCGTTAGTATCAGATAAATAAATATCATAGACATTACGATATCAATACGTCATATTGTTATTGAAGCGATATATAAATAAGGGGACTACACAAAGACACCAAAAATGCGTAAACAAATAATCTGTTAATGGTTTAGAATGTTTTTACCACTCACAGTGTCATATTTTATATTCATAAAGATGAAATAAGAAATAAGCGTCACGCGTACTGACGTATCCATAAAAGACCATAAATTTCGCAAGGTCGGACTGACAGCACGGTAGCTCAATTGGTAGAGCGTTTAGCCCGGTTAGCCAGAAGTTGCTGGTTCAAGTCCCACCCGTGCGCAAATTTTTGGTTTCTTATTTCATATTTATGAAAATAAGCTGTTATTTCGAAACGACACGTTATATAGATAGAGAAATTAGCCTTTAAGTGGGTATTATAATAAAATGCAAACTGGATGCTAAATGCGAGATCATCAACTAATTAGATGTTAGACAATAAGGTAAAGAGAATGCATGGGCGGGAAGCGTTAGTTGAGCACCCACGCTCAATGAATGGCCTCAGGGCAACGGCTTTGTTGGTTCACATCGACAATGTGCGCAAAAACTTTGTGTGAACTTGGCTTTATGGCTGTCATGTGCCGGCCTTTGGAGGTCGGGCAGGTAATGAATAACTGCTGAATGTTATGTTATTTGCGGGTGAACGAATATGAGCTTTAAGCAAAGGTAACATGCTTGAAATTTGTTATGTATAAAATGCGAAGATACTGATGCCTGAATTATGAATGTGAAAAATAGTGCGTTCTCCATTTTGCAGAAACTATGGTGACACGCTCAAGAGCGGAAATGGTTATCATTAACCTTGATGTAATTTCGTGGAAAGTGGAATGACCTTATCTGCTTTGCAGCATCATTTACAATCGAATAAGCATAAACTATAGGCTTGAACTTGACATAAATTCGTTACAATTTGGCGGATAAACTATTATTGCTAGGGTTGTCACTAGTTTGTTTGTCAGTGTACCATGACAAAGTGAGAAATAATTTGGAAACAATATGGCGAGGTCTACCAATCACTACACGCATGTAAGGGTACAAAATCATACATAAGCTTGAATTAATAGAATTGTAAAATCTTACCTGTAGCTTTTTGTACATTTCTAGGTTGATTAGTTTTATATCGTCCAGTTGCCTTCGTAGCGATATAATTGTGTCCTGTTTATCGTGTATGTCTTTTTCTAACAGTTTCATTGCTACTTCCATTTCAGCCTTTAGGGAAATCTGAAAAGTATTTATAGATACGCGTTTGTGAAAACTGTGAAAACAAATGAATAAAGAATAAATAAAGCTCCGGGGCCCATTTACCTGTAAGTCTAGTTCTTTTTGCAACTCTACATTTTTCTTTCTTTCTTCTTCTAATGCTTTCGATGGTTCTGTCTCTTTATCATGTTTAGATCTATCAGAAGTTGTACTTTTGACGCTGCGTTTTTCCTGGAACGTACATAATGATATGCATAGAGTATAAATAACTTATAATGAATAAACATACTTTTACTAATGGTTAATGACGCTTGTTTCAAGGCTAATTATGTCTTCAGAGAATTACCATTATCTATACTACTATAACTACTTGTTAATGATAATAATGATGTCATATTATAATAAGTTGTGACCATATCAGTGGTAGTAATAAACCATAACAGAAACTTTGGAGTTTCGTTAAGTTAATAATATTTTAAGACTGTAGCTAACAACAACTATAAGTATCCACATACCTCTTCATCAGACTGCAGTTCCGTCACTTTCATCCTAGTGTCTTTGGTTATGTCCTGACCTGGAGAAAAATAACACGTGTTACGATACGTAAATAAACACAGACAGACCGTTGGTTATATTCGTTACGTTGGAAATAACTCACAAGACCTGATCCAAAACGATTGTTTTGCTTGACTTTTTGCGTTCGCGTTGCCCATTAAAGCTGTGCGATAGAGCATAACGGTTCGTAAATATAGTTAAATGGCGAGGAAAGATGCGCGCGACTCTCTCGGAATACTGATGATTACTGAAGCAAAGTTGACCGAACCGCCGTCTGAAGTGAGTCATCAAATCGCAAGGTGTCTTATCTAATGCACTCGTATTGTTATTCGATGGAGCGCTGTCCTCTTTGCAGTGTCAACTTTCAGTTTCAGTCGGACGATTTCTTTGAGTTGTTTATGAGGTTGATTGCATTTTATGAATTTAAAAACGAAGCATCTGTGTTTTGTTATATTATTTAAAAAAAAAGTAAACAGATGAGGGATCTGATTATAAATACATAGACCCTAAAATTATGATTCATATTTTTACTACTTAACATTTACTAAATACAGAACAGGATATTCCTAAGTCCTTTTGAAGGGATATCAAAAAAAAAAACAATTTACATTATTGTGTCAGTTCTCGTAAGTTTCAAACTTACCCAGAGCATGTTTAAGTTGGTTGTTTTCCTCAACAAGCGTGATCATCGTATTTTTCGCAATGGCCAAATCTTCCTTCATAAGAGCGTTGGTTGTAGTCAGGCCTTCCACTTTGGCTTGAAGATTTGCGACTGTGGCGCTGAAATGTAATAACACTTTTACCTTCCGCCTATTTTGCATTTTTTTTGTGGCTGTATTACCTCATATCACAGTTATTTGAAGACCGATTTGAAAATTTTTTTTGCCTATTTAGACGTTCTACATTTAAGTTGCCAAGTCGGGATCTGATGGGGGAAACCTTCGAATTCAAAGGCACGTATAGGTAGTGTTTATAAACTAGAATCTTAATATTGACATTTTGTTACGTCTGATAGTCAACATTGTGTAGAGCTGAGGTGATGGTGGAACTCCTTAACGCTTATAGAAGTTAAGCAACACTACTTATGATAGGTAATTTGTAGCTTCTTAAAGAGTCATAAGGTACAACCGTATACATATAAAATTAACTTTAAAATAGTTAAATCCGACGTCAAAACAAAAATGCACTAAGTCTTAAATAAACTCTTGACCCTTGTAAGGAAAGGAATCTATTTTAGGCGAACAATTTATTTTTGGAGTCGGTATCATCACTTTGACCATCTTAAGCATTAACTATCAGAGCACTGACTCCAAAAAGAAATTGTTCACCATTTAAGGTGATTCCTTTCCTTCAAAGGGTCAAGAGTTTATTTAAGACATTTAAGTGCTGTTTTGTACTGAAGTCGGTTTTTTACTTTTTAAAGTTATTTTATAATCCATTGAAAACACTGATGCGGATAAGGAGTTCCACATATTTTGCTATGCTCATTATGAAAGTCCTTAGTTCTAACTAACAAATTAGGATCTGTTTCAAGACAATACTTAAATAAATTAATAGTCGATTGTATTGATGGATACAAGGGGAGAAAGCTACCCATTTCACTCGAGATGTTTCTCAAAAATTTAGATTCGAGAGTGAAATGCTTTTAACTGAGCCAAACATACTATTTGAATTTTCGATTGTGAGGAAATAATTACATTTAGCTATGCGGTTGTAGATCTGTTCAAGAGGTATGTCGTTTGGTGAGAGATGAAACCTCTAGATTTGCACAACATGTCAGTTAATTTCCTGTCGTTAGACATACAACACACTATTATAAGGTCTAGTTAAGCCACGGAAGGAAACAAAGTAACATAAAACGCGGATGATATCAATTGATGCAAGAGATTTTTAATGTTCTTTTTTGAGACATGTCATCATTAAGATACTAGTACAAGAACAATATATGTGCTTTCAAAATATGATGGTTTCCCTTGATTACACCAAAATGCCAACTTGGCAAAAACGGGACCAACTAGAAGGTTAGTAGGTGAAAAAATATTTCAAATCCGTCTACAAATAACTGAGATACGAGGGATCATACATGCAAAAAAAAAACATACACTCGAATTGATATCCTTGTCCTTTTTGAAGTCGGTTAAAAATATTGGACACCTATCACATTCTTTGCTCTGATACCAAAGTAAGTAGCTAATGCACTTGTGTTATGCAAATTAGAAACAACGGAGGTACCACAACACCCAGACCTGAGAAAAAGTAGAAAGATCAGATCTTTACATTGACCCGACTGGAAATCGAATCCTGGACCTCAGAGCGGCAACACTTTGTTAGCCAGCGTGCTTAGCCCTACGCCACGGAGGTTGTCAAGATAAGTAACTCACTTGAGATGTCTATTAAGTTCTTCGATATAGTTCTTCTGGTCGAGCATGGTGTTGATGTGGCGTTGTTTGGGCTCGTTGTTGGCGTTGTTGCTGTTGCTGGCCAGGTCGTTTGAGGAGTTGCTGCCGCGGAGGTACAGCGAGAAGTCTATCACGCCCTGCTGGCTGTCCAGATCTTCCTCCTGTGTGAAAAAAAATTTATTTATTGAAGCTTAATTGAAGATCAAAATGTGTACAATGCGGCATTAACTTATAGTTTCTTATAGTTACGGGCTCATAGTTTCCAAGTACAGAAATATTTACAGTTCCTACATTTGAGTTGTAAACCTCTGAGAAAAACACTCCTAGAAAAGAGATAAGAAACTCGTTATTACGGATGAAATGTTTTGATTAATTGACAAACAGTAACAAAAATGTCTACGTTTAAGAGCATGGTACTTAAAAATATACTATTGACCCTTGGTTTTGTATTGTAGAGCGAAAAGTAATTTAAAACATTAAGCTAACGAGTTCCAAATTAATGAAGTACTGATTATTATCGTACACAAAGTCACATTACAAATGAAGTTTCCAGTTGACGTTTCATTTGCATTTCTATTACCTACACCAAACCGAAAGTAAATGTTTACCTTGACACACAAGTTGCAGTCTACAACGTTCAACCCAACGAGCAGGCCGGTGATGATGACGGCTTCCTCGTTCAGCATCAAGGCGTGAGGCTCAAAGTATTCCTCCAGAGTTTCCTCGCGATGTTCGAGTAAGATCCTTAGGTAATCAGCAAGCCTCTTTTGCATGAGAGCCAGTCGGAGCCAAGCGCGAGCGCGACCCATCGCTGTCCTACGAATATGGAGATATTTTAGTACCTCAAATAAGCAAAGTTAGGTGAACTATTATATTTTCTGTGGTAAGGATGAGAAAACTAACTAAATGTCGTCTACAAACATGCATATCTAATGCTTCAGCAATATATCCTACTGATAGTATTGCGGTAATAATAGGACGTAATTTATTATCTCACCAGTTTTTTTACCTATGTTCAGAATCGTAAGTTGGTGATCTATAAAATTTCAGCAGCATAATAATATGACGTAAAAAACATAGTTTAGCACATTCGTGCACGTTACTACTATTGCTACGAAATGACATGTCAGTCAGACTTCGATGTCTATTTGATAATATCGATAATAGTGATCGTAATATAGCGTCATAGAGTTTACGATTGTTAATTAAATTAAAGGTAATTAATTGGATGAAAACGAGTTCGAGGCGAATTTTTTAAAGTTGCAAATAGTCGCTGTAATGTTAACGAAAAATCAATAGTTCCGTTCGTTATCATTGCATTTAAGGTAAGTTGTTAAAGTATCATGTAATATCTTTGTTATGGTGTGTATTTTGTTTTGTGTTGTGATTTCGTAGGCATAAAATATCGTCAGGCGATGAGTCACGTAACGTAATAATTCGTTAGTACAATCATTTCATCGATATGTTTACAATGTGGGTGGATGACATTCGATTAGTTAACTATCTTACTTGACAGTAGGCAAATCCCTTATGCTCGCTGTTATATCAGCCGCTTCTGGCGAGTATTTCTCAACCATTTGTAATATATCCCACAGCTCCTTTTTGGGTCCAAGAAGGCCCTGAAAATTTTGAGTTTGCCATAGTTAATTCATCCTTGTTTGTTAAACAAGCCGACTTATAGTTGCACGCGCAAAAATTTAGCGACGACTTATATTTATTGCATTGCGATGCGATTTCGATAGTATCAAAACAATCTGCTTAAATAAAATCAATGAGGTAGTTTCGTATAGAAGTACCTACGTTTAAAAACAAAATAACAAACCTTTTTAGGTTTAAGTCCATGACGCATAACATGCTCGAGGACAATAAAAAAGTGATGCAGAGGCAAATGGTCGCTGTCCAACATCCGTCCATACCGCAGCGATTGTTCAATTAGCTCCTTCACTATCAACTTGGAGATGTTCACGAGATTGCTGCGTTCAATCACCACAGGATCTCGGGCTACAATCAAACACAATCCTCTTAACACATGACCTATTCCATAATCATTCGGAGCGGGAGGAACGGCCACTTTGCTAAAGTCGTTAAAGAGATCACTATCATTACTAAATTTACCCATTAACGAGTGCATAGGGTCGTCAGGTGATGTAATAGCCCCACTATCAGAAGGTTTGATGTACGAGTCGTTCATTTCCATATCGTGGAGCTCCTTCAAACACAGCCATTCACCGTCCACGGATACCCGGAAATTGCACAGGTATATGGTGTCTTGAGCGCCGGCCATGTCGGCGTCCGGGTTACCCTCCTGTTGGATGCCTGATGGTAGGCCCAGCTCCGGCAAGGGATCTACCCCATGAACCGCGGTGAGAGAACGCATAATAAAGCGGCAAATAAACTATCAAGCGAAAAAGCAGACACAATACAGTGAATCTTGATCACTCGCGTATATGCATTTCGTTCGACACGTGAATAAAATGAGTTAAACGGTGGTGATCTTTCGCTTGATCACTCGAATTTGCGCAGTATTTTTTGTCACTGATCACGTAAACAAAGAACTTGAAATGTTATGACGGCAACTAGTAGTGTTCTGGAAAACGGTGAGAATGGGTTTTCCAGCAAATTTAGTACAAAATATTGATTACGCGCTAAACAGCCCGACGTGGGGTGAGAAGATCAATACCCGGCGTCGGTGGCGCCATCTGTAGGGTGTATGGAAAAGTTCTTGTGTATGTACTCTTTTCCGAAAGTAACCCAAGAAGGGGAATATTAAATACTGCATGGAAACAGCAGGTGTAGCAAGTTTAGTAATATAACAGTTAATTAAGTTAATATGAAGAATAGTATCCCATTACCTATATTTTAATACCTCAACACCCGAGCGGTCGCATGCGACTGCATAACAATAGAATACCTATTGTGTCTCGTTCACATACGCTTGAGGGATTAAGATTTACCATTGACAAACTAAGAAGCAGATTAACCATATTTTTAATGAGTAGAGTAGAGCCACTGCTTCAATGCTCTGCAAAGACAACTTAATTTCTTATTATGGTGTAATACTGTGTAATTACTGTCAATAGTTAGCTAAATTAGCACATCATAATAAAACTAACCTGTCCCTTTAACTTATGACCATTTTTGAAAGACACAAAAATTAAATAACAAATATTGTTGCCTCAATTTATTATTTAAGTGGTTGTTATATATTGCCTTATAAAATTATGTTGTAAATGTTAATTCCAAATCTTCAAATGTCAATTTACAGATGCTGTGCTTGGTGTAATCTTGCCTGTTATTTACATTAATGCATTTCCTATTTCAGAACAATATCTCTTATTAAACCTCAAGCGTACACAAGTACCTACTTGTTTTTTATTATAGAAAGTAAATGATACATCCAATAACTGATATACTGCAACATTCAGACAAAACTTTATTATTTGTATTAAATGGAACAGAAACAAACTAACAAACAGATTAGAATATCGCTGGCTTGAGGAAATAATAACTAACACTTATGAAGTATTAATTTTAAATTAACAGTGAATTTTTCTTTGTTAGAAGGGGGGTATGTAGTCAGTCAGTTGTGAATTTTTAGGATGTAAATTGTGACAATAAAGAACTTTTTCTTCATTTAGTTATGAAGTGATGTTACTTAGTAAATGAGCCCAGGTTTTAAAATTTTACTTGTGGTGTTTCAAAACTATGTAAACATATACAGGGTGTTGTTTTGGTCAGCGACGATCGACTCAGTGGTGGCTGTAAAAACAATACTGATGCCAAAAAAAAAAAGAAATATTTTTTTTTGAAATGGAAAAAACCCACAAAGTCATTTTTTTATGCCGTACAGCGTTTGAGTCAAAACTACCAACACCAGGTAGCCTCTTCGTAGCTTACTAGCTACGGCATATTATTTCGTAGATAAGTGCTAGCTACGTGCTAGGGGGCGAGATTCCCATTTGGTTTGTATTTTTTTTTAATGTTGTGAAGAGGTTTTCTTGTATATAACTTGCTCAGAATTTAAAGAAAACATTTTTTTAGAATAAGCATAACTCATATTATCATCCCTGAGTTGGATGTCACTGACCAAAACAACACTGTATTTTGACAATAGCAAAAATAGTGATTTATCTTAGTGAATATTTTTTTAAAAATTACATATGTTAATTAAGTATATCTAATTATCAGGATTTAACAATGGTTAGCGCCGTTACTGTACAGTTTAAAATGAGACTTTCCTAAATATAGACTTTTGGAACATAGTTCTGTAAATTAAAAGTGTTGTTTACATGAAGCTGCTCATTTAAATGTTATCAAATTAAAACTGGTAAGGTGGGGAGAGACATGAGACAGGCGATGGCCGAAGCTATCGTAATTCTTTATACAGTGACACTGTGTGTAGTTAATTGATTTCTGAAGTAAGATAATAAGATTTTACTCACTTTTCGAACTGTAGTAATAAGAGTTTTCAGGTCTTGAAATTAAAAGTTCCGGCCATTTATCTTCCTTCGAAGAAGCTACGGACGGAGATCTCTCGAAGAACTGCGACTTAATAGATGACGTAGATGTTGCCGGCGATACTTGAACATCTCTTTCTTTAGCGGAAGCCATAGTTTTAGAATTATTTATCTAATTTGCAACACATTTTGAGCAAAATACATCACAAAACGTAAAAGTAAAAACGCGTCAATATTATGTCACAAATCTGTCAATGTCACACTGACAACGAATGTCATTTTTTTACAAGCATTTACGAAGCTAGTGCATTCTGAACATTCGCGTCGTAACGGTAAATACCGTACATAACGTTATCGTTACCATAGTACTGCTTGAAATAAGTTTAATAATTTCGTCAAGCAAGACACGTGTTTTCGTTCCAAGCACTGTGATTGCGAGTGGGATTCGGCCGATATCGCGTTCTGTTGTTAAAAGCAATTGGAATATTATGGCTTTGATGAGATATCTCAATCTCAAAGTCCATAAAATATTCTTTTCATGGCAAATGTACGCACGATTGACTATTTTGACTTGTAATGTTGTCGGCATTGTCAGATCACTGTAATTGTCAAGTTTTAATTAAAAAAGACATGTAAACAAATAAAATCATCTTGTCGTTTCAAGATTCATTGAATATATTTTATTAACCTTCTTTCCTTTTGCATAAACTCCGATACTTGAATAAGTTTGTTTTGATGAATTATTAACCATTGTGCGTTTTTTTAAATGAATTTTCAAAACAATTGCGTATTACCACCTCTTAGAGTGCTCGTAGTGAATCCTTTAACTCCAGCGGGACAGATGATTACCGTAAAAATATTATCAGGTTTAGTATTTGGAGAAAACCAGTTGGTTGATTTGATACTTTTAGTTTATTCAAATGAAAAACCCATAGCAGAACGGATGAGAGTCGAGCTTATCATGTGCGCCTATTGCTGTTATAACACAATCACCGTGTCATCGGATTTACCCAGGTTTGTATTTCTGTGGGGATGAATAGTAATTAAACTTTTTATAAAGAGCGAAAATAAATTGCTTACATCACGGTTATCTTATTGAATGGAAAATAATGATGATTTAATCCAGAGTTATGCTGTAACAATTGACATGCGCAACTCGGTGATCGTACATGTAGACGCGAGCAGAGATAAATCTCTGGACGCGAGCAAAAGTATGAGTGTGGGTGGGATACAACATTTATTTAATGGCAAGTAACTTATTATTTTTAATTTACAGCATTTCAGACGCTGATGTCTTTTGCTTTATGTCCAATTTTTATAATCTAAATAAAATTGAGTTATGTAAAATGGATAATGATGAGCAATTTGATGCTCTATATCTGATAATCAAAATAGCAAATAACTTTACGTGGCCTATATCTGTAAAAGAAACCATTGATGATGGCGTTAAGTTTATAAAGAAACCTTACAAACCTGAAGTTAAATCCATAAAACCAATCTTTATGGCAGATGGCTTAGCAGTTCTGGATGTATTGATGTCTCTAGCAAAAAATATGCCTCACGATTTATTATACTGTCCTACTCCATTATCAGACATTGCTAAGGCCGTTTTAGGGGACTATTTGAAGGTAAATGATTTTTTAAATTCTCTTGAATACGCTGGACACAGCCGAACTAATTTAAAGTAATATGTAGGTGCAGTGTAACGAAATAAATAATTTTCTTGTCTGGGCTGCAAATGACGAAGTTTTTCACCTAGAAGTCGAAAACCCGATGATCATTAGTGATCGTGTCGGCGATGAATCGAAATGCGATTGGGATATGGTCGGCAAAAATATGTTTCAGACGTTTAAATATGATCACACTCAGTTCAGCCCGTCCTGGATGAAGAAAGAGTTTATAGAAAAGGTAAAAAAATACGTTACTAGGAGTATTTAACTTTTAAGTATTTTCGCTATCGTTTGAATCATATTGTCTAAAGTGATTCTATAAAGGTGGCGACTTCAGCATCGAAGAACCCATACGGATGTATCTTCAGAGCGAGTTTATTTGCAAAAGCTCTACGATCGATTTGGATTGCTCGAACTTCAGGCTCTGGAAAGAAGATTAACTGCAGTTTGGGTGTTATAAGCGACGGATCTTTAGGGACTAAAAAAGGTATTGAACATAATAATTAAAATTCTAGCCGAACTGAACAAAATAAATAATGTGTACCTTAATTGACCCCGCAGGTTACCCTTACGTGTTGCCTTTGATTTTAAGCGGGGAAACTTGGAGCGTAGACCTACGTTTTGAAGAGACTCCGCACTTGAGAAACGAAGTGAAACGGATCAACAAAGCTGTGAAGGAGCACCATCAGACTGTAAGTGTCTGCTTCATATTTGTACTAAGGACTCTGCCACAACGCGATTTTCCTGCCTTATTCTAAGTTGCTAGCGAGCGACGAACAATACGCGACGAAGATTTCTATGAGTTGCCAATGCTGCGGAAATATGCTATGCTTTAGATTTTAATAAGCGTTCTGGCAGAAAAGCCTAAGTTAATCCTGATATTTTGGTTTACTTAGCGAATTATTAGGTAAACATATAAAAATACCATTTATTTATGATTTATTTACTTTCAGTTGATACCATATTGCAAGAAATTTCTGCAGGACAACGTCATCAATCATATGTTTGTGCCCGCCCTAGAAAGTAGTTCTGAATATTTGTCTGTTGATGATAGCAACAATTCTAGTGTCACTTTAATTCAATAAAATAATATCATTAATGATAACAATCGTCTTTATTACACCAGTAATGCAGAAACTTAAAATCCGTTTGGTTAATTAGTACTTACGTCTTGAAACTTTTACATCCAGAGTACCTAATTTACAACGACAACTCACTCAAGTTGTTTGATAAATATTATGCTTGAATTAGCTAAGTAAGTGTTAACTTGATCCATCGTTAGAGAGTTACCACCAGCTCAGCCAACGGGGAAAGGAAAAACAAATAAAAGCGCATTTACCAAGCGATTAATATTCGACGGACTACGGTCTCGGCTGCCTGACCGCATCGTTTGTTTAACCTCTTCTGTCAATTTGATTTCCAACCTCGAGGGTATGTAATTTCCATTACGGAGGCCAAACGCTTTGTTTGTCTACGCGCAGCCCAATAAACCTTTGAGAATCTTTGTATTTCTCTAGAACAGCTTTTTTAAATTCTCTTAGAAACGTAAATGCTGGTGATTTTGAATGAAATGCAGGTTCTTGTCGTTTGCCTGAAAGTTTTTTAATGTTTGGTAATTAATAATTGCTATTACCTAAAGTTGATATGAATTGATTGATTGCTAAGTGTGTATCTCTAAAACTCAGAAGAGTAGGTAATTCCATATTATTTATCTCTATTTATATTGCCTAATAAACTATGACTACTTAGTACAACCGATAGAAGCACTTCAAATAATTAGTTTTTTCTCATAACAATGAACAATCACTATTTATTTCCGGAGAAATGTAGCAATTCGAAACATTCTTACTTCTTACTGCAAATTAAATTCGCTGTAAGGTCAGACTAATCAGTTTCTTGTCCGTAATAAAACCCGTGTTTTCATTTACTCTGATAAATAGTAGTCGCGGAGCTATTCAAAGGGAATGGCTGTTTTCTCGGCGCGTCGGGAATTCGAATCAAACTCGTCTCATTAGCCGGTGAAGGAAAACTTGGATTAGTTGACCAACTTCTAGTGGTGGGTTGCGTCGCCTCCATGGGTGTCATGGACAAACTGCCGGCTAGCTTTCTCACCACTAATATGGCAAACTAAGGAAGAACAGAAGGTTTGAATTTAACGGTCTGTGTGTAACTTGGTTTCAGGGAAATCCTTACTTTTATTGATACTTGGATGTTTGGAAGGCAGTTTTTTCTTTATATTTTATCTTTTTAATTTTTTACCCATATCTCAAAAACTGATGGACCGATTTTGATGAAACTTACACTGTATCCTAAGTTAAAATATACCTGATTGAACTAAAAAAAATAATCTCGCTATAACTTTTCGTTTTCGAAAAATCCATGGACAAACATACAAATATACAAACATACAAACACTTACGAAATTTTCCGAATTCTCACGATATCACATAGGTACCATACATTGAATTGATTACCTCCTTTTTGAAGTCGGCAAAAAACCTATAATAGGTACGTTATACCTACCATATCATTATGGTAATAATATATGAGTTTTCCCATAAAAAAAATGAATAAGGTTATTCATTTTTTCTATGAGTTTTCCAGTTTAGCCACAGCCCACCAGTTGATTCGAATTTCGACAATTATGACCGCGTTAACAATTTGCTGTGCCTTAATAAGCTAATTTATATCTTACTTATAGTAGTACCTCGTACCAATCAGTTGACATTCATCAAAAACTAAAACTTATGTGACGTCACCATATCGCATTACCTCAAGGTAAACACCACCTTTAAGGCATCGCAGAGATGTTAAATAAATTAAAATAATATTTTATTCCAAGTTCATAAACAAAGTTGGGTAAAAAATTGACCTCGACATTTGTTTTGGGTAGAAGTGGAAAGTTTTTCTTTCGTAAGATGTTTTTACCGACCTAAAAAAAAGAGTTAATCAATTCAATGTGTTTGTATGTGATATCGTCGGAATTTGATAATTTTTGAGTATGTTGATCTTGTAAGGCTTCTAAACACGTCTCAAGTTATAACGCGATGTTTCTTTTTTTATTTCAATTAAGTATATGTCAACTGAGGGTACAGGGTAAGTTTCATCAAAATCAGTTTAGTAGATTTTGATATATTTACTTTGTAACTAAAAATTGTGAAACAAAAACCTAAAAAAATAAATAAACCGCCTTCAAAAAGAAGAAAAAGAAAGCTTAACCTTTGAAATTATTTTTTTATAGGTATTGTATAGTATACTTCATTAAAACTATGGTTGGCACTCATTCTGTTTTACCTTTTTAAGGTTCCGTTGTCCAACAAGCAACCCTTATGGTTCTCTCTTTACATATACGAGCAGTTCTTGTCTGTCTGTCTGTCTTTCCACGGTTCAGCTCAGAGACCTTTTAAACAAGAAAACTAATTTGGCGTGAGTATATAGGTATTTCAATCACGACGCCAAAGTGAAATAAGAAAAAATTTTTGGGGCACAATTTCTTAATAAGTACCAATTCGTTGACCTTTCAGAATATTTTCTAATTTGTATTAACATATTGAGAATGAACGGAGATATTATGTTTCGGGGGCTTTCTTCTAATTTTTCAGGGTACCATGTAATCTTAAAGCAAAACTTCGATGCTTAGATGACACTATACGACACTGTAAGGAACACTTAAATTAGAATTCAGCCCACGGGAGGCTACGTCGTTTTATTTTTTTGAGCCATTAAATCGACTAGAGCGCTGACTATTCTCAAATTCGACTTTGTAAAACAATGTAAATCGACTTACCTATCTATCGATCGAGTACCAATGTAAGGATAAACGTAATTAATGAAAATATGTAATATGTTACTGGTGAAAATTACCTAAGCTTTTCTAAAAATCAGTTATCAAAATAATTCTTCTCTGCAACTCTAAGTACTCCTTGAGATTTACGACGTGAGTAGGTAATTAAAACAGCCATAACCGATTGTAAATCACATCTCTTAAGGACCTTGTTACTCCTAAAGTTGCCACAGTAATCCAATAAAAACTTCGTGCCCGCGTTCTTAAATTAGACTTACCTATCTCTGAAATCAGAGGCGGAAGTTTTAAGAAAATAAATAACCTGAGAGCTCCCTGTGTTTTGTTTACCCTTCCGCGCACAGTGGGACTTAGCGTCACATTACCGGGACCTGCGAGTGTCGTATCCTCCCCGGGACATCCGTTATCTGTTACAGCTTGCTTCTTGGATTTATTGACTTTTTTCCCTGCTTTAATTTCCAGAGATTCGGTCGAATGGCCCACGCCAGCACCGGAACATTAACGCTGCCCTAGGGAAATATCGCTTGTGTTTTGTAGCATTTTTAAATTGTCTTTAAGTTAAGCATCGTCCTTGGCTCTTTATTACCCTAAATTCTTTTAGGTAACCTTTAATTTTCTTATTTTACAGCCAATACTTATAGGTAGATACTTACCTGTATCTCTTGTTGCGTCGAGTGGAGTAGATATTTTTTTTTGTTTGGAAATTATTTACGCATTGCATTACTTACTGTATATTTTGTTGTACTGTTAGAAATTGCAAAAAAAAACTCGATGAGAGCAAAAGCAGGAGCGCTTTTGACCTAGAATAAATAAATATTAAGTACGAGTAGGTGTATGTAGTACTTAAGGTGTCCGTAGTTCAATAAATCCTAACACGAAGAATACCATCAATCTTAAAACAGGCACAACTCATGAATCATACAATACATCCCCTAATACGGCAGGTATTGTGACACTTGTGGACAAAAGCTTCTACTCAATAAATAGGTAGGTCTGTCGGTTCACTGTGTATTGCGTGCGTTGCTCGGTGTTCGCTATTGTCGGTGCCCTTTGGGTTATGTCTTAGTTGTTGGTTTAGGATTCCAGCCTGAACTGTCAAGCGTATTAGCTACATACCATTTGCGGCAACGCTCCATACAGTTGCGGCTACGTAAGTTTAAATCTACGGGCGAAACGTGGTTAACACTCTAAAGTTGCAGAACCCAACCCTAAAGGCAAAGATATTCAAGAACTGGTAATACGATCTCGTAAATTTGTTTTCTGTAACTAAATTAGCTACCGTAAAATTCCGAAACTAGGTAAGTAAGAATTATTCATGAAAGCCTTAATGATGTAATAACGTTCTAATCCTATAACATAAAGTGGGTGCTAGGGACGGGCGGTGGGTCGAAAAATTTGTTTAAAAATTCAATACCGTCTATAAGAAACTCGTTTTGAGAACGCAACGGCCTGCGAACACTCCCATTTACCCTTAATAACATGGGAGAAATTGCTCGATTAGTGCGGAAGAGGATACCTACCGATGCTTTCGATTGCGATACGTAGACCGAGACGAAATTTTTTCAGATATTAATGCTTAAGGAAATATAAGTGAGGTGTATCGTATCTTTTTAAGTTCCGAGTTAGACGAGTGTGTGATACTTAAGCGGATAAAACGTCGTTCTGGGGTTTGGTACGTACTTTACCTTTCAGGGGCAGTCAATACTCGGTGGACGCTCGCTCGAACCTCGAATCCGTTCATTCATATCGTGGGATATGTGGTTCCGTTTTCCGATACAGCGGTTTCTAGATAGTGTGTAGTGGTGAGATTCATACAGCATCGGCTCATTGGTCATGAAGCTATTGTTGCTTATTTCGTATTTGTAATGGCGTGTCCTATGTTAAAAGTATAACGAGAATATAAACATTTTACTATTATGTACTTATGTATTTTCCATATTAAGTTTATTAACTTTAAGTTTTATTTTATAGTAGGTATTCTTCCTCTGTCGCATCTCCCACATTTTATTTCTGCTTAGTCCTAAGACCCCTTACACATTGCGACTTTTAGCATCGATGCAGTCGCGCGTTTTGAAAACGCGCTTCAGTATCGCGACTCACGCAATGAAAAGATTTCATTTAGCATCGATACAGTCGCGCGTTAGCATCGTTGCGAAGCGCAACTGCATCGATGCTAGCGCGTTAGTATCGATGTAGTCACCAAAATTCAGTACATAATTTGTCAATTTACAGCTACATCTACATCGCGACTGCATCGATGCTAAAAGTAGCGCAGTGTTTAAATGTTGAAATTTTGCGTCTGCATCGATGCTAGCGCGCGTTAGCATCGCGACTGCATCGCTGCTGAAAGTCACAGTGTGTAAAGGGTCTAAGGTATGACAGGTAGTCAATGCCATTTGTCCACCTTTTGTATATTAGGTATGTACAAAGGTGGAATTGACGCCAGCCTGTAGTAATAGGACAGGTTGAAAAAATCATATTCTTTCATTTCAAAGTGTTTGCTTATAAGGTTTCCAATATACTTAGAAGAAGCTCACTATTTCATGGCATCGAAAGTAACTATTAGATAAATAACTTAATTTGGCGTCCAACACAGCAACACAGTCGTAGGCAAATGAATAAAAATCGGCTAAGTGCGAGTCGGACTCGCCCACTGAGGATTACATGCCAACTAAGGATCCACTTACTTCCACTAAGCCAAAATACTTGGATCCAAAATACCACAATATTTTGATGACAGCAAACATAACTTAGTTTTTCATAGTGTTTGTATAAAGAACAAAGTTATGTTTGCGGTTTTTGTAAATTTGCTTTATCTCAAAAACTACTAGCTCGATCGTTGTAATCATATTTTTTAAAATAACCATGTATTTTTGGGAAAAATTTACACTAGCTTAGATTAAAACTTAGAGGGGGGGGGACGCCTATTTAACAACTTTGGATGCGTCTATCTCCCAAATGTTAGAGTTTCAGAAACAACGGTTACTGGAACCTCGATGTCATTTGAACAGACCTATCTATAGACACCCTACATACATAGGTTGACCAAGTTTTTTTTATTTTTTTAGTTCCATGTATAGGAGCCCCCTCAAATGTCATTATTTTTTGTATAGGAATCGTAAAGCGGTTAACGGAGTACACCTTCCTACCAAGTTCTTTCTGTGTAATGCTAATAGTTTCAGAATAAAGTGGCTGTGACATACGGACGGACAGACAGACAGACAGACAGGCTTGACGAAACTATAAGGGTTCCGTTTTTGCCATTCGGCTACGGAACTCCAAAAATCTGAATAGGCAATAAGAAAATGGCGGAGTTTGAGTGCTCTGCGAGCTTTCATGTCCTCTTTAATAATTTAAGTCCATCAGTGTAATAACGCGATCTTTTAATTTTTCAAGTAAGGCGAATTATCAACATGTTTCTTTACTTAATTACTACCAGTGTAGGTAGGATCTTAGTAGCCTTTTGATTCAGGCACAAACAAAATCAGCGCATAAAACCTTATCAAAACAAGGGATAAAAATGGCGACCCTCAAGCGCTGCGCTATCATAATCTCAGCTTAAAGAAAAAAGAGAGAGGTTACCGGATTAAAAGCATTCAATTTAAATATCCCAGACCTTTGTCCAGTCAGTTTCTGTAGGCAACCGGCCGTGAAATTTCATTTAATCGCCGGAGAAGTGCGTCTCGACTAATGCAGACTGTGAGCTTCACCCCGGGGCCGGTTAATTTATAGCCCAACAAATTTTTATTCTTTCTTGAACTGCTCAATCGCCCATTTTTTACAAGTTAATGAATTGGACTACTTGGTAATAAGCAATTCACTTTTTTACGGCATTTTGGTGTGCTGCGCGATATCGTAACGCCGAAATTTTTTCTCTTGTTTCTGAAGGCGAATGGATGACGAATACAGGACCTACTTATTGCTTACACATGACCAGTTTTTTAAAATTATTATTTAACCTTGGTTATTTTTTAATCCTTATCCTTAGTGTCCAGTCCAATATAATAGATACCAGACCATGTATCCTCTTATTATAACAAATATGTAGTTCTATATAATATCTGGAAATCATAGAATTAGTGAAATTAGGTAGTGCAAAACTTGCCGTGTTACCCCATATCAACCCATGTTTGCCAAATAGGAATAAATAAACACCTACTTACTTCTACTTTTGAATTGGTTTGCTAGCTATTACAGTACCTAAAACCAACGATGCGAGGGCATGTGCCAAAGATGGGATAACATATACAATAGAGCAAATATGCCTGTCGGTGTCATTGTATAAATAAGTGCCCTACGGGATTGGCGTGACCTTCTTGTTGACATCTTTATCGAACGATTTTCGAGATGCGAAGGCGTGGAAAAGTTAAATAAATCCAAGGAGAACATTAGATAAGGGAATGGCTTTTGTAATGTGTTCGGGACGCCGTAAATGCAACCGATGTTCCGTATAAATATCTGTCTGAAACATATGCGCGCGTAAAAACTTTGTGTCGACTTTTTACGTGTTGATTTGATTACCTACGAATAAGATGAGAAATATGAGAACTGAATAGTTGACTGACGTGTTTTTTTTTAAAAAAAAAAGACATAGTAGTAGTTGCATAGGTAACCCTGTAAGAACGAGTGAACGAGCACATACAAAAATAACTGAAATTTAATGTATACATACAAAAATAACTGAAAGTTAATTGCGCTGTAGATGCTAGGCTTTCATTTGCACACTTGCCTTTGACACAGAAAAAAGAAATAATGCTCGTATTCTTATATACTTGCCCCTTTTAACAACGAAGTATAAAAATATACCTATTATAAAAAATAAAACTTTTAAGCAACATACTTAAGCACAACGCGGAGCATTTCAGGGGCGGCGTGTGAAATTTTTGTAAAGCCTTTCTGTTTGTAAGTTATAAGCTTCCGAAAAATTATCCTGAAGATAATCGTATTGCTGCAACAAAATTATGCAGTGATAGAAACGAGCAATTTGCACGGCGCGCCTCTCGTCATGCGTACAGCGCGTCTGATTTATCAACGTCGCGTGTCCGACAATGTTGTTTTATAGCGCCATCACTGTACTACAGCCCATTGCAATCAACCGACAACGCCGCACTGCACTCGACAAATTAAAATACGCCACTGAAATTAAATAAATCGCAACGCTTCGCTTTTGTTTTTGCTATTAGAACGCATCAACTTGCGGCAATTTATGGTTAACAAAATATTACTTAGGTAATATGTGTTTCATCTTACAAAACAAAAAATGGACACCAATCACATACATCGCTCTAATCCCAAAGTAATTGCTATTGCACTTGTGTTTACAATTGTGGTATGGTACCACAACACCCGGACCCGAGACGATGTAGAAAGTTTCGATTTCTACATTGGAAAATAGACCCGAGACCTTTGAGCAGCAACCACGGAGCCACTACACCACGAAAGTCGTAGAAAATTTATTTTACTCGTAACAGCTTTAAAAAATTAAGCCACACTCTATTACACTGACGAACTATAATTTTTCACTTAAATTATGGTTCTACTTACAAAGGTAGCATGTTTTTTTTGGAAAGAGCCGTTGTTTACTCCGCGAAAACAACTGGTGTGTTTATAGTAGTTGGTTGATGTTTATAAAATATTTAGAAAGTTATATTGAAATATTTAAAATGGGAAACGATAAATTCAATAACCGTATGGAAAGTTTTAATTCTAGTGTTCTTAGTCATGATTTCAGAGTTGTTGTATGGGTCTATATTAAGGATGTATGATGACAGTACGTGCTCTGAGCGTTTTGCTCCAAAACGAGGGTATAATTCTGTGAAGTGAACCCTGGGTAGTACTTTTTATATTTGTTATTACTAGCTAGTCTAATTAATCGTATTTTAATAAAATAAATACCCATAAAAATGTTACAACGGCAAAAAGGCCAGTAAAAGTAAGTTGTGGCAAAAGTTAGGTGACTTCTAACCTTAAGCCCTTTAGCCCTAACACTATCAGGGTCCACTATCCCGACCCTCCCCTTGACATGACAGCGACTGGACCGTCCATTCACTAGAGAATAACACTTAGACTCCTTAGCCTAAGACCCCTTACACACTGTGCCTTTTAGCATCGATGCAGTCGAGGTTTTTGAAAACGCGCTTCAGCATCGCCACTTACGCAATGAACAGATTTAATTTAGCATTGATGCAGTCGCGCGTTAGTACCGATGCAGAAGGGCGACTGCATCGATGCTAACGCGCGTTAGTATTTCAGTACAGTCGCCAAATTTCAGTACCTAATTTGTCAATTTCCAGCTTCTGCATAGCGACTGTAATACATTCTAAAAGTATCGCAGTGTGTAAAGGTTGACATGTTGCGACTGCATCGATGCAGTTGCGCGTTTTAAAAACGCGCTTCAGCATCGCGACTCACGCAATGAACAGATTTAATTAAGCATCGATGCAGAAGCGCGACTGTCGACAGTCGATAAAATTCAGTACATATTTGTCATTTTCCAGCTTCTGCATCGCGACTGTATCGATGCTAATGCACGTTAGCATTGCGACTGCATCGATGCTAAAATTAGCGTAGTGTGTAAAGGTCTTATGTATACACTAAATCTTCTCTTTTAAATCGTTTATGGGAAGTACTTCTAGTTTAACTCTTTTGTTTGAAGTCGAACACGTGCCGATTAGATTGCGTTCAAATATCAATGATAATTGTGATAGTTATAATGAAAGTAAATGATTGCTAGAATACCTGTGTTAATTTTTCAAAGCAAAAGAGTTGTACCTACAAACCATTGAATAATATTATACTGTTCATATACCCTTAAAAGGTGAATCATGCCGAGCTTGTGTAATTTTGTATGTGCCATCATGAAATACCCATGCTTATGAATTATTGGATGATTGATTGATTGAACAACAGAAACAGAGAGAGAAAAGAAAACATTATTTTAACAGACATATATTTTGAGATTTAATGCAATTTCATTTACTTAATCGTTGAATGTTACTCAAATTTTAATTATAATGTGTGGTCGTTCTATTGGTCTCAGTGATATGGTAGATGTTGACAGAGATAATAATAAAGGCTGAGTCGAGGCGATTAATTTCCGTAGACAGTAGGATTCATTTTAGCAATCCAGGATCAAGTGATCGACACTAGGAGCTACTCGTATACCTATAAAATATATCATCAAAGCTCAAAATCTCGAAACTGATCTATGTCGAAATATAACAGTGCTTCAGAAACTATACAACATATCACCGGCGCATGTAAATCCATAGCCTAAACCGATTATAAACATCGGCACAATCACGTTGCAAAAAAAATTCATCAAAAATTTGCCATTAAGTGCAAACTTTCGAATGACCCTCTGCTACTTATAACAAATACTTCATATTAACTGTGATTGAAAACTTAACACACAAACTTTACGACGATAGAGCGATTTTTACTGATTAAACCACTCAACAGGCCAGGGGTGCGAAACAAACAACAGTTTAAAACGTACGGTATGGTCTGTCAAATGGCAAAGAACAAAGGGTTTGACAGGTCATATCGTACGTTTTGAACTGTCAAATGAATACGATTGCTTTACACAATTCCAGCTCTGATATTACAAGATCAATAAAACATCACATACTTATTGACATAGCAGTTCCAAACACCCACAACCTTCTTCAATCTACAATAGCAGAAAAACTTTTAAAATGTAAAGGTTTAAGTGTCAAGCGTATGTGGAAATTGAATAGAGTTCCAGTAGTTTAGTCTACAACTGGACTTATTCAATAGCTGTTGCACCAATTAATGCAATCACTTGATTTGCCAAAATTTACTTACACACATCTACAGAAGGCAGTTTTTTTTAAATACTTGCAGACTTGTCCGCAAGTTTTTGCAGGTAGAAGACACCAGTCAACAACATTAGACTAATCTCACACACAACATGGCTACATAAGTATACCCTCCATACTAATCCTGCAGTTTCTCAGGAACTCAGCCATAGTTAGACTTATTACAGATAAGGCACTTGGCAGTTTGGAGTCCCTTATAACCCCCGCGGTCGGTGGGTATCAAAACTGCATTCCTGACGCAAAACAAAAGAAGCAAGTAATATAATTAAAAATAATCCTTTATTGCATACCATAAACATAATTACACAAGATAGCATCTTATATATTCGCTATTAGTACAGTTTAAGCGGTCTTATTGCTTGAAGGAATTTCTTCCAGACAACCTTCAGGTAAGAAAAAGTATGAATAATTAAAGAAGAGGCATGGCATGTAAGTAGACATTTTTATAAAGAGAGATAAGACAGGAATAATAATAACACATTACATTAAATTACATGTTAATATAAATAATCATAAAATACTCACCATAATTCAAAATACAGAGATGTAAAGACGCGTTGTTATTTTGACCCAGCTTAAGTTTAAGCCTAGGCTCTGGGCCTTACAGTTAATTCGCTTCTGCCGTAGCAGGCAAGGCTCCTAGATATTTATAGGGCATGTTCGTCAACGTCAGACGCGCCGCTCGCGCGGAGTTATTAGTCAGCAGGCGATATCATTTGCACTCGGTGCTGACACATTACCAACGGCGGTAATTCATCCATCTATGGCACTTTCTTTGACTATTTTATGCTCTTAACCATGCAGTTTTGTAGTTTTACGCTTTTGTTGTGTAATTTTTACGTATTGTTAGGCAGAGGACTTGCAACGCGTGGCATGTTTGAGATTTTTTAACGTTCGGTTAATATGAGATGTTGACGACAAAGACAAATGTGCTAAGCAGTGTGTTAAAATTAATTAAAAAAAAACGGCTAATGCGTGTCGCCCACTGAGGGTTCAGAACTTTGACCGAATTAGGGATCCACTTACTTCCACTAAGCCAAAATACTACAATATTTTGTTGACAGCAAACATAACTTCGTTTTTCATAGTGTTTGTACGAAGAACTTAGTATGTTTGCGGTTGTGGAAAATGTGCTATATCTCAAAAACTTATAAATAAAAATGGTTTTGGGAACCTCTATGTCATTTTAAAAGACATCCGTAGACACCCTACGTATAGGTTTGACAAAAAAATATTTTCGGTTTTAGTTTTATGTATGGGAGCCTCCCTTGTTTTTATTTTTTTTGAGAATCGTAAAGCGGTTAACAGGATACATCTTACTACCAAGCTTCAACAGTGTGATGCTTATAGTTACAGAATAAAGTGGCTGTGATATACGGACGGACAGACTTGACGAAACTATAAGGGTACCGTTTTTTGCCATTCGGCTACGGAACCCTAAAAAAACTGATGGATTTAAACTTCAAGCTAAGTTACGATATTTTAAGCTTCTAGTTCATCATTAAGAAATATCTAGTTCTAATTGTATATGCATTCACAAAATCTACCTAGACTAGTTGCTAGCCTTCTCGGAAACCCTGAGCTGTATACGACATTTAACTACAGACATCTCGAAAGTGACGAAATTTCTTGTTGCCTATACCGTTCCAGTGCTGGGCAAAGGCCTTACCTCAACTGTGAGGTAGTTTGAGCCATACTCCAGCAGGCGGGAGCAGACTAATCTTGCTGTCAGATGTTATCAAGCCACCCAATAAGTTTCTGACTAGGCCTAACGACTAATATCAGCCGATATTAGCCGGGACTAACGGCTTTACCTTCAGAACCACGGAGATGCTCGTGATATACGACACTTACATGGGCGGATAGGTCACCCATCTAAACACGACCGCGCCGTAGGTTGTTTTACATCTTTATCACTATCGAAGCACTACTACCACTGCGCTATGATCATTTTCTCAAACGACGAACTTACTGCTGATAAATTATGTACTGTGCCATCGGTCACAATAGCCTAATTGCAATCATGGCTATCAATTTAACCAGCTTTCCGCGGCAGGCTCGTCCCTTTCAGCGTCGTTCCGATTGCATTTCAATTTTGTCGATCGCCAAACGCTTTGGTGAGTGGAGCTTAATCTTTGAACGGGTGGTTTTATATGGATAAAAAAAATACTGTTATTTTATTATTACTATTCATATTATGTATTTCTTTTTAACGTAGTTATTTTTACCTTTCTTGATCGATAGCTACCAGTAAAGAAACTATCTGTTACTTTGTCACGCGTAGTTAAAAGATTGTTACGTCATTTTTTGCCTATAGGTTTAAGACCTCGAGATGGACACATTTTAATATCATTATCTAAGGGGTTAAAACGGCCTTACTATTTGTGATATGCAGGGAATTCCGTCACGTAAGTTTCATTACGGCTGCTGCACTGTTATTGATCAAAAGGCCAATTTAATAAATCTCTGTATAAAACAAGCTGATATATTTAGCGCAGTATCGAAATCAAAAAGGATTTACGTAATGATGCGGTCTCATTAATGATATTGTCAGAATTTATGTGCGATTCATGTTTGACGGGCATAAATAGGTTAAATGGCAGCCACTGCTGCTGCGGTCGCCTTTAAAGGATATTTTCTCTTGTCTGATTTGTCAAGCTGTAAAAATATTATAATAACGTTAAATTGCTGATATAGGTAGTTTTAATTGATACATTTCAGATTTCCATAGTTTATCAGTAAGTCAGTATAGTTCAGTTGGTTTTAATATCAAATGGATGCTGGTTATATTGCTCAATAATGCCTGCTATAGGGAAACCGCGAAACTGCGACGTTTCTGACGTCATTTTTGTCATCTTCTCCCCCCAATTTATGTACGGACAACTGCCAGTCAAGGTAAACGCTGCGGTATCCTAAACAATTGTAATAAGGGCTAGATTGCAATAAAATTGGGTAGCCTGATGTGATGGCGACTGTACTTCATATTATTAGTATAAAAATATAAAAAAATACATATTAATGAACGGAGTACCTTTATTGGGAGGAAAATGAAAACGAAGGCGAAAAACGTGACGTAAGGAACGACTCAGTTTTGCGGTCAATATAGAGTCGTATAGTACGAGCAAGTGTCAGTGTTTATGTCACCTACTTTGCTAAAAGTTGAAACATCCATAGAAGTGTCATCTCCTATGTAAATCCAAAATATCTACGACATTCTAAAACATGTCGCCTCCACGTAAACACCATAATGGAGCTCCGCACCGTAATTGAAACTGTCGCAGCGTCCATATTTGCCCGTTATGTACTGCCTTGTAGCAATTAATAAACAGTGTCCAGCGCTGAATAAACTATCAGCAATGTCGTAAATCAGTTTCAGTTACCATGTGCGGGACGGAGTGTGGACTGCTCGATAAGCTGGTTCTAGACTGACGAGACTGATCGCAGCCAGTCTGCCAGCCAGCACAACTGGACCCCTTACTCAACCCAACTCTACTTACCCACTTCAGTAAACAGCAATGCTAAAAGGAACCCCGCAGTTCACAATCTAGTGGTCAGATGAGCAACATACCGAGGTACGTGTGTACGCGCTCACATGTTTCGAGTACATCACATGTACTCGAGCGACGGAGTAGATTTTGACAGATCACTACGAACGGGAGAATTTGATATTGGAATTTTGAGCTTACTGCAAGCTGTTTTATAATACAAAATCACCTTTGTTTGTTGTTTTCAGACTAGACCAGACGTGGCATAGACAGAGATGACGATGGAGTGAGCTCACGCAGAAGAAGCCTGTTCACTTTGACTTAAAAAAATGGGCTATAATCAGTGAGCGTCAGTCATTAGAATCGTTATCACCAGTAACGCAGATCATTGCAGGAATAAAGCTTGAATGGGTTTGTACGTAATGCAAACGGTTGTGCAACTTAACCAATTCAGAAGTTACAAGAACAGTAAACACGGCTTGAGCAGCATTTATAGCACTTTGGAATCGCGTTAACGGCCTTACAAGACGGCATGGCACATTGATTCAGAAGATTGTGATTAGTAAAAGGGTTGAAGCACGGTTGAAGTACTATGTATTAAGGCACTTACGATTATTGAAAAGTGTGATGGTTAATTCGACCTGTACATACTGTACCTACTTATTTGACATAAAAATAGATTTTTCAAGAATTCGAGAACGAAGATATTAAATTTAAAAGTAACTTATTTATCTTTTTAGATTACACGTTATTAACGAAACTTTCAGTAGAACAAAAACTGTATTCAAAACTTAAAGTCCATAATTCCCGCCGACGCTATACAAAATAATCCTCAAGCTACAGCAGACACGTTACTTTGCACGAAACTTAATATCCACCCGTTCAATAACCTAAGTAAAGTGAAAACGAAGTGAGGGCGCAAGATGAGGCCGATTTGACTTCACGTCGTGGTAGGTATTACCGTGTTCCCTCAGGAAGTTTCATTAACTGGTGATATTGCGTTACAATGTGCCGCAGAAGACGGCTCGTTGTGGATGGACAAATGGAACAAACAGTACACTTTAATACAATAAACTGCAATCGCAAATCTTTAGTAGGTAACGACCATGGACAAACGACCCATGGAATTTATCCATCGATGCTGTTGTCACAGATTTAACCCAATAAATTTAATAATAAGCCGGCGACTGATATGAGGATGTTGCTGTAACATATCATTTTGGCCAAGCGTTTTACTTGTTTTTTTACCAACTTCGAAAAAAATGAGGTAATCAATTCGATCTGTATGTATTTATATTGTCAGAATTAGATAAAATTTTAATATATTTTAGCACAATTTTATAATAGTATGTATGTTTGTTTCAAAATTTCTCGGAAACGAGAAATTATGGCGAGATGATTGTTTTTGAAGTGAAAACTTCTTTAGCGGCGTTGAGCACTTTTGTGGGATGGGGGAAAAATGTGAAACTCGCGTCAGGACACGTGGGCTGATCGAAAAAGCGTAAGACGGTTGGCGAAATTATGGATGTAAGTTTTTTTTTAGTTCAATTACGTATAGTTGAACTCAACTCCGGTCCAGTAGTTTTTGAGATATGAATGATAACTAAAAATCATGAAATAAAAATGTAAATCGTAAATTCTTGGAGTAGAAAAGCTTGACTTGACATCATGCACCAATAAAAAAAAACTCTTGAATAGAAGACGAACTAATGCGTTATTGTAAGCTTTTTGTCAATTTTTGAAGGCAGATTATTTTTTGTAAAAAGAGTTGTTTCCAATTTTGTTTATTGTTGTTATTTACTTGTTTCTGAAGTTTACGCGAATGTTACTCATCGAAATAAAACAACTTTTTTACGGATTAACTTTTCGCGAGTTTATTAATTTTATCCCGACGTTTCGAACACTTTACAGCGTTCGTGGTCACGAGTAGACTAAGATGTTATTTGTCATTTACAGAGTTTTGAAAAATATACACTACCGTCACTCAATAATATTAATTAAGGTTCCTATCCACGCAGAAAGAGCTAACTGTGTCTTGTGATCTTGCAGTGAGTAGTCTAGCTTGGGTCCTAGTTAGAACTGGATCCCATGCAGGTGGAATTTTCCAACCATCTTCTCTGTTAAAATTTGGATGTTTTCTTATTTCTATAGCTTCGCGTAGCATACGTGGAATGAACCGATGTTCTTTTGACAGTACTTTGGGTTGGTCAAAACGTATGAAGTGGTTGGGTTTGTCTAAGGCATGTTCACACACTGCAGATTTTAAGTTTCGTCTATGTTTAACGTCAGCTATATGTTCTTTTATTCGCACGCCTATACTTCGTTTGGTTTGCCCGATGTAGGAAAGGCCGCAGTCACATTCCAGTCTATACACCCCTGCATCTTGAAGAGGTATGGTGCACTTGACAGGTGGTAAAAATTGGTTAATCTTCTTTGGCGACTTGAAATAAGTCTTGATTGAAGCTCGCTTCAAGATATTCCCAATCTTGTCAGTGACCCCCTTGATGTAAGGTAGTACGGCAGGTGGGCGTTCAACTATCATGGGCTTGGCAATGGCATGGGGTCTGCAACGACGTGGTACTGGAAGCTGGTTGTCCCGTAGTACCTTCCTTACATGCTGAAGTTCAGCAGCCAGGTGTCGGTCGTCGGTAGCCAGATGCCCAATGCTCTCTGAGATATTTGTCTGTATGAGTGGCCTTTCTAAAAACTGTGTGGCTAAGTGTGTTATCAGAATTCCTAGTAAGTAAAACATCTAAGAAAGCTAGTTTATTGTTTGCCTCAATTTCCATAGTAAATTGTATTTGTGGATGAATAGAGTTAAGATGGTTCAAAAAAGCAGAAACTTTATCAGTGGGTAATATTGTGAAGGTGTCATCTACGTACCGTTTATAAAACCTTGGTGATATGGGTGATGTGTTCAAAGCTGTGGCCAAAATCTTCCATGAAGATATCAGCAACAACAGGTGATACTGGGGAACCCATCGCTACACCATCAATTTGTATGTAGAATTCACCGTCCCATAATAAATAGCCAGATGTTAGGCAATGCTCTAATAGTTCTGCATACTCTATGGGCATATCCAATTCAACTAACTTCCTTCTGGTAATTTCAATGCAGTCTTTCACAGGTAAACTTGTAAATAGGGACTGTACATCAAAACTAGCCATTGTTTCAACTTCTGCCAATTGCAAGGTTTTTATTTGGCTTATGAAGTCATAAGAATCCTTAACATGTGCCGTAGTTCCTCCTCGTAGTACAGGTAGTGTTTTCGCCAAATGCTTCGCCAGCTTGTACGTTGGGGAATCAATCTGACTCACAATAGGACGATATTGTTGTTATTATAACCCTATTATTAATCATCACCTACATCTGTCTTTTTTTAGTTAAGTTTAAAATAAGGCACATAGTTAATTAGTTTCATCAGAGTGTTCTGGTGTCTTTCTTTGGGCTGTCTTGCTACGGTACGAGCGCTGTGTTTTGACCTAATTAATATATCGCCACGGGACAATACGTGTACACGCCACTAATTTTGATGAATTGTGCGCCTAACTTCGTATAGATTTTATTGATATCATTAAGAATGAATTTTGGGGATTATATTTTGACTAAAATATTAAAGTATTTAATACTATGAAAAATTATAATTTTTCACAATGTAGCAAAACATACTATAATTGCACTTATCTTTAAGTATTTATGGTAGATAAAACGTATCACGCATTAAAACATTGTAGCTATCTACCCATTTCATCTAATGTTATTCTTAACTTGCGTAACCCTCTGCCCGCATGTATATTTAAAATAACATAGCAATACTCATACCAGAAACCTAATTATTTATCCTAGAGCCGTGATCCCTGCAATAACACAGAGTTGTTAATACCTACAATAATACTCTGCTAGATGAGGGATGTGCCCGGTGCAATATTAGCAAAGAGCGTCGCAGCTCGCCACACATATAAGCAATCCTATAATTACCTCAGTTGAGAGCGGCTCACCTTTCATTGCCCGTAAACCTGGATAGCTCTACAACGGCGGACCGTCCTATTGCACTATAAAGTGCCAGCTAATAGGGATTACTACACTTTCCCGTGCTAGATTTAACTTTGATAGGTAACTACTTTATGTAAATTTTAGCTCATATTTTATAGCACGACTATAAGCCTTACAGGGTCGGAATTTGGGCATGGAAGTCAAGGTACAGTTTGAATGGGTTATTAAACTCGAAATTCGTTGTTCCTGCACTCGGTATTGTTTAAAACAATATTGCACCTCGGTTACAACGGCTTACGTGAGGGATGAGTGACCGTAATAACTTATGTCTTACTTTAGAATTCCGATTTTATTCTCGCGGAAGAGTAATATTAGAGTATATAAAGTGACTCAAAAGTTATCGTAACCTATAAATAACAAAAGGGTGGGTCGGAGAAGTGGGTTGAGTGTTCTCAAATACCAAAGGAATCAAATTCGGTTACTAGGTTGTTTTATGAAGCTTTGTTTAAACTTTTAAAAAAGTTTACAAGTCAAACAATTACTTGTTATTTCAAGAATACTCGACTTCATCGTATTACACCTACTCGTAACTCATAATACCTAAGTATAGTGATAGGTACAGGTAACTCGGTGTGTTGAAAACGATCTTATTCGATAACAATAATAACAAAATATTCAATGCAGTCAGTAAAATATACGCAGGGCAATACATAATTAATATCAATTTACTGACAAACACCATCGATCTGACAGGTCTAGTGATGTCCATCACCATATGTGCTAGTGTTGTCTACCATTATAAAGCCATAATCGAGTATCCGTCTAACAGTAGCAATCTAGTAGTTGTACCCAGGGTTAAGTCGTTAACTAAAATGACAAGCTGAAGCCTCAAAAATATTGGACTCTAATAAAACGTTTTTTCCTTTACCCAATGGTTGTCTGGAAGAGGTCGCTTCTAGCGATAAGACCGCCAATGTTGAACTAATGATTTGTCTGTAATGTTACTGTTTCTTGTGTCCTTACTTGTGCAATAAAGAATATTTATTATTATTATGTTGTCTTTTCCATTCTGAGGTTGAGGTTTCATCATGAGGTTCCGGACCTTTGGAAGGCGTACATTAGGCCGAAACCAACACGCAGAGGCTCTTTAGACAACATTAACCAAGCTGTGTGACACAAACCAACGATTATCCCTGTATGCACTATACAAGTGCACCCAAGAACAACCCCCGGTTTGTCTAGGGCTATTGCAAGATATAGACACAAAGAAACTGAGTTATGGATGTGGGTGTTAGTTAGGTGGACCTATCTGGGACTATGGAAGAAGTATAGCCCCCGCCTGACTTATGTTTCTCACACGGATAAAATTCCAGGCGGTGACTTGCACACTGAGTCGATGGACCACCTAAATAAGTTTCTAGCACAAAGTGACGTAGACAACAAGTGGGCAACACCAGTTGAGGTGTTAGTGGAGTGGAGAGGTGTACCACAGCTCTCAGGACAAATCCGGTAATCGTTCTCAAGCATCAAGCATCTTACTGGCACACTTCCTTCCCCCAAGCATCTCTGCTCTAGCGAGTCTCCACTGAAGCCAGCCAATGAAGGCAAGCAAGAGGTGGCAGATCCTGTCCCTCGTCAGCGTTCTCTCCGCCCGGCCAGTAAAGGCAAGACAGAGATGAAGAACAGGGCCTCTCCCAGGAGCAATCAGGTACGTGGGGTCGCTACTGCCCAACAGCTTGCCACAAGCTTCGTGTTTATTATTATTATTTTTGTTTGTTTCTAATGTCTCAGCTGAAGCTGGTATTTGAAAAAATCATCTACTGGCACAACCAAGTAGAATGATCTTTATTACGATTACGAGATTTCTTCCTGAGATATTGCAGGATCGTCTTGAAGAAACCGACGTACAATTCGGCACGTATTTAAAACAGCTGCCTTTTGCATGGTGATGTATGTATTTTGTGGCAGTTCAAGAAGTTTGAGACTTTGATGGAGATGTTTCGGTATGATGCCTGTGCTGGAGAGTACCAGCGGCACAATGTATACTTTTTCCAGATTCCAAATCCTTAGTATCTCTTCTTTCAGCTCTGAATATTTTTGTATTTTATCTGATATTGATTTTTTTTATGTTATGTGTATTGGGGACGGCTATGTCAATTAAAAAAGCTATTTTGTGTTTTTTGTCAACTAATGTTATATCCGGTCTATTGCAATGGATAGTTTTATCAGTTAAGATGGCTCTATCGAAGTACATTCAGTGGCTGGGGCTCTCCAGGACTGCTTTGGGTGAGTATTGATAGTATGGTTCTATTTTAGGTGGTAATAATTTGTGTTTGACGGCGAGTTTTTGATGGATGTAATGTGCTATCTGGTTGTGTCTGTGTGTGTAGTCGTTTTGAGTTAGTACGGGGCAAGCGTTGATTATATGTTGTATAGTTTCAGGATTTCAGTGGCATTTTCTGCACCTGTCATCTAACGAATTAGGATCCTTAATAAATAAAACTTCCTATAATATTTTTGTGGACAACTTGGTCTTGTATGGAAATTAAAAAGCCTTCAGTTTCAGGAAACAGGTAGCCTAATTTCAACCATTTGTTTGAAGCTTCGGGATCGATATGGGGTTGTTCTAAATCCTGTATATGTCTTCCATGCAACTGTTTTCTGCGCCATGTATCTATTTTATCTTTTTCTATATTCTCCGGACTCCGATTTTGTGTTGTATCAAGTTTTTTCAGGTTTAACGGTGTAAGGTTGTCATATAATTCAACTATTGTTTTGTGTATTGTGCTTTTGCTACTATTTTTAAAGAACTGTTTAATGCTTACTATCTGTTTTTCCCATAATGCTTTCAAATCAATAAAACCTCTTCCTCCTTTCTCTCTTTTGATGGTCATTCTTTTTATAGCCGATTTCGGGTGTAAATATTTATTTTTCGTTAAATTAGTCCTAGTTTTAACTTGTAAATTTAATATATCAGTAGTAGTCCATTATAACCGCAAATGAATAGGTTACCACAGGTACAGCATATGTGCCTCGGGTCGTAGACGCGGGGGCGTCCGCTTCCCACTAAGAGGCGCGATGGTGTGTAATGCGTTCTACGCATCGTCGGGACATCGAGCCGGAGGATAACCTCCTTCGGCGCTGGAGGCAGGGGCACTTGCCCTCTTCAGATCGGGTGAGACCGTGTGTCGGTCTAGTCAGTGAGGGGCCGCGGATGTGTGCTTATGGCGCTGACTCGTGGCCCCGAACTCATGGCTCCCGAGAACGCCGCTGGTTTTTAGTGGGTATGCCCCAATCGGGGAGAGTCCCACATAACCTGCTGCCTTCCCCCGAGGGCGGCAGGTATGCGTAAAGCATTTTCCAGCGAAACAAAAAAAAAAAAAAAAAAAGGTACAGCATATGTATTTAGAGCCTTGAATAAATTTTTAGAGTTCAGGTGTTTTTTGCATAATAAACTTACACTCCTCAGATATTCTGTCATTAAACCTTGTTTTATTTGTGTATGGTTTATGTATTTTTTCTGCTTTAATCCTAGATATTTGTATGTTTCATTTATGTCCATAGCTTTAATATTTATTTCGTCACCTAAATTGTAATCACCTTCTTTTATTTTTCCCTTGTGAATATGTAGTGTTTTACATTTATCTAACCCAAAAGTCATATGTATGTCTTTACTGAAATTGGTTGTTATTTCTAAAAGAGTTTTCATATCACTAACCGACTTACCATACAGCTTGATGTCATCCATGTAGAGTAAGTGTGATATTGTACAATTATTTGTCAATTTATATCCTTTCGCTGACTGATTGAGAAGACTAGAAAGAGGGTTGAGGGCGAGGCAGAACCATAAAGGACTCAAGGAATCACTCTGAAAGATTCCATTATTAATTCGTATTTCGTCTGTGGTTATTTTATTACCTCTAGTTGTCAAACATAAAGTGGTTTTCCATTTAGTCATTGCGTCTTCAAGAAAAGTAATTATTGTTGGATTAATTTTATATATTTGGAGAATTCTTATCAACTATGAATGATGTACACTGTCAAACGCCTTTTGGTAATCTATGTAGATTAGGTGCAAATTCTTATTGTTTTTGTTAGCATGTTTTAGTACAACTGAGTCTATAATGAGTTGTTCCTTGCATCCCCTATAGCCCCGCCTACACCCTTTTTGCACGTCAGCCAGAATATTGTTTTTTTCTATGTGTGAGTTAATTTTACTTGCTAAGCACGAGGTTATAAGTTTGTAGAGCGTTGACAAACAAGTGATTGGCCTGTATTGTGATGGGTTACCTGTATCTAGGCTCTTCGGTATCATATAGGTTATGCCCTTAGTAGCAAAATCTGGCACCTGTTCTTCACCCTTGATTATGCTTGTGCATTTTTTAGCAAGTAAATTATGGAAGACTGTCAGTTTTTTATACCAAAAATTTTGTACCCAATCTATCCCCGCTGATTTCCAGTTTTTCATTTTTCTAGTTACTACTTCTATTTCCTCTTTTGTAACGTCAGAAAATTCCATTTCTCCTATGCTTTCGTACTTTGTATCTTCCTCTTTTATCCATTCAGCGTCTTCATTATGAAAAACTTCTTTTTCCCATAGGCCGGCCCAGTAGCTTTTAAGTTCTTCCTCCTCCGGCAAAGCTGTCTGATTTCGACTGTCGGTATTATTACTATCAATCTTTAACTGTCTGTAGAAACTTTTTTCCCTTCCTGTAAATAGTTTATTGTCCGTTTTTCTTTTAAGAGCTTTGAGATAGCTAGCTAATCTGTATGCTTTAAGAACCAATTTTTGTTTAAGTGTATCTAACACATCTTGAGGTGTAGAATTATTGCCTTCATGAGTTAAGTGAACTCTATTTTTGTTTAAAAACACTTGAACTTTCTGGGTTAATTTTCTAGATCTGTTATTGTTATTAATGTAATGACTCAATCTTCCATTATCTACTCTCAATGCTGCGATGTCTTTTTCTAACCTGATCTTCCATGCCTTTTTCTCCGGATTCGATTTCCTTTTGAAGACTCCTGTATTTCCGCCTATTTTATATCCTAACCGAATACTTATCACTGCTGCCACACAATATACTAAAGTATGTACCTCGGAGATCGTCGCATCATAGTTCAAAAGATCGGGTAATATATCTGTATTAAATAAATTTACTAATTTGTATAAATTTTTGTTCTCTCTAAGTCTTGGCAGCCTTGGCCTTTTTTCTGCGTTCATATTTGAGTAGTCATCTAACATCTTAAGTTGCAATTTTAAATCGTTTACAGAGCTGACCAAGCTATTTTCACCTCAGTTATCAAAATTATTAATACTATTATTGTGCTGTGATTGTTGTGTTTGCTCGGTAGGAGATGTTTGGGGGTATTGTGTGTTTGTGGTTTGTGTATAATTTTCTGCCTGTGAAAAATCATCTGATGAGTGTAATATATCATTCTCCCAGATACCTTCCAAGTGTGTCATATTTTTGTTGAGCCTAAGCTCTTCTGCTACTTCGTTTTTTATTACCTGAAGTCTGTCTCTATTGATATATCTGTTTATCATGATAAGTCTCTTTTGATCTGCTATCCTTTGTTCTGTTATATGCGCTAAGTGTGGAAATGTTTCAATGAATGTTTGGTGAAGTTGGTGTCTGTATGCC
Organism: Pyrausta purpuralis; assembly: GCA_963924145.1. Taxonomy (NCBI): domain Eukaryota; kingdom Metazoa; phylum Arthropoda; class Insecta; order Lepidoptera; family Crambidae; genus Pyrausta; species Pyrausta purpuralis. Next base: position 19,813,578 of record OZ001643.1, on the reverse strand, counting down.
GTAATATTACTTTCTAATTGTGTTATTTTATAATAAGCTCTCATGATTGCCTCATTATGTTCAGTTGTGGACAATGAGATGGGTCTCATTCTAACCCGTGGTGTTGTTGGTTGAAAATTCCTATCTATATAAGTTGCGCTTGTTATTTGTGTACAGTTATGTTGAGTGTTTTGTGAAAGGTTTGATTGTAGTTCGACTTGCACTTCTCTATATATTTCATTAATTGTAACCTGTGGTACTAATTTTCTTTGCATTATTGCACGTCGCTGGTCTCCTATTCTCTGCCGACTTACGTCTTTCATCTCTGGGAATTTCTCAATAAAATTTTGGTGCAGTGGTTTCAGGTAAGTTTTTGTGTCCGTTTCTAATTTAGTTATTTGAAAGTATTTGCGTAAGATAAATTTATTCATTTCTGAGCTCCATCTCTTACGCTTTTCGCTATTGGTGGTGGGTGCAGAAACTTCGACTGATAGCGCCGTCTGCACAACATCCTCCAACTGCATACTACTTATTGACGAAGGTGTCGGTGAACACCTGTATAATGAATTACTAGACCCTTCTGATGAAACTGGGCTATTCCCTCTGAATTTTGTATCCCTATCTATTTGCTCGGCTGTAATAACTTCGGGTTTATCCCCAGCAAGGGCCCGCTTGCTCAGCTCCTTACCACCGACGGTTCGCATACTGTGGCATCCAGCGTCGGCTCCAGATGCGCCCCGGCGATAGCCCCCGGGCAGCGACATTATTCGCACACGTCCACTTCTTAGCTCCATATTGATGGGTTCTATAATTATTACTTCATTAAAATATGTTAAGATTTTCCTAACCCACATTAGGATTTCGATGTACCAGTAACTTGAGTGGAATTAAGATGCAAGTTGTCCACTTAATTAACTCATGATTTCTTTATTTGTATAGTCATGTTACATAGTGGTTAGATTTAAGCACGTTTAATACATGTAGCAAATTAGCAATATTTTTAAACATTGTGTAAAGTGTTTGTGTCAGGTAAATTAGAATCAAACGAAACACATGTAGCAGATTAATTAGGCATAACGAGCACGATATTCATGTTTAGTTGTACTTGATAACTAAGCCGCTAAGTTCGCCACTCTCCTTGAGTAGTGAGCCCGCAATCCACAACAATAGATACGCGTATAACATTCAAGTTTGACATTAATTCAGCTGAGAACTAATGTTGATTTTGCGAGCGATTTACTAGTACATACAACGGCACGTCAAGGTAAACACTGCGGTAACTTATTCAGTTGTAATAAGGGCTAGTTTGCAACAAATTTGGGTGACCTGATGTGCTGGCCACTGTACTTTAGTTTCATTTAGGCATCTATGATGGTTATGATTCGCGGTATTGTGGCCATCAAACTTTGTTATACCTAATCTCATTGAACCACGTTTCAGTAAGGGCGAGTGAATATTATTTAATAAGATTCGTACTAAGTTACAATTAATTGCGTGGTGAATATTAAATTGACATTGATGTTGACGTTGATTTAAATTTATTTGAGGTACATGTAAACTACTCGTATATTGCTTTTATTTAAGAAAAACGGTTAAGTACGAGTCAGACTCGCACACTAAGGGTGCTGTGCCAACTTTAACTGAATTAGAGATCCTTTTACTTCCACTTAGCCAAAATACCACAATATTTTGTTGACAGAAATATAGCTTTCTTTTTCATAGTATTTGTATGAATAACAATGTTATGTTTGCGGTTATTGAAAATGTGCTCTATCTCAAAAACTACTACTTCGATCTCGTTCAAACCTATTTCCGTTGAAAATCTCTGTCAAGATCTACATCATGTATTTTTTTAACAAGGGGGAGAGGGGCGCCCATTTCACCACTTTGGAAGCGTCTTTCAAACGTTAGACTTATAGAGAAAATAGTTTTAGAAACCCCAATGTCATTGAAAAAGACCTATCCATAGACGCACCCTACACGCATAATATTTTTTTTTTTAGTTAAAGATTCATGTATGGGACACCCCCCCCCCCCCCCCCCTTCCCCTTAACATCTTTTTTTATGAGAATCGTAAAGTGCTTAACAAGATACATCTACCTACTAACTACTACTCTCAACTGTGTAATACCAATCGTTTTAGAATAACAGACTTGACGAAACTATAAGGGTTCGGTTTTCTGCCATTCGGCTACGAAACCCTAAAAATGCGTAGTACTGTATATGTACAGAGTAATATGACACTATTTACTCTTTAAGTATCAAGTAGTTCGTAAAATAGCGCAATCTGGCGTATTCAAACTTAGTTCACTTAATATACTTACCTAACTGGGCAATTATGAAGTAAGAAATGAATGAATTCTGTAACCTATTCGGGTATGTTGAAGAAACACAATGCTGAAAAGGCGCTAATCCCGTAACAAAAGCTTAATCCGAAGCTTTTGAAGACGAATGTGGATAATTTTAATAAATGTGCGCTACGGTTTTATATATATGTATATTCTTGTTTTGTTTTGATCAACACGTGCATTTAAAATTAGGTCGCTCTATGTTTAAGGATTTGTAGATCACACTTTAATTAATTGATGCATATTGTTTGTTCGTAAATTTATTTATTTCGAATCAGACTGCAGATTTTAAAAATACAGGTCAGGACATTTTTATCATATGATATGATACATAAGACGTTACTTGGCTCCAAATTTGATGATTCTTAGTTCACGGTGAGTACCTGTAGGGAATCAAAATTCTCTTGCGAGTGCCGAAAATATGCGAAAATTTGAAGCATAAACGGCTTTGGCTTAGAATGTTTTTAACACTAACAGTGTCATATTTTATATTCATAAAGATGAAAAAGGAAACGGGACTTGAACCAGCAACTTTGTGGCTAAACGGGCCAAACGCTCTTCCAATTGAGCTACCGTGCCGTTGGTCCGACTGGGCGAAATTAATGGTCCCTTATGAATACCTACGTCATAATGCGTGTTTCGTAAACGGCTGTGTTTTTTTTGTTTGCGTTGGCTTCGAAGTAAGAGTGTATTTTTTTACAGCTCCAAAAGACGGTAGATTTCAGTATTTGATATAAATTCCAGCTAGATACCTTAACGTGTTCCTGGAAAGAGGGCCTTGAAGTAAAAAAAAAAAGTTTATTGTCCCACTTCAAATTACAGTAACAGTTGTACATGTTGAACATAGTATTCCCACACATCCTTTGGACATTCCCACACATCGTCATCTAGCCCCAAAGTAAGCTACTCAAAGCTTGTGTTATGGGTGCCAGACAACGGATAATAATACTTAAATACTTTTTTGTTTGTAAATACATACATGATATACATAGAAAACACCCAGACCAATACAAACAGACATGTACATGCAAACAAATGTTTGTATTGTGCATCAATATGATGTCAACAATCAACCAACCACCATCGAACTAGGAATTAACCTGTATGTGGTGGTAGGCATCATGAAGATGTTCTCATTTGATTACATTTATAAGTGGGTACACATTAAAGAAGTGGTAGGTAAGGTAAACATTGAAAAAGGTGAATACATTAATTCCCAAACTAGAAAAACTGTGTTTTGGGAATTTATAATCCTAAACTTGCAAAACAAAGTGCAGGCAAATATTTAAAAATAAAAACAATAATAATAATAAAAGAAAACATAAATGAGTAACACAATGCACCACATTGTGTTACTCATAAATAACGTACCGACGGACGGACGATGTTTTCTTTCTTTCTTTTTTAAGATGCGTTACCCCTAATAATTATTCGATTATGATCTTGTAGGTACTTATCTGTATTAGAATTTATCATACCTAGATTACGTAACTAAGTATAGCGTAGCAGATAAACTTAGCACGTAGATATAAGTTAACAAGCCAGAGTTATGTCGGGTTTAAGACTTATTGTTGCGATTGCCGGTAAAGAATAGAGGTGTGACCCGGGATAAGATAAAACTTGAGTATTTGTTAGTCGCCGCGTGTTTCCAAAGTTTGCGCCCGGCTTATCTGATCCGAAGAGGCCACTTGTGATCTTACACGGATCTTAAAGAACGAGATTAGTATTAGTTAGTTACCGTTTTAAATTAAATAATAACTTGGAGAACTAGACTAACTATATGTCTTCATATGTAGGCATAATACATTTCAATTTCAATAAATAGAAGAGTGTATATTTAATGTAGTTTTTTTTTTATTCTTGTTGTAGCGATAGTTATGAATTCAACCGTGTAACCACTTGTTGCATTATTTGACACACATATAAAGATAATTCAATCAATGAAAAATGTACTTACGTGTTATAAATGTGTGTACAATATGTGTTTTAATTCTAAAATAAAATCAATACTTATATCACAATCTCTGTAAATGAGGCCTTAAAAGTTCCCGACTCATAGAGAATCCGGTAGTAAAAGCTCCAACATAAGTTATCCGAAAACTTATAATAAACATCAGAACTTCGGACGGGTATATAATAATGAAGTGTGTTCAAACAATGGGGGTGTGGGTTTTTTATGTAAACATTTTAGTAATTCATAAAACAAGTAGATGTTATTTTAGTTTAAGAGGATCGTGTGTAGGTGAATCATTTGCGGTGGAATTACCTACATTTGATTTAAACTTGCTTTTGGTTTTAATAGTGTTTTGTCACTATACAAACTTAATAATATAAATTGCACTTGTAAAATTGTCCTTGTCTGTCACAGCCAATGTTGCTTTTTACAAGTGCAATTAATTTATTTTATTCATTGTTAGGTACACCAACAGATTACAATAAAAACATGCACTTAATTCAATATGATACAATATTTACTCTTCAGACTAAACGATAATCCATAAATAGTATACAGCATGTTAATTCTAGTGATAGGTGAATAATCTTAAAATATATTTAAAGAATATTAAGACCAGTATTTTTTTCTTAATGATAACATATAATAAAAAGAGCACAAAAACCTAGTTTTTAAGAAAATTGGTAAAAGCCTTTTTTTTAAAATGAAAACCTGCTATTAAATACGTCTATAGACGTGTCTTTGAAGTCCTGCACATTCTGACTACTGGATTATAGTAGGAGGTGTTGTTTTTATAAACATGTATGGCAAATGTTTTAGGAACTAATTTATATGCTTTTGAGTGACAACTTTTTTCAAACCCGTGAACCTGTACGGAATGATATAAATTTGGTCTCATTCGTTTTCATACATCCTTAACTAAACTTGTTAAGTCTTAAATTTTGTAAACATTAATGTTTCAGTAAATATAAGAACCTAAAATTCACTTAAAAAAACTCTTTGGAATTTCGACGATTTTTAACTGAACAAGCCATAATAAAAAAAAAACAAAGACGCACAAGCTTAGTTTTGGGAGATATGAAAACGAATGAGACCAAAATTTTCTCATTCCACAAAAGTTCACGGGTTGGAAAAAGTTGTTGCCCGCAAGTATATTTTGACCGCAAATGTACGCAATTCCGCAAATTACTCCGCCTGCACACGATAGTCTTATAGTGCTTAGTTTTCTTTAGATACTAATATTATAAAGCTGAGGAGTTTCTTTGCTTGAAGGCGCTAATCTCAGGAACTACTGGACCGATTTGGTTGCTTATTTATAGCGGGAGGCCTACGCTATAAAACATCACTCTGACCGAAGGGAGAAAACTCAAAACGCACGGACGAAGTCGCGGGGGACCGCTAGCCAATTATAAAACAGGCCCTTAGTAGTTCTACCGTTGATACTAGATAAGAACTATGATTATGGTTTACAATTTTATTTAAAATACAGTTTTCAACGGCTTTCAGTGACTTACAATAAGTTTATCTCTTGATCGCAGTTGTGATTCGATTCGTAGATTAATCCTAGTACCTACATAATTTGATATTACATTTTATTAAAGGCGACATTCAACATGCTCCCAATAAGTTCTCATTTAAGAGACTCGTCCGTGCACACTTCCTTTATATATCGGAATCATCTTCATAACATCTAGCTATAACGTTTGTCATGGTTTATAATGTATGTATGTATTATTGATGTATTTATTTTATTGCTTGTATTACGAATGTGTAATATTATGTAAGTATTAATTTTATTTATTTGGTATTCATTTTATTGCATAATACCTTAGCACATATGGATTAATCATGTAGACAATTTACTTTTTTATATAATTATTTTTGTTTCTTTGTCGCACCGCCCACCATTATTTCTGCTTAGCCCAAAGGCATGACTGGTAGATAACGCCATATGGCGTTAAGTCCACTGATTTTGTACAAAATTTTATTATTGTGCAATAAATTATAAATAAATAAATTATAAAACGCATACTACCATCATTTCCCTATGGAGATGCTGATTACTCTCAAATAAATGTTTGTTCTATTTCAAATTCTATGCATTTCTTGCATCGTCTAATTAAGTTATATTAATCTGCAGGTGTTTAAGCGGACTAATTCAACGGCAATGCAGCATATTGCCGGATAAAAGTATGGGCCGCCGGGATAAAGGAACGGACTCACGGCAAGCCGGATTTAACTTGTTTTTAAGTTTATCGCGGCTTTAATATTGTTCGCGAGGACTTAGCAGCCGCAAGTACCCGTTCACAGTGATCACGTCTTGTGTGTCGCGTCACGTAGCAAGTCTTAAAGGTAAGTTGATACTTATTTTCAAGCTGATTTTTGGTTTGTATATTTACCAGCCGCTAATTTTTTTTTATAAATAAAACATTAGGTATTAAATATAAATAACTGATGGATTATTTTATTTTATTTTATTAATAACACTTTTGATTATACTAGTGATACTGACAGATATTAATCAAAATTGTTACACGATGATTCCTGATCCTGGAGCCCTATTTTTGAATCACTCGCTTCGAAATGGCGAGTGATTTTCGTTCGACAACGAGTTTTTTTCTATGACTTTTAATTCATCTTCGAACGAAAATCACTCGCCGTCTTGAAGCGAGTGATTCAAAAATAGAGCTCCTAGTCTGCCCTAAATATTTACTTAGTTCTACTCACTGTGTGTGGCTTATGTAACACCCCTGTATTAACTAAATAACACATTCTCTTCGTCATATGTTCAATAGGTACATCATAATTTGTACACCAATCTAGATTAGACATAATGATTAACATTTGTTATGGAAATGTCGAAAGGGTCCACCATGTTGAAATAATTCGTTTATGATAAAATAAACGTAATAATTTGATTATTTTAATTATATTATATCAATTGTAAATTAATTATTTAAAGATTATTGGGATACTTCTTAGACAAATGATCATATTGGCGCCAAAAGAAAGTTGACTCTGATTGGATGGTGGAGGTTAGATTTATTTCAAAAACTATTAAAATAATAATCTTAAAAGCTAAATTAATTCAGTACGATTAATAAAAAATAATTTATGAATTTTCATATTAATTTAGCAGATTGTTTATCTCTACAAATAAATATTTTAGTAAATGTTGCCATCCATATGGAAACGTTTCGCTATTCGTGGAAACTATCGTCTCCACTGTTTTAATTAGTTGTTTAGGGTTTTGATTTGTATAAAAGCGAGCTGTATTCTATTTGTACTCTATCTCCCTTTGTGCCCTATCTTTGTGCTATTTTGTTGGAATAAATCTACTGGAGAAGAACCTGAAGATTTATAACACGTGTTTATTATTCATGAACCCCACACGCGGTCACATCATGGTAAAAAAAAAAATAAGATAAAATTGGAGTAAGAACTAAACCAATTTTCTAGACTAGAATGATACACATTTACGTTATAAATTAATTGAAAATGAAATACACAAATTTTCATAAGTGAGAATGATTTTAATTTCAATAACTTATAAAATTAAATTGAATTCAATTAAACACACACTAAATTACAACACAGAATTATACTAGGTAGTTTCTCAATGATTCAACTGCATAAAAAACGGGCTTGGCGTGTTTCATTTATTAAATAACATTTAACTTATAACCTGTTGTAACAATGAGTTGACGCGCCTTAGCTCTCCTGCAAAACTTATTTTATCATCCGTATTTTCAAATAGAGCCATTTCATTCTCCGTAAGGTCGTACTGAAATAAACGATAGAAAGCTTCTGCACCTTGACGTTAGTTACTACCCGTTAAAAGTGATATATTGATGCTTTGTAGACAGCTTGGGCGAATGAGTCATGAAAAGTGATTACCTCTACACTAAATGGCTATAACCATGATAGATCAGACTAGTGTACACCGCCCCTAACGCTCATGGGGTAAGTTACGCGGCGCAGTAACAATGGTTGTGTAGGCGTCGCGGCTCAGCGCTGTTCGCGACGCACTGCATGTTATAATATTATTATTAATATTAGCACGGGAACGGGAATGTATGGCGCTGTAACAACTACAGGGTAGTTACTTGATCTTGCATAAACGGTAGTACCATCTGAAAAACATTATATGTTTTACTGGTATTAGTAAGTTAGTTTGGCTGTGGTATTTTTCGCACTTAGCCTTTATGATTGGGCCATTGTGCGTCATTTTTTTTTGTGATCTATTTGAATATAGACCTTTAAGTTACCAGTCATCAATTCTTAATGGTTTTAATTTGTGTTATAATAATAATTAAATTTATTGTTTTTTTCTAACAATATAAACAATGAACCAGCAATGTATTACAAACAAATATGTCTAGTCACATAACTTGACAATGTCGTTTACTACAACGAGTTTGCGATGTGATATTAGAGATTATAATTTTGTATTACTATACATAATCATCATTATCAGCTAGAGGACGTCAACTGCTGAACAAATGCCTCCCCCACGTTTTCCACATCGACTGATCACAAGCGGTCTGCATTCACTTTGGTCCTGCGATTTGTACAAGGTCGTCTGTCCATCTTGTTGGTGGACGTCCTACGCCGCGTCATTGGTCGAAGGGTCTTTAATCTAGAACTTTTCTGCTCCAACGGCCATCAGTTCTTTGCGACGTACTCTGCCCATTGATACTTGAGCTTACTGATTCTCAGAGCTACGTCCGTTACCTTAGTTCTTCTACGTATCTCCTCATTTCTGATTCTATATCGATGAGAAACTCAGAGTATAGCCCGCTTGATTTTGAGCTTGTAAGCCTCATAGTAAGAGACCATGTTTCAGATCCGTATGTCATCACTGGTAACACACACTGGTTGATGACTTACGTCTCCAGACACGGAGGTAATTGAGACGACAAGATAATTTCCCGAACGCTGCCCAGTCGAGTTGGATTCGTCGATTGACCTCCTTCTCAAAATAGGACCTACCTAATTGGATTACTTGTCCCAGGTAGATGTACTTGTCGACAACTTCGAGAATTGAGTTCCCAACAGATACTAGAGTGGGTACGACAAGGGAGCTCGAAATGATTTTCGTCTTTTCTATGTTCATTGTATGACCCATTTGTTGGAGGATTCGGTCAAGGTTTTCGAGGATAGTGCCAAGGTCGTCCAGCGTCTTTGCCACAACGAATAACAGGATATCATCGGCAAACCGGAGATGTGTGATGTATTCGCCATTGACGTTGATACCAAATCCTCTATGCAGTGGAATTGCCCTCGTATTCTGATCCTGTTCTCGGGCTTACATGGGTGTTATAGATACACACTTTACCACTCTATATACCAATAGTCTATGTGGCACCGCTGAGAGATTACTATAGCTCTGAGTTAAATCATTTAAGAGCATTATGACCAGGTCAAGGTAACTATGTATACTCTGTTGAATCATTGATATTTTTTTTGCTCTTTCTGTATAGCTCTGAACTTAGTCAAAACAAGATCCCTTAGTCCTAGAATAATAGAAATAATAAAACTTGAGAACTTTTGGTAGATAAGTAAATAATACCCAATCATCCACTCGGAAAATCTGCTGCCAGTATATTGTAAATAACTGAGTAGCCTTTATTACGGACACGCGATATCATTTCCTTCTCAATTTACCATATCGCGTTTTATCCGCACTTAACTTTTACTCTGTTACGTATCTTTTATTTATCCAACGCTGCAGAAATAGGCAGGTACGTTTCGGTATTAATTTAATAATTCAGAGCGAAGTGGCTGAGTTTCCTTCGACGGTATTTCCCAAATTGCATTTAAATCTACTTTCCATCCGCTTACATTTCCGCGCGAGTCTGGAGAATGTACAAAAACATGAACTGTAATTTGCTAAGACAAATAACGTTTGATTTAATCCGGCACGTAGAGCGGCCGGGCGGGTCGGGTCGTCGATTTACTTTTATTGCTATTTCGTTTTATTCCGGCCGGGCCGATGCTGTCTGGTGCGGGCCTGTTTTCGGGGTCGTTAACGGCAAATGCGCTAATCTTTTTTACAGCGGCACAACAAGCGTTTGATGCTCTCCCCGACGCACCTCGTTATTTTCTAACGCGGACCGTTAAACCTTAAATTATTCTAATGGCGTTATTTGTGTCCCAATTCGTGCCACTAGGACGGATATACCGGCGTGATTTTAAATTCAGTAAACATATTGCGCGATTTACGAAGTCATTTATCATTCAGATTACTATTTACAGATGATTTTCCCAGTGAAATTTTTCCTTCTAAACTTATTTACTTTGATAAGCCTATAAGCGTAAAATGTATAAAATGAATCCTTTTATTCGTCGTTACAATATTGCCTCTTGAGAAATGTTTATTCTGAGGCCCTTTCCTTGAGAAATAAGATACCTGATAGCGTAGACACAAGGATGATGCGTTGCGTCTGCGCTGCGACGTGCAACTCCATCGTTTTATTTTAAAATTTGAACGTCATGCCAAACGAAATACCGAAAACGACGCCACAGCGTCATCGCACCGCTACGGAGACGCATAGGTATCACAAATCAGGCATTAAAACCCTTAAGCCTTCAGGTGGAAGTTGACTTTTTCAACTTTCTACGGTTAAACCTCAATTAATGAAACTTGAGAAAACGGCACTTCGCAGCATTTAGAGACAAAGTTGACTAAGCTAATAAAACATTGGTATTCAACTTGCATTTTAATGTTTACCAGTAGTTTAGTTAAGTATTTATTTGCCTCGTTAAGAATGGTGGCAATAGGTTTGTTTCTATTCGTCGGGATGAATCAAGATGTATTTATTTCTTAGTATGTACTTTTTTACCTGTATTTCTCAGACTCAATTCGTTGTAACATTTAGCAGAGTAGTTTCAGTAAAGATTAAAGAGTGTCAAAGTTTGTATGCTAACATTTGTATGCGCACGACAAAAGGGCAAAAGGTCACGAATCACACACCAAACGTTTTCAATAAAGGTATCGTTACACGGAACCCCACAAAATCGACAAAGCGACTGTTTCATTTTGAAGGTGGAAGCAATTCCGTTCTTTTGTGCGATAGTATTGCCTCTAAGTAGGCGGTATTCCGATGTAAAACGCTCGCATGTAGGATAGGAAGCGCCTCGTTTACGGCAATACATTTAAAATGTGACGACGAAACTCTGACGTAGGTGGTTTTTTCATTGATTACTCTTATTATGTTCTTATCACAATCAAATAACTGGAGAACTTTTAGCTCCTTAGATTGTTTGTTAATAATCCGAAAAAGTTGCATGTTTTCTTTTCATGCGCCGACGACTCTCTTATTGTCTGGGTTTTAAAGTGAGAAAAATATGCAAATAAGAATAATGTGCTTAGTAGTCTGTAAATAATGTACGCAAGCTTCTAAAATAAAGCCTATTTGTTAATACTGTTAAACAAAAACGCCAACAGAACCGCAAATATCATAAATCATCATAAATCAAATTCGTTGACAACATTAGCCTTTAGGTATTGTAATAAACATCGAGGGCGCGCGGTCAAAGCACATTTATCCCGCAATGAAATACAACAATATTATGCAATCTGTTGACACCGCATTCAAATTCAAACTAACGTGAATAAAGTGGGGACTGGCGCGATTGAATCACATTCGCACAATAGGCCTCATCACTGGCTGGGTAGTGCGATGCGCGTTCCATTTTATGCGATACGAATTTATATTAATTTCCTGTGCTGGGCAGAACGTTGGCAACAGTCGATGCGGCCACTGCAAACTGCGGTCGGCCGTTCTGACCTGTTCTAGACAGAGCAATGGACATGTCTGTATAAACTCACGCTAATTTTACCTCGACCACGGAATTTCGCACTTAGCTTTAGCCGGCTGAAGCGAATGTCAATAACGATGAGAGTAACTTTTGACGGAGTTCATTAGTATCTAGATCGCTATCAATTCATCGGCCGCAAATAGGATTACGATTGATTGGATCCATATACTTTTGTTACTTTATCATAATAAATTATACGGTTTTATTTACGAATTAAGGGATCAGGAATGCTAGGTAAATCCTTTGCATTGTATGTGCTTTTATTCTGAGTAAGGTCCAGCTGATGCTGTTCTAGTTCTTTATTTAATTTAAACACATTTAATGCTTTAGAATGTTTTTAACACTCACAGTGTCATATTTTATATTCATAAAGATGAAATAAGAAACCAAAAATTTGCGCACGGGCGGGACTTGAACCAGCAACCTTTTGGCAGACCGGGCTAAATGCTCTTACCAATTGAGTTACCGTGCTGTCAGTCCGACCCTGCGAAATTTGTGGTCTCTTATGTAAATTTTTGGTTTCTTATTTCATCTTTATGAATATAAAATATGACCCTGAGTGTTAAAAACATTCTAAAGCATTAGATAGCGAGCGACATCAATTTCCAAGTTGAATTTATTCTGTAAAAAATAACTGCTTGGGCCATCTGTTTCATAAACAGACGGCTAGATGGCGCTAAGCGTCACGCAATTCACGTTTTTATAAGAGATCACATTTTTCGCAGCGTCGGACTGACACCACGGTAGCTCAATTGGTAAGAGCATTTGGCCCGGTCTGCCAAAAGGTTGCTGGTTCAAGTCCCGCCCGTGCGCAAATTTTTGGTTTCTTATTTCATCTTTATGAATATAAAGTATGACACTGTGAGTGTTAAAAACATTCTAAAGCATTAGATAGCGAAGCGACATGTCTGTGAACTTAGCAGAGCAAAGTCTGGCAGAGCATAAAAAAATTGGAGTTCTATTCGCATGCACATGAGTTCTATAGTTCCTGATACTTGTTAGAGATAGTTCTACCATTTAAACCCACTAAAAAGTATGTGGTTGAAATGCTCTGCTAACTTCCGGTAGCAGAGCATTTTGTTGAAAAATATAAAATAAATATGCCAGATTAGATAAAAAAATATAAAAAAGAGTTCGTAATTCTCAAATTAAATAGTTCTGATGTATAAAAGACACTATTTAAAAAAAACTTCTAATTTTTTTTTCGTTAAAAAATATATATATTACAATCAAACCGACGAAAATAAAACTAAAAGGAAAGAAAACCATAAAATATAAAGATAAAATAACATAGCCCTGTGTATGAGCCATCTTAAAAAATTACACCTAGACCTGGAACTCTCACCAGCATATCAGCAGAGCATACAGTAAAAACAGAGGTGTACCGAAAAAACTTTATTTTATTTTAAAAAATCACATCAATACAGGTAAACCATAAGAAAGCTGGCACTCCTCGAGATCAAACAGGATAAAACGTAAGCTATCTTAATGGTATTCATCTAGACCTGGAACTCTCAACAGCATATCAGCAGAGCATAGGTGAAGACAGGTAGGTAGCGAAAAATCTTAATTTTCTTCAAAAAAATCTCATTAATTCAGGTAGACCAACAGGAAGCAAAAACTTCCTGGAATCCAAAAGGACAAGACGTATGCTATCTAAATAGTATCCATCTAGACCTAGAACTCTCAACAGTATGTCAGCAGAGCATAGGAGAAGACAGGTATGTAGCGAATATTCTTATTTTTTTTTCAAAAAACTCTCATTTATGCAAATAGACAATCAGGAAGCTGGAACTCCAAGGAATCCAACAGATCAAGACGTAAGCTGTCGAGGTATTATCAACCTAGACCTGGAACTCTCAGCAGCATATCAGCAGAGCATAGGTGAAGACAGGTAAGTAGCGAAAAATCTTATTTTTCGTCAAAAAAACCTCATTTATTCAGGTAGACCGTCAGAACGCGAGCACTCCCCGGAATCCAACAAGTCAAGACGTATGCTATCGAGGTAGTATCTACCTAGACCTGGAACTCTCAACACCATATCAGCAGAGCATAGGTGAAGACAGGTATGCAGCGAAAAAGATTAATTTTCTTCAAAAAAATCTCATTTATTCAGGTAGACCATCAGGAAGCTTGATCTTGCCAAAATCCAAAAGGTCAAGACATGAGCTATCTAAGTAGTATCCATCTAGACCTAGAACTCTCAACAGCATATCAGCAGAGCATAGGTGAAGACAGGTATGCAGCGAAAACTCTTATTTTTCGTCAAAAAAATCTCATTTATTCAGGTAGACAATCAGGAAGCTGGAACTCCAAGGAATCCAACAGATCAAGACGTAAACTATCGAGTTAGTAACAATTTAGACCTGGAACTCTCAACAGCATATTAGCAGAGCATAGGTGAAGACAGGTATATAGCAAAAAATCTAATTTTTCGTCAAAAAATCTGATTTATTCAGGTAGACCATCAGGAAGCTAGAACTCCGCGGAATCCAACAGGTCAAGATGAAAACTATCGAGTTTTTAGCAATTCAGACCTGGAACTCTCAACAGCATATCAGCAGAGCATAGGTGAAGACAGGTATAGAGCGAAAAATATTATTTTTCGTCAAAAAAATCTCATTTATTCAGATAGACCATAAAGAAGCTATAACTCCCCGGAATCTAACAGGTCAAAACGTAAGCTATCGAGGTAGTATCCATCTAGACCTGGAACTCTCAACACCACACCAGCAGAGCATAGGTGAAAACAGGTATGCAGCGAAAAAGATTAATTTTCTTCAAAAAAATCTCATTTATTCAGGTAGACCATTAGGAAGCTTGAACTCCGCGGAACCCAATAAATCAAGACGTTAACTATCGAGACTAAATCTATCTAGACCTGGAACTCTCAACAGCATATCAGCAGAGCATAATATTTTTCGCTACATACCTGTCTTCACCTATGCTCTGCTGATATGCTGTTGAGAGTTCTAGGTCTAGATGGATACTACTTAGATAGCTTATATTTTGACCTTTTGGATTTCGGTAAGATCAAGCTTCCTGATGGTCTACCTGAATAAATGAGATTTTTTTGAAGAAAATATATATTTTTCGCTGCATACCTGTCTTCACCTATGCTCTGCTGATATGCTGTTGAGAGTTCCAGGTCTAAATTGTTACTAACTCGATAGTTTACGTCTTGATTTATTGGATTCCGCAAAGGTCTAGCTTTCTGATGGTCTACCTGAATAAATGAGATTTTTTTGAAGAAAAATAAGATTTTTCGCTACATACCTGTTTTCACCTATGCTCTGCTGATATGCTGTTGAGAGTTCTAGGTCTAGATGGATACTACTTAGATAGCTTATATTTTGACCTTTTGGATTTCGGCAAGATCAAGCTTCCTGATTGTCTACCTGAATAAATGAGATTTTTTTGAAGAAAATTAATCTTTTTCGCTGCATACCTGTCTTCACCTATGCTCTGCTGATATGGTATTGAGAGTTCTAGGTATAGATGGATACTACCTCAATAGCTTACATTTTGACCTGTTGGATTCCGGGGAGATCTAGGTTCCTGATGGTCTACCTGAATAAATAAGATTTTTTTGACGAAAAATTAGATTTTTCGCTATATACCTGTCTTCACCTATGCTCTGCTAATATGCTATTGAGAGCTCTAGGTTTGAATTGTTACTAACTCGATAGTTTACGTCTTGACCTGTGGGATTCCGCGGAGTTTTAGCTTCCTGATAGTCTACCTGAATAAATGAGATTTTTTTGAAGAAAAATAAGATTTTTCGCTACCTTCCTGTCTTCACCTATGCTCTGCTCATATGCTGTTGAGAGTTCTAGGTCTAGTTGGATACTACTTAGATAGCTTATGTCTTGACCTTTTGGATTTAGGCAAAATCAAGCTTCCATATGGTCTACCTGAATAAATGAGATTTTTTTGAATAAAAATAAGATTTTTTGCTACCTTCCTGTCTTCACGTATGCTCTGCTGATATTATATCAGCAGAGCATACGTGAAGACTTTATATTACTAAATTAATGAATTAATGAGTAGTAATATATACTGAATTAATGAGATTTTTTTGAAGAAAATTAAGATTTTTCGCTACCTTCCTGTCTTCACCTATGCTCTGCTGATATGCTGTTGAGAGTTCCAGGTCTAGATGAATACCATTAAGATAGCTTACGTTTTATCCTGTTTGATCTCGAGGAGTGCCAGCTTTCTTATGGTTTACCTGTATTGATGTGATTTTTTAAAATAAAATAAAGTTTTTTCGGTACACCTCTGTTTTTACTGTATGCTCTGCTGATATGCTGGTGAGAGTTCCAGGTCTAGGTGTAATTTTTTAAGATGGCTCATACACAGGGCTATGTTATTTTATCTTTATTTTTTATGGTTTTCCTTCCTTTTAGTTTTGTTTTCGTCGGTTTGATTGTAATATATATATATATATTTTAACGAAAAAAAAATTAGAAGTTTTTTTTTAAATAGTGTCTTTTATACACCAGAACTATTTAATTTGAGAATGAGGAACTCTTTTTTATATTTTTTAAACTAATCTGGCATATTTATTTTATATTTTTCAACAAAGTGCTCTGCTACCGGAAGTTAGCAGAGCATTTCAACCACATACTTTTTAGTGGGTTTAAATGGTAGAACTATCTCTAACAAGTATCAGGAACTATAGAACTCTTGTGCATGCGAAAAAAACTCCAATTTTTTTATGCTCTGCCAGACTTTGCTCTGCTAAGTTCACAGACATCGAAGCGACATCAATTTCCAAGTTGAATTTATTCTGTAAAGAATTACTGCTTGGGCCATCTGTTTCATAAACAGACGGCTAGATGGCGCTAAGCGAAACGCAATTGACGTTTTCATAAGAGATCACAAATTTCGCAGGGTCGGACTGACAGCACGGTAGCTCAATTGGTAAGAGCATTTGGCCCGGTCTGCCAAAAGGTTGCTGGTTAAAGTCCCGCCCGTGCGCGTTTTTATTTCAAAATTCTTGGTTTCTTATTTCATCTTTAAACACAATTTGTTTTATGTTGCACATAATATTGTTATCTTAAATATGCGTAGTATATCTGCTTTCTTTGAAATATTGTACGTCTTTATTAGGTAGGTACAAAAAGGTCTGTGCTAGTTTATAATAACAAGCTCTTAGCTTGTACTGTGTACTACCCGTACTTAGAAGGATATGAAATGTCATGTATATAGGATGTCGATATGATGATGATGACGTGAGGTCATTGACATTCAACACAGGGATATGAGTATATGATAGAATGAGTTATGCTTATTCTGAAAAAAAAAAACATTAAATCATACGAATTTTTATTTAAGAAAACCTCTTCATAACGTTCTTAAAAAAATCAAAACTAATGGGGTAACTTCCACCCTCCCTCGTACCTTTTTTTCTCGTCAGGAAATGCCTTACGCATACCGTTCCAGCGGCGGGGGCCACCAGTAGGTTACATGGGAGTCCCCCATCCAATAGGGTGGGTATACCCACTAAAACCTGACGGTGTCCACCGGTGCCATTAGTGAGGAGAGAGCCACGAATTAGCGCTCTGGGCATTCTTCCGCAGCCTACCCTCCCGCGTAGCTAGCACGTTTCTACGAAATACTACGCCGTAGCTAGTAAGCTACAAAGAGGCGACCGTGTTGGTAATTTTGACTCGCGTCACATTAATAAATTGATTTTGTGGGATTCGCCCATTAAAATGTTTTTTTTGTTAAATATATTTTTTTGGCATCAGTGTCGTTTGTACAGCTACCCCTGAGTCGCTCGTCGCTGACCAAAACAACATTCTGTATAAGTGACTCCCTTTACCCCAGAGCGTATACATGCAAAACTTAATGACTCTAATTAATTCTACCCTGATCATACATGAATCATGCTATGAAAGTTCTCCCGATTACATTCAATCAAGGCCTTTTTTTTTAAAATCACTCGTGGCAATATGGCGTATGATATTCATTAATTTGTGATCGATTTTTCAATGATAGACAGTTACATTAGTGATTAAAAAATGATAATTCAAATTTGTTAATAGTTGTGTTTATATTTTGCGTGATTTTTGTTGACTTATAATTGATGTGCAAACGAATATCACACGGAATACTGACACAAGTGATTCAAAAATAAAGCTCCAGATTGGTTTTTAATCAAGTACCCGTATCAGCTCGAAACCTACTTGTGTGTGTTATACAAATATGACCTGTACGATTCAAAAACCACGCGATTTCCACAGTGTCTGAATTAGCACTGGTAACAAAACTTTTATACTCTCTGACATACCTAATTCTCTCGTCTCACGAGACTGATTCACACTGAGTCATGTAAGTGAAATAATCATTTTAATAGTTCAACTGGAGGCAGATTTTCGTGCAGTCCGTATACGAAAAAACTTCGGCTATCGAATTTTCTTTGCCCTAGAAAAAAATATTTGATTTCTCAGGGTCACGATTTCTATGCATTTCGACTTCTTGGCAGTTTTTATTGCTTCATTTTTGTGGTAAAACTTCTTGGTTATGTTTCTAGTACGTGATAAAGGCAAGCCAGACTACGAGTACAAGTTCGTATGTTTACGTGCGAGTTTGGTATATGCGTTTCGATGTCATTATAATATCTTTAAAAAAAAAAAAAAAAAAAATATTCCTATCTAGTTGAAATAAATTGCATTCGTTTTTAGATCTCATACCCACATCAGCTAAAACCTAGATTCCAGTGTGTCATACACGTCAACTCAAAAGTTTCCTGTTACAAGTTCGCGAAGTTCGCGAGCGCGCCTCATTCACAAGACCGCAGGCTGGTACTACAGGAGTTTACATGTGTTTACTGTGAACTATAATTTAGCCGCTCAAAGATTGCTATTTTGACGTTTTCAATTTTGATAGAAAATGTATAGGAAATGACAAAGTCTGGAAGTTTGAAATTAGTTCCATACATTTAATGTCAAAATTTGAAACGTCCAAAAATAATTCTCTGAGCGGCTTAAATTTAGCACTTTTATCTCCTTCAACTCAATCATCTCACATGAATCATTCACCCACACTGAGTCATATAAAAGTCAGCAAGTAAACGAGTTTGGTTAATAACTCGGTATACAATTCGTTCTCTCACTGAATGAAGTAAAAATAAAGAACTTTTTAGATATGTTTTCTAGTAAAAGTCCAAAATTAAAAGTTCGTATTCGACTTTGTTATGTAGGCGTTATTATGTCATTACAACACCAGTGCCTGGGAATACTTTCATCGAACTATTCTATCTAGTAAAGATTTATTAAATTAAGTTTTTCATCATCATCATCATTATCAGTCAAAAGACGTCCACTGCTGAACATAGGCCTCCCCCACGGTTTTTCCACAGCGACCGATCACACGCGGTCTGCATCCAGTGTGATCCCGCGATCGCTTCGAGTTCGTCCGTCCATCTTGTCGGTGAACGTCCCATGCTGTGCTTTTGGTCGAAAGGTCTCCGATCTAGAACTTTTCTGCCCCAACCAATTCGTTCTTAATCTACCCATAACAACTACAGATCTACCAGTGTGTCATACACAAATGATCTCGAAACTTTGCCGTCACAAGTTCGAGGACTTCGCGAGTACATGCCTCATTCACACGACCGCGGGCTGGTCCTAGAGGAGTTTACAGGTGTTTACTGTGAAAGCGCTTCAAATGAAATAAAGGTGATTTTAACAGAGAAGATTTGCGCGATCGTTTGGAGTGGACTGGTTACCTTGGAGAAGGTCAGGTCATGTTTAAGGAAGAATTAGAAAGAACTTTTGAGAACGTTTTAGTAGGTACAAGAAAGCCGCATTGTCAATATATTGTATGAAGTGGTCATGGCCTAATATCTGCCTATCTAATAAAGAGAAAAATAGTCTAACGAATTGTTTGTATGTAATGTACATTAGCTTAACTAGTGTACAAGTTATTTAATTTAGGTAAGGGTTTATTATTTTGTTGATTACAAGTACTTTTATTTTTACTTAGAATTTCAGACAACTAGCGCTCGATCGAGTTTTATCACAGAAGTGTCAAAAATGAAAATACACTATAACAAGATGATACGAATAGTTCTTGATCTATGTTTTCTAAGTCTGAAATCCTAGATGTCGTAAGTCTGAAAACCTAGATGTCGTCAATATCTTCAATTTCGTCATTTATAAATTAGTTTTTGTATATTTTATGTATTATTTTTTTTGCCTTTTATAAACTATTTTATGATATATTTGTGTAATTTTAGTAGTTTTTTTTATGCTGACATATTAATGCATTTTATGATTTATTTTATATTACCCACTCGTTAATTGCAAATGCGGAACAATTGCAATAAATAACTGATTCAATTTTCTGCATTCCCAAGCGGTTGACTGGTAGAGAATGCCCTAAGGCATTAAGTCCACCAATTGAACAACTTACAGTGCAATATAGTTTTAATAAATAAATAAATAAAAAACATCTATGATAGCAGTTACGTTATCGTGTCACTTTCCCTGAATGTAAAAAATAATAATTTTCCTATTAACGATAAATTGCCTGTAATCCCACCGCGAATCTATGTTGGTGTGTTTTTATATTAAGCAAGCGGCGCAAACTTCTCCCTTGTAAATGAGACTTTAGGATCGCGAAGTTTATCTTTGTCGAGCTCCATTGAGAAGTTGCATCAGCGTTGTTGGGAGACAATGAGTTTGTCTTTTGACTTCAATATGCGTTTGAGACGCCGCTTAAACTATTTTAACTTGACTGCACGTTTGTTTTGGAAAATCTCTTTTGGTTAAAATATTGATAATTTATGAACCCTAAACTTCCAAATCCAGTCATCATTTGAAAGTTTTTGGTTTCTTCTTTAATCTTATAAGAATAATAATTACACTGTGAGTGTCAAAAATATGCTATGTAATAATAATAATCATGACACGTGGGGCGAATTTTGTTAAATTGATGTAGGAAGCTTTAAATAAAAAATCTTCGTCACTCAGCTTCAAGTTGATTACGTCAAAACTTATCAGTGATTAATTAATGTTACGTTGTTTTGTTTTTGTGCAAATAAGATATAAATACACAGTGCGTAGGAGCAACAAAAGGTCATAGTGTCCAAACTGGGCTATATTTTATTTATAAACACAACATAAACATCTAAAACTAGTTACCTGCACTGGAGCTGCGACACAGAGCTCGTTTAATGAAAAAACTTCTGCAGGAGCATTTTAAATGCAAAGTGATAATTTGTGAGCTAATTACTGTAGCACTTTTAGAAGGTTCCAAATTACCTTGATTTTAAAATGATAGAGGAACAAAGTGTTCACTTAAATATTTAGCAACGATTAAAATCCTGCAAACATGTAATATATTCATGAGTCTCATCAGATGGTAGCAGATACTGCTGCCTTACCACTTTCAAACGAAAATCGCTTACACGCACGGCATAAAAACGGCTTACTCGTAACTTCAAATAAAGGCAACGCAAGCTGGGTGCAATCTAAACTTAGAAACTGGTAAGGTCTGGTGGTTTCCTCTATATTACCTCCTTAAACGTCACATACGGGTCAATTGATTTATTGTTCTTATTATTTCTAAACCCAACTTTGTAGGTATAGGTACTACTGTTGGATATCAAAAGCAGATTTATGCAAAAAGTAAAACCAACTTCAAGATATCCCTTAACCTGAAAATATTTAAAAAGATGTAAAAAGCTAACCCTTCCGACTTTATTTCCTCATCAGAGCTCCTAGCTCGGAGCATTACGGCTACAATTCACCACATGCTTAGCGCGATCCGTCTTGTCTCGTACGTTATAAAACGGAGAGGACTCAAGCTTTCCACAGAAATACGTAATGTCGACCTCATAAAGAGAGGGAATCTTTTTCAAATTGTACTGAGAGATGGAGTTAATTTTGATTGTGGTTTTCCACTTGATATGTCTGTTCAGTCAATTGTATTGGATCAACTGAAACTAAACTATTTCTGTCTAGTGGTCTTCATAATCGTACCTACAAGTGTGATTAAAACAGTTTTTTTTTTCAAACTTAATTTTGCAATGCTTAAATCTAATAAGCCGTAATACAATTTATTCCTAGAGGTAGACTCGACTACGTTTTTTTAACAATTTTACTGCGACATAAATATATGTCGAAGAAGTATGTAAGTTGTTATGTTATTATTTTCCGACGTTCGTCAAAAAGTGTAAAAGTATGTGTGGTCTCGTCAGCGATCAAAAAGCTACCATCAAATCTAATTGTTCGGTTCTAAAATAAATAATTGGAGCATTAAGCAAGAACAGACCCCAATTACCCGGAAAACCTCACACGGGGGTCAAAAAACGCAAAGCTACGTTTTAGCGCGTGTTGTGGCTCCGATTGCATTATGGCGGCCGCAGTCGGTAGACATTACTGCTGCCATTACCTTATCTAAAGTCCCTCTCGGATTTATTTAGTTTTCCCTCGCCGCAATTTATCGAAAACCGCTCGATAAAGTTGTCAACAAGAATGGATCTGGAGCCAATTTGAGAGGAGCATTCAGTTAAAGAGAGAACGATTTTTTTTGGTCTCTCTTGCGACCGTGTTTTACGGCTTCTTTAAACAGCTGTTTGCTAAGCAAAAACCTAATTTGAGAAAAATAACGCTTCAATAACAACTTTTAAGTAGTTAAATTTTAAAAAAACGAACACTACATTATGTTTTTCGTTTAAACACTATCCTAATTACTTGCTGCGAGTGTATGGACTGTGTTTTTTGGAAAGAATGTTTTAATTTCATTAGGGTTATGTTTGAAATAATGAGATAAGATAAAACAAAGCACATTTTACAACTACGATAAAAATTAAATAAGTAACCAAGACAGATCTTTGTAATTTCATTAACGAAATGAGAAAGGAGAGGCAATTCTGAAAAAAAAAAAACTGTAGGGCTCTTAATGTCGTTACGTAGGTGATATAAACTACTGTAATCCTCTTATGAACTTTGTTTCTCGTTTTATTATGCTGTAACCTCTTACCACTTTGTCGTACATCGTTACTAAAATGGGATTGCTTTTCTGAGAGTGAGGCCAATAATCCACCCTTAATGCCACTAACATAGCTTATTGGTTTTACATTTCATTGTTTTTTTTTATTCGATAGGAAGTAACCGATTGCGAAGTGAATTTGTTTGTGGCTTGATTTTATAGTACCTGCTCATGTGTAGTAGCTAACTAATCTATCTGAGAAAATATTAATCATTTCGACATTTAATTAAAAATCAACGCGTTCAGAAAGTAAAATAATTATTAACTCTTAAATAAATGACTCAATACTATACCAATAGAATCAACTGAATAAAAATTTTATTATAGCCTGAACGTTACTCTTTTGCTACGAAAAACAAATGACTACTTATTTTCCAATTTCCGTGGCATTTGTTCCAAAGAATTGCCGTACGCAAATCCTTGGGGCTTAAAAAAACGAAGGTCCGTAGCCGAAGTTAGCGAAACGTTTTTAAGCCTTAGCGGAGAAATAGGCGGTCGACGAGTGGTGTCCGACCGATTAATCGACTTCGGCTTTAGCTAAACTCGTTTACGTCGGAAAGGTTTTGCTCTAGATAAATGTTTACAATCCAGAAATTGCTAAAAAGATTTTCACATTACATGTTTCTTTATATACCTACTGCCTGTATCTCAACAAAGCCTACGATTACAAATAATTAACTAAGATTGGGGTTAAAATATGATTAAGGGACAGGCAGATGAAAACCCTCTGCTGTTTTAAATGTGCATCAATTTTTTGAATTTAAACCAGCTCAAAGCAAAAATGAGTAAGATTAATAGGCCAGATTCTTTGTGAGTGTGTGTACATTTTTGCTTGACTAATAAATGCGACCAAACGGGACTTTCCAAAGAGAATTTCGTTCGGAAGCCTTTGATTACTTATTCGTACTAATTTGTGAAAGGACAAATATGTGGGGATGGGAGAACCATCCAAGTAGATTTCGACGAATTTTCGCTTGCATTTTTTGTGTTGTGCGATCACAAACATTCCGATGCTGAAACGTGTGAGCTGATATTTGGAAATAATCGTTTGCCCACATATTTTTCTGTTTGTGTCGTGGCAGTATTCATTCGAAACTCTTATCTAAACGATATCACAACTTTCCTTCTTTATGCAGATGTCGCTAAAAGAAGGAAGTGGTTTTACATCAATATCCCAAAAGAATTCATAAATATAAGATAAGCGCAGACGAATCCAAGGAGAAACGGTTCAAAGGAGAAAAGTATTGAATAAATAAAGAAATCGACACGTTTTCGCGAACTCTCAATTGATCTACGAAAATTTTATTCATATCTGGCATGAGGGGACGGCTTCAGAGGATCTCGACATATGGACACATGTTGGAGACGGATAAGCATTACTTATTATATTCTATTCTTTTTACGTTTTTTTAGCGGGAGTATATGGGTCAATAAACGCGGCGCTTCTATGTACTTTCCTTCACGCGATTGCTCTATATGTATGTGGAAAGATTAAAAACTTTCTCCACAACGTCTTCCGAAGCTTTAAGCTCGCTGTCATAAGGCAAGCAAAAGCTCGAGTTGAAAAGAGGATTAGGCCCCTTAAGTTTGTTCCGAGGTAAAGTAATATTCTGGAAGACAACAAAAAAGAAAATGCTTAACCGAGCACCCGTTGGAATATTGAACCGAGGGAGGTTACTTATAATTAAGTTTGGTTATGATGTTTCCGGCGCATGTTGACGGTTTTATAATAATACGAATGTGAATATTGAAATACTGTCTTCATTTGCACTGCGTTAACCTGAATGTAATGCAAAGTGATTACTGAAATGATGCAGCACATATTGTCAGAACGAAGAAACTATCCGTCGCGTTGTTACAAACGTAAGCCGTTTTATCTAGAGGGATTTCGCAGGAGGGTTGGGCGAATCCGTGTTCTATTCTTATAATTTCCTTGAATGGTGAACATTTGATTTAAGTACCGTCCCAGGGCTAGCAACGACTCCCAGGAGTCCGCCCCGACTATTTCCCTTTGTTTTTGTCCCGTTTTTTTAACAACTTTTTTTTGAAAAGGATTCGCTAAGAGACTGTACCTACGAGGGGCGTTTTAACCGAATTCTGTGATTAGAGTCAAACGATTGACGTTCCCATGGGCTACGTAGATTAATGGTAATGATCGAAGTAATTACTGAAATGAAACGTGTAACTTATGCAAATGGAAACGAACTCCTTTCAAACTAATAGTTTCTGAACATCAATTTAGTTATAGATGCAGGAACTTCGAGACATAATGGTTATCTTAATCTGAATCTCAAAGAAGGGGAAATATTGGATTATTGTTTGATTAAAAGTTTTCTCAGAATGAGTGTTTAACATTCAAATTACGAACTTTATAAAAAATAGCATAGATATTGAGATAAATTCTTATTTACAATACAAATGAACTAATCAAATCACAGGGGAGAGCATAAAATGCAACTTCATCAACTACAAACTAAAATATTGGACTAGCCGATTTCTGTTTACAAGCGCCAACAGTGTACAAACAAGACTGTTATGTTAATACGTAGTGGAAGACGTGGCGAGGGTAATGTAAAGACAACTGAAACGTACCAGGCATTATGATCAAGTGGATGAGCGCTAGCTGGCACAAAGGCTTAACAAGCCAACTTGCACAGTTTCGCGATACACAACTCCGCTGTTATTAATTGTACGTCAGCAAGTTTGCGCTCTCTCTTATTGCGAATCCATAGGGCTTATAGCTAACTCCATCGCTTTACTATTGATATTAGTAAATACTTTTTTCTTACTATTCATATGCTGCAAGTACTATGTAGTCAATACTACCTTCAGAACTATCTAGTCTACAGGCAGTAGTAGGTAGATTTGAAAATAGTCAATCAAGTTATCACGGTCGATATCGGGCGGTTGGAGTAGTTACAATAACTATTGCTACAGTACTCTATATAGTAGATTGAAATGTTAGTGACGTCATAATATTTTATATAGAAATCTAAAGTTAGCTTCGTTTGATAGCGTTTTAAGACCAGCGTCACTGGTACGTCGCAAAATGGTATAGCTCTTAAGGCACAATTTGTTTTCTATGGTGTTAAATATATTTTTCATTCAAAATGGCAGACGCACCGAAAAGCGCTAAGCTTATTCCGCTTACAAAATATTGTCATGACGTCATTATCAACTGCAATGTGATGGCGAAGTAATTAAGTAATAGTCCTGCCAAATGCACTGTTGGCTCTGTTCAGACGTAACTATAACTACTTGTGCGATGTAACAAGACGGCAAAAATAAGCGTAGGAAAGCGTAGGTGACTTCGCCCACGCCTCGTCACGACTGATCTTATTTCTCTTAATTAATTCTGAAGGAGGATGTTTTACAAGACATAACACATAACACAATCTATTTTCGTATCCTTCGAATAAATTATATTTAGGATACAATAAAAGAATTCATAAACATTGAAATATATAATCTTTCGTAATCGTGACAGGTGAAAAAATCCAGCGACGGGTCTTAAAGCAAAATATAAGAACAGTTGCTGAATTTTTTTAAAGAAAGTTTACGTAATTATCTGTGCTGTAGTTTATTACGTAAATTGGTTTAGGATCATATTAAGATGAGTATGTGAAAAACAACGGTTAAACAAGTTTTCTTCCAAAGTATTAATTATGTATGTACGGAGCTTAAGCGAACGAATCCGCGCCGTTAAAACAACAGCGAGAGCCCCGATGCAACTTTTTGATACCTGTTCACGAACTAATGCGTCATTTTTTGTCGCTAACTTGTTCCAAACTTCCTCGCAAAGCGACATGTGTTTTATTTCTCTTGTTTTGGATGCACGATTTTCGTGTCTTTTGTGGGAAGGTTCAAAGTTTAACAATTATTAACATTTAATGTAATGGATCGTTTCTATATATAAATATAATATACATTTTCAATGAAATAATAAACTTATATGCATATAACTGATTTAGTATATCTATTATCTACCTTATGACGATGCGTTTGGTGTACTGGCTAGAGCTCCTGACTATGACGCCGGCCGTCGCGGATTCGAATCCCGCAAGGGGCAAATGTTTGTGTGATGAGCACGAATATATGTATCTGAGTCATGGTTTATATTTAATACGTATTTAAGTATTTATGGGAGACGCTCCCGCCATAATCTTTGTCTGGAGTTTGGAAGAAAATTCCTTACTTCGAAACCACGTCAATTAGTGTGTTGTCCCACATATTTATTTATTTACAATTATTATGGCCCTTCACCATATATCCGTTGCTTAGAAGAGCGCTTAAGTGTAAGCGTTAAGATCACCATATTTGTGTATTAAATTAATTACAAGATTTTTCATAAAAAAAAAAGTTATGGGCCTAATAAGGTCTTGTCTTACTGAACCTACAACGGGTTTGATTGCGATTGTGAGGGATCTCTGCAATATGAAAAAAACTTAAGAGAGGAAGGAAGAAGAATTACCCGTCGAAATGTACCTACCTAAGAGTACCAAACAGAAACTTTAAGCTCTTTTCCAGTAAATTACATGAACCTATGTTAAGGTATTGCGCAGAAGTTTCTTTTAAGCAATAAGCCTGGGAAAGGTTTCTGTCCTTTGGCAGTGATTTATTGCTGTTTTCTAGCACATTTAGTTCTTTCCTACCCGGAGATACCTGCGCTGGGTTTCAAATTACCTATAGAGCTTTTCCGTCTAGAGTTTGCATTATTTTTCTGCATTTTCCGAAGAATAAAATAACTCGAATTCTGTATTTTACTTTAAAAGCTGACAATCAGTCTTGAATCACTTACGGCCGTTCCCTATATCCATTCTAACTGTGGTTTTGCCCTACTAGAGTTAGAAATGGTTATCTACCTTTAGATTTTTTGTTTCTATAAACTTACTGGCAGTAGGGTAAACTATCTCTGGATGCATCTTATCGATGGGAGGACGGATAGCTTACTAGGGATAGGCATTTGTATGAAATTGACATTTATTGTGTTCCTATAATGTTTTTCATGTGACTGTCAGTCAGTTTGACTATCTCTAGTAACCCCAGAATTCAATCCTAGGATTTTGGAGGATAATGCTCTTGTACACCCTGGCAAATTACTAGTTTTAAATGTTTCATTGATTTATTTATGTAAAAGTCCTGCTGCTCACAAGGTTAAGATAGAAACTTTCTCCCTAGTGGCGAAGATGTTCCTTTACCCTAAGAAACTGACCCTAGCCATAACCCCGCCTAACAAAAGATACTTAGATATAATAAGGATGATGTGGTAGGAGAGCTGCGTTCAGGTCATCCAGGGCAGCAGCCTTAAGATGGTAGGTAGGTGGTGGGACCCTCTACCAGTCTGACAGACTACCCAAACTGATCATAGGGACGGATAAAGGTGTCTGCTGCAGTGAAGGGAAATGAGAACAACAAGGACGGATAATATCTGATTTATTGGTAGTAAATTAGTTTATTTAAAATATTAACAGATACATTAATAGGTGGGCCGCCAGTGTGAGTTCCGACGGTGCTGGATTCTGCTATGTAGGTCACTGACGTGTTCGTAGTTGTAGAATGTAAGGTGCTACCTCGTACAATTTATGAAAAACATATAAGTTTCGGGTGGCGAATAATATTGAATCCAAGTTCAAGCAGTCAACTTTTTCTCTGGGAACAGCTGAGTGACTGAGAAGGTACCCGATGCTTTGCATAGCATTCGATGAGCCTGAAATAAT
Organism: Pyrausta purpuralis; assembly: GCA_963924145.1. Classification (NCBI taxonomy): domain Eukaryota; kingdom Metazoa; phylum Arthropoda; class Insecta; order Lepidoptera; family Crambidae; genus Pyrausta; species Pyrausta purpuralis. Next base: position 19,784,749 of record OZ001643.1, on the reverse strand, counting down.
TCCACCAGCATCATCATCTATTCCTTTGTCAAGGGAAGGTGGACTTTTTGCTGTGGCTGAAAGAAGTAAATAAATCAATTCAGTATAACATGAAAACAACTGGTATTTAAGCAAAGGATATTGATCTAAACTCTATAGAAACTCTGCACACTTTGCGGCAGCCTGCGTCTTTACAAAATGTATGGATAAAATATATACCTAAATATTTGAAAGAATACACACAAAAAATATTTTTGATAAACAATCAGGTTTACAAGGAATTCAATGGCAGATTAGGCATTTTGAGGTTATGTTTTGTGATTGCAGAGTTAATGCACCTCACCTACATTCATTTTGATACATTCAGAAGGTAATTGTTATATTTTACTAAAGTAATTCAATACTTAATAACTTAGTTACCCTTAAAATACCAGTACAATTATAATTCAAACAAGATTTTTTAAATATAAACTACAAAGACGCAATCTGGACCCGGCTTTGGTCAATATCCTTTAAAAACCGTACGTAAACGACTTGTTTGTGAAAGTACAATTGATACTCACTCACTGCACTTATTTTATGGAAATAAAGTCCTCCTTGAATAGGTACATTGTTTACCAGCTGAACACATTGTTTTTTCTAAGCAATCGGACTGATAGCATTCTGAAACGTTTGCGAAAATAAACTGGAACTATAACTTTCTATTTCTTTTCAATCGGTCGTTTTGAATTTTAAAATTTATAAATGCTTTTTACGTTAAAAAGTATTAATTTTCAATCAATTGACGAAGATATGATGTCTATCAATCAGCTGTCTGTCAGAGCTCAAAAACGTTCCATTTTACGTAAAGTCTATGCATGCTTCACATAATATTTTTACCCAAAATAGAACATATATATAATTAGGTACATAGCAATAAAAATAAATATTATTTTAAACGTATTTTATAAATATTATCCTTGGTGTATCATAATGACCACAAATATCGTGAAAACGTTGACGCGACGTAATTGAGAGGGTTTTGTACAACTGCGTAATTCGAAACGTAAGGGAGGGCTTGGATAATGTGGCCTATCTTCTGCTAACTGGAGATAAGCAACACCTATCTGTAATATAGAAACTGTTTATTATGGTCGATAGCAGGTGACAACAGTTCGACGATAGCTATCTATCTTTGATCTTAGTTTGCATATAGGGAACGGCCGTTAGGCCCGGTTTTGTAATAGATAGTTAACCCAAGTCATGGTTAGATATCGTATTAGTGATTAAATTGTTTGATTATGTATTTTATGAAGACAAAAAACTTCAACCAATAGTCATTCAAATATAAGAATTTATTGGTGTAGCATTGCTACCATGCAACTATCAATTTTAATGTGATCAACTACGTAAATTGTCATCAATAGGTCATCCATATAGCCATTCTAAAATTTGGTAAATTCTTTAAAACCCGCACAATCGTAGATACATCCGCTGGTAACAATTTATAACCATTGGTTAAGCAAACTATCGATCACGTAACCAGGACTTAGATATTAATAGATTACCTTTGTTATAAACTAGCACCCGCTCTGGTTTCGCATAGGTGGTATTGTTTTCGAAGATAAATTATGGCCAATGTCACTAACAAATAAAGCTTTCTATTGTTTAAATACCTTTAAATAATTTAAGTAAAGTTCGTTACCTCCTTATACTTTAGAATTGATTTAAGTAACTCTTCGTGGAGGAAGCTCATACCACAAAATAAGGATACGTTTAATAGGTGTGCAGTGCACCAAATCGGAACTTCCGATGTTCTCCCAGCATGCAAATGTATTGTTATACCTCGAAAGCGCACATTAATAATAATTACCAGTACTGGGGTACTGCAGGCGAGGCATTAATTTTGCAAATCGTTACACTACTATAAACCGGCCCGTCTTTGCATAAAGGCTGTAATACCACGGTTATATGACAAAGATGGCAGAGGAATATCATTCCTATTGTAGTTGAGTGTTATGTAAAAATATTGTCTTTGGTGCACCAAAAAATAACTACAATATGAAAGTCATAGTTCATAGTGTGGTAAAATATGGATGAGGGGAGGGAAACTGTACTCTACCTACCATAATTTACTTTATAAATACTGGTGAGTGGAATCAAACAATATCTTTTGTAAATAAATCCTGGAAAGTGATTAAAGCACCATGATCACTCAAAAGGGTGGACACTGTATCCTTACTCAGATACTTTTTAATTTATCGTCGGTTATGAAAGACCTAACATTTAGTACTTAACACAAAGCTAACAATATTTACGAGCGTTGGAAAGCAGTTATTAAATAATCCTTGTGTGCTATACCTTTAATTTCCAGCCAGCATTTCACTCTTAGCAATAAAAGGCGTTTTACGTCAGAATGCACTTTATTTCTGCAGGTAAGTCCGTCAAAGTAGCGCTCTCTGTGCCGAAACAAACGCTCACTAGCAGGCGGTCTGTCTTGTTCCCAGCTGCCCATAGAAACCGCCATGTGTTTTTTGCGAAAAAGAATCGCGCTCACTTCGCGTTCGTTACGAGATAGCGAACTCCGGGCGAATTTACGCTACGAACGTAAGCTGCCGGCTTACATGAACCAGTGTGCGGGTACAAAAATTAAAGGATCTAACCAGTCGAGTGTTTTATAGCAAGGAAAAAATAATCGGCTTTTAGAAGCTTTAAAGGAAATACTTATTTATAAAATCATCGATATGACGCCGATCGTAGCAGTAAATAGTAGGTATGTAAGTAATTGCTTTTTATCTGACTTAAAAAAAGGTTCTCAGGTTAAGCTGTATGTTAGTATATATGTACGAGTATGTTGATAAGTTTGTCTGTGATTATCGCGTTAAACCAAACCGACTTTGATGCGGTTCGCAGAAATGTGCTTGTTATCTTTAGGAGAAGTATACACTTTTGGTTCAAATAAGTCATATAAATAATAAATAAATAAATATTGGGCACCAATCACAAAAAAAATGTTTAAACTTTCGCGTTGCATTATAACTTAAAACTTGACTCGAACTCGACGTTTCAATTCAACGGTGTTGCAACCGTCTTGGTCACGAGGAGACTCAGTCTACAGTTATAAGTTTTAACCAATCACATACATTGCTCTAATCCCAAAGTAGGTAGCCAATACACTTGTATTATGGAAATTAGACACAACGGTGGTAGCATAACAGTCAGACCTGAAACAATATAGAAAAGATCGTTTTCTACATTGACCCGACCGGGAATCGAACCCGGAACCTCACGAGATGGCGACGCTTGAAACCAGCGTGCTAGCCATTTGACCACGGAGGTCATCATATCATAACTTTTCATACATAAAGAATTTGCTGATTTGATAGCAGGAGAAAATAGGCAATAGGCAACCGAAACACAAAATTGCAAAACAATACCTTAGTGATGAAAAACATTCCATTAGAACTTTCAACCCATCTTCTTTTCAAATGTATTGAGACCGTTGCAAAAGAATTTTGTTGTAACAGCCGCACATTATCAGCGCGGGTTGAAAAGAAAATCAAAGCAAGTGGGTCTCAAAAGCATGGATCGTGTAGTTTTATTGTCTCAGACGCACAGATATTAAATTAAGCAGACAACGCAAGTCCCTGTGACTATGAAAATCAGTCACAGGGGTTACTTTACCTAATTTTACTGCTATCATGAGAGCGATACGGGCACATACAATCTCAGTCCGTCATAACTAGACGATTGAAATGTCAATTTTGACCAAATAATTCATTGCTGTTTGAAGCATGATCTAAAACAACGACGTTAAAGTCGCAAAACGCTGTGCAATGATCTTCGTTTCAGTTAGTTTTTTGACACGCGGTGTATATACTTTAAAACTCCTTCTTAAGTCGGTTAGAAACTTACGTCCTCTACTTAGATCGTACTCTGTGCTCAGACGTAAAACAGAGCTTAGCCAGCAAACAGCGGATCCCCGTCCGGAAAAGAACATCTAAACAATTGCGCCGTGTAAAACATTTCATTATGTACTTCCGACGTAATGAGTTAGCAACGAAATTTGTGCGCACCCGTTTGCTTTGTCGAGACCTATTTATTGTCTTGTGATGAAAGATTTTCATACGATTGTAAGTTATATTTTTTTTACAATTTAATACCTACTTCCATTAGCTATTTCTTTATTTACAATGAATTCAATGGGGTGTAAAATACTGCCGATAAGAGCCAATTTATATAAAAATCATCGTAATACTTTTTTGTTACTGATTATGAAAACTTGTTATTTGGTAAGAGGGTCAATAAAAATGTTTTAGTCGATTAGAATTATTGGTTTGTAAATAAGTAATACTTTCTTTTATGTGCTAAAAGCTGTTTAGACATGTAGGTAAGTATTGGTTCTAGACGTTTGAATAGTACGCGTTCGAGGTGTTATCAGCTGGTTAGTCGGCCCAAAGATAACGTGTTCGTGTTCATAGCTCAGTGAACACTGCACAGGACGGAAGCTAGCTTTACACTTTGGTCTTAAAATGAACACTATTTTATAGTCCTTAAACCCCTTATACACTGCGACTTTTAGCATAGATGCAGTCATTGTGTGAGTCGCGATGCTGAAGCGCGTTTCGAAAACGCGTGACTGCATTAATTGTGTAAGGGAGCTTAGAGTTAGCTAAGTGGTCAGGATGTGCTTGTTTGTTGTGGATGTTATGTGTTTGAAAAAAAGTATTTTTTTAAAGATTAGTGATCAGTTTAATTAAAGGTATAGCATCACCTATGGAGGTACTGCACAAATGAAAATAACGCACTGTATAAGCAAGCAATTTACATTATTATGCTGTTTGTTTTGTTGTAAATACTATTTACCAATAAACGAGAGTTCTTAGCAAAATAATTTAAAAAATACGTAGTCTCCATTGTTTCAACAACCTTTCAAAAGTCAAGTTAGCCTTTAACGGCCCACTGTTGGGCAAAGGTCTTACCTCAACTATGAGGTAGTTTTAGCCATTCCCACGCGTGCTCAGTGAGGACTGAACGAGTTTTATTTTGTTTTATTATTTTAAAGAGGTTACCTTATATCTTAATAAGTTTGTCTCTGTTTTTGGCACGCCAGGCTGAAAATACCACAGATATAAAGAAGACATGACTCAAAGAAATGTGTCTTGAGAGAGTTTAACAACGTCGTCGCATACAAGTATCGCATGAACAGCTGAGTACACTAGAGGCGGCCACGTGTTAATCAACTATTTGCGGCTGGTCCAGTCAGCAGAGATAATGCCTTGTATCCCCTTCATAGTCGAATGGGCACTGCGCTTGTACTTGAAGCTTGTACAATATGTATCGTGCTACGAATCAGAGCGTAGCACTTTCGAAGCATCGTAGCACGTAGCTCGTAGCACATTACGGTGAACGTTGATGTTAACTAAGTAATTTTTATGACTAAAATAAATAATGAATAAATAAATAAAATGCTTTTATTTCTTAATATCTTTTACAGATAAGTTGCCGGGGCTTCCCATGAAGTTATCTAAGCGATACTTGTGTAGGGATAGCCTCGCTCTACCTCTTCAAAAACAGAGAAGATATTTAACACAGTACAAAAAAATGACATATATGAAGCAATGAAATCGACTTTTAAACCTGATAACAATGTAGGTATATGTCGGCAACTGAATTTTTCTTCGAAGATTCAAGATAATGTAATCTTAATCTTACATAGACCTATTTTTACTACAGTTATTAGTATTTATACAATTTCTCATCACATCAAAGTTCTCTTGAGGGATCAAAATAGTAAAGTCTTTAGATTATGTTATTTTCTGCGCCCAATCCATGCAAATTAGGTTCTTAAATAATGTTGTGTACGTAAAAACGATATTAAATTCCATTCCTAAATGAAGCAATTTTGTACGAACCAAATATGTTATGAGGGTCGTGACTTTTGCCTGAACAATGGGCAAATAAAACATTCTTATTAATTAATTGTGAATTTAATATTTGCACTTATAGGAGACGTAAAAGGTTATGAATAATTCATTGTCGTAGAACCGTTTATCAACCCTTTGATATTAAAGTACGCAAAATGAAATTGCAAATAAAATGAAAGCAAGACTGAATCGTTTTACGCCGCTGTCTTACTCGTACATATAATTCTGTACACATATTCTTTGTTGATTAATGAGCAATGAAATATAAGAAACTGAATTATATACCTACCTTAAAGAAATTGAGTTTGCAGAAACGAGGATTTCTTAATATCCCAAAAAACAAAATTATTACGTTTTATTCCTGCGGGCGTAGTCTGATGCATCATTTTTGACATTTCGCGTCGACAATTTCAATTTTAAGATTTTCTAATTCATCAAATATAATTTTAACTTACGTAGCTATTATCTTTAATAAATCTTTAAAAATATTTGTTGTTTTTTAAGCATGATTCAAAAATTCTTCTCAATCAATAAATAGACGAAAACACCAATTTTGTCTCAGCATTTTTCGAGTGCCACCTGGTGGTTTTACACGGAACTATGTCGAGACTTCCGACACTGGTCCGGAAGTCTCCAAAAACGCTGTGACAAAATTGGTATTTTCGTGTATTTATTGATTAAAAAGAATCAAAAATTCTTAAAAAATAATAAAGTTTTAAAAATCACAAATATTTTTAACGATTTATTGTAGATACCTACAGCTACGCAAGTTTAGATGATATTGGATGCATCAGAAAATTGAAATTATCTACGCGAAATATCAAATATTTGACATTTCTTATGGATCTTTTTTCAGACTTCAGGCGCAGGGCGATGTATTGCGTTCTTGCTTTAACCCGTTTAAGTTCCAGACAGTTCAATTTCCACTGAACTAGTGAAGACGCCAAATTTAGAGTCAAGATATATCAAGGATTTGTTCTCCAAGAATAATAACAAATATTTCTATGTCACTTAGGGCTGATTTTTCAATAGTCAGATAAGATATATTCGTCGAACAAAAAACAATATGGCTAATTTGAAAACGTCACCTAATTGTCAGCAATAATACGCAACTGTCATTGTTTTAAAAAATGTGTTGCTTTATAATTTATCAGTCTGTTAAGTTTTATCTGACCATTGAAAAATCAGTCCTTAGCGTCGATTTTATCATTGTCAGATAAGACTTATCCGACTGATTAAGTATTAAACGACCGATTCTAAAATGGCTTTTACACAAATGACTGATGGCAAATAGGTGAAGTTTTCATATTCGGCGTTTTGTATCATATACGACGAATATTCCTTATCTGACGTTGGTAAAATTCTGTACATCGTGTTGTGTAGTGCTAGCTCACGCTAATCTGCTGAGGCCTGATTTTTTCCAACATCAGATAAGATGTTTTCGTCGAATAAAGCACAATACGTACACAATAATGCTTAGTATGTACTAACTCGTTGTCAATTGACAAAAACTAGTACCGGCACTTAATTTAGTTAATCGCCCAGCTACCACAGCATGTCTGCCGCACGTACACCGTCTTCCGTTGGCACTAAATCTTTGCATTTTCTCTTTGTCTGCCGAACAAACGGCCTTTAAATCTCTAAAGCCTCGAACCATTTGGCCAGACGCAAAAGTGCTCGCTAACGTACACGAACATTCGTTGCATTATTGCGATGCAGATTTTAATTAAAGCAATTCAAGTTTTAGGTGCAAGCATCGTTAATTTACCTACTAATTAATTTGCACGGAATAGCTTTCAAGGTAGGGTGTTAAAGTTAGGCAAGCATCGTAATGATTTTAATCTGCAAAATAACCTTTTTAAACTTTAAAAAGGGTCATTTGCGTGATCAAAAGTAATGGTTAAATGTCGTTACCTGCGTACAAAGTACCTTAATCAATGGCTATTAAAACTGCTATTCTAACATTTGGTTTAGTTTTTTTTTTAAACATACACATAATTGACTACATTCAACAGCTGGTAACGAAATTGAGCTTTTTATATCGATTTCGTAACCGGGCATTACATATCGAATGGTTGATAAAACGTCAAAAATAATTAATGTAATATCAATCAATTATTGCCCTTATGTAGCTAGAACATGTCTCCATATTATTTGGGCCCTACTAGCGATTCGAGACAAGACACAGACAATTTGGCATGTTCTGAGAAGAAACGCCGGAACAAACTCAGTCACCGCTAGCTAGATAAAGTAGTTAATACATTTGCATTAAATGCGGATTTATCAAATGCAGAGTCAAATAAAGTGTTTTACTGTATTAACACTTTTCAATTTACCAAACTGTTGTTCTAAAATGCAGCTTCAAATTGATACTGTCTGATACAATCTGTCACGTAGTACATGTCTTCCTGGCATCATGCCTAAGTTTGGACTATCGGACTAATTCCCATACATCTTTGTGCAACTATGCAGTTTCAAATTGCCTCGATCGCATCAAGCGGAGACTCAATAGATAGTTTGTTGAAAACACTTTAAGCTTTTAGTACCCATCGATGGTCTATAATTTATTATTTTAATTAATTAAACACTTGAACCTTAATCCCTCAAGCGTATGTGAACGAGACACAATGCAAATTCTATTGTTATGCGGTTGCCTGCAACCGCTCGGGTGTTGAAGCATTAAATTAGGCATGTGCGTTTTTATCTGGTTCGAAAGAAAAGAGAATGCGTAATGAATTGTCAATTCGAGTCTATATTTATTGAAATATGGACTCGAGTTGCATTTTAGTCAAGTAAGTATTAGATAGCATTCTTCGCTTAACTGAAACATGTCAGAGGTCTTTCTACAGGGTATGCATAATATAATTAACATTTCTTGTATAACGGCATTGTATAATAAGACAATAAAATTAATTGAGGAAAGTGATTATTGGTATCCTTTGCGTCTCTTCCCAAGTAGCACACAAGTTGCTTTTACGGCTTTTACAGAACTTGTTAGCGATACAATTGCTGTTAGAAAGCTAAAACCAACTCTTGAGCCTGTAGAGCATAGTATTAGAAAGTCATTATACAGGTATGCCATACAGTTGCTATGAAATCGTAATCATTTACACTAACACAGTTACAATGGTAGCTTGTCTCGGTCTTCTACGGGTAATACATGTAAATTAGAGTTGTGATAATTCCTATAACATTAGTAGAGGTATAAATTATGTTTTGGAAGGTATGAGTGTTTTAGAAAGAGTTATCGGATGCTAATGAATCACTTTGAGTGGAGAAAGTGTCTCTTTAGATTGTTAGGTTCTATAATAGAGTTTTCTCACCACTTTTGTAGCTTATTATGTACAGTAGAGTAAATAAACTCTGTAGTAGCGCCATAAAAGGCGCTATGTTTGAGGATAACATGGTACTGATATTGCGAAACTCGCTGTCGTAATGGTTTTAATTACTATGAGTAGGACAGTAGTCGTTTTAAATAATTTGATAAGTTTACAATGTCGTCCATTTTGACTGAAAACGCTTAGCACACTCCGACTTTTAACAGCGATGCAGTCCCGATGCAGCATTGATGCAGTAGCGAAATGCCAACCTTTACACACTTGCGTTTTTTTAGCATCGATGCAGTCGAAATGCTGCAATGCCGCGCGTTAGCATCGATGCACTCGCGATGCAGAAGTTGACAAATTATGTTAAGCTGATACTCACAATAATAATATCTCGTAATATGTTCAAACTGTTGAGTTTCTGTAATTGAAAAATGTCTTACAAAACATAACACTGTTTCATTATTGATGTAGACGGTTTCATGACACATTAAGAAATAAAATTATCATTTTCCCATAAGAATTCGGTTTTTGGTGACACAGTTGCGACAGGGGCTGCAGAATAGCGCTACACACTTTATTTACGTCTTTCAGTGGACGCTATACCTTTAAAAGCGTCATACGTTAGCTTACACAACCACTCTTTTAGCGTCATAGTAAATACATTTACGATCAGTACCACTCTTTTATGGCTATGATGGCTAAATTTGCATTGGTCAAGAACAAAATACTCTACAAGACATTCTTGCAATTATACAAGGCATTAGCTGAAACTAAAATATGTATTATGGACTCGGCAGCTATGGCAGAACTAGCAAATCTCACTTAGATCCTATTTAGAATCTCCCAATCAGATTTCTTTAAACTATTGTACTTCAAAAATATAAACTTGCATTCCAACATCATCATCATCATTCTCAGCCAAAGGACGTCCACTGCTGAACATAGGCCTCCCTCACGGCTTTCCACAGCGACCGATCACTAGCGGTCTGCATCCAGTTTGATCCTGCGATCTTTTTAAGGTCATCTGTCCATCTTGTTGGTGGACGTCCTACGCTGCGTCCTTGGTCGAAGGGTCTCCAATCCAGAACTTTCCTACCCCAACGGTCATCAGTTCTTCGCGCTATGTGCCCTGCCCATTGCCACTTGAGCTTACTGATTCTCAAAGCTATGTCCGTTACCTTAGTTCTTCTACGTATCTCCTCATTTGTGATTTGATCACGTAGATAGAGAATCACCCACCATAGCCCTCTCCATCGCTCGTTGTGTGATTTTGAGCTTCTTTATGAGACCCATAGTTAGAGACCATGTTTCGGATCCGTATGTCACACTGGGAACACACACTGGTTGAAGACTTTCGTCTTTAGACACTGAGGTAGATGAGATGAGAAGATTCCAACATAACTACCATGAACTCTTCTACCTTTGTGACATTATACTTATACATGACCAAGTTAAATTTATAATACTTCATGAACACTTTTTCAATAATTCACTTAAAACCTATGTGTACCGTAGCGGAAAAACTAGAAATGCATTAAAAAGAAACTTGAAGTCCCAAAATTTTATAACCTACGGCAAGCAGCTTCTGAAGTATGTGATACCGAAATTTATTAATGACTTACCTCCAACACTAAAAGCACATATTACACATAATAATATTGAATATTACTTTCCGGATTAGCAAACAACACGATCTAACTAAACGCAAAATCACCCCGTGTCGACCCGACTAGTTGAAACCGGTACTGTTTGCGGGTGCTATTGCGCGCGGGTCGAGTGAATCGGTAAGTCAGTATGCCTATTCTGGCTAAATATCGGATCGGCGTAAGTGTTATCGAATTGGCATGCAATTTATTATAACTAATTATTTGGTTGTTTTGTATTAAATATATCTTATAAATACGAGTACGATGACGATTCAACAAGCGCAGCGTTCGGTAAAACCACAAATGGTTAATGTAACGCTGTGAATAGCATAAATAAAACTAATAATTTAAGCGTCTTTATATGGCTAGTCTAACTGTTTTTTCACTTCTATAGCGCGAATGTAGAACTGATAGCATTATCAAAAGTGCCTATATTGGGTTTAGAGTAGCGCTATAGCACTTTGTACGGTTGCTGTATGGCTAATCTGTTAAGCTAATGCTGTATTTAATAACCTCTTTACGGCCACTGTATAGCTTCTTATAGCGCTTGTGTGCTAGTTGGGTTCGGCCGCTTGTAGAGTTCTGTTAAAATGCTGCACCTAATAAGTGACCACTTTTTAAAGTGTGATAAAATGTGCCAAGTCTGGCGCTAAAGAAGTACGAATGAATGAATACCAAGCTCGGCTGCATCGCATGGCTATTGAGAGTTACGCCATGTATTAAGTAACCCACTTATCCGGTGCAAGTTTTACACCCTAACCTGTTTGTTAGCTAGTTTAAAAATAACCATATTGTACTTTTAAATAACGACGTCATAACGTGCATTAAATGGGCTAAGTTTACCGTTGGATTTAATAACACACTCGTGGAACAAAAACTTGTTAGTAACTTACATTAATAATCTAGCAACTATTCCTACGCTTCTATTAAAACATATTTGTATTAGATTCAGTTGAGTATTGTTCTAAATACAGTCGCATATTTTAGTTCGTTTATGAGTAGGTATTTCAAACTGCGCCTAAACTATGGAATGAATTTTGTAACAATTCACACTCATCATTTTGAACAGGGTTGTAGACATAACGAATTCATATCCCATCCGCGAGCGCTATTTACAAATGATATGGGTTTTTCACCCTTGTATCGCTCTTATTCAGGTGCTCTCATCTTGAAGTGTTATGGTTGTTATTAAGCCTAAAAAAGAAGGAAGTACAAATTGCTCAGAAGAGGATGGGCAATAAATACTGACATCACCCCCCCTGTTTATAAAGATACGCGTCGTATTGCGGTGTCATATGCGGCGGGGTGAGCCCACTTTACAGTGAGTATATCCAACGTCGCAGGGTGTTAAGCTTTATTTAGGTATCTCCATAAATACCAGTCAACGGACGGTCTCTTGAAAATACGGATCAGGAGGCGTATTGCGATCCAACTTTAACCGTTCAATTTCCAGGCAGCTCAATTACGACTCAGTGTAAACGGATATTATCAATTTATTAATATAATTAAAATACTACAATGGTACCAATATTAATATGTTGTTTAATTATAATAATATTATAAATATCATGCAAAATCGCAATATTAATTGCTAATTTGTCAGTAAAGCTGAGCCGCTTACCTATCAAAACTGCATCGCAATACGCGATCAGAATACGGCACTGAAAAATCTATACTATGGAATAACTTCTTATAAGTTATTATTAAATTAAATGTAATGTAACATGTAATTATTAATGCTTCAACACCCGAGCGGTTGCAGGCAACCGCATAACAATAGAATTTGCATTGTGTCTCGTTCACATACGCTTGAGGGATTAAATTTAAAAAATGTGGAAATGTGTATTGATAATGTAGCAACAAACAAGAAAAAAATAAAACTAAGACATGCAACATAAAAAATAACTTAAAATCTACCTATTCAGTAACGAAACCATTTCCTTGCGGCAAGGAGGCTATGATGCTAATGTAGCTACTTAAAAAAAGTTATCATGAATTGACTGAAACCTCTACACAAACTATGAACATTAATTGATTCATTCATAATTAAATATAAATTAAACTCGTTAGGTTCCGGTTTCAATTTCCGGGTAGGGTCAATGTAGAAAACGATCTTTTCTATATTGTCTCGGGTCTGGGTGTTGAAGTACCATCGTTGTTTCTAATTTCCATAATACAAGTGCTTTAGCTACTTAGTTTGGGATCGGATCAATGTATGTGATATTGTAATTTTTTTTTCGTAATAATTATTATTTTTTGATTTTTTTGTGTCGCTATACAAACATAATAACATAAATTAAACTTGTAGAATGCAACTGTGTCAGACAAGACATCGAATCGTATGTCTTACGCTATAATCCTGGCGCATGCCTATACTCGGAAACCAACACATTAGAAATCGTCTTGAATTCTGAAGTTGCTTTTTACAAGCGCAATTGTTAATATGAATTTCAAATTACTATATTTAAACATTAACAAGTCTATCAAAGGCAATTTAGTGGAAATAAGCTATTAATATAAAAGACGTGCCAGTCGAAGAGAATGCATAATTTCAACCCGTAACCCACCTAGTTAGCCGTACCTTGTATCAGACTTGCTTCTCATTAAAATATACTTAGCTCGGAATGGGGTCATAGCCGCAAAGGACCGATAGTGAACATTCAATTCTTGCGCAATTGTTATACTCATCTTGTGAGGAAGTATGGTGTTAAAAGATTGAGATCTAATTAATTTAAATAATTTTTTTATGAGGAAAAGTCTGACAAATCATTTGTCAGAGTTTTTCTCATTAAAAATCCATTGGTTCCTTTTTTTTTTTAATTGAATAACTTATGCACAGGTGATATGCTGGAAAACATCGTACATTTTTTTTCATTTTACTTATTTTTTCTTGTACAAATCTTCGCACATTTTATTACTTGCGTTCTGCCACTGATTAAGTGCGCCTTAACATTAAAGCGACAGCAGCGCGTCTCTCTACTGTGAAGGGCAATTTCATACATAAAATGACAATGGATTACCAAGCGGATTACTGATACAGAATGCCATAAAGCATTCAGTTCGCCAATTGTGCAATTTCTTGGATGAATTTACCACTGGATATGAAACGCAAGAGCGAATGTATGAAAACATGATTAGCTAGTTTCTGCGGGGCGGGGGGAGCTTGTCGTGTCAATTATTGACATTTAGCGCATAAAAGTGTCGATATTTTTTATCGATATGTGTGGAACTTCAATTGTGCTTGACAAATGTCGATAAATCATATCGATAAACTTACGTACATTAAATTTTTGAATATAATTAATACTTTTAAAATAAAATTATAAATCTGTGAAATGTTTCACTCGAGAGCAGATTAAGGTAATTTAAATATACAACAGTTTGCTTTAAAATTTTAAACTTCATATTATATGACAATACATCCTTCTAATATAATTTTAGATTTCCTGTAGATCCATTATGGAAAATAAAGTGGGTAGAAGCCGCCCGAAGAGAGTCAAAATGGATCCCCTCAAAACATTATATGCATTTTACACCAAACGTGACATAATGCCAACGCAAAAAATCATCTGGTTAATTATCCGTTATGAGGATTTTAATGTCGCAAGGCTATGTGTATTTACGGGCTGTTTCAATATGTCTTAGGAAGTTCTAGTGAGTATTACTTGCCAGACCGTTTATATAAAACCACGTTCTATGTTTCAATTGTTCATTTGATGGTTTGTGCATTACATGCCCATAATGTAATTTATTGTTTTGGTGATAAAATTATATAATTTTACAAAAGATTCATTCATTCATTCGTTCCACACATATCGATAAAAAATATCGACACTTTTATGCGCTAAATGTCAATAATTGACACGACAAGCTCCCCCCGCCCCGCAGAAACTACGAGGGTCAAACTGAAAGTTCTTAGAACTGGCCACTTATAAACAATATAATAAAAAAAATATTCTAAAATTTGAAAATAGAACTCTTTGCCAATATTAATGAGTATATATTTCATTCATTTGTCATTTGTTTTACGATTTGGCGGCAAATTGAAAATTGTCTGTGTCACGTCAACATGAATTTAACACGAGAAAATTTTCGTGCAATGATTTTTTATGACTTTCGATGTCATTTAAGTCAACAAGAAAGTTATGATAGACTACGATTGGCCTTTCACGATGAAGCCCCATCTCGTGCGACTGTTTACAACTGGTTTAATGAGTTTAAACGTGGTCGCACTTATCTCACTGATGATGTACGTGAGGGACGGCCTTCTACGGCGACGACTGAAAATAACATCTGTGTTGTGCGGCGTATGATAGAGACTGACAAAAGAGTGACCTATCAGCAGATTCGGACAAGCTTAGGCATCGGTATGAGTCAAGTGCACAAAATCCTCCACGAACATTTAGCGGTCAGGAAGCTTTGCGCCCGGTGGATACCTCATAATTTGACTAAGGCTCAAAAACTCCATCGTGTGGATTGGTGCCGTAAAATGATTGAAAGATTTAACGGAGGTGACTCAAATGCTGTGTTCGACATACTAACAGGTGACGAAAGCTGGATTTACTGTTATGATCCTGAAACCAAAAGACAATCTGCTCAGTGGGTGTTTCCTTTCGAGGAGTTGCCAACTAAAGTGAAGAGAGATCGAAGTGCGGGAAAAAAAATGGTGGCCTCGTTCTTTGGAAGGATAGGTCATTTCGCAACAATTGTGTTAGAGGATCAAAAAACAGTTTCTGCAGAATGGTACACTACCAATTGTTTGCCACTTGTCTTGGAAAAAGTTCGAGAGAAACGACCTCGCAGTAGGGTCCTCCTTCACCACGACAACGCCTCGTCGCACACCGCCAAGCGAACGATCGACTATTTGGCGACATCAAACGTTGAATTACTGGGTTACCCGCCGTATAGCCCCGACCTCGCGCCTTGTGATTTTTTATTTATTTCCAAAAATTAAAGAAAAACTTAAAGGAAAGCGGTTTATGAATGCTGAAGAAGCGGTGGCTGCGTATCGCGATGCCATTGAAGAGACCCCTAAGGACGAGTGGGCAAAGTGCTTTTCCCAGTGGTTCCATCGCATGCAGCGGTGTATTGACGTCAATGGACAATATTTTGAAAAGATATAATAAAACTAATAACTGGCTAATGTAATCAGTTTTTGATTTTCTAAGAACTTTCAGTTTGACCCTAGTAGCTTATCATGTTTTCATACATTCGCTCTTGCGTTTCATATCCAGTGGTTAATTCATCCAAGGCAATAATGCATGAATGGCTGTACTTATAATAATTATATATTTGACATTAATACCCATGTTTATGAATTAATAAATGATTTATTGAATAAAGTTTAAATAAATAAACATTTCAAGTAGTACGAGAGCTCTCAATTATAGAAACCCTTTTTTTTAAACCTCCTCATACAATATTCTATATTGGATAAATGAGAACAAGTAAATATATTCACAATTTATGCCTCAATCTGTTAATGTATCAAAATAGTCTCTATTTTGTAAAAGTAAATTGGGAGTAAATAAATTTTGTGACAGTGGCACATATTTAAATCAAGTAAATTAATCGTTCGGTTAGAAAGCAAATACCTTATCAAATACGTTTTTCCTACTACTTCAAACAAAAAATAAATTCTCATTTGCTTGAACTTCCACGGTAGATATAAACTGGAGAGAAAACGAGACGTTTTACGGTAATTTTCTTTATATAAAACTGACTAATTAGACTGACGTGGTGGCGTGCTAAAATGCTTCACCTAAGCCTATCATAAATATTGTTTTAATGGTTATTCATTCGGTGTACAAAATAGCTACGGTAATCAATTGGAAATCTATTTTTATGACCTGTGTCGGATGCGCCATAAAGTGTGGCATAAAATCAAAGCATTGGAGAAATATAAAAGTAAATTATACCTAGATTGGAGATTGGGCGGTTACGAGGGCGCGACGGCACTTTAAGGCAGCTAGGTAGTTGGATTTTAGAGAATACCCACTTACAAGGTCGTATGCTAGACCCTTTACACACTGCGACTTTTAGCAGCTATACTGTCACTACGCTAACGCGCGTTAGTATCGATGCAGTCGCAAAATGTCAACCTTTACACACTGCGCTACTTTAGCATCGATACAGTCGCGATGCAGAAGCTGGAAATTGTCAAATTATGTACTGAATTTTGGCAACTGCATCGATACTAACGCACGACTGCATTGATGCTAAATTAAATAGGTTCATTGCGTGAGTCACGATGCTGAAACGTATTTTCGAAACGCGCGACAGCATCGATGCTAAAAGTCGCAGTGTGTAAGAGGTCTTCTGGTAAGGCAGCTAGACATTAGGTGCAGCTAGATATTCTAAAATATGGTTTAGTACAAAAAATTAAATGGACCCCTCAATCCTCGACAAATAAGCTCTTACTAACGATGAATTCAAATATGGTAAGTCATTTCGTATTACGCATTGCACAGATAACGCAAACTAGAACTTGTTTGGACTATATAAAGACAAGTCTGAAAGAACTCCACACAAAACCCTTAAGGTCGCAGCACATCATTAATAAAACTTGACCTAATCTCATACCATCTCTACGTTACAAACCGCTCAATCATATAACGCCCTACTATTGATTGGGCGAAATGCGTAATCAAACAAACCATACAGATAATTAAATACAGCCAGTCAAAGCGTTTTGGCTGTAAATTCCTGTGCGTAATAAACCTGGAATTATCTATTTGCCTTGCGGTAACCAACTTTAAATATCCTTCACCGTCATTGGCATTCACGACTCAGTTAATGGTTCGTTAATTGTAATAGGTATCGTGTTCCAATCAGTGCTATTTTGGTGGGGATCGTGTTTACTAAAAACAGAGGTGAGGTATGTCTTTTTAGAACTATTCAAATGGGTCGAGGTTTCTCACACCTAACCACTTTTTAACGAAAATTGCTTGCACACTTGACACAATAAAAAAAAGTAAAAACCGACTTCAAAACCAAAATGCACTAAAAAGTCTTAAATAAACTCTTCACCATTGAAAAGAAAGGAATCCGTTTTAGGCCAACAATTTCTTTTTGGAGTTGGTGATGTGATAGTTGATGCTTGGTCAAAGTGATGGCACCGACTCCAAAAAGAAATTGTTTGCCTAAAACGGATTCCTTTCCTTTCAATAGTGAAGAGTTTATTTAAGACTTTTTGGTGCATTTTGGTTTTGAAGTCGGTTTTTACTTTTTTTAAAGTTTATTTTATTTCTTAATTTTTAGTGATTACATAGGAGGGGGGGGGGGGGGGGGAGAGTTGCACCTTATGATTCTATTTTTTTAAGAAGCTACAAATTACCTATCTAAGTTCCGTCATTATAATTACTGAACTCCATTTGAGGGTTTCCCTCGATTACACCAAGATCCCATCATCACATCCCAAATGGAAAAAAATGGGACCAACTAGAAGGTTCACCCTCTAAGTAGGCGAAAAATTTTTTCGATTCGGTCGACAAACGACTGAGATATGAGGTAACATACATACAAAAAAAAACATACAGTCGAATTGATAACCTCCTCCTTTTTTGAAGTCGGTTAAAAACGGGCGTCCACGTCATTTAACACGCACATTAAATGAATATGGGTGATGAATAAATTGACACTATTGCCATTACGCCTGAAACCGACACACTATGTTATACCATTGACATTTCATCTGAAAAAAGATTAATAAACTATTCTGGAGCAAGATTCTAACAAATATGCTCCAAATAACGTTACCCAAAACCCTACAATGCCGTGTATTGTATTGTGAGCGCATTACCAGCTCAAGTTCTGAACGCGTCAAAGGCGTTGATAAAGTCACCGTATGGATCACGTTAGACGCACCCACATCAATCACTCTGACATGACTCCAGTTGTTCGCCCAAATGGATTATAGGAAGCCCCGCCCGGTAAGGTGAGTCTCAGATTTAGCCTCGCGTCACCGACGTGCAAACATTATTAGCCGTCTACTGACTGTGCAGATTGCCTCGCGAGGCTGAGAACAGTTTTATTGGTAACAAAACAAGTTTTAAAATAAAATGTTAACTTATTTAGATTCTAAAGATACAAGCGTTTAAAAAACAAACGTTTAATTGTAGGTAAGTATTAGGAAAATTTGTTAGATCTCAACACCAACAAGTTAAGGTAGTCATTCAATACTTTACCGTTAGTAAGTAAAAAAGCCTGTAACGTCCCACTGATGGACTAAGGCCTTACCTCAACTATGAGGTAGTTTGAACCATACTTCACGACGCGGGCTCAGTGCGGATTGGTGGAGGAGTGTTTGTACGGCAAGCGACTAACCCTGCTGTCAGATGTAATCAAGCCGCCCATAAGGCCTTTGAATAGGGTTAACGACTCATAACAACCTATAGTAGCCGGGAACAACGGCTTTACGTGTAAGTACGTATATGCTCGTGATATACGTCACTTATATGGTCAGAATTGTCACACATTCAAACACGACCACGCCGTAGGTTGCATACTCGTAACTTCGGTATTACTATCCAAGCTCTGCCAGCACTAAGCTACAAGTACCTCAACTCACTTTACCGTACAGTAACATAATGTATTTTAAGCTTTTCATGCCTTAACTTCTGGATTTGGATAAATTTGGTTCATAAGAAAGCTACGTTAATTTTGAAAGTTAAATTGCCGATATCTATTTTTAAACATAAAGTTTAGAGAATAGGATAAAAGTGAAAAACATCAACATCATTCCTAAAATCAAGTCCACAACTTCATTTCATGACCAGTTTTATTTCTATAAAATTAACTTTAAAAAAAGTAAAAACCGACTTCAAAACCAAAATACATAAAAAAGTCTTGAATAAACTCTTGACCCTTTAAAGGAAAGGAATCCATATAAGGTGAACGATTTCTGTTTGGAGTCGGTGCTCTGATAGTTAATGTTTGAGATGATCAAAGTGATGGCACTGACTTCCAAAAGAAATTGTTCTTCTAAAATGATTTAAAATTTAATCCTCGATTGCACTATGATCCAATCATCAGATTCCGCCTTGGCAACAATAGGACCAACTAGAAGGTATAATCTCTGGGTTAGCGAAATATTTTTCAAATAGATCTACAAATGACTGTGATATGAGGTAACACAGCTGCAAAAAAAAACATACAGTCGAATTGACAACCTCCTTGTTTTTTTAAGTCGGTTAAAAAAAAACTGCCTCGCGACTCTTCCGTACACAGTCAGTACACACCTATTTGCGAAAGTGTGCCGATGACACGGACAACTTTTGAGAAACAGGTGTTCCTTCTCAAACCCCAGGGCACCAGATAAGTATAACGACATATGTAAAAGAAACTTTCCGAGACAGTTTAAGCGGATTTCGAAACAAATAAAAATGGATGTATCGAATATTTGTTTTTTTTTCTTGGTATCTTATTTGTGACTCACTATACTTTTATGCTGGCTAAGGAATTATATTATAAAGTATATCAAACGTTAGTTATATCATAGGTAGGTCTATTTTCATTTATTTAACAAAAATAAAACTAAACTATACCACTTACTTAGATACATCAAAAAACTGCTTGCCCTGAGGGAAAGTGCCCAAAAGGCCGGCTACATTACCTCGCTGGATTGCGAGACTATTTCTCTGGCCGTGGTAGAGACCAGACTTTGCTTCGTGAGAAGCCTCAACAAGCCGTTGGGACAACTAACGAAACAGTTTGTGGGCACTATGTCCCCACAGTTTCACACTTTTATCTTAATATTGACGTGTCTTTACATCTGATAGTCTGATTCCATTTTGAGGTGATGAGCTGATGGTGAAACTCCTCAACACTCAGAAGTTCAGTGATGACTTATGTCCTTTAACTTATCAAACAACAGAGTCGAAAAGTACATCCCACACCTCCCCTTCACTAAAAAAAACTTGCCAATAAAATTAACTTTTACAAAAGAAGTTAAGTTGGTTATTACTTTTTTAGAAATAGTATTTTTTTGTGATATAGTGTTTTAGTTTAAGCGTGCTATACAAAATCATATCACTTGTTATTTTAAAATATATTTGAACTAAATAACAAGTCAATAATTTTACAAAGACGACAACATGATGCACTGTTATTGTTCACAGGACGCCTTGACCAAATAGTCATACTGCAATGTATAATCCATATTTGATTTACAGTAAGCATTAATAGCGGCGTAGTAAAGCGTAGTGTATCGGCAATTATTTATGTAGTTTGTCCACATTAATCGCGGGAACATTACCTGTCTGTACTTATGCAATCAGACATTAGTCAAACCAGCTGTTAAGCGCAACAGCACGCATCGTGAACGCAAACATTGGGAGTGATAATTATGTACAGGATTGGGTATAACAATGATATAAATTAAAAATAAATAAATATGCGTCCGACAACAGTCCCAATTGTCTTGGTTTCGAAGTAAGGATTCTTCTTTATGTTACGAACACCAGACAACTTTACTTTACTTTACTTAAATACATATGCACATCACACAAACATTTGCCCATTGCAGGATTTGAACCCGCGGCGGCCGGCGTAATAGTCAGGAACTCTAACCAATACATAAACGCATCGCTGTAGAGTCTCGCAATATAATTTTAATTTCGTTAAAGTTCACGCTAACAAATGATCGCTAATCAGACCTCGATAAAAGAGGACCGTTAACCATAAGTTGGAATAAGAACAGATAAGCTTTGAAAATATAAACCTTATCACTTAGTACTTTAAACAAACGAATTGAAAGCGTCGGTTACACTTTTACTCTGTCAAAGATTTTTTCGTCAAAATGTTTTTTGGAATGTGGTAGTAGCCATGTGAAATAGTCAAATGATTTGGTTGACTAAAATATGTGTATACTTGGCTCTAGAACAGCTCACCATGAAAATACTTGCAATATATTGTGCAAGGCACTGACAAATACCCATAGCCAAAACTTTAACTTTATGAAAAATATTAGTGCAACCTACTCTAAACATGTAATGGCCGGTAAATAAACGATATGAAAAATATCCTTACACAAATACGGCCAAACGAGTGAAGTCTATAACTTCAAGGATTCTTTTTTGCTCACTCAATATTGGTACCAGCATTAACTTCGCTCTTTCATTAAAACTTGACCAAGTCCGCACTAAGTTCGAGACAAACACGGCCAGACAAGAGTTTTCATGCCATTTTATGCCATGCAAATGTTTTTTAGGGATTCGCTCAAATATTAATACCAATAATTTTAAAAGAATCTATTATTTTGTTTCAATATTTGGTCATGTGTACCTAAAGCATATTAGAACAAATAATTTATCATCACTGAAACTTGTTGACCTCTGGATTTACGACTTTGCTTAACTGCTAGTTTATGTTTCAAAGATCTATTAAATAACGATTAAGGGAGAAAATATTTACTGACGACGGACTGTTTTAAGTTCTGAAAGCGTATATTTAAAGTAAATGACGTTTAAAGCAATGGACTGACATTTCGGAATGGGTATTTCTGTACCATAAGAAAGAATCAAAGCAATTAAAATCTGTAAGTGTCCAGAAAATGTAATAAGTCATCGTTGTTTGAATTCGGTTATTTGCACCTCCTATACCTATATGTATAATGAGATAAGTAGGTATTATGAAAGTTTGGAACGGCGCGAAAATTAGAATCCATAATTGATACCCAACAAATACCAATTCTGGAATCATGGAAAAGTTCAAAGGCAGAGGCATGTTTGTGATGCAAACAAGCGTAAATCACGCGGCAAAGTGATAGATGGAAAATTATTTTCGGATTTTTTTCAAAAGATCCAATTAACTCCGGCTCTCGAAAGGGTTTTGCGGATAGAAGGAGCAGTGACTGGCGGTTTTAGTTGACGTTAAAAACCAGTACGATTTAACGGCCAAAGCAATAACCGGCAGAACAAATTAAAGCGCGGTACAGGGCTCCGATTCTCATGCGCAGTACGCGGAGCGCGCGGTTATAAGCAACGTAATTATGCATTTGTATTTATGTTATAACGATATTACTAAGGGTCAGACGTCGAATAGCAGTGTGCGGTAAAACCAATACTAATAGAATGGTTTATATCACACTAGTCTTATTGCACCTAGATTCTATTTCTAGTATGATTTTAATAAAGATACCTAATAAATAAATGCCAATCAAACACTTTATACGAGTTTAAATAATCTACGAACAAAAAGTCAAAAGCTCTTAGACCTTTTCCCGTGTGGTAGTTTTATTACAGGTGAATACGTCACTTGAATTTGCACTAGAATAGCGAAATACGTAAGTAATCGAATTACCTCAAAAAAAAAAACTAGTAACGCAAGAATTTGGACCCAAGGCGCTCTATCTAGGAATTTCGAAGCAGAGTATACCCTATTCACAAAGGAAAGTCCATAAATGTAAACAAACTATTGACTAACCTATTAACCTTATTACCAGCATATTCTCGGCACATACACAAGCAAACTTCTTCACAGATCTCACAAACACCTTTACCAATTATGCCGTAACAATATAAATATGATTATTGCATTCAAACACACTTATTTAAAGCAAAAATCGTGATTCATAGGAAAAATACCACCATTTTGGCAAAGACAAGAAGATGACGAAAAACTTCATATTTTTTAATTTAGTGTTGGGACACCAATTTCGTTCAATTGATCGATTCAATTGGTTATTCGAAACTCGCATGTATATTAATATTAGGGTCAATATTACTAAACGTGCGAGTTTCTATAAAGGATTGATATCAAAAATTTTGTTGTTTTACTATTCATGAAATGGTTTGTTGTTAATCATTGTAAGTAAATTGTTGTATACAAAATAATATTATTTTAATTGGATGTACAACGCGTAACATTGTGTGCGCAAAACCTGAAAATAGTATGATTAAGATTTAGTTGACGTAAAAGTCTATGGAAAATTGCACAGCACCCCTAGCGGTCACTTACTGAACTAAAATTTTCGATACTAAAAGTTACATCGTCGCTAGAGAGTAAAACCGCCGTGAGCTTATGGTAAAATAAATATGCTAGTGATATAACTACCTACCGAATCCTATCTCGACAGAGCATCATCCGCAGAGCAAGAAATGATCAGAAGTGTCAAATAAACTATTACACCCCATTAAATCTAAAACTACTTATAAATATATTTCTTTCTATACGAATTTTGTCATTTGAAATAATAATCATATGAGTTGTCTGAGTTTATTTTATTTTATTATAATGAACTGAAATTATTTTTTCCAATGACTAATAAGAGTTATTTAAATATTACTAAGTACATTTATTCGACTTAAAAATCAGGTATATATATTTCCGCGATTATCTAGCATTTGGATGAACCGATTTTGGTGCGGTATCTTCCGCGATTATCTAGCATTTTGATACACCGATTTCGGTGCCTTTTCTGCAAAGTGTTCTTACTTCAAAAGATCTCACTAAACAAACTTAAAGAACACTTTTAGGTTTTTAATTTTCATATTGTCGAACGTTTTTGTTAATTGAATTGCTCAAACATGGTGTTATAGAAACCATCAATTTCATGTAAATAATACGCATTTTTTTAAATGAAGGATGAATAATTTGTGTTAAACCTTTTAAGATTACTTAATGCTATCAATCAGTCATCACCTGTACAAACGTTTGATTAAATTTATATACAATTTCGTAATTGTGTGTGACCGATTCGATATTTTTTGTTTAGATGTGTTTTTTTTCTAAACGGAACTAAATATTATAATCACGGACATTTAAACTTAAAGCATTCATGACTAAAGTATCTTTAAATTATAATAAAATCACTTCTCAATTTCTTTTGTTTCGTTTACACGTAATAAGCCGATATTAAATATTTGCAAAGTTCAATTATTTCACTTTTCTTTATTTTCCATTAATAGCAATCGATTGTATATTGTACCAGTTCAATTGACTAAATTCCTCTACTTTTTCTCAGCACTAAAGTTTCTCTATGGTATTCAAGCCGCCATGTTTGTTTACATTTATAGACTTTGCCTGGTGAATAGGGTATAGGCTGAGTAACTTTTGCCCTTTTGCCATTTGTTTGTAGATAAAAATCTAAATTTACGCTAATGGAATGGGAATTCACTACACTAATGGAGACTTAAATTAAATTACATCTTTCTGTCAGGATTGGGGCTATGCTAGGTGTTTGTCTACGGGATCGAATCAGAAATAAGGAGACACGTAGAAGAACTAAGGTAACGGACATAGCCTTGAGAATCAGTAAGATTAAGTGCCAATGGGCGGGGCACATAGCGCGAAGAACTGATGCCCGTTGGGGCAGGAAAGTTCTAGATTCCCTAGACCCTTCGACCACAGACGCAGCGTAGGACGTCCACCGACAAGATGGACCGACGACCATTAAAGTACGCAGGATCAAACTGCATGCAGACTGCTAGTGCTCGTTCGCTGTAGAAAGCCGTGGGGGAGGCCTTTGTTCAGCAGTGGACGTCCTTTGCCTGATAATGATGATGATGATGATGTCAGGATTTGTTCACTCACAAGCACTGCATTCTTAGAAAAATGCTCTTCTGAAAGAAAACAAAATCATTGTTTGGTTGTTTTCAAAAGGTGACTTTTTACAAAAACTTAAGAAATCAGGGCTCTGCATTGTTTATTGGCAAAACAGATCAAGAGTAAGATCAAGCAGTAGTAACTGTCCTAGGAACTGTCATGGTCTCACGAGCCTAACCACGTTAAGATCCGAAATTGCTTGCACCTCGCACGGTGTTTTGTTTTAGTGAAGCCCGTTTTTGTGTCACGTTTGCAAACGATAGCTAAATAGGTACTTAACTAGATTGTTTTTAGCTGAAACTTTATTTATCTATCTCAAGTACCTAGCTGCTTTTAAAAAGCTTAGACCCCTTACACATTGCGACTTTTAGCATCGCAACTGCATGCGCGTTTTGAAAACGCGCTTCAGCATCGCGACTCACGCATTGAACGGATTTAATTTAGCATCGGTGCAGAAGGACATTAGTATCGATGTAGATGCGCGACTGCATCGATTCGACCGCGCGTTAGCGTCGATGCAGACGCCAATAATTCAGTACACAATTTGACAATTTTTCACTTCTGCTTTGCGACTGTATCGATGCTCATGGGCATCAGCATCGCGACTGTATCGATGCTAAAAGTAGCGCAGTGTGTTAAGGGTCTTATACTCACACTTAAATTTCACGTTAAAACCGTGAAGTTCGCAAAACAAATATGCCAGTTAAAACTACTTAGTAACAAGCATTGCTAAAACAAATTGCAATTTCGAGAATTTAAGACGTTCAATTAATCACAAACAAGAGAGTGGAGTTGATGAAAAATAGCGATACATTATTATTATACTGTCTTCGCGTTAAATTACGCACTTGTGAAATTCAACAGATATGCCAATGTATTGGTGGCCGAGTGGTATAGGCATACGCTGGATAGCGTAAGACACAGGATTCGATTCTTTGTCTGACACTGTTGCTTTTTATATATGCAATATGAAAAATTAGGCTAAATTCTAAACTTTCAACATGGTGTTGAATTTGAGAGTTGCCTGTGGGTGATTGTCATATTTTATGCAGTGCATCAATAATAACTTGCGACTGCTCGATGGCTATCCGACGAGGGTCAAGTGGTCGCTCGGGGCAAATTTAATTTACTGTGGGATCCTCCCACTTCGCGCCTTATTCGACTTAATTATTTTCGCGGCATGACTCACAATAACCCGTTTTTGTAAAGACATTAAACATTTTAAGCCGCTGTAATGTATTTCATTTGTGGCTATGTATGAAAATTAAATCACTGTTACAATTTTATGAGCGGGGCATAGCCATTTTTAGGGTTCCGTAGCCAAATGGCAAAAAATAGATTATAGATACCATTATAGATTCATCAAGTCTGTCTGTCTATCTGTCTGTTTGTCTGTCCGTCCGTATGTCACAGCCATTTTATTCTGTAACTATAAGCATCATACTGTTGTGGTTAGAAGATGTAACTTGATAACCGCTTTACGATTCTTATACAAAAAATATAAAACAATTACATTTAAGGGGGGGGGGCACCCATACATGAAACTAAAACCATATAATTTTTTTTAGTTATACCTATGCGTGTGGAGTGTCTAAAGATAGGAATAGGATAGGATAGGATAATGAAATAGAGGAATCTAGAACCATTTTCTCTAAAAGTCTAATCTTTCCCAAATATATCCCAAAGTAGTAAAGGGCGTCCCTTTAACTTCTAAACTAAGCGAGTGTATGTTTTAAAAAAAATATAATGTACATCTTTACAAATACTTTCAACGAAAATTGGATTGGACGGGATCGAACTAAGAGTTTTTGAGATATAGCACATTTTTAACAACTGAAAACATTACTTTGTTTTTCATACAAACACAATAAAAAAACAAAGTTATATTTGCTGACAATAAAATATTGTGGTATTTTAGCTAAGTGGAAGTAAGTGGATCCCTAATTCAGTTAAAGTTGTCGAAAACACCAGTGGGTGAGTCCGACTCACACTTAGCCGTTTTTTTATCTTATTACTCCGAAAAAAAAAACCGATGAAAGAAAATATGCACAAAAGAAGACTACAAACATCGCTATTTATTTAAGCTTATATTATGTGATTAAATTCCTATTAGCTAAATGTGAACTTCTTTACTATCTTTTTATCTTACACAATTTTGTCTTACCAAATGAATAAGGCTACGATCGATGAAAATAGTTATTATTAAACTTGAACTATGGCACCAATACTAAGTACAATTGAAATACGGAAAGGAAAAAAAAACATACATTTGGAACAATTAATTAAGAAAACCATTCCTAATAAGTGCTGTGTTTTTCTTGAACGCCGTTTGTGTAACTAACACGTTAATTGGACGTTGCTAATTACCTACAGAGACGGTGGAACACGAATTCTACGAACGCCTTGTTATAGAAATGTACAGAGATATTTGTACGCATATTTATGAGAATAATTAATTACATACTTGTATTATTTTGCTGAGCGCCTTAGTTCACGTGTCTGTGAAGTTTTTACGAAAGTATTTTACCAAGTTTAAGGTAAACCGTCCCATTTTTAACTAGCGACTCGCCCCGGCTCCGTACGGAAGCAAAACTGATTGCTAAATATGTTGTTTTATACATATTAACTTTTCTCTTGAATCAATCTATCTAAAAAAAACGCATCAAAACCCATTGCGTAGTTACATACGAGTACATACAGTCAGCGGAAATCGATAGTGATTAATGACAATAATGAAATAGCTTTAATCATATAGGATTTCAGGTACTACTTAAAACTATCGTGTGTAGGCAGAAAAATTGTCGGAATTGGCTTGCGGGCGATCTCCGATAATATTTTCCAACCCGTAAACTTTTATGAAATGAGGAAAATTTAATCTCATTCGTTTTCATAAATCCTAAACTAAACTTGTATGTCGTTTTATTTTTAATTCAGGGTTGATTGGTTAAAAATTAACGAAATTCTGAAGATAATTGTAATTTTAATAATGCTGTATTGGATTTTAAAAGTGTCTTTCATATTCACTTATGGAAAATGTTTAATGACTTACTAGTGCTCTTGTTCAACAGTGTAACTGTATTATTATTGATTCTTTCAATGTCATGCTGTTCACTTGCCAATGTTGTAATTCTGTGTCACTGCATCTGTATGATCCGTTCTGACCCCGCCAAGCTGAAACAAGGTATATTTTTTCATAATAGTTTCCAATTCTATATTATTAACAATTATTATTTCTATTTAATGTTACTAATTATTTATATTTTATTATACACAATTTATACTTTTATATTTGACATAATTAAACATATCAATACAAATTACTCACACACTTGTTTAATTGCACATGTTGACATTAATATTCACAAGATAACAATTTTTGCAACAAAGAAAACTACAATCATACCATCTGCACACTTTGTTTTAATAAACTTACCTCTGTCCCAGGCCTTGGGCTAAAAAATTTGATAGTTGGCTTATTTAATGCCGGGTCTTTAGGCACTAAACACGAGGAGTTTATAGTGGCGATGGGGGAGGAGAATCCGGACATCATGGCTATAAACGAAACATGGATGGAAAGTGAGGATGACTGCAGGGCACCCAGATTGCCAGGCTACCAGCTGAGGCATGTGCCAAGGCCGAACTGCATTTCAAAAGATTGTGGTGGAGGGGTCGGGTTTTATATTCGTCGAGGTCTTAATGCTAGGCTGCGCCAGCATCCTAATCCTGAGTCTGCCATACAGCAGATGTGGTTATCAGTGCGCCTGATGAATCATGAAATCATTGATTGAACGGCTTACAGACCCCCGTGGCAAGGCGTGGACCTATTTCTTGACGGTGTTACTGAATCTGTAGCCGCCTTCTCGGGAGTAGACGGCATAGTGCTGGTGGGAGATTTTAACATGGACCAGCTGAACGTAGGCAGTAATAAGCACAGGCTTTTAAATCAATTTACACAATGCCTAAACCTAAAGCAGCTGATTACAGAGCCTACACACTTTACTAGCCACAGCAGCACCCTAATAGATGTGGTCTGTACTGATATACCGGCAGTGCAAGTGAAGGTAAGATATTCACCTGATTTAGGAGCACATGCGATGCTTTTGGCAGAGCTGAAACTAAAAAAGGAAAAGGCCAGCCCCTGCTGGGTATCATATAGGCCACTGAAGAGCATACTGCCCGAGAGACTGGTTGCAGACCTTGATGTTATCCAGTGGGAGGGTCTCAATAGCATTGAGGATGTGAACTGCCTAACAAAAGCTTTTACTCTCTGTGTTCGTGGCCTCATGGACCTGCATGCACCGCTGAAGACAAAAAAATTCAAGCATCCACCTCACCCATGGATAACAGATACTATTAAAGAAATGATGAGGCTCAGGGATAAATATCATAAACAATATAGACTTCAGGGGACTACATTGCTCAGAGACAGCTATAGGGAAATGAAGCAAGTTGTGATAAGAGCAATCGAACATGAAAAGTCCTGTTTCTTTACCTATAACATCAATAATAAACTTAGTGATCCAAAAAGGTTATGGAAAAACCTTAAGGACTCGGTGCTTCCAAACAAAAAATCCAACACTGAACTGCCGATAATATTCAATGATCCTGATACAATCAATTCATTCTTCCTTAATGTTCCCAGTGCTGGCGAGGTCACCATCTCACAGCTGACTTATTTTGAGTACCATAGAATTGATGGCTCTGCTACCTTCTCTTTGCAAACGGTGGGGCAGGAAACAGTTATGAAAACAATCAAAGGACTGAAATCAAATGCTCTGGGGAGTGATGGAGTATCGTTGGATATGTTGCTGCTGACCCTCCCACACTCACTGGCTACAATCACAGCCATAGTCAATCGCTCTATAATGGAGAGTCAATTCCCCGATGAATGGAAAGTGGCCATTGTCAAGCCTCTGCCTAAGTCTGGCCACCCAACATCTCTGCAGGAGCTTCGGCCAATAAGTCTTCTGCCATGTGCATCTAAAGTGTTGGAGAGAATAGTATGCGACCAGCTGACCAGCTACCTAGAGAAAAATAATTTGCTTCCATCTCTGCAGTCAGGCTTTCGCAAGGGATTTGGGACGGCCACGGCCCTGGCGGATGTTGTGGACGGCCTTCTGTCAGCCAAAGACCGGGGACTGGTCTCAATCCTGCTACTACTCGATTTTTCACGGGCGTTTGACTCCATAAGCATTCCCCTGCTCCTATCTAAGCTGAGCTACTTTGGCTTGGACACTAGCACGGTAAAATGGTTCCACAGTTACTTGACTGATAGACGTCAATATGTGGAGCTGAAAGGACCTGATGGCACTATACTGCAATCTAAACAGAGAACTGTTAACAGAGGAGTGCCACAGGGATCAATTCTGGGGCCTATCCTGTACATTATCTACAGCGCAGACATCACAAAATGTATCAGATATTGCAGG
This sequence comes from Pyrausta purpuralis, assembly GCA_963924145.1. Taxonomy (NCBI): domain Eukaryota; kingdom Metazoa; phylum Arthropoda; class Insecta; order Lepidoptera; family Crambidae; genus Pyrausta; species Pyrausta purpuralis. Next base: position 19,753,919 of record OZ001643.1, on the reverse strand, counting down.
TACCACATGTACGCTGATGACATACAACTCTACCTGCCATTTGCCCCTGCAGAATGTGAAGATGCTGTTACCAGGATCAATGATGAGCTGCAGCGAATAGTGGACTGGTGCTCTGCCAACGCACTTACATTAAACGCTAGGAAGACAAAGGTTATGGTTGTTGGGACGGTTAAGAATTTGGCTAAACTTGATAACGCTGCAATTCAAATAACAATAAACGCTGAACCAATTGAAAGAGTGGACAGGGCCAGGAACCTTGGCTTGATTTTTGACAGCGACCTCAGATTCGAGAGCCATGTTGCAGAATGTGTAAAGAATTGTTTCTACAGACTGAGACTGCTGTATAAAATCAGACCTTATTTGTGTGAAAAACTGAGAATAGCATTGTGCGAATCGCTAATTCTTTCAAAACTCAATTACTGCGACACAGTATATGGTCCATGCTTACTCGCAAGGTCTGCAAAGCTCATCCAGCGGGTGCAAAATGCATGTGCTAGATTCTGCTTTCACATTCCACCACGGACTCATGTCACGCCATATCTTAATGCAGCAAATATATTAAAAATGGAAGCACGCCGAAAACTACACCTAGCAACATTGCTATTTGAAATAATAAAAACCCATAAACCTGCATATTTGGAGGAAAAGCTGCTTTGGGCATGGGGTGGGAACGGGCGGGGGAGAAGAGCGTGCACGCCTGTATTTCTGACTCCCCGACATCGCACAGTGACCTTCCGGGGATCTTTCCGATTCGCCGCTACGCGATGCTGGAACTCCTTGCCCCCTCCGGTGCGCGCCCTGAAAGGGAAAAAAACCTTACAGTTACAATGCAAAAAGGCCTTTCTCTCAAGCCAACAAGAAGAGGCAAAAAATCATACGTGATTCGGTTCCATTAACTTACCAACGTGGTATGCGCGTCGTACGTGGGGGCATGGCAAGATCCACGCACCAAACAGGAGGCTAGATCGCTTTCTGTTTCTTTGTTCAGCCGTGCTTCTAATTTTTAACTCGGCTACAAACTGATATTAATTTTGAATCTGGGGTGTGGTTTTTCAACAAAGCGAAACGTGGCGATTTCGTTTTTTTTTTTTTTTGGTTAGGTGTGGGTTGCAGGGCGGGTCTACTTATTTGACAGATACAGATAACAGATACTAGGGTTGGAACGCACGCCCGCGCGACCGGTACGAGAGACCGGCGAGATGAGGGCGCTGCAAGCGCAGCTAGTACTGTAAATATTTTGTATTTACAGTACTAGCCTTATTAAATTGTTAAGAATCTTTTAATTTTAATATAATATGATAATTAATGAATAAATGATTTATGTATCTTATTTAATTGTAATAATGTAATCTTTTTTTGTGTTTTGTTGTTGTTTTTTTTTTTCTATTTAAGTGTGTGTTTACACCCAGTGCCCAGGGGTTCCCGCTGAAAATCAGTGTCGTGGCATGCTTACCATCTGCTGTCACGACATATACTGAGCCTTTTTGGCACACCTAGGCGCTTTGTTTTTGTTTGTTGTTTTTTTAATTTAATTTTAGTTGTTTTTAATTGTTTTTTTTTTATAATTTATATAATGTAATTTGAATGTAATGTGTGTCAAATAAATAAAAATTCAATTCAATTCAATTTAATTCAATTCATATTTTTTCGTCAAAAAAGTGGATATTTGGGTTCTTATATATACTAAAACATAAGACAATATAAAATCACTTCTCTGTTAGACCGACTTAATTATGACAATTTTGTTATAGTCATAAGTACATTAAACTGTGTTCATAAGGTTACAAATATTTTAAAAACTGTAAACCCTTGCTCATTACTCTGAATCTTCTCATGAATTATATTCATGTTATATTCGAATCAGGTTGTTTCGTGTTTTAAAAGCATTTCATTGTTCGAAGCGTGCAACGTAGTTACGCGGAGAAAATGGAATGGTGCACTTCGCTTCCTGTGCCTTGGGCTGCAAATGAAATGGTTAGGGGGATTTTTGCCTCCACATTGTTTTGGTGTAGATTACTTTTCACTCTATAGTTTTATGGACACAGCTCAGTACATTTTTTTCAGGGTAGTTGCAGTTAACAATTAGTTGTACCTAAGAACTATTCATATCTTAAGTTGTTTCACACCTTTCACAAATAGCTTAGTAAAGTTTTCGAACCGAACGGCAGTAACTGGATCGTACTTCTAAGAGCAATCAATCCGTACCGTAACCGTCAGAAATGCTGAATTCAATTTTATATGAAAGAATGGACAGTTCAACAATTCAAACCACCTTCACCGGCTAGCCTGCCAATATTTTGCACTCGATAAAAATCGTTTCTATTTCGAACGAATACGAAAAGAAATAGAATACGCCAGTCGCGTACACAAAAAGATTTGATATACACTTGTTTTGTGATATCATCAATCATGTAACATTCTGGTGCTCGTCACTTGCGGGGCATAAATAAAGCATTGAACGCTTCCGACATCGCCCTTATTGATGTGTTCACGACGCAAACCGGTCTCACTCATTGTCGAACCGCCTTCAAAGCACAGAAAAGAAACATTCTATCCAGTCATCATTTTGTGGCATCTTCAAAATCATTTCGCATTCACAACTTCAAAACGAATTGTTTCCGAGCTGACGATTAGCACCGAACCCGATTTACAAAAGAGTAACTTTTGTTAAAATTGGGACGTCTATCGGAAATCTATAGAATGTCTTTGCGAGGTAAAACATCAAACGTTAACTAGCAATTCGATTGGCACTGGCTTTGAGAATTCACTCCAATAATTCCTTAGTCCGGTCACTCACTCAGTTGCACTATTTCTGTATTGGCTTTCTATCGAGAGCCCAACTTGGCGGAACTATTCAAGCTGCCCAATGTCAGTAACTATTCATTTTGAACCGGCGTGAATACCAAATTATAAATTAAATTGTATCGAAATGTATTGGAAAACTCGGAGTGCCTGCCTATGCTAGTCAGAGTCCCGTATAACCAAATGGGTAGTGATTTTTGTATTTTACTCAACCCTGGACACAAAGTGAGTAAATAGCAACTTTGGGGCTGCGCAACAATGAAAATGTCACTTTATGAAATGGGCCTCGTGTTGATTAATGGATTTAGAGTAGGACGCTGCGTGGCCCTTCTTGCTTGTATATTCATTCCCTCAGTGAAGGGGGTAGAAATATTGTAAACATTATTACTGTTTTGGCAGTTGCTTTGTATGCAACTTTACACAATGCGAATTCATTGTTCGCTCGGGTCATTTTTTGTTTTCTGAGGGATTTCGCAAATTGAGGACACAACAAAGTCAAATTGGTTTTACAGGCACATGCTAGCATATTTAGAATCTGTATTTATTTAGCGTGAAATTCGAAGATGATCGAATACATATTGAGCCCTTGACTTTCAACAAGTAGTCGTTTGACTTTGGGGACAAGGGTCTTGTCTTGTATTATGGATAGGTAATCCTTGTCCGTCGCTCATTGATAATTTAATCAGAGCATTTCGAGACAGAGCAGTACAATAAATGTCGCGCGACACGATAACAATGCTATAGACGGTTTATGAAGCGGTGGGTGTGATAAATGGCGCTGCCCGCGAAGGCGGACTAGTGTTGTGTGTGATTGCGTATTTTGGATTTATCCCATAAGAATACAATAAATGTGCTACTATTGAAAGTACCTACAGAGAGATCTGATAAGTGCTATCATTGTCGAATAAATAAGCATGGATTCAAAAAACAGCGACTTACTAACATTATTAGAACAAGACGTAGATTTGTGATTAATAATGAACGTTACATAATAAATAATGTGTAAAAAGCTAATTACATATTACAATGATGTAAATATGCAGAAAGAGCGAAGTTGCAATGTCGTTGCGTTGCATCCAGCAGGCCACACGGTGCGTCGCATGGTCGCCGCGTTGAAACCGCTTGCAACGGATTTGAGCAAAGGCACATTAGCTTTGCGTTGCGTCGGTTCATATCATCGTTGCGTTCCGCCGACGCAACTGACCGTATGGCATGCGATTCAGATTTGACTTATAACGACGGATCTGCTCCGTTCCATAGTCACAGCGATGACGCAATGCAAGGCAAATGTAGTTTCGCTGTATAAGTTAAATAGTCCAACGCAAAGCAAAGGAGACGCAACGTCATGCCAATGTGGCTTCCTCTAAGTACTAAATTTAACCCAAAATAAATAAGGTCGCGAAGTCATATTGCGCCTGAAATAAAATACAAACGAATCGGCCTGTGACCACTGCTGTTTCATTTCCATTTTAAACCCAACCGGCACATCACCATGCCATGGAATTTATGCACACCCGTCATCGGCAGGATTACAGAGGCTATCACTGTAGCACCGTATTTATGATGACACCGCCTTTTAAAACGAGGTTTTGCTTTGTAAATAACCGTTCCGTAAGCTAGTGTCAGTGCAAAGATTGATAAAAGACCAAGCATTGTTGGATGGATGGAAGACGGTTCAAAAACAAGAGGGCACAGCTTATTTAATATACAGGATATCGCTACGATAACTAGAGCATGGTAAACGATTCTGCTCTATCGAACCAAATGTACATATTTTTATTCACCAGTCAATGCATAGTCACTTTGAAAGAATAGTTTTTACACAATATTATTTCAGAATACAGGAATTGAAGAAAAAATTACTTAAATAAAATGAATAAATTAAGCTGTAATATAATTTAGTTCTTACTGCAAAAGTTATGTTGAATATTCTGAGAATATACACAGAATATTTGAATTTGTTAGAGCCAATATAACACATGAAATTGAGATAACTGTTCGATAATCGATTCGTTGACTATTTTCCGTTGCTTCAATGACGCTTCGGATCCTGGTTCAAACAAATGTATTCCATTACACTGGATCGGATTTAGTTTGTCACTAATAGTACACTGCAATGTGATCTATTATACATTTTGCTAGCCACTAGGGCTGTATTAGAGATGCAAACCATTTATTGGAAGTGACAATGCTAATTCTATGATAGACTGCTCATACAAAATGGACAAGACTGAAGAGGACTTATTAATAAAGAAAGATGGATATTTTTCATAATCTTTCTGCCTCTGAAACGCATGACTACACGTAAGTTTGTACTACCAACCCAAAGTTATACGTAACATAAAACTGTGATAAATGCTCTAATATTATAAAATATTGACACACTAAGTTTACTCAACGATATTTACAAAGGATTTAAAAAAACTGTTGTTGATAGAGGGAGCCTGTACCTAGCGCGAAATTAAAAACGTTCAGTAAATATTTTCTGGGGTTGCCTTGAATGAAATTGTATTCCAATATGACACAGTCCAAGCATTGAGGGCGATGTTTAAATAGGCTGCTAATCCTACCAATATTGAAATATCTGCGACAATATTCAGACGGGGAGCCGTGATCCGGTTTTATTAAAAACACCGTTTTATACGAGGAACGACTGAAAAAATATTGTCTGGCGAATTTATGACACCGTTAACTGCGATATTTTCCACGCATCAAACGCTCAGCGTTAAGAAAAAATATACTAAGACGTTTTATTCCTTTCAAATTACAATAGATTAAACCGAGTGTCCCATTTTGCGTAGGGTGATATTGCGTTGCCTTACTCACGGTTTTATATTTGGCTGTTTGATAATTCGTTTCTGCTTTGAACGAATGGAACACGGAAAGGTTATTTCTTTTGGAATTTCGACAATAGTGACGAGAAATGATGCTTTCACGATACATGAAATATAATGTATTAATGGCAAAGAATTCCTTTCATGATTTGTTGGCGCTTTTTATAGTATTCTTATATAGGAAAATCACACATTTTATGCACTATTTTTTGCAAGAGACATTTAGATTAACATCCATTCTATTACCCCCATCGAAGGCTCGACTAATAAATATTGTTTACAGATAGCCACGCTATTATCTAAGCCAATTTACGGATAAATTGTCTGTGGGAATACATTAATGTAGCGATTACATTATATTCCTTGAACTTTAATGATATTTTCCGTGAATGTGGGTTTGCAATTAGGTATTCCTGGGACATATCTTACTGTATTGAGAATTTAAACCTGGATTCAAAATCATTGTTAAAAAAGTTGGAAAATTAACTTAGCAATTATTTTTGGGGTTCCGTAGCTGAAAGGCAAGAAACAGAACCCTTATAGTTTCGTCAGATCTCTTAAAGTCTAAGGTTTGAGAGATAGACGCTTCCAAAGTATCTAACTTTCAAAATAAGCAGCAGTGTAAATTTTGAAAAAAATACGTGATGTAGACCTTGACAGAGAGTTAAAAAAAATCGGTTTGAACGAGATCGAACAAGTAGTTTTTGAGATAGAGCAAATTTTCAATAACCGCAAACACAACTTTGTTATTCATACAAATACTACGAAAAACAAAGTTATATTTGCTGTCAACAAAATATTGCGATATTTTGGCTAAGTGTAAGTATGTGGATCTCTAATTCACTTAAAGTTGGCACAGAACTCTAGTGTGCGAGTCCGACTCGCTCGCACTTGGCCGATCTTATTGTATTTTGAAGAGATACGAACTTTATCCCTGCATACTGATGCAATACTAATTTTAATACTAATCTTTAGACCCATTGACAGTTATTTTTTAAAAAACAGTTCCCATGTAACTGATACGCTGTACGGTTACACCGTTCTCAACTGGATCTGCTTTTATACCTCGAGATACAGACTGACATCTTGTTCTAGGGAGGATCACTTTCAGCTGCTGAACCCGTGCTGGTTGTAACTACCTATATTAGGCTCAGTTTTTTCGTCGGTAGTAATGGTAAAGGGACGTAAGGGAGCTTAACCAAGACCCAAGCCCACCTCACCTTCGCGCGGTGCGTCCTGTTTCAACAGACGAGCCTCTGGCGACCGACCGATGGCGGGATAACCATCCAACAAAAGGCGCAGTACAATGTTGAGCTGTGATGGGCAGCAGCGTCACACTTAAAAGATACTGCGCCTCTGCGCTCGCCAACCCGCCTGCCAAGCGTGGCGAGTACTGGCAAATACCCCCCTAAATGGTAGGACACAAAAAAACCAGGCCCTCAGTCTCCGGCAGCCCCGCTATTCCTGATTCCGGTAGCGGTCACGGTAACGGCGGGGCAGGGGGTGCTAAGAATCCCCGGAGCCGATCTCGCTACCACCCCCAACGACAACTGGCCCTGGTTACTTATGTGCACGCGTTGTGCACACTGAGGACAGACGAGAAGTTGCTCGAGCTGGAGGAAGAATTGAGCAGGTTACACTGGGACATAGTGGGTTTATCAAAAGTCCGCAGAGAGGGCGAGGACACGATAACTCTGAAGTCTGGCAACCTGCTCTTCTACCGGGAGGGTGACCAAAAGTCCCAAGGTGGTGTTGGGTTTCTTGTCCACAGGTCCCTCGTAAACAACATCGTGACCATCGAGAGTGTGTCGAACAGTGTGATATACCTTATACTCAGAATAACCGAAAGGTATTCGCTGAAGGTCATACAGGTATATGCACCGACCTCGAACCACCCGGATGAAGAGGTGGAGGAAATGTATGAGGACGTAAGTAGGGCCATACACACTTCCAAAACCTATTTCACTGTTGTTTTGGGGGACTTCAACGCAAAACTCGGCAAGCGAGGCGAGGATGAGTTGAAAATGGGACCTTTTGGATATGGTCAAAGGAACGCCAGGGGAAATAGGCTGGCCGACTTTCTGGAGAAGGAGGGACTCTTTGCGATGAACTCTTTCTTCCAGAAGCCGCCTCAAAGGAAATGGACCTGGCTGAGTCCGGATGGCAAGGCGAGAAATGAGATAGACTTCATCATGACCACCAAGAGACGGTTATTCAATGATGTCTCCGTGATAAACAGGGTAAAAACCGGTAGTGATCACCGTATGGTTCGAGGCATATTGAATATAAATGTCAAATTGGAAAGGTCCCGCTTGATGAAGTCCACGCTCCGACCTACTCGTGCCCATATCCAAAATCCCGAGAGCTTTCAAACTCGAGTTGTCAAACGCTTTGATTGCCTAGAGAATTGCGTATCAGTGGACGAAATAAACAACGGGTCTTTGGAAACTGTCCAAACGGTCGGATCTAAGTTTTTTAGACCTGGCCGTAAAAACAGACCTCAAAAGCTCTCGGTCCACACTCTCGACCTTATGGCAGAACGTCGATCTATGGCACTGCAGACCTCCGTTAATGCTCAAACCTACAGGCAGCTTAATAGACGAATATTGAAGTCTCTGCGACATGACATTCGTTTCTTTAACACGAATAGTGTTAAAGAAACAATAGAGCGGAACCAAGGCTCCAAAGTGTTTGCAAGGGACATGTCTATTGGGCAAAGCCTGTTGACGAAGCTTAAGACGGAGGACGGCAGTGTAGCGTCGACGAAAGCAGAGGTTTTGAGAGAGATCGAAAGGTTCTATGAGCAGTTGTACACCTCAGTAGCCAAACCCGTTGATAGCTCGGCCGGAGACTCTCGAGCTATCCTGACCCGACACTACACTGAAGACATCCCGGAAATCAGCCTCTACAAGATTAGGATGGCCCTGAAACAGCTTAAAAACAATAAGGCACCTGGCGAGGACGGAATCACAGCAGAGCTCCTGAAAGCGGGTGGAACACCGGTACTTAAAGTCCTTCAGAGACTCTTTAATTCCGTTCTGCTAGAGGGCATCACGCCTGAGGCATGGAACAGGAGTGTGGTGGTGTTGTTCTTCAAAAAAGGAGACAAAACCTTATTGAATAACTATAGACCCATCTCACTCCTGAGCCATGTCTACAAGCTGTTCTCAAGGGTCATCACGAATCGTCTCGCCCGTAGGTTTGATGACTTCCAGCCTCCCGAACAAGCCGGATTCCGAAAAGGCTACAGTACCATAGACCACATTCATACGCTAAAGCAAATTATACAGAAGTCCGAGGAGTATAATATGCCTCTATGTTTAGCTTTTGTGGACTATGAGAAGGCCTTTGATTCGATCGAAACTTGGGCGGTGCTTCGGTCTCTTCAGCGGTGTCACATAGACTATAGGTATATAGAGGTGTTAAAGTGACTATATAACAACGCCACCATGTCGGTCCGAGTACAGGAACAGAATACGAGGGCGATTCCATTGCGAAGAGGTGTAAGACAGGGCGATGTTATATCTCCGAAACTGTTTACAGCGGCATTGGAAGACGCCTTCAAGCTCATGGAATGGGAAGGATTCGGCATCTCCGTCAATGGCGAATACATAACACACCTTCGGTTTGCCGATGACATAGTCGTTGTGGCAAAGATGCTGGATGATCTAGGCACTATGCTCGAAGACCTCGACCGAGTATCCCAACAAGTGGGTCTTAAAATGAACATGGAGAAGACGAAAATTATGTCGAGTTCCCTTGTTGTACCCACTCCAGTATCCATTGGGAACTCAACTCTCGAAGTTGTCGACGAGTACGTCTACCTGGAACAAGTGATCCAATTGGGTAGGTCCAACTTTTAGAAAGAGGTCAATCGACGAATCCAACTCGGATTCGGGACAGCTGGGCAGCGTTCGGGAAACTGCGCAAGAGCGTCTTCTCGTCTCAATTACCTCAGTGTCTGAAGACGAAAGTCTTCAATCATTGTGTGTTACCAGTGATGACATACGGATCCGAAACGTGGTCTCTAACTATGGGCCTTATAAAGAAGCTCAAAATTACACAACGAGCGATGGAGCGGGCTATGCTCGGTGTTTCTCTACGATATCGAATCAGAAACGAAGAAATACGTAGAAGAACCAAGGTAACGGACATAGCCTTGAGAATCAGTAAGCTTAAGTGGCAGTGGGCAGGGCACATAGCGCGAAGAACTGATGGCCGTTGGGGAAGGAAAGTTCTAGATTGGAGACCCTTCGACCAAAGACGCAGCGTAGGACGTCCACCAACAAGATGGACAGACGACCTTAAAAAGATCGCAGGATCAAACTGGATGCAGACCGCTAAAGATCGGTCGCTGTGGAAAGCCGTGGGGGAGGCCTATGTTCAGCAGTGGACGTCCTTTAGCTGATTATGATGATGATGAATGGTAAAGTTACGTTAAGCTGAAAAGTTTAGCTTTACGTTAGGTAATGGTAACTGTAATATGGCTCAATAAATATTTATTTATTATTAAAAAATTGCTAATTTGCTGTTTAGTAAAATAGCGCCAAAATAAAATTCTGTAACAGCCAATAATAAAGCTGGCTGGTTTCTAGCTCAAAGGATTAGCATAGCTATTCAACGCGGCAACGCAGCCAGCATCATAGCCTTCTTGCCTCAAGGAAACGGTTTCGTTTTTGAATAGGTAGACTTTAAGTTATATTATTTGATTATTATTATTATATAGCCACCTACACCCCACTCGTCCCATAATAAATGAAAATTACTAATGACAGCGCAAAATAATGGAAATCGATAGTCTTGCGAAACGCGACACGAAAACACTCAGCATTCAACGGGTTAAAGTGGTTGTGTATACATCAGAAGATATGTTACTTTCTGTTGTACTGTAAACACACAACTGTACAAAAAGTAGTTAACTATTACGCAATATCGAAAAGTATACCTGCTTAGATATCTAGTCGGTAAATTTATTTGCACGGAGCGGTGGAGATTGCACCTTGCACCCGCCGTATAACTAAGTATGAGTTAGTGCAAATGCATAATTTTTCCTAAAGACTGCGATTCCCGTTATATTCGCACCTAACAAGTATTAATGGGTCGGACGGAACACCTTCCCGGATTCTGTCATTTGAGAGCAATTAGGACCCCTCGTTTAGTAAATTGTTCGGGATATGATTAATACCTTTTTCATTATGTACCAACTTCATTTCACTGCTGTTAGTCTTACTTGTAGAAGCTTTTGAGAATTTGGGTCGGATAAAGTGTTTTTATTGTGCATTCTTTGATGATGATTTTTTCTCTGTTCTTTTTAATTGAGATGGTTTTAATGCTGTAGGCAAATTAATGATGCTATAGTTGAAATATTTACAATAAAGTTATTTATAAAATTTAATAAATATAGTACGAGTAATTAGAGGTTGGAAAAGGTGCAGTTGTAAGTGGTACTATGCAGCAGGAAATCGATTGGAGATTTTAAGCAGTAAACGTTTTGAATTTCGATTTCGAACACACGACACACGGACAGTAAACGGTTACGTACGGAAGCAGACTAAATTTTCAAAATGAACGAGCCCGGTGGCCACATCGCCCGCGCGTACACTCTCTTTCTTAACATAAAAAAATCTAAATACAGTCGAAGATCTGAATATCAAATCTCAAGATCGGATACACAAATAACATATCTTGAATAATTTAAAACACAAAATAAAACCTATACAGAAGAGCGCGTCATCAACAGAGGTTATAACTATTTCATGAAAAAAAAAAACTATTATAAATTAGGACAAAATATATTGTTTATACAAAGTCAATCAAATCATTTTGGTGTGAAATCGAGTAAGTAACCATAGATAGCATCAAGTATATATTGTATGTTGGAAAGCATTGAAATATAGTACGGAAAATCAAACATTTAGACTTGAAATCTCAAGCAGCGAATAGATTCAAACAATTGTTTTATCAATTTTCCTGGTCGTAAGCTAGGCGAGTTGGTAGAAGGCTTCAGGTAAGCTGAGCCTCCAAGAGCCGGCTTTGGCCATGGCCTGCGTTTGAGGTTGACTTTTAAAGCTGGCACTATAAAATAACAAATAACTCGAGGTGCATGGAAGAATATCCTACGAAAGTGGTATTCGAAAATGTGCTCGTTTTATAGTGGCTCGGTTTATACCGACGGAAATGAAAATAGCTCAAACAAACACAGCCATGGTTGACCAGTGGGTACCATGAAGAAATAAAAGGGGTCGATTCATCTATTTTTGTTCTTGGTAATTGCGAGATTAAATGACATAAGAAATTGTATATATGTTCTTCTACAGATACAATCAGTGTGTTCGAGAAGATGATTCTATAACTTACTAGCGGACCCAGCTAACTTTGTCCGCCCCGGCCCCCTACCGCCCTGGCCCTTACGGCATGGAAACCAACAAATTAAAAATCATGAAATTCGGTTCAGCCATTCAATTTTTTTAATTGTTTATTTCATAAGAACCTGCTCCTGACGATAGCAAACACAATAACATTTCGAAATCAGTCTAGCCGTTCACGCGTGATGTCGTGACCAAAAGGATTAATTTTAATTATAAAAGAGATACTTTGGCACACAATATTAATGCAATATAATACAATTAATAAAGGTCTAATGTCAAACACGATCTATGAGCAGTGAGAAAAATATGCAACAAATGAACTGTATTGTCAAGAAATGTGCCGACGATCGATCGCGGGTGGGTGAACGAGATAACGAGAGGAATGTGACATATTTCACAGGTCATTTCTTATTAGTACTGTAGTAAAGCAACAATCGATTATCCGTCAAATAGTAGGTTCAAACTAAAAATAAAACCATACGCAGAAACAAATCTATAACGTATTTGCATTGCAAACAGACAACATTCATAAAGCAATGTGTAAAGTCAACAAATAAACTACGAACAAACTGCCGTAAATATTTTGTATTTGGTGCAAAATATGAATTCGCGGATGATAGCGCAGCTACATTAAACAGATGCAATTTATGTTCCAGCGATTCTAAAAAGTACATCGCGAAGGAAGTGATTATTTTAATGGTGTACCGGAATGTTTTAAAAATGTTGCTCTTTCTCTTGTCATTACTGTGATGGACACGGTATCATAGTACTGATAAAATAAAGTATCCTGGATAAAACTGTATTAAATCGAAAAAGAGGTCAAACGAACCTTTTGGCACACAGTACCTTTGTAGGTACGTAGTTACTCATATATAACTAATAATAATATAAACCTAAACATATACAGGGTGGACAAACAGCGACGCCCAAAAATTTTTTTTTGGAAATCTTACAGCCAGGGCCAAATATACTAGATGTATGTTAGCTGAATTTTCGTATGAAATGAAATTTCGAGATATTATTTGATTTCGCAAATTTTGTGAATTTTCAAACAAATAATTCCTCCACTTTTTATGGTGCTATGTCGGTGTTTTGTAATGCAAAATAAAAGTTTCAAATTAATTTTAAAGAAAATTTAATAAAAAATTGGGCTATCATAAATACACATAGTACGTTTCTGTTTTGGCCACCCTGTATATAGGATACTAGTTTGATTGAGTTTGATCGACGCATTATAAAGGCAAATAACTCCACCAATAAGCTTAAAAGCTACAATAGTTCTACAATAATAGCAAGAGATGTAAATAATCCGCAAACATAACCGCAGTTAACGCGCTTATATCATGCGAGCTATTGTGGTTTAAAATCAAACTTGTTTTGATAGCTAATGAGCTATCAAACAAATGAGTTTGGAAAGCTTGTTTTGAATAAGATTTGTAATGTTTGATGTTTCGCGAAAGTAAATTAGTAAGTTGCTCCACACACCAAAGACCCGGTTAATTGAAGATAAGCTTACAATGAGAATAATTGGATTAATCAACGTGTCACGGTTCATTAACGTGTCATAGCAAACCGGAGACACGTTTAGGGATGTGCTATGCTATTGACGAACCATAGGTACGCATACGCATAAGATTTATTTAAGAAAAAAGTACGAATAAGATCTTTTATTAGGTAGGTACAGGCCAGATAGTTTAATTCTTTCATAATGTCGTTCATCTTTCATCTGACGAATCAAATAGTTTATTAACGACGAATTAATGAACTATTTGATTTCAAAATATCTCATGTCAAATAGTTTATTAATTTGATTCAGTGATATTATTTTAAAAGTTATGAAAATATTGTACTTACATTATTGGGCTACCAAAGAAGAACGGAATTTCATAGTATTTAACGAAGAATAACCTATGTCAGTTGTGCGTTTTGTGTTAATCTTATTTAAAAAAATATCATTTCATGAAAAAAAAAATGACAAGATTGTTTACAATATTGGACTACCAAAGAATAACGGAATTTCATAGGTTACGAGTAGTAGTAGTAGTAGTATCTACATTTCTCCTGCGCACGGCTAGAGAGTAGAATTCGCTTCCAGCAGATGTTTTTCCTAGTCATTATTATTTGGTCGAATTCAAAAAGTGAATGGCTGTTAGATACTTGTCAGACATGATCCATTATAGGCCATTATCATCACTTACCATCAGGTGAGATTGTGGCCAAATGTCTGCCTAAATGATAAAAAAGGTAAGTACATTTTATCATAGGAATTAGGATTACCATCTACGTACCACACAACTCTTCAAACAGCTTGTTCTAGTATTTTAATAAGTTACCAGTGATAATTACTGAACATAGTACATTTCTCTGATTTATTGATCTTATTTTGAAGCACTGTTTACTCAAATTGGTTAGAATTCGTCGCAATTAGTATGTGACGTATATGATGACTATTCATATAAGTCCCAAAGTTGCTAATGCGCTTCAACCATGTCTTAAAATCTGTTTTGCAGCTAAAAAGAGACATATTTAGGTACCAAGTATCTAAATACTTAAATAAATTAAGTAAAAAGAGACCATCAGGCGCATTTAGCATTTTGCGCGGCTTATATCATAGCTGTATAATTACCAATCATTGAGCGATAGCCGAAAAACAAAGGCAACCCTATTCTGTTTATTAAAGACAAATTGCGTATGTTATTTGACGTTGAACACGAATTTTTGAGGAAATGAAATGTATGAAAGATGTAATTAATAACTCCATATGAATAAAATGTGTCAACACGCCTTTAAAGCGGTTGTTTCCGGATTCGTCGTTAAAATATAATAGAAAGGTCAATAAAACAGTCAATATCATAGTGCATGTCAAAAAATATATTGTAACAATAAATAATTATTGTACTTGTATATCAACTATTTATGTCATGGAATTATACATTAAATTCAAAATGGTATGTCAATAATACATTCAACTATAATGTGAGTATACTTCCGCTGTTCGATAAGTAAGAAATATTAAACAAAATACGTTGGTTGCTTGTTCAAAAGTTACTATGTGGATTTATCTAAAATGTCTTCAATTAATTTTAAATTATCTGAAGAAATGAAGGTGACTGCGGTCAAGTAGCCTGTTTAAAATATGTCAGAGAAAGGAAGCTTAGATTTCCCGGAAATTGCACCGCTTATTTTTCTTTTTATCCACAGTACAGTGAGGTAAAAAATCAAAGCCGCTTAACCTGGCGAGAAAAATGCGAACACCATAGAGACGTAGACTATATGAATGTTGATTGACGACCTCATTGCTGTGATATCCGAACCCCTGATACATAACAGGGCCGATCACCTACCGGGAATAAGCCGGACAAGCCAATATTGGTACACGACGTCGCACCATAGATAAATCCTTGTAAACAAAATTGTCGCTGTCGTCGATATCGTATTTTATGATTGGAAGGCGACACGAAATTCAAATCATACAATTGACCACGGACCCTTCTCAACGCACAACAACGCATAACAACTCGGTAAAACACCCGAAATCCTTTCAAGCCGTTGGACAACGACTTTGATGGGGTGCTATTATTATATTTTATTTCCCCTCACGACTCCTTATTATTTTTATATTTTTCTTTATAGGGCGATATCGGCTATAAAAAGCGAAATATCTCTTGCCTGATTGAACCTCCGCGCGACGAGATTTTTTATTTCCTCAGCCGTGTTCCTTGAGCATAATGGTGTGCTAGAGTATCGAATGTAGGACGTGAAGAAATCACGCTCTATTAATCAGTTGAAAGGGCGTATTATTTATAGAATACTTAAAGGCTCAATACTGTGATACGTTATCGATATAAGGGTTTATGTTATGACTAGGCGGTCGAGGAAAATGAGCGCGCCGTAAGCTATTATAATGTAGCTTGCTTGCAGTGGGGAAGTTAGTTGCATTTTGCATAAAATCGATATAGTCTCATAGTAGGGCGCTCGCAACAGAATGCCCTGAATGAAACGTTTGCATCATTGAAGTTCATGTAAAAGTTTCATTTTGCAAACTAAGCATTTATATGCGCAGTGTTGTGCACGCGGTTGGTGCTCGGAGCAAAAGTAATCTTTTTAGGGTTCCTCTTTTCTGTGAGAAAAATAATTTTAGTATTTTATGTCACCTTATCCAAGTTAATATGTGACCTCTAAGCAAAATAACAAGGTACATGTGGTAAAAAGAACAATAGCTAATATTCATATTCAACAATTCTTTGATAGTACTACAGAAAGTTAGTAGTGTATTATAATATAAACCTCCTGTTACATAGGCAAATAGAACATTCACCGTAAATCAAAACCTTTTCACCGCGTCGAAGATGATTTATTACTAAGTATTTCAAATTAATTAGAATCGGTTCAGCATTACAAACATTACATTAGTAGTGTTAACAGTATCAGTAGCTAGAACAAGTTGACTTTTCAAACATGTGACATGCAGTTTTTCAGCCATGAACCTCTCGGCCCGTCATTTGCGAGGCAACACAAGCACTTCACACTAGCGGAATTCTCCCGAGCCTCCCCGCAAAACCGACGTTTTGTCGCGTAAACGTTGTGTGGAGAGCCGTGGGCTTTTGCCAGCTATTTTTGAGATGACTTAATTATTCGCGCTATCTTTTTATTACACTTCTATGGGACCTTTGTTTTGTGGCGATGTTGATTCAATTTTTTTAAGATATAAATTTGGTGTCCACATAATGTCTATAAAGTCTAGTTTAGAGTTGCTTGTTGAAATTTAAATACGTAAAACGATAACTGGGAACAAAGTTTTTATTGTCTCATCGCGTTATGCGTGGGGGAATATAAAGAAGATTTTTGCAAGCTTTAGACCCGGTTTTGTGATAAATAGTTAACCCACTAATTGCATATTTATTTTACTCGGTTTCGTGGTTTTGGTTCGCTTTCGAATCAAAATCACACGCCATACCCAACCGAGTCATTTAAAAAAAAAGTTAAAACCGACTTCACAACCAAAATGCACCTAAAAGTCTTAAATAAACTCTTGACTATTGAAAGGAAAGGTGGGTTCTAGGCAAACAATTTCTTTTTGGAGTCGGTGCTGTGATAGTTGATGCTTGATGGTCAAAGTGATGGCACCGACTCCAAAAATAAATTGTTTGCCTAGAACCCACCTTTCCTTTCAATAGTCAAGAATTTATTTAAGACTTTTTGTGCATTTTGGTTCTGAAGTCAGTTTTTAATTTTTTTTAAAGTTAATTTTATTTCTTCATTTTTAGAGATGACTTTGTTCTTTAAGAAGCTACAAACTAGCTATTACTCGTATAAGTTATTTAATTATAATTACCGAACTCCTAAGCGTTAAGGAGTTCCACTATTAGCTCAGCCCCACAAAATGATGACTATCAGACGTAACAACACGTCAACATTAAGATTCTAGTAAAGAAACACTATACGTGCCTTTAAAATTTGAGGGTTTCCCTCAATTACACCAAGATCCAATCATCAGATCCCGAAATGGACCAACTAGAAGGTACACCTTCTATGTAGGCGGTTTTTTTTTCGTATCAGTCTACAAACGACTGAGATATGAGGTAACATAGATACAAAAAAAAACATACAGTCGAATTGATAACCTCCTCCTTTTTTGAAGTCGGTTAAAAATAGAGCTCCTTAACCTGTTTTTTAGAGAAACCAAAACTTTTACCTGAGACAAATTAACCACTAGTTGTGTTAACTATTAGTCTCCTACGTTTTCTTTAAATCCAATCACTTGTTAATAAAGCAGAAACTTCAATTTGTCATAGCAAACGTTCCGAGATAGTTCCATGTTCTATGTGATCAACACCTTTATCTATTCTTACCACCATTATCTAACTATACCTATGCACGGACAACAGCACGTCAAGGTAAACACTGTGGTATCTTATGTAGTTGTAATAAGGGCAAGTTTGCAACAAAAGTTGGTAACCTGATGTGCTGGCCACTGTACCATAAACCAACCACCGTCATATGGTCATGATTTGTTCGCACATACGCTTTGTGTAATTTCATTATGTCTTTCAAGCAGCTTCATGTTGAATGCCTTGAACATTAATGTCGGTAATAATTTCCAAGACCGTGGTTTCTCTTTTGTGTAACTAGTCTAAAATAAAGCACGTGATTTTCCAACAAATATCCTTATATATGATTTCATACATTGTTTAAAAAATGTAGGGTATTATTATCATTATTAAATAACGGTAAGTCAGATTTCGCAACATGTTTACAATATTAAGTTGCACGGCTTCATTAAACTTCAAGGTCGCTATTTATTTATTGCAATTACTTTATTTATATTTATTATTATTTACCTGATGAAGAACTGATGGCCGTTGGGGCAGGAAAGTTCTAGATTGGAGACCCTTCGACCAAAGACGCAGCGTAGAACGTCCACCGACAAGATGAACCGACGAGCTTATAAAGATCGCAGGATCAAACTGGATGCAGACCGCTATTGATCGGTCGCTGTGAAAAGCCGTGGGGGAGGCCTATGTTCAGCAATGGACGTCCTTTGGCTGATAATGATGATGATGATGATTAATATTTACCTAAGGTTTAGGCATAAATGGGTGCATAAAGTGTAGGTAATTTTTCTTGTATACCGTGGTGCAGTATCTCAATGCACAAATCACATATTTTGCTGAATGTTTCTAGAATATTACAAAGACTAAGTAGTATTGTCAAACTCACACAAAAACTCCATAACTAGTTTGTAGATAAAGTTTTCAGCATGAGTCTAGACTTCTATTATTTTGTTTTTCAAATCTTTTCAAGGAGCACCTTGAAACTAGCGGACGAAACAAACACTTGGATTTGTTCAATAACCATTTTAGATGTGAATCCTATCACTAAGCTCCAAACTGGCCGAAGTTGAATTGAATGGATCTGCAGAAAATAACTACGTACAAGAGGCATTTCTTGCTCGCCCTCTATATTCAATGGGCCTTTTTTTTCAACTTTAGTATTATTTTAGCAAATTCGTGTTTCGTCTCCAATGGCACCATAGTTAACTCGTATATATCATTTATTTAAAAACTTTATTCTACAAATAGACGTGTATAAAAGGCGCAACTTTTGCTCGTGCTGAAAGTTTGTAAACTGCTGATAGCAAAATCAATGAATAACGCAATTGATACTTCCACTTAAACGTCAATTTTTCTGTACGTTAAATAACTTACTTACCTCAACTACCTATGTATTTCGATGTCGAATTGTTAACTAATGGTGCCCACCGTTAGAGTATTCGGGGTAAGTCTTATAAATGGCAGTGATTTGCCAACGGCAGTAAGTGCATTTAGTGTGTGCCCAGGTGCCGCTTCCGTAACCATTATTTTATGCAAAATAAGCGCGACTAGTTGGCTAATAATTTCAGGGACAATAGCGCTTTGTTTCTTGTCGCCTCGCGATTAAGTTCCGTCTTGATAATAATTGCCGATCGTAGATTGCAAGACTCCTAATTCCTTAAGGTGTCGGTTTTGTTGTATTATATCTACGTAGTGAGTTCTTGTCGAAGCAAGTTTTTGAAAATTCAGGTAATGGTCAGGTAAAGGTAGTTGCTTTGTTATGAAATTTTACTAGGTACTTTTAGAAATATTTGCGATCATACCTCAGAGTACCCAATTTCTTCTTCGATAGTAATAGTAAAATGTATTTTCCCAGCGGTTGAATATTAACGATTGTATCTGTTTTGAGAAAAAAAAAACCTTTATCATCATTAAAATAGCCATTCTGACATTGGGTGAAGGTAGTTTTTTCTTTAAGAAACACGCAATCTTAAATATTCAACCGCTGGTAACGAAAGATTACCAGCTGTTGAATATAGTTATAAGTTACCATTACTATTAATGAAGTGATTGGACCTAAGGGTTGATTTCCTCCTACGCTGTTGCGATTGCGTACGTCCGTCGAGCATACGAATAAACACCATATATGGAAAATGAACTGAAGAAATCAAGTCTAAGACCCTTTACACTTTTAGCATCGATACAGTCGCGACGCTAGCGCGTGTTAGTATCGTTACAGTCGCGATGCTGAAGCTGGAAGTTGTCAAATTATGTACTAAATTTTGGCGACTGCATCAATACGAACGCGCATTAGCACCGATGCAGTAGCGTTTCTGTATCTATACTAACGCGCGACTGATCCGATGCTAAATTAAATCTGTTAATCTTGAGTCGCAATGCTGAAACGCGTTTTCAAAACTCACGACTGCATCGATGCTAAAAGTCGCAGTGTATTAGGGGTCTAAGATAAAAACATTATGTTGAAAACATTTTTTTTTAAAGAAACGCATTAATTTTTTACAAAATATCATTTAATTTCACTTTACATAAACAGCTAACTGCAACGACGACTATAAATATCAATTGGAAACACTATTTCCAATTTCCAAAGATTATGTAGAACCCGAAGTAGTAGAAATTATTTGAAACGTTTTATTTACAGTAAACAACATAAGGTAATAATATGGAATGTTACAAAAACTTCGGAATGGCTAACAGATACAGAAAAGGCGAAAATTTTTTTCACAGAAAATATTTACCAATTTTATACCAGCACGACTCACGTACGCAGATTTTTTTTGGAAGATGTTCAAACAAGTATGTACAAGGTACTTAATTGATATGACTGACCTTTTTTTTCACTGTTATAGTTGGTTAATGAGTAACAAACCACTGAATCAAGAATGTGGAGACAATATTGTATACATATAAGTAACTTATATAACATAAGGAAAGCTAATATTGCTGATATACATCACTAGAAAATGTTCGTACAAAATGCAACATTGTTAAAATAATACAAGTAAATCTAACAACGCCTTAACTGTATCTGACTCAAGTAATACTCTTCGGTACTATTATTGTACGCAGGTACCTAATAATCATAGCAATGTTGCTCGGAAATCGATATCACTTGGGTCGCACCTCGCAATTTGAATACGAATTCGTTGTCGACACATAATTGTCTTTAGTAGCTGTAGCAATTTCGTAGTCAGACATTCAATAACGTTCCTAAGCTGATTGTAGAGTGAGGATGGGTCTCTGTAGATTTTATGAGCCAGTTAAGGGTTGTCGCACACATCAACTGAAATCGGATTGGCAACACATCGCTTCTCTCTACTTATGTCTCTAATAGAAGGTAGTAAAGTAAAGTCAGCCTGTAACGTCCCACTGCTGGCCAAAGGCTTAAATATAAGGCAGCTTGAGCCATACTCTACCACGTGGGCTCAGTTCGGGTTGGTGTAAGAATAGAGAGTAGGTTAGGCTAAAATGTATTGGGATTAAAAAGCTTTCAAAAGCTCATGACTTTTGCTGAATAGTTTCTATGGCAAACGAAAACATTTACCGTTAGTGACGATAACAGTAGTTTTAAGAGACAGATTTTTTTGTTTGACTATTGTTTTTCTTGTGTTTTTTGCAAATCGTCTTTGCTTTTGACACTTTAAATGTTAAATTGGTATCAATATCCAAGCAACATTATGTGATACAAAGAACAAAAGACATAAAAGCTTGACATTACCATCGGGAGACTAGTTACGTATAGCTATATAATTATATTACAAAGCACGCCATATTGTCTTTTATTGCAGATGTAATGACTATAATTACAGAACAATTCGTATAAGTTAAACTTTTAATAAAAACCATTTTCCATCACGGTGACTTGAGTAACTTCAAACCTTTATCCTATTGTTTAATAAACACGGTATTATGTATATATTAGTGAGCATATAATATCCAAAGAAATCTTATTTATGCATGTTAGGAGGTGAAAAAAAGAGGCTGCCAGGGTTACCATACACAGTAAGAAGGAACTGGTAGCTATTTCAGTGGATGGGCTACACTCTTTCCTATTTTTTCCCACTTAAAAATGCTGGCAAAACAAAAAAATATCTTCGAGAGATTTGAAAGTAGTTTTCATCCAAAAAAGTTTACAACTTTAGCTTTGGCCTAAACAAATTAATATCTTTTAATATAAAAGGCGATATTTCTTGAAAGTAAAATTTTAAATTTACAAATATAGAATAAAATGTAACTAGAATACATCCATTCGATTACGCACGGTACGTTTATATTACAGCACTGCAACGTTCTGTTGAATCAATTTACCAAAAGATAACATTCCTGTACAAAGCCTTCCTTCGGGACACATGTTGTTGAATTGTTAACATGCTACGAAAAATATATATTCTCATAGTAACGCAATTAATTACCAGTATATTCCATCAGCAACATGAAACAGTGAATATTGTATAACGAGTGTTATGTATACTATCTCATAAGCCTAGTAACAGCTAGAAAAGAAAAGTTAGTACAAATATGACAAGTTAAAGCATAATTGGTAAATTATTTTAGCTTAATAAAAGCCGTTTTTGTTTCCCTGTTAATATTCCCTTTATTCATTTGCAAAAAAATAAAAAGATTGTGCTATTTCATACGTTTATCTGCATTTGAAACGGTGCTGTAACTAGTGAAATAAAACGCTATATCAATAATTTATTTGCTGGATGATCATTCATCTTAGAGAATATCAGACTCTCATCAGATCTCACTTTTTTGGTCAATTAACAACCTGATTATAAGGTCAGTTGACTTTTCTTTTTATGCTGTGGTCCTTTGTGGCGCTAATCAGAACCTATTGTAAATTACACTTTGGTATAACCCAGTTAATTACACTTGAAGCGATATAGCGACCGAAACATTACCCTCACGCTCATGCATATTAAATAATGCAAATAAAAGAGCGAGACGCGCGATTTACTCTTGTTTTATATCAATTTTGATACATAAAGAAGATACCAATATTAAAACAAAACATGTTTTTAAAGAACAAAAAGTTGCATATTTCAAATAAGTCCAATTATTTTTTCCATTTGAAGCGCAAACTAGAAAGAACCTTTAGAGCTTAACAAGTTTATGTCATCAAACTGAAAATATTTAAAACGAAAAAGTTTTATTTATATTGTACTAAAATGGAGATCCAAGTTTTACATTTGACTAAGGCTTTGATAAGTAAAATTCTAAAGCTTGAAATAAAAAGAACTACCTACTTTGAAGACCTAAACTTGATATTATTTTTAATCACCACCTCTAATAACGACTACGGTATTTTAGATTATACAATGGATATGGCACATATAACATATAAAACTATCAGTCTTTCATATTTATAATAGATCTAGATATTTACATTTTACCTAGACTTTTATTTTCAAAAACTAAATTGAGAATTAACTAACAAATAATACTTTCGATGTGGTTTTAAGAAGTCCTTAGCACTATACAATAATTTTATCTGTTCAACTTTTTAAACACCCTTGATATGGCTTGAATGTTCCGTAAAGTTATGAGTCACTTAGCTCAAGATTCACTCACGCGTTGGCACTAAGATAAAGTAAAACTTGCAGACGTAAGATGGTGTCAGCTGACAATGACCACAACTCCGAGCGTGATGAGGAGTTTCCCTTGGGCGAGAATCGACCCTGAGGACTGGGTTGATTCGTAACCTGGAGAAAAAAAAGTTAATTGAAGACTTACGTAGAAATTTATTAAATTTAGGGCTGATTTTTCAATAGTCAGATAAACAGTATTCGTCGAACAAAATACAATATAGCTAATTTGAAAACGTCACCTAATTGTCAGCATTAACAGGTAACAGTCTTTTTTTAAAAAAATCTGGTGCTTTATAATTTATCAGTCTGATAAGTTTTATCTGACCATTGAAAAATCGGCCCTAAGTAGAATTAACGACTTAACACAGTTACCGAATGATGTTTATGAGTTAAAGTCTAATACTTAGACATAAAATATAGGCTAACAGTTGAATCGTGGTTTCATAAAACAGTAAAACTAAAACTTGAAGTAATTTATTAAATGTAACTGAATTAAAATACTTTAATATCTAAGTTTCTCTAATAATATGGTTTCAATGCTTGTTAAAATTACTACAGCAAAGGTAAAAGTTTAAAGAAGTAGTAAATGAAATGCTTAAGTTTTACAAGGGGTAAATTTTTACCACCTTTTGAGTTTACTGTATCCTATTATGTTAGGGCAGGTAGGTATATACAAATGAAGCTTTGAATATTATTGAAAACAATATTATGATAAAGAGGTAGGTCCTAATGTAATTACTTACTTATTTGGTTAGTACCCCTATAGTATAATATTTTCCCTCAAATAAAACAGTTGGATATTGTAACGAAGTTGCACACTGAATAGCATAGCGATTGCACTGTAAAGATGTCAGTTCGTACAAAACTTACCGTATTCTTTCCACTCTTCAAGCTCATAATCACCTAAAACTCTGTTCTCAGCTGAACTGTCTCGTACTCGCGGTCTGTTTTTACCTGAGAAAAGAAAACCCATGAGTATCCGAGAAAAAAACATAAAGAGAACTGATGGCGCTATAAAAGAATCTCATATTTCGTTAAGAGACCATGACAGCGGGCTCTTAAGGTACAACAAAACATATGGCGCCGTAAAATAGAAAGGCCAAATCTATAACAATACGGGGCGCATTGGAAGTCAAAGCCCAAACAAAATCGCTTTTCCCACAATAATATTACTAACGACCCAATTGTACGGAAGCATCGGGGCGCGGTGGCAAAACCAATAAATACAAAATCCAGAGTCGACCTTTTCCGTCCGCCGCGCTAGGAGAGCACGATGAATGTATAAAAGGCACGCGGTCGTCTCAACTTTTCACTGCTATTGCCTTTCTAATCGCGGTTTACGTGCCAAAATTGAATTCCCAAATTTACCGGCACGTAGGTATTTGCCTAGAACGAGTATTGAGTGGATCATGAAAAATTTATCCAGAAATTCCGGAATTGATCGGCCCTGGAAGGGTTACATTAGAAACTTTGAGGGCACTGTTTGGACATTAATTATTTCAATGTCTGAATCAGTTTTGTGAGACCAATTGAAGAGGGCTATTGCGGTAATATAATAAGAACATTGATCAGGCTAGCGAGTGTGTTGTTTACCTTTTTTCCTCGGCGGGTTTGTTGGAACATTGTTGTCTGTGGTACTTATTGTGGACGGAGCTGGTATTTCTGTAAAAAAAGCATACTCGACTCAGTTTGCTTTCATGATAAATGGAAAGTTAATGTCTTTCTTTTAAAAAATACGTCGTGCAGTTGCTATTAAATAAATTTAAAGGTTAAGCCCACCTACTCACGATAGACTGTAATCGTATTTCAGATCAATGAGTTGATAAGTCGATAGCTAAAATTCCGTTCATTCTCAACCCTTATCTGAATTCAAATTATTAACAAAATGTGACATAAAACGAAAATTTAGGTACATTTGGGCATACCGTCGAGTCGTATGAGCCCATCAGTCTCCCCGAGGGAGTTCTTGGCAACGCAGCGGTACGAAGAAAAGTCCCTTGATGACACTTTCCGTATCGTTAATTTCATTTTCCTGCTGTAGTTGTCGTCGAAATACGTTGTGGTGTATTTTTCTCCTGTTGACAAAAAGTGTGTGTGGAGGTAACTCGGTTATGTTTCAATATTGTTATTAGTTCTGCTGAGTTTTTTCTTTTAGCCTTATTTATGTGTTTCTTTAAGAATTGCGAGTTCTGGAGATATGCCCAGTCAAAATACTGAGTATATGTAATGGTAGATTAATTTAAAAAGAAATAATAATATTGTAGAAGCTCTAGAAATATTCTAACCAAAATAAAAGGTAGAATTTAAACACTTAGGTACCTGATATGATCATGTCGCCTCTGTCCGTGGTCCAGTAGTTTATAGAAGAAGGGTAGGCTTCCGTGTGGCACTCCAGAGTGACATCCTGGCCTATATATGCAGCTTCCAGCTGGTTCGGGATCGAGAGCATCGGCGGAACTAAATAAAAAGGTAGCATGTGTTTTAATAAATTATATTTAGGTATTTGTTAGAAATTACCAAGTCAATGTGGCTACGAGCAGGTCCATAATGATGAGTAGCTAGAACTATGAGTCTTTTCTATGATACTATTTTATGGTACTCTACTTCAGAGTAATAACTTTGGTGTTTAAACCTAAGGTAAAAGAGCGAAACTTAAAAGTTGACGTAGTCCATCGAATAGTACAATATCTGTCGGTATTTTTTTACAAATGAACTCGGAGTAGGCGATCCTTATGTACACCGCCTATTTCCACAAATTACATCAAAAGCTGGTAGCTCTGTCACAAATAAAGGAAAAACGGATGAGAAGCGCGAAATAGCGACATAATAATATTATCAGAGAACACTGTCATAAAGATTTGTCTCCGCGCGTAAGTATAATGAAAACTGACAGTGCATTCATAAGGAAGTCTTGGTGGTTAATCGAGCGAAAGTTACGTGAACGTTTCACGTATCCTATAAGAAATGGAGAGGACTCGCAGCGCTGAGATACAGAATGCGAATTAGGGGGAGGCCTCATTGGCTGGGCTTCAGAACGGATATAAGGCAAAAAGTACAGACAGCTCATTTTGACCGAAAATTACACAATTATTATACGCTTTGATTGTATGCTCAGTCTATAACATCGGTATGACTGTTTTAATTGAAGTAAAATTCCAATTCTAGTTAATAAACTATCTCCATTATGACCAATAAACTGTAAAAAAAAACAAAGTCAAGCGATGGACAAATAAAACGTGCTTATTTATATTCTTACTTTTATTTGGCTCGGTTTAAAATCGGCTTAGAATATTTGACTATTAGGCAGTAATAATGAAGTTATGTTGTCAATGTTGCTCGAGTTCGGGCGGAAGGCCACGTCGTGACGTCACCGTCAGTAAAAGTCCGAAGTGTGAAGATAGAAATTTATTCCGCAGACTTGAAGTACAAAAATAGGGTTCGGACTGAGCAGAGAATAGGCTCGAGCTCAGAGTCTTGCAGATCCAAAAACTTAAACTCTTAACCATTAAAAGGAAAGGAATCCGTTTTAGGCAAACAATTTCTTTTTGGAGTCGGTGCTGTGATAGTTGATGCTTGATGGTCAAAGTGATGGCACCGACTCCAAAAAGAAATTGTTTGCCTAAAACGGATTCCTTTCCTTTTAATGGTTAAGAGTTTATTTAAGACTTTTTAGTGCATTTTGGTTTTGAAGTCGGTTTTTACTTTTTTTTTAAAGTTTATTTTATTTCTTCATTTTTAGTGATTACATAAGTGGGGGGGGGGGGGGGGGGGTTGCACCTTATGATTCTAGTTTTTAAGAAGCTACAAATTACCTATCATAAGCTCCGTCATTATAATTACTGAACTCCTAAGCGTTAAGAAGTTCCACCATCAGCTCAGCCCCACAAGATGTTGACTATCAGACGTAACAACACGTCAACATTAAGATTCTAGTTAAGAAACACTATACGTGCCTTTAAAATTTGAGGGTTTCCCTCGATTACAACAAGATTCCATCATCAGATCCCAAAATGAAAAAAATGGGACCAACTAGAAGATACACCCTCCAAGTAGGTAAAAAAATTTTTCGATTCGGTTGACAAACAACTGAGATATGAGGTAACATACATACAAAAAAAAAATAAGCATACAGACGAATTGATAACCTCCTCCTTTTTTGAAGTCGGTTAAAAATATGGAATTACTTGGTAAGTAATAAGAACCAGTATAGTGCGTTCTAGGGACCCTAAGTAATTACTAGAGTATTAGAGAGACTAGATGGCCAAGAAGGTAATAACCAGTTTGGTGCGTTCTAAAGACCCAAGAAAAGAATTTGCATACGAAGTTTAGAAGCATTTAACCTACGGTACAAAAACGAGTTGATGTGATGTATCGCCAGCACGATATGAGATCGGTTAGTAACTTAATCAGCGCGAGTTGAAAATGGAAGGCGCCATCTATTGACAGGTAGTGGAGCGAATGATTTAGTTTACATAAAATATATGTTACAGTTAATATTTTAGCCGAGTATGTCAGGTGTGTTACGTATTTGGACAATGTTATTATTCCTTTCTTCGGGCTGTGACACGATACTTTAAGACCAGATATCGGCATTATTGCGTTAATAGCATAATATTTTTATTGGATGTAAATCCTTGTCCGCTCATATCTGTTTTTATGTGGCAAAATGAGATGTTTACGACGCTTTTTTAACAAAAGTAGTACGATAATAATTGTTTTACCAATATTTTTTAAACTCTGTAAAATAAGAAATTACGATAAGTTCGCATGTGTAGGAATAATGTCTAACCACATATAAGAAGCCACGTCACTATTGGACTACAACTTTGAGACTAGATAATTAAGTATATTATGACACTTTTACTTTTTTATGCATACATGTAAATGAATATAATTGAACGTAGGTCTTCGAATATGGATAATTACTAAGCGAAATCACAGTTCCGAAAAGTTATTTCGTACCAACTTTGCTAGGCTGTGGGCCGAGAAAGGCGCGCCGGGAACAGATAGTATCGGCATTATCGCGTCCGCGCCGTATTCACGTCAGCATAATGCTCTAATTGGGCGCAATTACGAGATCCGCCGGAACGCCGACAGGTAGCGACTCTGTCCTCGTAAATACTCGTTAACGACGCTACCCCCACAAAAATAATATTTCTCAACGCTGACTGCGAGGAAAGAACGCACGTACTTCCGAATTTGAGGCCAAGTTAACGGCCCGGCAGAAATGTGCCGGTGTTTTCTTTCGCCAATAGGGAAGTAATATCGAGATAATTTGCGCGGGCTGTATTAAACGACCTTAAAATAAAGGAAAGGACCTTTTAAGGCAAATAATTAATTTGTCATTACGAACTGAGGTTTAAGTTTAATTGGAGTAATTAATCATGAATCTGTTAAGGAAAGCGTGGGGAGAGTCACACGTGCTATGAATTCTTAAATTCATAGAATGTACGATTGTTTACTATTATATGTAGTGCGGAGCAACATAAAACATTAATCAAATTTTTGTTACAAGTGCTTTTTATTACAAAGTGCAAAAAAAACCTCAAAATCATTTTAATCCGTAGGTACTGATCTCCACAGTCTATTTATATATTAATTTCTTAGCACTTAACACGTTTTTAATTTTCAGTCCAAGTAAAATCGTTGTGCTTTAAACCAAACTGAAATTTCTGAACGCGTTTGAATAAATTATGTAAATGTTCATGTTTTATTATCTAGTTAAAGGAAGGTATTAAGTAAAGTGCGCGAACGGAGCGGGGCCATGTTTTTAGAGATGTAATCACCATCAAAATTTAACCCCGAGGTTAACCAGTCAAGTTGTGGCCCACTGCAATGAATGAACCGTTACCACCTAGAGTTTTAAAATTTTGCGTTAAAATTATTAACAATTGTTTGACGATACCATTTTAAAGTTAGCGTAAAGGTGCTAATGTATCTTACCAATATTTAAAATTCGAAAGTTTGTGAGTATGGTTGCATCGATTTATGTTTGTTACTCCTTCACGCAAAAATTGCTGGATGGATTTTGATGAAACTTTACATTACCGCGAACTACGGCGGCAGCGGTAAAGAGGATTCCAACAAAACAAAAATGATAAAATTCGGGTCACCCGACATGAGTTATTGCTTTCTTTTAGGTATAAAAGAAGCAGACGAGATTAGATTTAAATTACAAATTTATTCTTTATCTATTTACTTGTACAAATTAATACTACCCACTGTTTCATAGAAACAGGCAATTACTCACGCCTTCTTAACTTTATCACATTGCGTTTGGCTTTACATTAGCCACGACAGAGCCATTTGCTAATGGACCAATTAGACATCAACATTATTAGTATGTCTTGTAAGCGGACATTAGCTTATCTACATCACGACACAATGCACCGATTATCGCCTACTAAATACCCATAATTTGATTGATTATAGAATCTGGGCGACTGGGTCGGTACTACGAGTCTTTGATATTTTTTTATGCATTGTTTGTTATCCTTCAACAATTCATATTTTCATTTTAGTTTACATTTACGTAACCACTGTGATTTGATTAGGTTTAAATTATCGCGATTTTTTTTGTTGATAGTTTGTTTAAATTGTTGTCTTGAATCATTTTAACGCTTTTATGTAGCCAGGCACCTAAAGGTGGCCGGTGCCAGATTACATGTGGATTGTGGAACAGGCCGAAAGTCAGTTACAGCATGACTTCATGCGAATGCTTAAACTGAAACGATCACAGATAAGAGAGGCTGTCAGCTAATAATCAGTTTTAAAGAAGTGCCAGCATGCATAAGAGTCCTCAAGTACAAATAAAACGAGAAGTAAATAAACTCACATTGCACCATCAGCACGACTCGCTTGCTGATCGACGGCGGAACTCCGTTGGACGCGATGCACAAGTACGGGCCCATGTGCAGCCGGGACACCTTCGAAATCGTCAGGTTCTCGCCGTCCACCACGTTTACTGCAACAAACATTGTCAAATCATTCTTTGACTAAAAGGCCTCGTGTTCCAGCTCCGAGATGCGTTGAAAGTAGCGGCGTCTGTATTGAAATGACTAAAAACTCGGAGTAAGAAAATTTGGATGCTTGTATTATACCATCCTATGGGCTCGAGCGTAAGTGAGCTTTATTTCCAGTCATGTAGGACTGTTTTCTCAATAAATTATGAGCGTAAAGGTAAAGAACATATTTTAAAAATCACATAATTCAAAAAAGGTCAACACTGTAAGTGTTCGTGATGCTAACAGTAATATAACATAAAAAATACTCTTATTTTTCGCAGAAAAAAAAATCATTTTTTTGTTTGTGTCTTCGATTAAAATGCCGTTTAATTTTACCAACATGAAGATGATAATGACACGTGGTGATGAAGGATGAAGAAAGAAAAAAGCACCTAATTTCATCAGCTATGTAATTTCAATAGCAGATCACACAAAAATATACATTAATATCATCATTTATACGTAATAGTCATAACGTTATCAAGTTATAAACGATAGCTTTTTTGCATTCAATTCAACCATTAATGCGTTGATAATATTTCTTCTATGATTCAACTTAATGATCTGCATATAAATTCCAACCACTACTGGTTTGCATTTCCATTTTTAATACTATGAATACGAAGTTATTTCAGCTCGAGCTTCGAAATCAATTCACTTCATCGCCAGACCAGCCGTAATATGAAATCGTTCCACTACATTTAAAACTACTCGTATATGAACGTCTAAGTTGACCCACAATGCAAAGTTTAGATTATGTTCAACTAACTTCGGTCTAACTGGCTAGAGAAAGCATAATTATGCAAAAGTCGTTTTACCAATTTCGTTCGTGGTTATATACTTCTTTTAGTTTCTTGTTATCTCATTGCAGTAAATCGCTATTTGCAGCTCGTATTACTCTAATTAAATTAAGTATACTATTTTTGAAAATATTTTTAATTTGACATTTATTTCCCACACAAAACTCATACTCATCATTAAGATTATCATGACACTCAGGTAATACAAAAATGTATTCAATCAATACCATTTAAAATTCGAATGTTAAGGAATTAGTAACAAGGGTGGATTAATTACTCGTACAAATTAAAACAAACGAAAGAGTACAAAAAAGAACACAAAACCGTTAATTAAGTAAATGGCTTCAGACGTACTCATTTCGATACATCTAATAGATACTAAAACAATAGAAGCTATTCGTTGATTACGTACAAAATGAAGAAAATGTCAGACATCGATAGGACAAACTAATTTACTCCATTAAGTAATTACAGAGTATGGCTTTAGCCTACATTTATAAGTAGTTTTGATAAATATCACGAGTCTACGAGACAATTAATTTACAACTGAAAAGACGTAACGCCAAGTTCGAAATATCTAGGGAACAATTCCACCAATTTGGGATTTCTATTTTACTTGGCATCCGAACAATTTGTGACTTCTATTCTGCGACATTGCAAATGCTGACTGCGATTTTAGATTCGAAATGCAAAGATTACAAAATCGATGTTGTATAGTAGGGGTGTTCGATTTGTCCAAGTGCTTTCGAGCTCAGGCACGTGGTCTCGGCTGTAGTACTTTCACGCTTCGCAGATTTTCTTTCATCTGTTTTGTTTCTTTGCGAGCATCAACATAATGACCGCCCCAAACTCTTTGTTACAGTCTCTTAGTCCTCGCTGCTTTTATTCGAGACAGAAATGACCGTCGCCCGTGTAAGCATGCCGCTTATTGATCAACCTTTCGCGAAGCCTTAAGGAAATATTTGAGTAATTTGCGAGCAAAATTATTCCGGGTGGAGAACAAATAGCTCAGATTGAAGGGCCTTTGACAGCTTTAACGCCTTTTACAAAAATATCGCAAATCTGTTGACGCGCAGTTGATCTCTTGTAATAAATGGTTAATTTTATTTATTAACCTTTCTTTGACACAGTTTTGATGTTTTATTGATATTGATTTTTACGAATAATGGTACATTAAGTTTTAAAAATTAATATTAGTAGACGTGCGTCAATCTCAACAAGTAGTTTGTTAAGAGTTGTTAGTTCGAACATGATACCTCTTTAAATAAGCTCCGCGATTTTTAAAAGTTGAAGGCCTCATGTTATTTCAACAGACAGAGGGTAAAGTCTAGCACAGGGATGTTGTGTAAATACTGTAAAATGTTTTTAATGAAATAAATATCGGTAATTTCAAATTTGTATTGTGTTGAGTTACAATTAGGTATGTTAATTAGCGAAGCGAGAAGTGCTATTATTTCTTATAAAACTTGTACATATTTTTTTCTTTCACTCACCCTGCTCTCCGTTACAGTTGAACTCCTGCCCGTCCTCCCTTCGCCACATGACGTAGGGCTCCGGGTACCCGGTGGCGCGGCAGACCATCGTCACGTTGGTGCCCTCGCGAACCACCATGTCCGTGGATGTCATGTTGTCGATAATCACCGGTGGCACTGTAGAAAGAAAATATTATTATAGTGGTTATGTGTTAAAATGTTTTAAAGCTTACGTAGAAAATTGAGATTGCAGCCGGTGTAGTCCTTGGGTGTAGTCTGAAGCTTTTTTTTCGCGTAGACAACGTAAGACAAAATTGTAGTTTTCATGTATTTAGTTCTTGAAAATATTTTTTCCGTTAAGCTTAAAAATTAAAAAAGTTTTTTAAGATTCATTAAAGATAAGCTACGTTAGTAAAAATTATATTTTATTAAATAGAAAATCTGAACATTGAAAATGTCAAGTGTTTCTATTTACATATCACTTGCGTCAAGATGCGTGTGATATTCATTGAATAATATCTGATTTTCGGTAGATAACCATTTTACATGGGAGTGATGAAAAAAAAGATAACTAAATTTTGTGCGTGTGTTTGTATTTTGTTTGATTTTCTATGGCTTTTTGATTGTTTTCTTGCAAAAATCACACGCCATATTCAGGCGAGTGATTTAAAAAAAACATCAAGTCAGGGGTGCGATTGTGTAAAGCAATCGTATTCATTTGACAATTCAAAACGTACGGTATGATCTGTCAAACGGCAAAGAACAAAGGGTTTGACAGATCAAACCGTACGTTATGAACTGTCAAATGAATACGATTGCTTTACACAATTCCAGAGATGATGCAGAATTTTTGACATTTCGCGTCGACAATTTAAATTTTATGATTTTCTCATTCATCAAATATCATTTTAACTTATGTAGCTTGTATATTTAAAAAATCCAAAAAAATATTTGTAATTTTTAAGCTACGTTCAAAAATACTTCTCAATCAATAAATACACGAAAACACCAATTTTGTTTCAGCATTTTTCGAGCGCCACTTGGTGGTTTTACAGGGAACTATGTCGAGACTTCCGACACAGTGTCGGATTTTTTAAATATACAAGCAACATAAGTTAAAATGATATTTGATGAATGAAAATGGTTCTGATAGTAACCTAAATCGAGGGCATATTTATTTATTCCACACTTCGTGTATAAAACAAAACATTGAACGTACATATTATTATGACGAATTTAATGCCATAAGCATACCGACCAGTCAACAATAAGTCTGATTTTAGAAAATTCAGGCGGTACAAATAAAGATTCATATGCCATTAAGTAATTCCATGACTAGTCCAATTCTTATGACAAAGCAAGTCTTGCCAATCCTTATAAATCTCGTTCAGATATAACCTACATAATCTCACATCAGAGAAAGGCTACGATAATGCAAACCGTGATGTTTTCCCAAGCAATATACTTTCTTTATTTCAGCAACTAGGCTAGACGGGCGTTCATTTTGTTACGCAAAGGAAAACAGATGATTAATAACGTCCAACACAAGAACAATACTTATTTAGCTGAGTGAATAGGAAAATCTAAAAATAAACGTCTCAGGAGAAATCGTTTTACTGGGTCTTGCAACTTCTGTTAGACGGGACGAATCTAAGTTTGACCATTGATTAAGCCCCTCGAACGAACTGGATAGTCCTCAGGGAATCCAGAACTGTCCTTAGACCAGCGAAATTAATACAATCAAAGCAAATAGAATGCGGTCGGTCGTAGTGAAATCCAAAATAGAAACGACATACGTAGACAGTATTTTCGAGTGCCAAGTATAATAATTTATAGTACTTATAGCAAGTCAAGGTATAGATTGGCAATGGTAAACTTTCATTATTTGCTCCACGTCATATTTCTTAGAAAAGTAGTCTATTTTTATAACCGACATCAGAAATCTTTCAAAAGAAATAATTTTGATAATGTAATCATCTATACATACTAATTATGTTATAGGACATAAAACCGGCAAATGTTTTGGCTAAAAGCTAAGCTGTAGATCCGGGGTACGCATGAGAAGCAGTAATGTAAGTTTGTTGGAAAATATCTATCTAGCAAGCTAGAAATAATTTAATAATATTGTAAAAAGCTCACCCACAACTTGAAGGTACCCCTTCCTTGAGCGCATGGGGTCAGTGTTGACCTGACACATGTACCACCCTCGGTCGACTTCTTGCACGTTCTTGATGTGAAGATACCAGGAGCGGTGGTCGTTGTACGAGAGGCTGATGCGTGGGTTCTGCGTTATGATGTTGTGGTGGATACTCAGGATCGTCTGCGTGTCTACGCGGACCCATGCCACCTGTGATAACATTTGAGGGGTTAATAAGTTAAATTCTCATAAGAATAGTTAATAAGGGATTACTACCGCATATTCATAAGCTTATTATTTATAAGGTTCCTATCCCAATCATGTGTTTAACTATCATACTGTTAGTGATTTTAAAAAGTTTGAAACGATATATTACTAATGTGAAGTTACTGTATAACTGATTATCTTTTAGGGTTCTAAAAGGATGGTTGTACCAGGCTACTGTACTGAAGAACTGAACATGGTGGTGACGTCTTTAAGGTGATGAAAGTATATTTCATAAGATGGCAGCAGGTGAAAAAGTGTATGTTTACAAAACTTTGCTTTCTATTCTCAGTAAGTGATACATTCAATATTCATGCCAATTTTTCTATCAAATATAAGAAAACCACACATAAAATGGAGATAAACAAAGCACCGCTTGTTCAAGAAATCCTCTTTAGCCTTGTCAACTTGCAATATAGAAAAAACAAGATCTATTTTTACACGCGAGCGAAAGTGATATGAATTTCTCGAGTAAGTTCAAGCCAAGCTGCGTTGTTTGCGATGGTAAATCAATTTATATATTTCTGGAGCACAATTTCAGTCGTCGCGTATAAATCTGTGCACTATATGGCACTCCGATTCGCTAACTAGCTGTCCTGCATGATTAATAACGGCGAATCGCGCATTCTGGCAAAGTGATATTAAGTTGGCTTGTTAAAACTTTACCCCGTGCACTGCAGAATGAAGTTGTGTGAAGTTCGCTGTGCCACGTATCCGTTTATAGAATTACATTGCGCCGGCGCGCCTGTCCTCATTCATCACGCGGTTTGACGCGCGCCGAATAGCCTAGGTTTGCTATAAACATTTTTAGAAAAGACTATCGGCCTCACCACAAATAAATTAAAATGTTTGTCGCTCTTAGGTAAATTGAATTGATTAACGTTGAGGTTAAACTAGCGATGTTATAATAAAACAGTGGTCCAAACCCAGTTCAATTATTTGTGGTAAGGCTTTATAAGTTTGTCTTCTGTTTGGTCAATCGATGACGAGACATGTTTATGCCATTTTTGTCTATAAATGAGAAATTATCTCATCGTCTGGTGTAGTGGTCGAGAAATCGCCTACTACGCAGCGGGTGCGGGTTCGATCCCCGCACAATACAAACATTTGTGTGCATGAACATGTCTGTTTGTATTGGTCTGGGTGTTTTCTATGTATATCATGTATGTATTTACAAACAAAAAGTATTTAAGTACTATATCCGTTGTCTGGCACCCATAACACAAGCTTTGAGTAGCTTACTTTGGGACTAGATGGCGATTTGTGGGAATGTCCAAAGGATATTAATAATATTAATTAATTTATAGACAAAAATGGCTCTGACAACGGCTACCTGAAGTGATACCTTTTCCAACTTGAAAAATACAGTTTCTTTTCAATGAATGTTTGTGTTTGCTATTTGTATATTCTGTTTGTGATCAAATCCAATTAAATTGATATTTTGTGTATGTAATATTAGTTCCACATCAAAGATAATACCTAACATCTAAAGTCAACTTTGGGTTATTCCTTGAATTAATATCGTTGCAAGTTAGACGCAGAAGTTCCGTGAATCATCTCCCTTGAAGGCTTTTCCAAGAATTAAATTGCAAGTCAACAAGTAACTTACCAGTATACACTCAACTACAATGAATGAATCTGTGTATTGCCCATTTTATAGGACATAAATGAATTTTCTTGGAATCTCATAAGTATTCAACTATCCCAGGTACTCCAAGATTTTTCTTATATCATACAGCATTAGAATATTGTAGATAATTTTGTTTAATTTTTGCGAATTCATTTTGACAGAATGTTATTGTTGTTTGTTTTCCGAGTAAATAATACACTTCTGGACACATCTATTGGCCCACTTGTATTTTCAGTTTCATTGGGTCCTAGCTAAAATTTTATATTAGGTCGAGCAAAATGTTTTTTTGCCGTTTTGAACTTGGCACATTCACAATTTTATTCAATAGTCTTTTTTTAATTTCGAACTCAGAATTAAAAGAAACAAAAGCCAATTTGGAGCCTGTTTGTTGATATCAAACAATCGAATACTAAGAAAACTTGGTTTTATTGGTTTACTTGGATTTAATTCTTGAAAAAGTGATTTATTTCTTTGGTTTTGCAACAAACATTTCTTATTCTTAACACTCAGGTGAGGTTCTATCAATAATCTATGGATAATTCACCTGAAATCGCCGCCCAAGCTGTGGCACTTATTCAGGCCGGACACAGCCAAAGAAACGTGAGTGCTCAACTTAATTTAAGTCGATCTGCGGTCCGAAATGTTTATCGGAGGTACCTAGAGACTGGCGGCTTTGTTCCTCACCAAGGAAGGCCACGATCTCGGGTCACAACTGAAAGGCCATCGTGACGACCGGCTTGAGAAATCGTCACCTTACCTCCATTGAGATACAAAACCAACTTCGCGACTTCCACGGAGTATCTGTGAGCGCTCGAACTGTTCGGAGAAGGTTAAAAGTACCACACAAGCCAGCTAATGGGCCCAAACTAACGCGAGCCCACCGAACAGCGCGCCTTCATTTCGCACGCAGTCAAATTGGATCAGTTTAAATTGGACACAGCAAGATGGGAGCCGTGTACTCTTTTCTGATGAGTCTAAAGTTACATGGCAATGATGGAAGGAAGAGGTCTACCGACGTAAGGCAGAGCGTTTCGCACAATGCTGCTTTGAAGAGAGGGTTGCTTATGGCGGTGGATCGTGGACTGACTGGGGCGGTATATCCGCGAGCGGCAAAACTCAACTTGAGGTTGTTACAGGACCACGGCTGCCAACATTAAATGCTGAAAGGTACATTCGTAAGTGCTTGGAACCTCACGTGATACCATACGCGGACTATGTTGGCCCAAATTTCCTTTTTATGCATGATAATGCAAGAGCTCATGCGGCCGGCATCGTCAGGGAATATCTTCGGGATGTGAACATCACAGTTATGGACTGGCCAGCCAGAAGCTCAGACATGAACCCCATTGAGCACAACTGGGACGAGCTAAAAAGACGTGTTAGGGCTTGTCAGCCAGTTGCCCAGACGATGCAGGAGTTGAAAACTGCCATAGAAGAGGAATGGGAGATAATCTTTCAAAATTTCATAGAGCGGTTGATAAACTCTATGCCTAATCGTATGAGAGCTGTGGTAGATGCCCATGGAGGCAACACGTGTTATTAAATTAAACCATTATTTGATAAAACATGTTTTTTATTCAAAAATCAATTGCCTTTAACAAGGCGCATATCCGACTTGTTAGGCGTAGCTCCATATGTCGTATGGTATTCTGAATTCAAATTTAAAACAATACGATCGAAAAAGATGGTAAAATTTATCAGGTTTAAAACTGCATATTTCGGTAGGGGCCATCGAAACCTAAACTCTAAGGTGGGCCAATAGATGTGTCCAGAAGTGTAACTATTTACATTATATGTATATTTAAAGTATTGTTCTTGGGGATCTAAATCCAAAAGAAGCGGAACTGTATACAAAACGCGAAGGTGCAAGAGATAAAAAAAATACATAAATATACCTTTACTGTATACATTTACGTTATAAGAATAGTGATTTTGAATTCAGACAAACCTAAAATCTGTGGGTTTCAGAACAGATAAACAAATCAACCAGCTTCACTTCACGGATGAAACGTACCGGTGTGTCGTTAACTACATCAGCAACTACTAGCAGGTACGGAATCAATTCTAAGTTTCACGGCGGGTCGCGGGTTCTACCGAGCTGCTAAATTAGTAATGACATTGCTCTAGACTTTGCAAGGAGGCATTGAATCTGTAAATCTGGATCATTGATTGATTAATTTATTTCATTAGAATTGTATTTGTTTGTATTTGTCATACTGTAAAATGGAGAAGTGACTTTGTTTGAACTAACGGAAGTTATAACCAGTTGTAACCAATAAAGTATGTAGTTGATTTCTATTTAATCAAACATCTCTTAGAAATCGGCAGGGGCACTATTTTTCGATCACTTGCTTGAATATGGCGTGTGATTTTCGTTCGAAAACTAATTAAAAATTCACGGAACTGAAGCGAAATATAGACGTTAATACTAACTACTACTCGTACTTACAAAAATCAGTAATGTATTTTTTATTCACACGCGTGGAAAACTATCCAAATTTTCATTGGAAAATTTGACATTAATCAATTTATAAAACACGCCATCTTGACGCGAGTGATTCAAAAATAGTGGCCCAGATCTCTGTTAACTAATTCTTGTTGCTGTTTTCTGATATTTACAGAGACAGTAAGTTGCGTTGATATTTTAACCACAGATATCCCACTGTAACGCTATACACGCGCGTCGCAAGCAATTCTAAGCCGTATTTTGCATCAATCAAGCTGTACAACCAAATCGCCACAGTGAGCTATTTAAATCTCCTCAAGTTGCGGGTCTTCCGGGCGGCGTCTTCAGTGCCTGATTTGGTCGTACGTACGTGACGCAGTTACCGGCCGATATTTTACCGTACCTTGCACCCTCGCAAATCCTTGACGACGCGAGCGAGGGTTTTACTACGCTACTTTTGCATTTAAAAATTTGGTTCGGTTTCTGCTTGTAGTGCGGTCGTGACTGTGGTTTTAATTTTTCTCAGACAAACAATTGTTGGCTTTAAAATTAAGTATAAATTAGAAGTTATAGTGTAAGTTATCATTATCTAATGTGTACCTTATTAGATAGTAAATAACACCTCTGTAAACATATTATTATAAATTATTCTATAAACCCAACGTCATAATCGTGTGGGCCGCGAGTACAATTGATTCGCTATATTTGGAATCTTTACTATATCAGTGTCGGAAGTCTCGACATAATTCCGTGTAAAACCACCAGGTGGCGCTCGAAAAATGCTGAGACAAAATTGGTGTTTTCGTGTATTTATTGATTGAGAAGAATTTTTAAATGATGCTTAAAAAACTACTAATATTTTTCAAGATTTATTAATGATATAGCTACGTAAGTTAAATGATATTTGATGAATTAGAAAATCATAAAATTGAAATTGTCGAACCGAAATGTCAAAAATGATGCATCAGACTTCGCCCGCAGGTCTAGTCCAAAAATGTCAAAGACCTAATTTTTATACAAATTTAAGTAAGAAGTTATTTATATTATAATTATCTGGATAAATTTAGTAATATTGACCTTATAAGGTAATAACACCCCATGCAAAATATTAACATTTAATTGCAATGTTTTAGGGCTAGTAAAAAAATCGAAGACTGTGATATTATGTATGAATTTTACGGAAGCATGCTACTTGCAATTGTATTGCACTTCTAAACTAAAATAAAACAGCACACGTTGCTCGTTATAACCATCGCTACCATCACTTTGTCTCCTGACGTTCACTTAGCTTAGTATCAGTACCTCAAAAACACACTGCCCTCTTAATCCTTTGCGTCATTACCTTGTAACCTCGCAGATCCTCGACGACGCAGGCCAGTAGAGCGTCCCGGCCCACCGTCACCGTGACGTTGGACACTGGCTCCACGAAACGAGGGAATAGGGATTCTAGAACAAATAAAAGGTCAATGAACTTTGCGTAGGACTGTACTTTAGGAAGAAAAACTTCTGGCGACTGTACAATTCATATACAGTTCATGCTACGCGTGTAGGCAGCGTAATGAGGTGTCTATATAATATAATGACTGATGTGTGGGCCCGTCAATTCAATATAAATCCATTGTATTATAAGCTCAAGAAAATGTAGCGTGCTACTTGAATAGACTCCGTAGTAAACACAAGTGTGGTAATTTATTGTACTACAACATTTCAGGTACTGGTTTGTTAAAGGCACACCGTCATTAGCAACAAAGCGTATTCACATAATTAGGGGAGTAATACGGAACAAGAAATTAATTGCTTCATTTGACGTGCTACTAATGAAGCCATATAGCGGCATAAGAAACTCTCCACCCTAAAAACTTGTTGTTTCGATGGGGAAAAAAGCGTTCATATATAAAATCGCGAACCAACCTCGGGACTTGCAACAATGTAGCAGGAAATACTTTCCGGTTTTTCCTGGAGTCGGTTGACAAAAGATTTGTGAGGATCTTTGTATTAGCCGGCAAATATTGTGTTAGCATAAATTGGCTTAGCGGACTAGGTGCGGGATTAGCGCGTGATAGTTTGTTGGTTTAATAGTGGATATCTGGGTATTAGACTGGTGCCCAGTCAGGCTGAGTTTCTGTACTCTTCTATGAGCATTAAATCAGTCGCAGCAAACAGTGTGTGGGCAGTCAGTTGGGCGTATTGATCGGCAGCGACACCATTGAGTGGTTCTCATCCGATCGCTTCAAGGGTTGACTAGTTATTTATTCATTTGTCGGACGCCATAGTTCCGCCAACGAAGTCCGACGGTCAATTCGGTTACCTCGTATTTTGTAAGCTTACAGCGGAAACGTGATAGATTGACGGATTTTATTGTTTCATTCAATTTGCCGTGGCTACATTGTATATTTGAGTGCTATATCGAATTCTGGGAAAGGAAACAATGTTATTCTCTTCACCGTCGATTGCGTACATTTGTTTATTTTAATTTTGTTTACGTCTGTTAAATTTTTAAGTTGCAAAGTGCAGAAATGAAATTATTTTACTACTTTTGTTTGATGTTTTCCGTAGTAAACGTTGTTATGTTACTTTGCAGCTCGCTTTTAATTGTCTTCATAAATATTTATGTACAGAATACCGTAACATAATCAAGTATTTCATTTAAGTACTTGATAATAAAAGCGCTTAAGCCTTATAGTAATAGCAAGTTTGACATCATCAGTATACACATGTGCTTTCAAATTAAATTAATACAAAAAGTGACTTTGGAAATCTGAATAGTAGCACTTTCCTTATATTCAGTAGCAAAAGTTTTATCGCGATAAATGTCATTTGGATCAGTGAGCGCTTTGAATGTTGTCGGTTTGCGAGCAATTTATGTTTTTTCCAGCAATTGGTCGCGAACGGAATTCGATGTAGTACAAGTGGAGCAAATCGTTAAAACGGGTTGTGTTAACAACAAAGTTAATTTGCAACTACGACTATTTACACACTGCAACTCTTAGCAGCGATGTAGGCGAGATGCTGACGCGCGTTATCATTTATGCAGTCGCAAAATGTCAACCTTCACACTCTGCGCTACTTTTAGCATCGATACAGTCGCGATGCAGAAGCTGGAAATTGTTAAATTATGTACTGAATTATGGCGACTGCATCGATACTCACGCGCTTTAGCATCGATGCAGTCGCGCTTTTGCGTTGATGATAACGCGCGACTGCATCAATGCTAAATTAAATCTGGTCATTGCGTGAGTCGCGATGCTGAAGTGCGTTTTCAAAACGCGCGACCTGCACCGATGTTAAAAGTCGCAACGTGTAAGGGGTCTTAGGCTTTTAAAATACGTTTAACGTATGAAACAACAGCGGTTACTCACCTATTTTCATGTATTTTTTATTTGAAATTAAAATGACTGGCAGTGTTTCACAGACCGTTGATGAATTTGAAAATTACACTGCGTTTGCTACGTTTCAATTTCACATTTTAAGATATGTACTTAAAAGATGTGTTGCAATGTGAGAATTTAGGGTAACTTTTTATTACGAGTATAGACGCTACTTTAATATGTTTACTAAATTTGAAAAGCAAACAAAGGGAACGCATACCGTTAATTCATTACTTGAGTCGTTGTTTGTTATTTACCGTACCAGTTTTGCGTACCGATTTAGTACTGGCTGGTTATATTTACCTGATGACGAGCAGTCAGTGCAAGTCAAGTCAATTGATTGGGTTTGCCATTCTTTTTTGAAACTAGCTGTTAGCTGTCGTGAAGTTATGTTAGTAAAATGATTGTGGATTTAGTTAGAGTATGTTAGTGATATGCAAATAAAAGCGATATATTGCACAACTGTTATTATATTTTCAGACTCCCTTCTGAAGTTTTACACAAACATAATGTAATAGTGTGGTATTAATGTCATTGAGTTCAAAAACGATTTTTAATATTTTCTTACGTTGAATATAGTAAAGGTATATGTGAATATTGGCTATTGTTGCGCGCTTCTTTCATTGAAGTTTTGTTTGTACCCGTATGGTTTAGGTGCGATCGCTATTCATTTGACATTCTTACATTAAAGGAACATTAGCTTCCATGATAAACAAATTACCAACCATTCGACATATCTGTTTGAAATACAACATGTAATTCACATTACGGCTTACGCAAATCCATGAGTGATGGTACACTCCAACGAGACACCGAAACGGGGCTTCAGATTCGGGATGTGGTATCACGTAAACGTCAATCCTAATGCGTTACACATGTCGATATGAGCGATGCTCGGAAGCCTGCAACAATCTATTTGGGCTAAACAACCTGAGACACGGAAAAATATCCGTGAATGATTGATGAGTGAGCACGCGAATAGAACAAATCCATCGCGTTCCCATCAATCTTGGCATGCGGCCCTGCCGGCGACGTATACGTCTAATGAAAGGAGAGCTTACCGAGCACATAAACAATCGCAAAATGTTGCTCTAATATCCCGCAAGATAGATGACGATGTCTTCTTAATTCGAGACTCTTTAAATCGGATAACGCGGCCGACGAAACACATCGAGGTTGCTCGAAGACAGTGACAAGGGTTAGATTAACTTGCTGTTAAAGTCATAAATTCACTCTCAAACGAATTTATGTAGATGTTAGAATTAAGCAATTTGCATCCTCGTATCTGTCGCTCACCTACCGAAACAAAATGGTTCGTGAAATAATACGCTACTTCAATGCAACGCAATTATGTGGTTTCCTTAAGCGCTAAATTCTAAAGGCGATTACCGCACTACAACAGAGCAAATAGTTACAAAAGCGATTTATACTCATTGGTTTTGTTAAACAGAAAAATAGAAAACGGTCGAACAAGTTACAAAAAGTTAGTAATGGTATTCATACTATATTCAGAGGAAAGTTTCAGAATAGGCGGTCCCTTCTGAATCCAGATTGAGTTCAGTAGTTCGTCCCATTAACTTTAGAGGCTGTACCGTTCGACACTTCGGTGCGCATGACACTCTTAATTGACCCCTTGATTGATTCGGATCGGTGACTACAATGCCCACAGTAACCATTCAATTTATGACTAAAAGGATCCTTGACTATGTTAAAACGGCTTTAGGCGATACTGTCTAGTAGTGACTGGACAGTATCGCAAAAGGCATTTCTAGTGAGAAATACCTGACATTTGAACCAATTGTTTGCTACGTCACTTTCTCGAAAGATTGTGACATTGCAGATAGATAAACAATAAATAGATAGATTTTAAGTATATACGAGTACCATCAATTTTGTTATTACAATTTGTATTTTGGCATGTGGTATTCTTACGTAAAGGAAAGTCAAAAACTTAACGTAGCCTTCTTTTGTACACGACTTTAATTTAAGTAGTTAATCCCCAGTTGATCCTTAAACAAAATTGTCTTCAGCAATTGTAGTCAGGATCTAGAATAAACACGCTTATGCAGATTAAAGAGGGCCATAAAACCTGTAAAATAGTGAAAAGAAAATGTTTATAAGATAAAGTTGAAACTACACTACATCTAATACGGCCCGTGGGGGGAATTATGCTGATTTGTGTACGAGTAGACGCGTGTTAATAATTTTGCGGAAAGTCTCGTGTGGGACGAGGACGATTCGCCACTCGAAATATGATTAAGGTTGGGCTGATCAAGCCCGAGTGATGTATGGTATAATTGCTACTTATGTCGATCGAATATATTTTTTTTACTTAAAGACTTAATTGCTCAAATTTAGTGTACAAAGGTGCATAAGGTCCATGTAATAATATTACTAT
Organism: Pyrausta purpuralis; assembly: GCA_963924145.1. Lineage (NCBI taxonomy): Eukaryota > Metazoa > Arthropoda > Insecta > Lepidoptera > Crambidae > Pyrausta > Pyrausta purpuralis. The sequence continues at coordinate 19,708,971 of OZ001643.1, read as the reverse complement.
GCAATTATTCACACTTTCAGAAATGTACGCACTTTATTCTTGAAGGATAACCTCGAATCAGTCAGTATAAAGGTCACCATCTTTGTGTAAAAACCGCGTGATTAAAATCTATCAGTTTTCTATCCGTAAAATTGTAATAAGTCGGTTCTTAACTTGCACTGATGTAAGTATGCGAGAAAGCGTAATCTGCCTAACCTTAAATGTGATAAGCTAAAGTAACCTATAAATAACTAATAATGTTTATGCTAATCCGAGCAAGGTAAAGCTTATTTATGTTGTCATAAGGGTCAGTTTTCAAGTGCTGTGCGACTGAACGTACAATTTTAAAATCTTTTGAATTATTATAATACCGTTTGGACTGGCTTAAATACGCAACTAAGAGTAAACTAGTGCGTTTTAAGTACGATTACAAATAGAAGAGTTAATTAAATTGAAATGTTGCACTGTGCTCTGCGGCAAACGTCTGTTGCCCATTAATCAAATTGGCCAAAATATACTAACTTCGTGAAATTTTGCCGAAATCTCCTAAATTTCAAATAGCAACTTATTTGGTTACATCTCTAAACTAATCTTTTAAGTGAAGTTCGACCATAATTATTCTGTGTTCGTCGAACATATTGAAGTAAGTAATTTATTATTTATTTAATTTGAACATCATTGCACTGTATTAAATTGTGCCTTAGTGCATTCTCTATAAGTAAGTAATGTCAGTCATATAGTCAGTATAGTACTAATGTTAAAAAGATAGTGAAGTTGACAAGTGAATGAGATAACTCGTACTCACCCAGCACTATATAGCGAATATGATTATGGTCGTCATTTACGAATACATATGCATACTAACATGTGTGGCTGTTAGATCATAACAAAGAAGTGACGAAATCATGCCCATTTATTCGCTAAAAAGGTTAGGGCCTGAAAATACGTGTAACAGGTGGCTAATTGATGTAGTAAGCCTTATTGTTTGAGTGAAATGTAACTATCAAAAAGTTTTCAATTTGTCGTTATTGGCTAGTGTTCCTCTTTACAAACCTATGTGATATTTTATTTTATAAAAATGCTGAAACAATCTTCAAGTGTCGATCTCGAATTCTAGTTTATTCGTACACAAAATACTGCAATACTAATGTTGTGGAAACTAAAACGTTTTTCTGTTAAACGCAAAGGTGCAGAATTAACGTGCTAATAGTTGTTGATCGAACTAAATTGCTTGCCACTTGGAATATGATTACGGCGCAGCTCATCACAAGTGTTTACGGATACACGCATCCGAGTTTACCTAATTGGCTCCGAACATAGAGTAAGGCCGCATTATCCGATTTATTGAGAAATGCGAAATATTACTTGCTAGAACTTAACTAAGATTTAAGATTACAATGGTAATTAAATAGATAAATGAGTAAATAATAAAGGTTTAAGATAATCGTGCTTTACGGTATTTTTTTCTAAGTTGTTTTAACTGGGCAGCGTTCGGGAAATTACGCAAGAGCATCTTCTCATCTCATATACCTCAATGTCTTAAATACGAAAGTCTTCAACCAGTGTGTGTTACCAGTGATGACATACGGATCCGAAACATGGTCTCTAACTATGGGCCTCATAAAGAAGCTCAAATAACACAACGAGCGAAGGAGAGGGCTATGGTGGGTGTTTCTCTACGTGATCAAATCAGAAATGAGGAGATACGTAGAAGAACTAAGGTAACGGACATAGCTTTGAGAATCAGTAAGCTCAAGTGGCAAAGGGCAGGGCACATAGCGCGAAGTACTGATGGCCGTTGGGGCAGAAAAGTTCTGTATTGGAGACCCTTCGACCAAAGACGCAGCGCAACAAGATGGACAGACGACCTTACAAAGATCGCAGGATCAAACTGGATGCAGACCGCTAGTGATCGGTCGCTGTGGAAAGCCGTGGGGGAGGCCTATGTTCAGCAGTGGACGTCCTTTGGCTGAGAATGATGATGATGATGATGTTTTAACTGCCTACATGAGCCAATAGTGTAGAAGAATATTCAAGGCTCGGTTGCTCTCGGTTGCACCTACCATATTGTAAGTAGATATGCAAACGCGAAGTATCTGTCAAATATCATAATAATCAAAATCAGTGCAGCCAAATTTGATATAATTGCGGACAAACATATAAACATTGTACAAACATACAGGTCAAACAGTCAGTTACAATATGTTTTGAGGGTAATGTATGTGAAAAACGAGATAGTAATGCGAGCATGCGGCTAAAGGTGTCAACCGAATAAGATTTGGTATTGGGGCGTTACACACCACGAGATTTTCGGACCGCGGGACGAATCACCCAAGTGCGAGTGTGTGTGAAGTGTTCCAGAATTAGGTTATTGTTACCGAAGTGAGTTTGAAGTTTCAAAAGATACTTTAGGCGATTTGCGCCGCTAAATCCCTGGCGGTGAAAATGACCCTGTTCTAAAACGGCACTTGGACAATTCGCACCACGGTCAGAAACCCTTTGCGGTGCAAAACGCTCCAAACCCATAAGATAACTAATTTACGGGTGACGGCCCCACGCTGCCGTATTTACCTTATTGACTCGTTACGCCGTGAAAAGAATCTACTGCCCACTGTCCATAAGGGTTGATCTAAAATTCCCATAAAGTTTTTGAAGGATACTGTTATGACATAAGTTATAAAGTGCTTCACAATAACTTTTATTTTACTCTTTGGCCCGGTTAACCAAAAGTTGTTGGTTCGAATTTAGCTAGTGCGCAAGTTTTGATTTCTTATTATTTCATCTTGTATAGGAATAAAGCATAATTAAAAAATTTAGCAACTTCATTCATTAGGAGTCGGTGATTGATGTGCGTAAACTATTGATGAACGAGTACCTACGTAAGCTTGAGATCATGCATGAGTTAAAGTTGCATTATCAAAAGCAAATCCTCCTGAAATTTAATTTTTACCCTGAGTTAAAATATACTATGGCTATGGCTTCCTGTTTTCGAGAAATCCTTGGAAACATACAAACATAAATACACTTACGAAATTTAGCACACGTGTTTGTCAAATTCTAACGATAACACGTCGGGTCAGTCGAGTCTGGTGTAGTGGTCGAGAAATCGCCTACTACGCAGCGGGTTGCGGGTTCGATAGCCGCACCACACAAACATTTGTGTGCATGATCATGTCTGTTTGTAGTGTTTTCTGTGTATATCATGTATGTATTTACAAACAGAAAGTATTCAAGTATTATATCCGTTGTCTGGCACCCATAACACAAGCTTTGAGTAGCTTACTTTGGGACTAGATGGCGATGTGTGGGAATGTCCAAAGGATATTTATTGTTATTATTTATTATTTAATTGTTCCTTTTATTGAAGTTAGTAAAAGTACCACTCCTATATCTTGACTAATAAATGATATTGATACTAACTATTGGCATTCTACAGTTAAATCAGCGAGAATGTTACGATTACAGCTGTAGCTTGATGCAAAACAATGCAAACTAATAGTGGTTGGTTCAATGGGACTGCTAGCATCTTGAATTGTTTGTATGTTGAATCATAATAAATATGCGTTGACGGATACTCGCATGAATGTTTGCCTAATTGTTCAAACAATAGTAGACTTATTATATGATCGTGTATTTTTTTATATTCGGTTTCATTACCTTATTGTATCGATAAAACGTCAAATAGCTGTAGGGAGTGCGTTTTTGAGCCAATAAGAGTTCTTGGTATATCGCTCGGAATATGATAAAGGTCAGTTCATCAGCCGTAAGTGTTTACGGATGCACGCGGCGCGGCGGCCTTATTTACCTAATTGGCTCGCTGCGCCGTGACAAAAGTCTACTGCCCACTGTCCACCGGCCAAATTAGATTCCGAGTCCGGACCCGGCGCTCGTTCGCTACTGGCACACTCACTTTACTTACCTCTTTCACCCATAATTGACTTTGGCCTAATTGAAAACGCGTCAATTTTGCGATTGTTTTTTGTTTTCGAAGGTGTTGTTTTTTAACAACATATGTAAAAAGAGGAATGTTATAAGTTCGCCCGCTATGTGTATAGATCTGTTTGCTTGTGTGCCTGTTTGCGGCACTGAAGCTCCTAAACGGGTGAATCTATTTGGTAGTAGATTTTTTTAATAACAATCAATCAATACAATAAGATTTTACGAGTATTACTGTGGCAAGATATTATTGTGAGTACGTTATTTAATATAGTTCCAGCTGTAGAATAGTACTCAACGTATCAACTATTTAAAAAAAATGTTATTATCAGTCATGCATGATTGTAATTGTCTTTTGTTGTACATGATATCTAAAGGGACCTTTAAGTTTCTACTATTAATGTATTTTACTGTGAAATTGAAATGTTGTTTGCTGTAAGAGAGGTATCTTACTTAATGCAAAACATCCAAATCTATTTGTGAGCACAGCAATCTAAATCACTCTATTTCCGAGCGAAAGCATCGAATGTTTGTTGTAAATAAACTCCTTTTCGAGCAGTTACTCATTTAGGTCACGCGAGCGCAGGATGCAGGCGCCAAATCTCGATTCGATAGAGACGTGATTTAAAAATGGAATTATCCGCTCCGGCACGAAAATTGCTATCTAAAAATACCTAAAACTGATTGTGGCGAATTTGAGCCGGCGAGTCTCGTGTGGCTTAACGCCGCTCGGCGTGTCCATTCATGAGTATCGATTTTATGCAAAATGCAACAAGATTCACTTGAACATGCCGACTGTTGGGTATGTATAGCAATTACATCGGTATCGGTTTCGACGCTTGGTAATGGTGGGGAATGGCGTCGGACGCGTTGAAACGCGAGTCTCATTCTGGGAAATTGGGCTCATTGAAGTCGCGTATAAACATGAAACACAATTAGCGGTTTCTCTGCAGTGCCGGCCGCCCCTTCTCTATAACAAGATGTTGATAAAGCCAATTTAGCATGGATCCGGTTCTACGCCTGTTTATTATCAGTTGTGCCTAATTTTAGTTTTGCCGGTTCCATTGTGTAAGCTGAATGAACAAACAAGTAATGCAAATTTCGGTTAGTTAAGTAATTTGAAGTTTGCAGATCATGTTCTCTGTTTGGAATGGAACGCAAACTGTGGCTACTGAAATAATTTGAAACCGGAGTGATAAATTGGATAAGTGTATAATGTTCTAATTTATTTCGGCGGCGCGAGAGTTGTTAGTGGATAGAATTGTCTCGTTTTACGGTGAATACAAAATAAATGTAAGCCATTTCCAGGATGTTAATACTTTACATTAACGATCTTGTTTGGGTATTTGGTCCTTAATGAGGTAAGTATCGAAGAGCCATTGTGTTATAATTACGTGGGTGGATCGGATTTATCTTTTACTGTTTGTGTTGTTTGATGATAGTTAGTTATCTATCTGCGCTTTTGTTGCTTAGGTTTTTAATTAATAATTCAAAAAATATTAAATGTCCCCCGGTACTTCAATACCACAGACACATATATACATACACTTTAAACTTATAACACGACTCTCTTTTTGCCTGGGTTTAAAGAAAGCAAAGCTTCTTTTATAAGTTTTGGCTAACATTTTTGATAACTTACCTGCGGCAACTAGAAGTAATGAATTCGAATAAATCACCAAAAACATAAACAGCACCACAAAATATAATCAATTGCCTTTCTGACAATTAAAATGAATCTACAATTATAAACAACCGCCAATTCCACCTAATTATCGAGATTGCATTTTAATGTGCAATTAAAATTAGAGCGGCCGAGTTAATTTAACTAATACAATTTGGAAAACGTCGAACATTAACACGTTTCATAATTACAAATGATCAACGGGGCTGGGGAAGTGGAAGTTATAAATGAGATTACATAGAAACATACGCTCGTAAACTGTCTCCGACTACGGCGTAGCAACGTAGCACCGTAGCGTCGTAGATAGCTACGACGAAGTGATGCCATAATTTTTATTATTATTAGCTACTTTATTGTGCGCCAACATTCCATGTGGTTTGCCCTTTTTGGGATAGGGTTCTAACGTGCGACTATTTTATGTCAGGAAATATTTAAAATTCTGCCTTTTACCTCAATTTCCCGGAAGGTTTCGGTAAAAAATAGCTTAACAATTTTATTTAAAAACTTAACTTCTGAAGCAATAGAGAGATCAAATAGCAGGTAATCAAATTAAGGTCAAATGTCGACAATTATTCTCTACTTGAAGCCGTATAATTTTCCTGTTTTAAAGTTGCGCAGGTTAGGGTGAACGGAACAATACGTTCAAAAGCAAATGTTGCGAAAGGAAATAATATCGAGTCGGTATGAAGGTTATAAAAATATTTGGAGGACAGGTTGGGGTTATATTGCCGTTATAAATCAGGGTTGGCGATAGCGCGGCATGGCGGCGGCGTCGACGCGTGTCGTGCACTCGCGTGTCGAGCTGTGCCGCTGTGTGTCATCGCATAAATACCTATTTCGAAGCGCCTGAGACTCTATTCTGTGGTGCGATGAACTTCTTTTTGACGAAAGCTTTTGCTACCTCTTATATGGCTGGGTCAATGTCTCCGTTGTTAGGGAGGTGACCTCGTGGTCTAGCTAAATATGAGAAAAACCATAAGAAACATACAAATTATAATAATAATTATTCGCGAACTCGTAAGACTGATACGTTACGTTACATATGCTGTCAAAGTACTTGGTAGTGAACATCACAGAACACATAATAGCACTACGTACAGAAGGATCACTGTGCTAAGAATGATAAAGTAAAAGTCACTCTCGCTCCAACGCAATGAAGTGCAATTCAGTTATCACGACTTTCATTCAAGATTGTTTCATCTTTAGATTATGTGTGTCTCTTTCTAACGCGTAACACTATCCCTGTTTCGTTGCCTTGAATGTGTCGGGGTTGCGAGCGGCGCGTGGCACAAACATACGCGTAGGTACAACGCGCTACCCAAATAAAATAATATAGTCTAGGAGCTAGCACATTTCTTGACTGTGTTCTATCGGAGAAAGTAATTGTTAGTGTCAGCTTTTATTAATTATTAAAATAAGTGTTTCCTCTGTCTTAATTACTGAACTCGGAGAAATGAAAGTACAAAGCAAAAACACATAGTATGTACATCACACCTAACCATTTAAAATTGTAGTACATTCGCCAGCATTTCAGATTACAGACTTTTATTGCAAACTAGCCCTTAATTCCACTGCATAAAATACTACAGTGTTAACCGTGACGATGTCCGTACTTAAGGTGTTACCCGGATTATTAACGCGCACACTAGCGCCACTTTAGTAGAAAAAACATAACTCGTTAAATAAAAGACCAATCGAAAATCTGATTGGTTCGATTGTATGTCTGGTTATGTGGTTTAGATACAATGTTTAAGTTCAATAAAACAGAGTTATCTGCAGTTACAGTTAAAAAATTGCCAAAATTTAACGATTTATGATTTTTCTTCTAAAGTGGCGCTAGTGTGCGCGTTAAAAAACCGGGTAGCCTCTTAACTATAACCAACATCAGAAATAGAAGGCTATCAAATTCGAAACTAATTTTATTGACCATACAACGATTATGACGGGGGCGTCTCCCATAAATACTTATACATATAATAAACATCCATGACTCAGATACAAATATTCGTGCTCATCACACAAACATTTGCCCCTTGCGGGATTCGAACCCGCGACGGCGGCGTAATAGTCAGGAGCGCTAACCAAAACACCAAAGGCGTCGTCAAAATGAAACTACATTTGGACTACGTAAAATCCTAACACAAAATTTTATAAGTATTACTATTATTTGGTAGGTACTTATAAATATTATGCTTAATTTAAAGTAAATTTATTGGCCTGTTTCTGTTTATTTTAAGTTAGATTGACGTAAGTAACTGGGTAGGTATCTTAAACTCAAACCTATTTCTTTGAACAAGAAATGTTGAATACCTACAAACTTTGTTTTAATAATTAATTAATGTCATAATTAGGGACACATATCTTAAATTGTTATAAGTAATTTCGCTGTAACGTAGTCAGACACAGGCGTGCAGCGCGCGCGGTCCGCGAGCGGCAGCCCTGTGCTCGTTTATGCTCGGCGTATCAAATCGCTCGAACAAACCTAAATTTGAGAGTGACGCCTCCCTGACAACATATCAGTTTATTTACTGTCTTGATACATAGAACACACGATAAGAAGGACTGTTACGGCACGGAAGAAAACAGAGTACATAAAACGCCGACCATATCAAATATTGCAAATCGCAATAACGCAATAACGCAACCTTAACATTGTCACCAAAACATACGTACAGGTTATTTTAAATTCCAGATTCAATTTTACCTCATGAGATAGCGTTATGCGTGGCAGCTACAGGTGGAAGTAACAAAGAATATTTTTTTAATAAACACCAATGCTTTTTAAAATTAAAAATATATTCTCAAAGACAAAAAGAAAAAGTGACAATTTCAAATGAAAAAAAAGTGTCAGTAATATGGCGGGCACCCGAATATTTTAATTGTAGATTTGTAATTGTTAAAAATAAGATCAATTGTATTTTTTTTAAAGAAACGATCATAATAAACACGTTTCTTGATGTTAAGCTAAGCAGAAATATATGGAAAGCTCTTTTTATTTTAATAATATGATGTGACTCAGTTATCTTTAACTCCGTTTCTGATCGTAGCAATTAAAGCTAAATTACTTTCCACCGGCTAACTTCACATGAAAGTTCAATTTTCCGAAAAGGAGAGATAAAAAATAATTTTGATGTTAATTTTCAAAACGCGTTAAGATATAAAAAAAGATAGTATTGTCAAATATTTATTTTGTTATTTTCTTTTAGTTGGGGAGTGAATATCTATAATAATATTAATATTATAAAGCTGAAGAGTTTGTTTGTTTTCTTGAGCGCGGTAATCTCAGACACTACCGGATCGATTTGAAAAAATATTATAAAAAATTTTCTGTGGGATAGCTTATTTACCGAGGAAGGCTTTAGAAGTTTTGCAAAAAACGGTGGGACTAATATAGTCTAAAACTTTTATGTTCTGTTCATAAATATGATATAAAATTATGTCCTATTTTGAAAGGTGTTTTGATGCATACGGGTAGTTATTCTTATTAAAATAATAACACAATAACATGTTTATCAACACGAAAATTTCATTTTTGTCTTTACATCATTTGATTTCATTAAATATTTTAGAAGCTATCTCAGTTTTAAATAAACTTTGCACCAAAATAATGCTCGCAGCTTCGAAATCGGAAACATATGCGGTTGACGCCGCGGGGGACCACTAGTGTTAAAATATTTTGGTTTGTACAGAAGAGGACCTCTGCACATCTCACAAAATTTCTCCTGACGATACAACAGGCAGCTCTAAATCAACCATTGGCTCATGCTAATTATTTCTTCTGCAAACTCGCGTTTTGCCATGATTTGTGCCCCTATTATTTTATGTAGCTTTGACTATTTGAGCTTAGCTATAGTTAGTCATTTATTTGTATGTAGTATTTAATTGAATTGAAATTGTACAAATAACAAATAAAGAAAAAGTTGTTTTATTAGTTTTGTCATTTAACTCAGTGTAACGTGAAATATTGTATCGTACTTGAACATTGATTACATTTAACGCTCATTAGCAATGAGGCAGATAGTCCAATTAATTTATGACAAGAAAGCCACAACCTAACGTGGTATCAATGAATCATTTATATTTTTTTAAATTAATAAAGAGGAGAACTATTTTGAATGAAAATCCACAATACGGAGTAGATTAAATAAAGTTCATATTCGGGTTATTTTTGGTTTACGAGTTTTTTATATTCAAATTGGACCAGGAAGCCATTTCACTATAGCACGGTTGTAAACTAGTTGTAAAACTTAAAAACCGTGTCCCTGTGTATAGTTTGCTGGTAATGGTTTCCGGCTCTTATAGATTGGAAACCCTGGCCAGTTTGTAATACGCGGTCTGGATTCACTTGCTTGCTCGCTTCGTGACCGAACTCTATAGTCGCAGCTCAGCCGTAAATAAAATGTTATTGTGTCGCGGAAACCGTACATCGAAAAAGCGGGAGCGTCGCGTGAAATGCTGCCGGTTTCGGCATAGACGCCGAGAAATATGGGCAGACGTGCGCGAGCGAGTTATGGCTGGCGTGCCGCGGTGTGTGCGTCGAACCGCTATAGCTTTTGTGAGTCACAAACACCTGTGCTTTTAGGGAGGATTCTACGAAAAATGCATGAGAAATAATCAACTGCTTTTTAATCATCATTAGTAAAGCATATATTTGGAAAAACTTACTTTCTTAGGAAAGTTACAAAAAAATAATAAACGCACGAGTGCTTTGCTTTATGCTCGGTGTTTCTCTACGAGATCGAATCAGAAATGAGGAGATACGTAGAAGAACTAAGGTAACGGACATATCCCTAAGAATCAGTAGGCTCAAGTGGTAGTGGGCAGGGCACATAGCGCGAAGAACTGATGGCCGTTGGGGCAGAAAAGTTCTAGATTGGAGACCTTTCGACCAAAAACACAGCGTGGAACGTCCACCGACAAGATGGACGGACGACCTTGTTAAGATCGCGGGATCACACCGGATGCAGACCGCTTGTGATCGGTCGCTCTGGAAAACCGTGGGGGAGGCAGTGGACGTCCTTTGGCTGATAATAATGATGATGATGATGATGAAGAGTGCTTTGTATGTTTCGTTAATTTGCTTGTTTCTTGAGTTGGCACTGAGCAAGGAGTTCGTAATGGTTGGCAGTAATATGTAACATTTTTGTTTTAGGTATTATGTTTTCTCAGAACTAAGAAAAGTCACATTTAATTAATAAAAATATTAAAAGGTTTGAGTAAACGAAATGTTATTAGTCTTGATCTACATATCGTATTGGACATGAAACAGTCTATGCAGAAATTGCCAGCGCCTACCTATTCGTGCATGTTATGAAAACACACGCCCGAACCGGTTTGAAAACATGCACGAGAAAAACTTTTCTTATTACAATATTATATTTGTATTTTTGTCTGGAATTCACATGCGACATTGCGATTTGAAACTAACGAAGTCAAGTCTCCTGCATAAAACGGCTAAAAATACACAATAAATTTCTTCATTATTAACGACATTAAAGCATTTGTTTATTTAAAGAAAAATAATAATAATTCAAAACAGAACTTCGATTTCATATAAAAAGATTCATTAAAGGTAAATGCCATTGCAAACGGAGGAGTCTTGTGTTTACGTATCTTACAAAACGAGCGAAAACATTAATGGATCAAGCTGTATGTATTTATTTATTTTGCTTTATGCATGGTGGGAGTTTCTTCCTATACATTAAGTATATGATGTGCGGTAAACTAGTAATTAAGCATTTTTATACCATAGTTACATTATAATCGAATAGTGCACTAATTATACTAAAGTTATAAACGAGGAATAACAGAATTGAAAATGCAGTACGACACCGTATCTTAATTTTTCTCCTGAAAATGAGGTAAAAAGTATTCTCCAGTTTGCGGTTTGTATCCGTGCAGTAAAAATAAAAGGAATTTATTTTTCCCCTCCTGACAAATTGGGTAAATTTTGTGTTTCTAGCCGTTTGTATTTTACTGCACTTGTACAAGTTATTCGTGTATCGGCGGAGTAATGGGTCTGGTGTATGAAGGCTAAGAAATTTAAACTTCAGATATTTCTGGTTGCTAACAATCTTTTGACACGGATATTCATTACCTTGGATTTTTACGGATGGCTTACTTGCTGAGAAATTTGGTGTCTAAGCTAAGATAAATTGGCCAATTTTTCTTTGAAAGTGTGAGCCAAAAACTCCGGTTTCGCGTCTGATTCCAATCAGGCAAACGCGGCGGCTTAGCGCTTACTCTAAAGCACTGAATCTTGTTTTTATCGGAAAATAAAATCGATTCCGCCGTGCATTGGCTCAATTAAAGTGAAAAGTGGAAACTACCACAATTTACAAATTGGTTACTCATGAGAAATTGCAGTTCAGGTGTCGGTTACTTAACACGTCTTGCTCTTAAGTAGCCAATTAAGGGATCATAATAGTCGCAAGCAAGTATTTATACGGCAGCTCTAAGAACCTTACACTCTGCGACTTTTAGCATCGATACAGTCGCGTGTTAGTATCGATCAGTCGTCAAAATTCAGTACATAGTTGGCAAGCGACTGTATCGATGCTAAAAGCTGCAGTATGTAAAGGGTCTAAATGAATCGAAATAAATCCCTTAAAACATTAAGCGTAGTACCAAACATAATCAGGCCAACTCTTCTCTGCAAAATACTACACTCTGTTTCCTTGGAGCATCGAAGAGGAACTTTAAGAATTCTGCTGTAAAGCGATCTATTAAATTAAAATCACGGAACACCAAAACGTCTACTAACGACGCCGGCTCCGTACGAACTCTCAAATATTTACAATGAAATCATGAAACAGTGTTTTATTGTGGCAGCTGGAGCACGGCTCGGTAGCTCTGAATGGTCGTTGAAGGAGAGCTGTGGTGGAAGTCTCGACACTGTTTTACTTGTAACACAGCAGTTAGCGCTAGCAAAATGCTGAACGAAATTTGTGTTTTCGTGATTTTATTCATACCTTTAAATTTTTGTCTTCTTAATTTAATTCAAAAAATATATCTCAATCTGGCGACCTGTGTTACAGGTCCCTTACAAATGATACCTAGGAATTTCTATAACAAACTGCGACTAAACTTTATTTATATACATATTTCCTATTTGTGAAGAGAAAACAAATTGATTTATTGAAAATGGAATCAATAAAATCATATCAACACGTATTTTCTGTAAGCATTTTCCGAGCACCATCTGGTGTTCGACAGTTCAAGCTGTGTCGAGACTTCCACGCCTGGTGTATCTACATTTCGCGCATATTCTCGTAAATGCCAGGCTTGCAGCCGACTCGGAGGCAACTAGCGTAAACTTTAAGTAAGAGAAAATTTGCTCTGAAATATTTTCTAGGCGAAGCTACACAGCAAATAAGGAAGCTCTATGCACACCGAGATTTCTTGTCCAAATAAATAACACATCTGCCGAACGCGGCTCGAGAGTTACAAAAATTAGCGCGGAACTCTCTTTACCTCTCTAGATAAACCAAATCATTCCTTGGAATAACTAGGTCCGGTTGCGTGATCGATGGTAAGTCAACTAATGGATTATGTCGTCACCAATGGTTGAATATTTACGATTGTGCGTGTTTTAACGACAATATAGGTACATTAACTAATGGTCATTAAAATAAACATTCAGACATTTGTTCAAGGATTCTTTTCTTCAAAACACGACCTATCGTAAACATTCAACAGTTGGTTACGACATTTAACAATTAGTTGAGTAAACTATCGATCACGCAACCGGACCTAGTTATTTCAAGGAATGATTTGGTTTATCTTGAGTTGTACCGCAACGAGGAACGAAATCGAGCATAAATGTCGTTACCAGTGTTGTACTGAAAAAAAACTTTTCCAAATGTCAGATTGGCTTTTTTAATGCCTATTTTTTCTCCAAAACATGCTCAATCTAAAATATTCAACCGCTGTGTGAGTTAAATATCGATCACGCAACCGGGCCTTAGTTACCACAATTTAATACCAGTCAAAGCTGTTGGATATTAGAAATAGTACCTACTAAGGATAAGTGTGCATTATACTCGTATCGTTCGTATTAAAAATGGTTCAAGTGTTTTGTTATAAAGTATTGGTTTGGTAGGTATTCTGACGCTTATATTATTCAGAAAATTTTCATGTTACTTTACAACGTAAATAAAATAAACTTACTCGTTGCTTACAAACAAGCTTCCCGTAAAAGTGTCTTAAATTATTCATATCCCGAAACCGCCGAAAAGTATTAAAAATAATACACAACTTTATTCCGCGTAAACTCTAAGCAGATTTGCTCGTAATTTGTGAGGCAAATTCTCATGAGTACTTCCTAGTACACAAATGTCGTAAAATCTCGAGATTACACAAAATTTGTTCACGTTGTAGTGCAGATGGATTCGGACTAGACAATTTGTTGTTTATTTAATCAATGGAGGTGGAATTTGAAATCAAAAGTAATCTGGTAGCGCGGAAGCGTGGAAGTAGATGGATGACAAGGAAAATACTGGAGAAAATTCAAAAGGAGCAGAGGTGGCGCGGGCGCGGAAAATTGCCTTCATTAGATAGAGGGACTGAGGGCGTTATTATGTGACACACGGCGCCGCGGGCCGCCGAGCCGACCAATTACCTCACACAAACGGTGTATAACCTGAAGTAATGTTAGCGTTTTAATTACGTTTCCAAGCTCTCAGTGCTTATTAATAGGCGTCAAATTAGTTCGGGTATCATTACGACGTAATGTGACACTAATGTGGTATTTATGGACTATTTTCTGCTTTATTACGACACTATTTGGAGATTATTTTACATAGAATTATAATGACTGTTCTACTTTTACTAACACACGTGAGGTTTGTAAAGCTTGTCGGTAATCACTGTGCATTTTATTTGACTTCCTATAGGGTAGCTTTCTGATTTCATTAACAAATTATTTGAATGTGGATGATTATATTATGCGGTGATTCTGATAAAGTAATATCTAGCTCAAGATAAGAATTTAATACTTTTTCTAGGTAATTTATAAATTTAACTAACGGTCCCCTGCGACTTCGGCCGCGCGTTTTGAGTTTGTTCCCTTCACTCCCGTCGCAGTGTAATGTACATTAGCCTAAAGCCTTTCTCGATAAATAAGCTATCAATCATATAAAAAAAAACAAATCAGTCGAGTAGTTATTGAGATTAGCGCGTTCAAACAAACAAAGTTTTTAGCTTTTTAATATTAGAGATTAAAACGCTACGTTGAATAAATACCCCGCACACGAAAGAGGATGTGTTTAATGTTTGAAAAATATTCACCCTTAAGTTGGCGGGGCTTTGTTACACAGTTTTCGTAACATTGGCATATTATTATAGCCTGCTGCTATTCAAATTTCATCTATGAAACTGTAATTCTAAGATAATTTTGAATTAACAATCATATTAAAACATAATCGTCGCAGCTGAGCTATTTCGGTATGTTTTCCGGTCAGTATTCGTTATTAAAATGTCAAATATTTGTTGAAATGCTTATTAAGGTAAAAAGCTGAATACTTATAGCATTTCAAAGTAAATTTATTTTCAGTCGGATACATGTTCAAAAAATATTCATTCGTCAAACTAAATTCATAAAGCGTGTAAAAAATTCATCGGAAACGTTGGCAAACTTTGAAAACTTTTTACGACCGATGTTATATTTTTAGGTAATCAAATTCGAGTGTTTTAGGGGTGTCAGTTCTAACTGAATTTAGGGCTATAATAGAATGATTGTGATCAGTAAGTTTTGTGAGGGTTATATGCGGATGAGTGTTTAAGTTTTGGTATGGTATGGATGTTTTACGATGTGGAACAAGGAAGTTTGTATACTCGGTTCGGGTTGTTTATGTGGCAATCGGCGTGGCAATGAGCCGGCGTTCTGACGGGACGAACTTCCAGAAGCACAGAGTTAGGAACAAATTGAAGCGTTGCTGCCAACTCGGAAATAATCATACAAGGTATAAGTTCGAGCGTCGCAATTTCTACTGACTTCTGTGGGATGGTAATACGCTTCCGATGGTCAATCAACGATAATTTAGACGCTTCCATAAGTAAATAGTAAATATTGTCAGATGACATCATAAGTTTCCCTTCCCGTTTACCCGTCACGGGAACAGCAAAGTATTGACATCAACGAAGCGTCAACCATACAAAAGCACATTACGTAAAGAGATTAGCAACACCTCGGCATGTGATCGGCACCAGCTAGCAAACGCGTGGAACGCGTGCGTCACCTTGAAAGCGTTTATAACATTTATTCTTGTGAAAGACATTCCGTTTGACAGGGATAGCGGATAGTTGACGAACATCGGACAACTAGCTTAAACGTGTTACAATGCCGAATGCATTGTAACGCGCTTCTCTCTGGTCAAGGGTGGGTACCGAGTAGTTCTCGATCCGAGGTGGTGACGTTACGAAGTTGATAGATTTACGGAGATGTAAGTATGGAGTTTCATACAAATAATACTTATCCCATCGAATCTATACGGTGCTGTTCCAATTAATGTGCTTCAACCTTCATTATATCATTTGACAATATTTGTTCACCGTTTTTAATGATTGATTATGTATGATGTATGATTTCTAGAATAATTCTAGATATTCGTACTGCTTAGAGTTTCCAACATGATAAATACAATTATAGTGTAAAAACATGTTTTTATTATACTGTCATAACTACTAATACAGGACTTCTTCATTAGATCTGAGGACAGTATTCTTGCAAACAAACTTTCTGAGTTCTAATAACAAAATAGTATAAATGATATTTTGCTATCTGTTAGGAGTGCATTACCCCAACTATCGTTGTAATTATTATTTATTATGAACTACAGATTGATATGTGTGATTCAAGAGTATGTCACTTATTATCGTGATTAATTAGCATCGTTGATAATTTATTTTCCAAGCAAGTATTTACTCATGTAGGTACTTAGAATATAATACCACGGCATTTTAACTCTATCTCATGGGTAAGTGTAACTAAAAAAATACTGAACTTCTAGGAAATAAAGCGAAAATAACATTATATTCAATCTCTTTCAGACTTTTATTTACTAATTTAAAAAAAAAGAGGTAATGAATTCGACCTGTAGGTATGTGTGATATCGCAAGAATCGGATAAAATTTGAGTATGTTGATCTAGTAAAGCTTTGTATGTATGTTTGAATATTTGTTCACGGATTTATCAAAAATGAGAAGTCATAGTAAAATTATTTTTATTTAGTTGAATCAGGTATACCTAAACTTAGGGTACAATGTAAGTTATGAAACTTACATCTAGTCAACTTACTCAAAAACAGTTAGTTTTTGAGTTATAAGCAAGAAATAGTAAAAAAAAAGAAATAAACCTAAACGAAAACTTAGTGACTTTTTAGTCTCCATCGACAATTTATTTTATTTTATTTTAAACTTTCGTTTTAATTGTTTTCAAATCCTACCTAACTAACATTATATTGCATTGTGCTACCGAAAAAACCGAGGTATTATACTTAAGCGGCATAAGTGTGACGTGAACGGGCATTGCTCTTTTGAAGCTCGCAGAAGCTATAAGCCGGATTAGCTCACGTGTCCACGTGGCCGGCGTGTCATTACCGTCACCCATTGATTAACGAACTATATTAAGTGTAGGTAGACAGTAATACCCGATTTCTATTAAATCGGCATTGAGGATTTTCCTTTTAAACCAATAGAATACTCAGTGCCCTATCACTTGCGTCAAAACATTCTGATAATAATATGACTTTCGTTAGAAAAATAATTAAAAGTCAACATAATCACGATATGGGTTTATCTTTATAGATGTGAATTGGTGGCAAAACAGTGATATTTTCTTAATCACTGCCGTATAGATTTCAACTCATTTTCTTTCTAAAAAAGAAAATAAATAAATGAAACCACACGCGTTATTACGCGAGAATTTAAATACATGGCTCGGCTCGCTTTGGTATTATTGTGCTACAATTAACTACTCAGTCTGAAGCAGTTATTATTATAACCGCAAGCATTAGTTATTATTCTTAGCATTAGTTATAATGACATAAATTATGTCTGAATTGCTGTCTATAATTTATTGTTAAGAAAATATATTTCGTCTCCATGTTAAGAGATGCTTGATTTGCTAATTGTATTTAATATCTATAAAAAAGGCATATTTATATTGTATAATTATAGTATTTTTCCACTGAATTATTCGGAGTTTAAATTTTCACTTTGCTGATTGTGTTTTAAACCTTGTAAAATTTTTGTTTTTGACTATTTCATTAGTGATAATGGAATTCAGAAAATAAGCTGACATGTACGCGGAAATATTCATGTATGTTTATTCCATATGCATGGTTTTACTAAAATACGTGGAATTAAGTGTTTGGTATTATTTTCTCGGAATCCTACAAATTATTATATTCATAGGTTTTTCGCATGGAATTCGTGTTTAAATTGTTTGTACTTATTGCGTTCGTGATGATCATTTGTATGCTTCAACTATTTAATGTGTTGGTTGTAAAATAAAAGCATCAATTTAATTAATGGTAACGAGAGAAGCAAAAATAAAGCAGCGCCTATTTAGATGCCCGAGTATTTGAATACTTAAATGGAACACTTATAATGTATGTGTGTGTTAAATAAATACATAATGAATTATACTTATTCAACATAAACAGTGCTGTGACGTTTTTTTAAGGTTATTCCGTTCTCCTTTTAAGGTCAGTCCTCCTTTTAAGGTAACCACCATAAGGGTAAAAATCCCTGGCGCTTTGAGTTACCTTTTGTTTGAAATGATGCCCGTCTTTTGTTGTGTGTGCTAGTGATTTTCGTTAGAAAGTGGTTAGGCCCCAGAGACCTCGAACTCGACTAACTAAGCTTTTATTGATAATATTTGTATTTTTGTACAGTTTAAGTTAACAGTTCAATTAACAATAATAACGTCCAATAAATTAAGAAAGTTGACACTGCTAAGTTAGCCACAGACAATCGATATCCCAATCTAGACAAATAGATTACGTCTAGTGTTGGAAATGACAAAAGTGACTGTCATTCACAGTCTAATTCATATTCAGTTATTTTGATTTCAGCATTTTTTTATAGTTCTCGTTTTTTTAGTGTTTACACAATAATGCTACAAAAGGTTCTGTATATGGAAGAAATTTGAAAATATAATAGATGGGGTAATACTCAGACACGCTTCAATATTTTTGTCTGTTAATTTATTATTTGGCGCAAGCATCACATAAAAACGGGTGTACGAATTTTGATACAAACTTTACCCAAAGGCCAATTTTTAAGCTACAATCAATTTTGCGGATGTCAAAATCTGAAGTAGAACCTTAGCAGCACGTCTAATTACTAATAGATATAAATATTGTTTTATACGCCCATGACATGATAAAACGGCAAACTGGTTTGAGGAATAGACCTACTAGGCGTTTAAGCTTCGGTTGGTCAAGTGACCATCGCTCAGTTCCTTGAAACCACGGTCTTTAAAACTTATTACACGCACCCAGTTACACGCAATTAAAGTCTAGTTTAGTATAATACAAGTTCTTTGACTTTTTTCTATTGTCTGAATCCGTCAAAAATGTTATTAAGTAAAGATCAAATATTTTGTGTACAATACTAGATTTACAATAAATGGTCTGAAACCTATACTAATATTATAAAGCTGAAGAGTTTGTTTGTTTGTTCGAACGCGCTAATCTAAGGAACTACTGGACCGATTTCAACAAATATTTTTGTGTTGGATAGCTATAACTATATCGATATCCATCAGGCTGTGACGGGAGACGAGTGAGCAAACTCAAATTGCGCAGACGTAGTGGCGGGGAACGCTAGTATTACATAATAACACTGAATCCAAGCCCGGAATTTTCTCATTCCTGACTGTTTAATAACAATGTTTGTAAGTGAATACAATATTAAGTCTTAAAAAGTCGTCTTCTTCTTCGTCCTCATCTTTTCCCGTCACATGGGGTCGGCTTTCGTCATCATGCGGCGCCATTGAGTTCGCTGGCTGGTATCATCTCCCGAAAGTCCAAGACACCTCATGTCCCTCTGGACATTCGACAGCCAGGTCGTTTGAGGTCTTCCCTTTCCCTTTTTTTCTGGTAGCCATAGAGAGGCACTTTTTACGACATAATCGTAGGGTCTTCTCATCACGTGACCATACCATCTGAGCCTTGCTTCACACATATTTTCACATATGGGTGCAACCTAGTTATTATGCCTTAGAAAATAATCAATGCTAATTGAAACGACGACAGAATATGTGGTTTAGTATTTTTTTGCGAAAACAGAGTAAGGAGTTTTAGATTAACTGTGCAATCAAAATGGCTGAGGGACCTTGTTAATATCCAGTGAGCCATTTTGATACTTATTTGTTTGAGTCAAATTTACTGATTTTGACGGTAAGTGACCAGTCATTTATGGTTTGTGACAATCGAGCCTGATCAGAATTAGACATTTTACAACACTAGTCACGACGTCTCCTGCTGCGGTCCTCAGGGACCCTATTTTTTCATCACTCGCGTCTATATCTGTTTCGAGTGATTTATATTGAAGATTAATTAAAAGTCAATGAATATCACGCTACATTCATACACGAGTGGCTATTAAAATTGAGTGATATTTTTAAAAATCCCAAACTTGTGGATTTCAACTACTTCGATAATTGAACATGAATCAAAGAACATCATACGACTTATTGACGTGAGTGTTTTTTTTCTATTCCGCCAATGTATTTGCATGCGCTCTTATTATTGGAACCGTGCGACGACAGCGTCACAAACTATCGGAGGACGTTGAAACGACTAATGACTGGCTATCATTATGAAAAGTAATTAAACCAAACTCATTTTAATGATTCTTTTTAAAATCCATTTATTCTAATCAATAACGTTAATCTATGGTGACGATTTTTAATTATTAATGAAATATAATGCACTGATACGTAAATTTTGTACTAAATAAAATACCTAGGGAGGACAGACATTCAACGCTGTTTTTTTGGTCACTGCATGTGAGCGCTGCCATCGATTCGGTTTTCTCCGCACACAGTAAATAAATGTGATAGTACATTATTGTCGGTATTGTTTAATCTAATCGCTGCTACATGCGATTGCGTTATTATTATTTAGATTCATTTTAGATTTTCGAACGAAACCCAGTCGAAGTCCACACGGTAGTGATAGATCGTCGTCGAGAAAAAGGTTTACCAAAATCACTCGAAATGATGACGCGAGTGATTCAGAAATAGGTCCTTAAACTCTCTCCCACGTCACGTACGTGCCACAAGCTCACATTTTCTTTGAGTATACAAAACCAGCTAAATGAACATATAAACGGACAACGATTTAGTTTACCTAATATTTATATAATTCATCGAGTTGGATATAAATATTATTTAAAATGTAGCCAGCTATGATTTCTCAAGGCCGGAAAAATCAAGTGTTTGGCAGTGCAGTGATAGCTTAATATTGTTATGTTGGGAAAGAAATTGACTTAGGCCCGATTTTACCAACGTCAGTTACGGAATATTCGCCGAATAATACAAAACGCCGAATTTGAAAACGTCACCTATTAGTCTGCAATCATTATCTAAATGTCATTTAAAAATCCGTTGTTTTATACTTATTCAGTCGGATAAGGTTAGGGCTAGTCTAACAAGATAGTGAGACTAGTCGGTCGTCGAACTTGTTTATATAAGATCAAGTCGGTTCAAGTGATAATATTTGAACTGTGTCTTTGTATACATTATAGAAACAGGACACTATTATTATTTTATGGAAATGTGAGTATTTTTTAACCCTTGGATAGCCAGAGCGCCCGATGGTGGGCGCTGAGCATGAGTTTCGCGATTTTACCAAGCGCCCACCTGTGGGCGCTTTTTAATTACTTTTTTGCAACAAAAAATGGGTGTTTAAATGCTTATTCCTTGGGTATGTTGACCTTTATGAGTAAAAAAACAGATGTTTCTACACCATAGACCGCAAACAGATCCGGTTGCTGTCAGTTATTGATTAAAATTCGATTTTTTTTTCTCGCAATTTTTTTCGTATATGTCGTAACCCTACCACGAATTTTTTTGGTTCTATTTTTTCATTTTTGAATACATTTTTTTTATTACAAGCATAGGTTATTTATTCAGTAACAATAAGCTTTTTACAGAATGATAATAGCTTGTTTCAATAAGATTTTGTAACTGTTTACGTAACGTGTAACCTGACACCGCGCGAATTGCGAACGCGCACGCAGTCCACCGCGGAAACGCGACCGCCACCGCAATTGCGCCTTAGGAGGTTAAATTTTATTCAACAGAGAAAATATCATTTTTATAACAGCACCCTGACGATTTTGAAGGTTATCTACGTCCACGGCTTCGACTCTTTCAATTTTATGCTTAACCTTTTTTCTTCCAATCATAACCCTATTAATAATAACATAAGTAATTAATTTAATCTCTAATTTTCTTAAAACTAGCGTATAAAAACCTAATCGGCCCATTAAAAATTAAAACTTAAAAAGGGGGTAGCCTTACATAAATTTTGCCGCCTATTTTCATACAAAACGTATCTTATTGTAAGTTTCTTGCATAAGCTAGTTCGTATCTTAAACAACTCATTATATGAATTTCCAAAAACCAGAGATGAGTTATGCAGGTTCAATTTTTACGAACACTTTTTCTATGTGTTCAACTAAAACTTCTATAAAGAAAATCTGTTGAGCAAGCATGATGCGCAACCATCCATCATTTTTCCTCAGCAGTGGGACGTTAACAAGATGTGACTTTATTATATTTCAGGTACCATCCCGTTATCCGATAACTTCCTTATACAGTTTAAACCATTAATAAGAGTCGATTCGACCGAACGAGAAAAAATGTTAACCTTAGAATAAATCGCCAGTTATCTGGGAGTATATATCCTATAAATATCCTTTGGACATTCCCACACATCGCTATCTAGCCCCAAAGTAAGCTACTCAAAGCTTGTGTTATGAGTGCCAGACAACGGATATAATACTTAAATACTTTTTTTTTGTAAATACATACATGATATACATAGAAAACACCCAGACCAATACAAACAGACATGTTCATGCACACAAATGTTTGTATTGTGCGGGGAACGAACCCGTACCCGCTGCGTAGTAGGCGATTTCTCGACCACTACACCAGACGGGTCGTCAAAGTATATCAATATTCTATTCTACCATCTACGGTTTTAGAATAGCGCATTTACACGGAATTCCTACCGTGTTGCGTGAAAGAAGTGCTAATTGAAGTTTATCGTAATGACGTCTGCTTGCCATATGATTTATGTCATTATCGCGTTTGGTGTGTAGGTTAGAGGTCCTGATTATTACGCCGGCCGTCGCGGGTTCAAATCCCGCAAGGGGCAAATGTTTGTGTGATGAGCACGAACATTTGTACCTGAGTCATGGATGTTTAATATGTAATTAAGTATTTATGGGAGACATCACCGTCATAATCGTTGTCTGGTATTCGAAACACAAGGATGAAAATTCCTTACTTTGAAACCACGACAATTGTTATGTTGTCTGGCGCATATTTATTTTATTTATTTATTATGTCAGAAAGTTTTGTCAAATTCAAAACTTCTGACAGCTCGATTCTTTCCCGCGGTATAATACGACATTGTTTAGTTGACAAGATTTTTACTTTTACACCATACTGATTTGGTGCAGCATCGATTTTCCGGATAATAATACAGTTCAATCATTCGTTCTGTTATGCGGATTTGCTTAGTAATTTCTATTACAATTTTACATCAAAAAACTACTTTGAGTTATTCGAATATAAATCGAGAAACAAAATTTTACTTTGTATCTGTATAGTTACGCGCATGTAAGCCAATGTTTGGTCGAACCCAACCTAACTGTCCGTCTTTAATTGACAATACAAAACTATACATCAAAATCGAACAATATATTGTTGTTAATGTTGGTGAGTATTTATTTATAAACCTACATAAATCAATGAGGTTTATTCTAACTGCCTTTATGCAAGCATAATAAAATATCTGTATCAATGCCCATCATTATTCTACTGAATAGAGTTAATATTGGTTAATGATCTAGCCGATAACGTTTAGACGTTCTAGTGTAATCTCGACGCGCCAATCAGAATCGACCAAAACCAATTACATAGACCTTTGTCGAGCGACTGTCCTAATGGCTGTTACTTTATCTCAAAGCTAGTTCGTCTAGCACGTCGCATACACGCTCGGATTTTAATTTTCTTTGAGCATACAAATCTAGCTATCCTCCAGACTAATGAACATGGAAACAGCTACAATTTGCGATGCATCCCGTCGCGACACTCGCGCAGATTTCACGGATTCCAATAATTCCCTTTTGAATATTCTATGGTTCATCCAGCAAAAAGCTAATCCGCTGAATAATGGGTTATAGATATCAAAGTTGGCGCAGGCCCGCCGGAAAAATATGCCAATTGTTTGCTGGCGTATGAGCTCGCGGCATTAATAACGGCATTTAAATAATAAATCTTAGCTTTATTGATGTTTTAATTGCTTTCACAGCTCTTTACAGCTAACTACTGCAGCTCGGAAAGCTGTTTCGATGGACAAAGGACCAAGTTTTTATGCTAAACGTGTAAATAAAAACAAACTAACTTGATGAATGGTGAAAGTTTGCGCGCAACGATTTACTTGTACAAGTTGTATTGTTACTCATCTTGATATCATATCAACCTAATCCGGTAAATTATTATAGTCGTAGAGTAATAAATAATTTGTAGAGATTGATAGCACGAACGTTGCGAACTTCGTTAATAAATTACTCATGGGGCTTACAATGTTTGAAGTTTTGAGATTAAGTAAATTGATCAGGGATTTTTAGGTGTATCACCTATTTTACTTGAACGTAATTGTACATTGTGCTGTTTCATACAAGTAGCTAAAGAGTTACAACAGTTCTTTATATAATTGAATATGGTACTTATTATAAAATACATAATAATGATACTTAGACCCTTTACACACTGCGACTTTTTGCATCGATATGGTCGCCATGCAGAAGCTGGAAATTATCAAGTTATGTACTGAATTTTGGACACTGCATCGATACTAAAGCGCGTTAGAATCGATGTTTTCGCGCTTCTGCATCGATGCTAAATGCTAAAAGTAGCAGAGTCTAAGGGGTCTCAGGTGTATGTGTGTGTCTTTTAGTCTATTAATCAACAAATTGATTGCATGAAAACGACCCAACATGCACACATAAAAAGCGATATCTGTCATACTTTTTAAATGTAACTTTGTATAAAATATTTTTTATAATATTTAAAGAAATCATATGTTCTGTTCACTCGCACCCATAACAATATCTCTGCATGACCTAAAAGTATGACTGGGAGAGAATGCTGTTAGTTAATGCTAACAGCAAGTCCACATTTTGTGCAATTTCATTTGTGCAATAAAGTTTTTGAATACATAAATGAAATTAATAATATTACAATAATAACAATGTGTGATGAATATCTATCACCCTAACAATCAAGATTTTGATTTTTCAAAGTGATCGTAGTTTTTTTTTGTGTATACTTACAGTAAGTTCATAATCCTCACTCTATCAGTAATTATACTTGAGTATGTAATTCCTAAGTAAGTGTAAGTATAATAAAGTTAGTATGTAATTCCTGTAAAGTAACTAATTATATAGGTAAGGCACTACTAACAACAATGCTACACCAAAGTAAGCAAAACAATAATAAACAGCATCGAATCAATGAGTCCCGAACAATAGTTTCACGGTCCAACTGAAAACGCGGTGGCGCGAGCAGTCGTCGAGTGTTTACAAACTTGTGAAACATGTATCTCGCATCACGAACTTTGTGTAAAATACATTCTAAACTTCTCAAGCGAGACACTAGAGTACATCGCAAACGCATTAGCTCACGATTTATTGAGTTGCATCATTGTTTACGCTTTTACGACGAGTGCCGAGGCAAACTCATACAAATGACACAAAAGCCCCGTAAGCACCGCTGAAAATAAAAAGCGAAACGCTCAAACAACTTTCATAAAAGCCAGCAAAAGTTGTCACAAAACAATAATCAACTTTTGCAAAGTAATACGCAATACAAGAACGTTTCAGGCTCTATTTACATAACTTACCATCGGACGACGTGACACATCTAGCAACGAGTAACAAAACAAACGCCGTTGTCGATAGCGACACCAATCTTCGACCGATCATGGTTTTATAATTATTTTACTTTACCCCAGCGACATCGTAATGAACTTTTCCTAGTATTAGAATTGTGTTGTCATGACTGTCGGTGGGGCAACCGAGTGGGCTCATTCATCCGGGGAAGGAGTAGTATGCGATTAAATATTCATTGGGCGGTCGTGAGTTGAGTTGTTTGTCGAGATCGGTCCGAGCGAAGCGGCGGGCGATCGTAGCGACTGGCAACGTGCTCAGAGCGCGCCGGCTGCGTACTGGCCGCGATGGCGGAGCGCTCGCTTTGTCTACCGAGCGCCCGGCGCGGCGCAAGCGTAGCCCCGCCTCGCTCGGATGAAAGGACGGAACATTGCCAGTATTTGTAACAGTTTGCGTCAAATTGATATAAATGGAGACGGTTTTAATAAAGTGTAATTGACTTTTGCCGACTTTGCGTCGCATTAATTTCGACCACGTTAAGACGCCTCGGGCAGGTGCCGCGCTAAATACCACCGAAGGAAGTTCGCTTTTTGCCATGAATAATCTCGAATTTAAATTAATGTTAATTTACGATGAGGTTTTAAGGACCGCTTTACGTCTCAAAGATTGATTTTTATATTTCACGTTCAAAATTCCTACAAAAAAGAAAGATAGTAAGACGTAGGACAACTGAAAATTGACTTTAATACAAACTTTTTGAATAAGTGTTATTTAGTCATAATAACATTTTACTTGTACTTTTTCACTGAAAGCCGATTTCATTGATTTGTAAGTTATGCATTCACGCACTAAAGCAAGAAGCTTGTGTGTGTTTTTATAAAATATTTTCAGAAAAATTATAACTATTGCTTAAGCTGAAGCTACTAACGTGAGAAACTTCTGAGGGGATTTTGATAAAAAGTTGTGTACACAACCAAAGTACGAGATGAGCTGCTAACGCGCTGGATAATGATTTTGACGCGTTCTAGGCTTCATTTACACTAACTGATTATTTAGTTAATTTACCTTTAGTGTCCCTAATGAAATATGTTAACTGAATAAAAACGAATTCTTCATTTTCTTGTTAATTTAGTTTGTATGGCTACCTAAATTTTTATTGCTAATAAACTTGATACAAACTTAGTCATTCAGTGTTTTCTGTTAAATAAAATTGTTTAAGAAGCAGTTGCGAAACTTATTACGTGTCTAAAAAACGTGTCTTCAAATTGTTAACTGTATGATGAGTATGAGTTATTTAAGATTTGGATGTTCTTCAAAACAAGATGGTTGCACGCAATTTGATTCGTTGAGAAGGTATTATGAGGACCTGTTTCACCATTGACTAATAAGTAGTTACTTCATTTTGTATAAAGTTTTAACCAGAACCAGGAGCTCTATTTTTGACTAGTTTGGATATAACGAGTGATTCTCGTTCGAATGCAAAATAAAAATTACTTAACTAAATACTCACTATATTAAGTAATATATTTTTATCACTTCTGTGTAATACCAGGCCAGAAAAAAGTTTATAAATGTGGGAGACTGGCCGGTTAGTTTTTTTTTCGAAAATATGTAATAAAATAAATTCCATTTACAAAATTTCCAAGCTAAGCCAAGCGAGCCAATTGCCAAGCCAAGTATCATGTCTGATTGAAAAATGAATTTGCACCTAGAACATTTTAGAGCTCGCTCGATTAGTGTCGCCTGAAACTGGAAGTATCGTTCGATGGACTTCAAATGGCATTTATGGATGAAAGCCCCTCCAAGGCTACCGTGTATCGTTGCTATAAGGAATTCAAGCGAGGTCAATGTCGACAGTTTGGGTATTTCAAAATGAACCAACGCCTACTAAAGTGAAGCGATCTCGGAGCGAAAGGAAGATTTTGATCGCTAGCTTTTTTAATTAGACTGGCTACTTGGTGTCGCTTCCCTTACAAGACCATAGAAGCCTCTACGTCGGATAGTATAATACCAAATATTTACGAGAAGTTTTATCTGTTTTCCCGCGGACAATTGCTCCACCACGACAATGCGCTTGCACACACTGCGTTCAAAACGAAGGACTTCCTAGACAGCACGCCAGTCAAACTCCTGGGTCATCCTCCTTATAGCACAGATCTAGCACCGTATGACTTCTTTTTATTTCCAAGAATAAATAAAAAAAACAGCTCAAAGGGATACAATTTTCGTCGTCGCATAATGCGCTGGCTGCGTTCGAGCAGGCTGTAAACGAGGTGTCTGCGACGGACTGGAAAAAGTGTTTTGAAAACTGGTCCAGATGCATGAATTTTTCTATAGAAGCTGGTGGAGAGTGCTTTGAAAAGATTAAATAAAAATATACCTGTACCTGTAGAACTATTTTTTTAGTCGCACAACTTTCTGAGTGCCCTACGCATTTAACTATTTTTCATTAGAAAATCTAACTTTAATCAATGTATATCACACGCCATTTTGACGCGAGTGATTCAAAAATAGTGCCCCAGAAGTGAGTTATAATGACATCATGAAACAGATAAGAATTGTTAAAATAATAGTATGGTATGATAAAATAAAATAAGTGAACTAAGTGGCATAACACCCTTAAAAGTTATGAACAGCTTAATAATTTAAGTTAAGGTAACAGTCTGAGCGTCTGTAACTTTGTAAAGTCATAAAAAACATTTTTGTGTTAGATCCAACCTTACATGTCGCAAAACTTTATAGACAGCTAGAGAGTAGTTATGGTTTTATTTTGTTGAAGTCTGTCTAGGCTATAAATATGCCGTCTAAATCTGCAGACTAGTAAATCCGTACATTTTTGGATTTTAGTGTACGTTTACAGTTGTAGTTTCAGTGTTGTCTTGGAAACAAAAGATTCCATAATGCAAGATCGATCTAGTTAAAGTTCCCTGTAAATATCCCACTGCTGGTCAAAAGTTTTACCTCAACTATGAGGTAGTATGAGCCATAATACATCACGCGGGCTTACTGCAGATTGGCGGAGTGGTGTTAGCAAGGCAATTGACGAACCTTGCTATCAGTTTTTATTAAACCGCCCCATAGGGCCTCTGACTATGCTTAACGACTAAACAGCGGTTGAAGCCAGCTTACTATAACCGATATTAGTCAGGACCAACTGTTAAGCGTGCCTTCCGAAGGACGGAGATGCTCGTGATATACGTCACTTACATGGTCGGAATGGTCACTCATCCAAACACGATCGCGCTGTTGTTTGTAAGTTGTTTTGCTTCGGTAGCTACAAAAGCGCTGCCACCATTACGCGACGAGCATAGATAAAGAATCTGAATTACTTTTTGGAAAATAATAAGTTACGATTATAATTATTCTAAGAATTCTACATATAAAGCTACCTGCAGTTTCGTCCGCGTGTTTTAGGTTTGCTCTCTCCCGTCCCGTCGCAGCGTGATGTTTTATAGCCTAAAGCCTTCTTCAATAATTAAGCTATCCAACACTAAAAATATGTTCTCAAATCGGTCCAGTTATTCCAGAGATTAGCGCATTTAAACATTCTCTTCTGATTTATAATATTAGTATTGTTTCCCAACTTTAAGTAAGGAGTTTGTATGTTTGCAGTAGCAAGCATATTATTTCTATCCGCTCATTCTGCTCGTAGACTTTGTAAGTTAGGTAATGATTAAAGCCACTACAGTTATGTAGATTATCAGCAAATATTTTTATGATGTTATAACAATAAATATCTACAAATACAAATCCTTACGAAAGCCGTGACAAAGGACGATTACCTTCCGAATGAAAGGGATCCGTGGTATTAATACCGGTTCGATTCAGATGCTCTCAATACGCACCTCACTATTTATTTTGCCAAATAAATAGGGCTGAGCAACGATAAACGCGGCCAGAAGGCGGGCCGGCTATATAGGGGATCCACAGCGACTAAGCTTCTTCAGTAGGGTTGCCACTGCTATCGTAGAAGATAACCAGAATCTAAATAGATTTTTTTTACACTCTTTATGAGTATACTAGCAGACCCAGCGAACTTTGTTTTGCCCCCGGTCCCGTTCATCCTCGGCCCCGGGTAAGAAAGTAGGTACTCTAAAATTGTATAATTTCCGCACATATTTATGCATTCTTTTTTGGATCCTTCCCTTGACAATAACAAAAACAAGTAAAAAAGAATTTGCGAAATCAGTCTAGCCGTTCAAGTGTGATGCCGTTACCAAGGAAAAAATAGATTGATTTTTAAATATATAGAGAGAAAACGAATATCATCGTATCATATCGTATATATGAGCTGATTAATCAGAAATCGACGGTGTCAATGCTCGGTTGCAACATTTTCTGTAAGTTTATATGCGTCAAATCGCTGTCAAACTGCATAGGTACATAAACCATGGTTGACGTTGATTTATGGTCAGGTATAAGGAAAAGAATACCACGGAGCCTTAAGGATATCTTAGAGGCTAATAAAGGATAATAAATAAATAAATATTGGACATCAATCACATACATTGCTCTGATCCCAAAGTAAGTAGCCAATGCACTTGTGTTATGTAAATTAGACACAACGGTGGTACCACAACACCCAAACCCGAGACAATATACAAAATTATGATTTCTACATTGACCCGACCGGGAATCGAACCCGGGACTTCTGAGCGGCGACGCCTTCAAACCCAGCGTGCTTAGCCACTACACCATGGAGGTCGTCGTGGAGCCTTAAGTATCAATGAACGTAGTAGGTACTAAATTAAATTCATTACGACTTTTAATAGTATAGTTCCCGATAATTTGATTTATAAGTGGTACTATTTTTGCCCTTACAACTTAAATGTATTTAAAATTTATTTTTCTCTATATTGATGATAATGATTCGATTTTGCCAATGGTATAATAACCGTTAAATCAGATATAACTTCTATATTACGATGTTTTGTTTCGTGTTCTTTCACAACCAAAAAGAGTAAATGAAACATCAAATGCGATTGATAAAAGATCTTTTAAAAGTTCCTCTGCTAATTCTAAATCGGTGCAAGGCGCAATTTTAAACGGCCAATAAATCACCCTGTACACTGCCGATAAACTTGAGAAAGCTGGCGTTAGATTGACTTCTGCGAGCGGTGTTTCCATTTGTGGCAAAGAAAATTCACCTGCTATTGCCCAACACGTAAATAGAATAGAATAGAATCACGTTACGTCTTAGTGCTGCATGGCATGTAATAAATAAAATATTTCTATTCATAAATTAAAATCTTAATGCATTTTTAGATGATAGGTTTGTCTCAAACGAATACATATTCTTATGAACATCTATACTTACCTTCGAAGGCAGGTATACTTCCTACTGTTATACTTTTGATATTGTTTCATAAGTAAGTTTGTATAAGACACCTAAGGGCTCAGACAGGCTCAGACCAGCAAGCGACACTTGACGATGGCGGTAGTCGACGACAGGTTGACAGTAGGTCAATGAAGTGTCGACGGCAGGTGCTGCCTCATTCATTGCCTCAATCATTCATTCCGTTTAGTTTTTACGTTGGAAAAAAATCCTTCTATTTTTATGGCCAATATTGCATAACGACATAAAACGAGACATTGAATCGTGTCAAAAAGTATGATTTTATCATAATAGTGTTAAAAGTTTGTCTTCTTATTTCTTTATAAGACAACATAATAGGGTTAAACATTTTGAGGAGTATTCAAAAGCGTAAGGCATAAATTTAATTAAATTATTCCCAAAGATTCAGCTGATTTACGGCAAGTGTTCACCACAAAAAGTGGTAAGGATTTGGGGCAACCCTGTTTGCGAACCCTTTTTTCCGTCTTCGCAAATCGTCGGGGATTAAGCTAGGAGAGCTCACACCTTTTCACCAATATTTTTTTGTGGTTCAACCGCCGGTAAACCGCCATGATACAAAGTGTTTTCCCGCCGATCAATAGGCGTTTTGAAAGATAACGTTTCGTTACAACTCTTATTGATATTTTGATGAAGAAAGGCGTGACAAGGTAAACAGGATTTGGGATTTATTTTCGCAAATTTTTAAAGCGTATTGGATATTCTGCTCATGGCGTTGGCCCAAAAACTTAGTCATGTTATTATATCGGGGCATAAACACAGTGATGTTATAAGATATAAACATGTATGTAAACAGATTAATAAAACCTACATAGTTTAACCTGTGTCTATAACTAGCAGCTTTCAGAAAGAATCTTAAATTAGGCATAAGAATAAAGCATACGAGTATATTAATAGGTACCTACATACGAGTACAATACCTTTTCTTGCCTCCTACTCTAGTAAAATTTTAACGTGATTATCAGTTTGTGCAACGCAGCGTGACGTACCATTTTGTCCCCGCCTAAGCTCTTCGACTCGGATTGAAATTATTGCATTGTAAACATTTTGAGAAAATCTTTTTACATGCGGCAAGGAGAACGTAAAACTTTGTTCGTTTCAAATTCAATATATTATGGCGAGCGTGCTCTCGCTCAGCCGACACCGAAACTCACTCGAGCGTAGCTCACAGAAAATTTATTGTTTTTCTAAGAAAATTTCCTTCGCACGATGCTACACCCTTGTTTGGTCCCAAGGGTAGAGTTGCAAAAACTTAATGACGTCTCGAAAAGCTAGATTGTTTAACCTCATTGTGGCAGCTCAAAGTATAGTAAGTACCTAGATGAGCTATTTAGACTTTTGCGGCTACTAATGCACAGTATTTTGGAACAAAGGAATACGAATGAACCCAACGTTAACCAAACCTGTTTGTTGAGAGAATAATTGAGACTCTATTTCAAATTGTAATTTGATCTTGTATTAGAGACCTCGTACAATAACTACAGAAATTACACCCACTCTCTACAATTTAGCTTTCAGATAGATCTACGACAGGTATTCTAATACAGTTAGGTATCAATAATCCCTACGTCTGAAGTTTTTGATTAAAATCCTGATAAGAAATGATTATCAAAACAATATGTGAGTAAGATAGAACAAAAAGCGCTAAGTTACCTACTATGAATAACCAATCACATTCTTAAACACGAGCTTACATATTCCTGAGCGGCTATAAACGCGTTACGTAAAATGTTCGACCGCAACATAAATATGTTATGCAAACAAAAAAGGGATCTCGCCAACGGCATAGTTTCAAGATAGTCTTTTATCGGACACATAATAACGTTCTGTGAAAAATCGTTAGCGTGTGCTCACGTCGAGGGAACACGTGCGCCGGGCACTCTTGAGACTGATCCCTCCTGCTTAGATTAAATTTGTTCCTATAAAAATGTGTCCTCCACTCGATAACGTTGGATATGTGCAGATGGCGTCGGGCAGTGTATGAAGGCGATGGGCGCTAGACGTGCCGAGCCTACCGACGCCCGGGAAGCGTCTTACGAGCACAAGATGAAGATCGAAAGATTTCGGCCGATATCAAGTCGGCTTCTTATCAGCGGAGAACCAAATGACACGGAGT
Organism: Pyrausta purpuralis; assembly: GCA_963924145.1. Classification (NCBI taxonomy): domain Eukaryota; kingdom Metazoa; phylum Arthropoda; class Insecta; order Lepidoptera; family Crambidae; genus Pyrausta; species Pyrausta purpuralis. The sequence goes on along the minus strand of OZ001643.1, from coordinate 19,675,770 downwards.
CATTGTAATGTGTGTATTTGCCTACACCTTTATACCGATTAAAAATAGTTGAGACACGAGATATTTATTGTGAATAATCACAACATACGCCTGCTAAACTTAAGTTGGAAAAGTATTAGGTACCTAATAGCTTTCTAGCGCTCACTTCGCCTATCTCTTATCTGTCTTAAAATTTTTCTTTTATTTTCGAAGTAAAAGCGAAGAAATCAGTTTTAACGCATTAACAATGAATTAGGGAAAGCGGTTCGCAACTTTAATTTTGTGATCAGGAAAGGAAACTTGTACATTTAGCTCTGAAAAACTGTGAATCATTCCGAGTCGAGGAATCAATATTGAAAAGCACGAAAAGTTGGAAACAAAATAAATCTTTTTAGCTTCGCATTTTTTATGCCTTTCCGAAGACGGAACTCATTTGGCCGTGGATTTATTTAACTCATTTTTTTGATAGGCGCTTTAATTTTATCACCGGACATCGAGAGTATTTATACAGTATTTTTTTAATAAAATTAATATTTTGTGAAAAAGTATATTGGTTTATCGTCAAAAAAAACTTTACACAATCAAATATAAAATTATATTCAGTTCAGTAACTATCAATAATAAAATGTTATTAACCCTTAATAATTACGATTTCATTACTTGCCGTTCAAATTATTCATCAATATCCTCTTTTCGTTCCTTACAAAGGCTTCCGACAAGGAGATTCATCAAAACTCTATTGAGGCTGAAACAATACGTGAAGGCGTTAAACACTGCGATAGTCCACAGATTGATCATCCCGTTGTTTATATGTAAGCGAGGAGGGAAAGGGATAGGAGGAGAACGAGGGATGAAGGGTGGTGCGCCTGCGTCGACAATAGGCTCGCCAGCACATCGGTAATTTGATTAAGATTGGACAAAGAACACGGCTTCATGTACCTTTTCCCGAATTATTTAATGAACTTCAGAAGTTATGGTACAGATTATTGAATGAAAAGTTTGAGTTGATCTTTCGTAATTTGTACGTTTCTTGAATAAGCTGCAGATTTATCAGTGTATCTCGCAAGGTCAAAAGAAGTGAGTAGTATTTTTACTACAAAAAGCGCTATACAACATAGAGATATATCAGTCAATAGGTATTATTTTTCATTTAGCTTGGCATCATCGTAAATGTTTTTATAGCATAAGCTAATCGGAATCAAGTTTTGAATAATCTAGTTACCGAGCTACGTAAATGGCAATTTTGCTTCGTCCATTCAATTTGCAATTGTAAAAAGGTGTCACTCACACAATAACGCGATGTCGAAGCTCGTCCCACGCGTTTATTTATGTTACGCTACCTACTTTTTTAATATCCTATTCTGATTATTTTCAGATTAAAATATTTGAAAACTAATTTGGTCCTAGTTCTCGTGGTAAAAAGCGCCCAAATGTCTCTGTTATATTTCCCATATTTCTTTTATGTTAGTGATACTGAAGTAGGTAAATACGTTCTCCGTTGTGCGCAAAATTATATTGTTTGGTTAAGCTTTTGAAAAAATATTTTCGCATTACAACTCCATTTCATTTCAAAAGAGAAACGATCCAATAAAACGCATATTACCTCGTCCCATTGTAAAAGAAAATTTGAAAAGTAGGGGTGTCTACTGAAACGGATGGTATAACAATTCGGTGCCATTTGCTCTCGAGTCTTCTGTGTACGGCTACGTGCTTGCGTGGAAACTTTTTAGGTGACTATAAAGAAAATTCCTTCTCTTGAATTTACGATTTCCCTATCGCGCTTAAGCGGCAAATCATGGCGCGCGGATGAAATATTATTGTTCTTAGGATCGCGCACGTGTAGCGCTAAGCTCACCCGGTGATATAGAATATTGGCTGGATATCACGTGCTCTCTTTTACCCATTTATGCCGCCAATTTATGTACCTAACGTGCCACGTTGTCAGTTTTTTCAAGTCTCTGGATTACAAAAGTTACCTCAAACTTATTTTTTTTATGAAATGAATCATTTTTTAACAATTTGGTTTTTTTTTACAGACAAAGACAAGCATTAGTATGAAAATTTTCTAAGAAATCGCTACCTACTAGGAAAAGCCACTTGTTTTGGTGATTGAGAAAATCTGCTTAGTTTATTTTTTAAAATGTAGAAACTTTTGAGTTTAATTTAGCCATGGAGTTACTGTTTTTTTTTTGGTGAATGATAGCTGTTGAAAATGAAGTTGAAGTATGATTTTTACTGCTGCATTGTAGGTCCATGTTGGAACAGAAGAGTGCTTGTAAAAAACTATCTAGTACGTTACAGGCAGAAAACGACGAGCGGTAAATGGTCTGTCGACGATCGCGATTCGTTCAAAAATCAAAAAAGAACATTGAAGTCATGTTGGAACATAGGTTTGAAAAAATACGTGCACGTTCACGCTCTGGGCCCCTTTTTTTGAATCACTCGCTTCAAGATGGCCAGTGAAAATCATTCATTAAAGTCGAATTTTCTAATGGAAATCAGTTGGAATCCACGTGGAAGGGATTTGCAAAAATATATATCAATTTTGTAAGTACTTACGCCGATAATTCGCGTGATTATCGTAGATTTTTAATTCGTTTTCGAACAATTATCACTCGCCACATTTAAGCGAGTGATTCAAAAATAGATGCCCTGCTATGGTAGTTTGCGGTTATGGACGACTGTCAGATCACGAATATCGTTTCGGGAACAACTATCGACTATGCAATGGAGTCCTTTGTTCCGTGCCGAAAAATATTTGCTAGTTTCGTAGATAACAATACAATAACTTAATACCTCGACGCTGTTGGAAATCTGCGAGAGAGCGAATTGTAACTGTTAAATGATTTTGGGAAGTGCACGAATAAAGTGGGTGAAGACATGTGAATTGTAAGGTCCGTTTTTCTTTGTTAGTCCAATGATGTAAACAATATTTTTATAACTTTTAAATTAAAATTTATTTACAAATTTATTTAAAATTATCTTAGACCTAAAAGATTAATTACCGATGTAGTTCGTGAGTTTTGTGTTTATCTTATTTTAAATTGAATTATTTCGGTAAAAAGGGGTGTGTCAAGATTGTTTAAAATATTCGACATGAGCAAAAAGGAACGGACTTTAGATAAACTATACGATACCAAAAATATGTCGCAAATACGATGACCAGCAGGTGTAGTCTGAAGCAAAATTTTTAACCTTTCGCGTAGACAAAGCGGAGACAAAATTGGTGATTTAATGAATTTATTTCTTGAGAATATTTTTTAAAGTAAGCTTAAAAAATTACATTGAATTTTAATTACGTACCTATAACAGAATATCAGCAAATTTAAATAGTCGACGCAAATGGCAATGTTAAACGGCAATGTTAAACGTCTTCAATATATTTCTTGAAATTGGATTGTGTGTGTGTGTGTGTGTGTGTGTGTGTGTGTGTGTGTGTGTGTGTGTGTGTGTGTGTGTGTGTGTGTGTGTGTGTGTGTGTGTGTGTGTGTGTGTGTGTGTGTGTGTGTGTGTGTGTGTGTGTGTGTGTGAATTATTATATTAATCACGAAATGCGTTACATGAATGATTCCGTTTCATCATATGATTTTATCATATTAGATTTTATTATTTAGCAAATATGCCTATACGTACCTACATCTATACCTTTATTGCTTATATCTATGCGAGCCTTGAACTTTTCCTTTATTTGGGGTAAGCCGGGTTAAATAATGTGAACAAAACGTTTAACATTATGTAATATTTATAATAAACTTCTCAAACTCATTTCATTTACTTTTAAAACACTATTAAATAATTAATTAAAACTTCTTTTAGCGAAGGAAGAATAAATTGCAATGTCAACTAAGCTCATTTTCTCTGCACGGTTTAAAAGAATATTCAAAAGAATTTCATACCTACATAGAAGTCAGAAATATAAAAGTTATAAGACAAATTTTAATAATAAGCAACTTGTTAGTGCACTAGTGAATAGGACTCAGAATTTTAATGTAATTAAAGACGGTCATATTATTAATTAGGTGTTTTTTTACAAGGAAGTCTATGACCCCTTACACACTGCGACTTGTAGCATCGATTCAGTTGCAAAATGTCAACCTTTACACACTGCGCTACTTTTGGCATCGATGCAGTCGCAAAATGTCAACCATTACACACTGCGCTACTTTTGGCATCGATGCAGTAGCAAAATGTCAACCATTACACACTGCGCTACTTTTGGCATCGATGCAGTCGCAAAATGTCAACCATTACACACTGCGCTACTTTTGGCATCGATGCAGTCGCAAAATGTCAACCATTACACACTGCGCTACTTTTGGCATCGATGCAGTCGCAAAATGTCAACCATTACACACTGCGCTACTTTTGGCATCGATGCAGTCGCAAAATGTCAACCATTACACACTGCGCTACTTTTGGCATCGATGCAGTCGCAAAATGTCAACCATTACACACTGCGCTACTTTTGGCATCGATGCAGTTGCAAAATGTCAACCATTACACACTGCGCTACTTTTGGCATCGATGCAGTCGCAAAATGTCAACCATTACACACTGCGCTACTTTTGGCATCGATGCAGTTGCGATGCATAAGCTGGAAATTGACAAATTATGAACTGAATTTTGGCGACTGAATCGATATGCATGCAGTGGCGCGACTGCATCGATGCTAAATTAAATTTGTTCATTGCGTAAGTCGCGTGCTGAAGTGCGTTTTAAAAACGCGCGACTGCATCGATGCTAAAAGTAGCATTGTGTGAGGGGTCTAAAATGGGACCGGTAAACGAGAAGATGGTATGTCATAGTATGTCTTGGTACGGTCATATTATGAGCATGGAAGAAATTCATGTAACTAAAAGAGTTATTAGTATAAATGTGGATGACTAGAAGGGAAGAGGCAGACTCAAAATGGGATGGATAGATCGTGTAAAAAAGAATATGAGTGTAAAGAGAGTGAGTGATTTAGTGACGTGACCCCAGATTAACTGGGAACAGGAGCTCTATTTTTGAATCACTCGCTTGAATATGGCGTGTGAGTATCGTTCGAAAACAAATTAAAAATCAATGAAAATCTCGCAAAATATTGGCGTTGATACTCACACAATTCATTTATCTTTTTTGAAATCACTTCCACGTGAAATAATACTAATTTTCATTGGAAAATCGGATATTAAACAATCAATATTACACGCCATCTTGACGCGAGTGATTCAAAAATAAGGGCCCAGGGCAAGAGGATGATGAGTAGGTATATCTTCCTCTATAGTATTGATATTCGATAGATATTCACTTCGATTTCATTTTAAAAAAATTACTCGTATGGTTAAGAAAAATAAAGCAATAAAATTCAAATCACCTAAGCCTTACGTAGCATAAAAGTGCTGCTACGTAGCTAAACAATAAAATTATTTGTTCTACATAGGTTGGTGTTCGCGTTGAACCAATAAAATATGCATTAAAAAACAATCTCGAATCGAACGCGATGCGAGAAAGCTGTAAAAATCATATAGAAGCAAAATATGGCCTTAGTACGTGTTAAAATAATAGGCATCGGGTGCACACGACTTTTCAAAATAAGTTTCGGTCGAATGTGTTTGACAACTAGAAGTAATTTCGGAAAAGAATGGACGAGACATGGCTGCTGCCATGGTGCTATTCTTGAAGAGTTATAGGGAAAACTCTTCAATTTACTAGCTACGACGTGACATATATTGAATCATAATCCAAAGCTTTCTATTCTTCTATTGCTATTTATAATGTGAATGCAAAAATTTGTGAGAATGAATGCATGTTTGTAACTCCTACACGCAAAAACGACTGATGATGATTCGATGAATCTTTACAATCTACTAGCGGACCCAGCGAACTTTGTTTCGCCCCATCCTTGTCTTGCCCGGCCTCGTCCCGCCCAGCCACTTAATTAAAGAAAAATATTAAGGGTGGACAACCCTTATCACTAAGGGGTATGAAAAATAGATGTTGGCCGATCTCACACCTACTCAATATGCTCACAAAATTTCATGAGAATCGGTCAAGCCGTTTCGGAGGAGTACGGGAACGAACATTGCGACACGAGAATTCTATTTAAACGATAAATATAACATACCACATCGGCTATAGGTCAAGTAATATTTTTTAAAATTACGCAAGTGAAGCTGCGGGGAACCGCGAGTTAAAAAAAAGTTGTATTGTTTTTTTAACCAGAATTTACAATAACGCCTTCGCAGTTTTTGGATAAAGACATCAATCACTGTAACCTGAAACATTGAAGCCTCCAGAGAATGGATCGTCCACAAAGGAGAAAGCTAACTTCCAATAAAAGCATTTACTTAGATACCATTCAATTGGGCTAGGTTTGTAGGTCTTTGGAAAATCCATTCATTGTTCTGCTAACGTAACTTTTTTATTTGTGGTATAAACAGATATAGTTAAGTACAATGAAGATCATTTTCTTCAAATGTTGTAATTTTGTTCATTTGGAGCAGTTTTTTCAATAATCAGTTAATAAGAATGCGTGAATAAAAAACAAAATATAGAGGATTGGAAAATGACACTATACCCTACTTGAGTACGAGTATAAGTATAAATATAGCATTTTAAATAGGCCACTTTAAGTATTATTCGTCAGTTACTTTTTCTAGGACTATTAAAAATCAGCTCTTAATGGGTGAAATTACCGTTTACCATCAAAGCAAAAAAATACGTTTCTGCAAACATTTTTTTTTCAATTCTGTATCGACGTCGCTATCTCTTCACTTTCTACCTACATAACCTAATCACAATTATTACGACCTAGCTGTTTACTTTACTACATTCACAGATTTCCTCGAGGATTTTCCTAGAACCGCCGTCATTAGATATATCGTTAGTACTAGAGTACCAATCTCCCTGGAACCAACGTTTCTGTGTACATTTACTAGACTGACAATAGATGGCTTTGGGTTCCGTTTGTGGTGAGATTTATGCATTGCGTTTTTGAACTGCACGGAACTGCACACTCGCTTCTACTTTAGCGCTTGGTGGAATAGAAAAGATGTTATCGCTTTAAAAAGTAGAGAGGCGATTTCACAGCTCGTTTGGTCGAGAATGTCACATGAATTTAAGGTACCAAATTAGAACTAAGCTTACCGGTTCATAACCTTTTTAAATCATTTTTATTTCATTTAACATCGATATCTTTAATAAAAATGTACTGTTCGAGGTTAAATATTGACCCTATGGCTTTGTCGATGCGTTTATTTTATATTTCGATGTTCTGATATAAAAATATTTATGTGAACCATGTAATTGACCATGCCAATCACTCCCTGCATGAATATCTATCATTTCATAAACACGTCGGATAACTTATAACACCATGGTTGGTGCAGGTTGCGAGTAACTTTACCGTATCTATCTTTTTAATCAGACGCCGACGGGAAGTGATGTTATTTGCTCGTTCAATTTATTTCACAAGTCGTTAATATCGTGATTGATTTCGACGCTGGCCTTAACGATACATGAAATATTCGCGCTCATTAAATCAGGTGCCGTGGGAGTGGAGTGCTCGCAAGAGCTCTCATCCAATCACGGCTCAGTAAATATATGATGTTGAGCGCTTCAATAAATTAATACAACACAAAATTTGTAATGTGGCCAAAAGCCACCTAAAAGCTGGTAAAAAAAACTTACTAAGAGTACATTTTAAGTATCACCCTATCTAATCTTCTCCTATAATCTTTTAGCAATCATTGACCTGTTTTAATTTTCAAGCACTTAAATAACTTCACACTGAATGGATGTGAACTTCAAGCCGCCCGTCGTTTGAAGTTCCAGATTTCGAAGCTAAAATTTATTATACTTATATAATTTATTTCGTTCTATCAAACAAAAACTACTTACAGTTGACGAATGAAACTCATCTATAACAAACATAAAAAAAATACTATAACTTTCTTAGTATGCGTACTTTATAAATTTATGTGATTTATGAAACAAGAGGCGCCATTAAATAGTAAAATCTATTTTTGTTGAGATCCAGTGCTCGGGTCTCAGAATTCAGATCTACAATTCAATAGAAACTGCACAAGGCTTTGAATGTCAATACGTCCATTTGAGGCACATACGATCTACTTCCCATTTCAAAGATGAATGAAATCATTCAAATACGAAATTCCGTTCGCTGGAAAGGCCGACGCCGACGCCGCAAAATGTTTTGATTGTTGACTCGTTGGTGTGTGGTTTTATTTAAATCACACAATATTTGCAGCCGCTGTTGCGCTCAGAGACAATCGGACGGTTCGCCTTTATTTGTGTTCCAATAGATTTTAATAACCATTCGGAATCAATTTCACGTGTTTGTTTAGCATAAAGCATATGTACCGCGACTATTATTTCGTAAAAAATCTAAGGCCCTTTTTTTGAATAACTCGCTTGAATTTGGCATGAGATTTTTCGAAAACTAATTAAAAATCAACGGAAATCACACAAGGTCTTGTTTTGGTCAGTGTCATCCAACTGAGGGATGATGGTATGTGATGTGCTTATTCTAAAAAAGAACTTTCAATGAAATGAAAGTTTTTTAAGACTTTATTGCACAAAATCATAGTGTACAAAGGTGGTCATGCTTAAAGCATTCTCTGCCAGTCAAACCTATAATTCATGCAATGGCAATGGGTGCAGCGAAAAGAATAAACAAAAAAGTAAAAATTAACGCATGTGTGTAACTTGACTACAGATAACCTAATACGTAATAGTTCATAGCTATTATCACAACAATTAATAACAATTATACTATAGAGAAATAATGATGTTAGGAAACTAATACTAAAACCAAATACTAACACGTCGTGAGGAAAGCACTGAATTTCAGAAAACCACACCAAAGAAACCTCAACCAACCGCACCTGTGCAGGTGAAAAGGGTGAAATCAACAATCACAACACAATAATCGAATCGAGTGAACGGACACTGGAAGGCAATTGCCATAAGACCATTATTCAATCGAAACGATATATCTCGCCGTGGCTCGAACTGGAGCGTAGCGATAGCTGGCTTCGCAAAAGTTGGCACGGGTGGGCGCCGTGAACACTGCCAATTTCCATTAGCCCATCATCCAAAACGAAAAAATGCATAGACGATCATTTTTTCATTCAATTAAAATTGGCCACCAACCAAAACGGTTAGACATCCGAAGGTATAGCTTGATGCCGACCTTCTCCGGTCGGCTGCAATCCGACTGTTAATTGATGTTAGGGCCGTTGTTATTTTTGTGTTTCGGCTGTCAGAAGAATTCGGTCCATCTTTTGAGTAACATTCATTGTTTGCGATTGCAAAACAACGATACGTCTTTGAATGTATAGATGGACGTGTAATCTTTTAAAGACAAGGTTCAGGATATAATTGTTGTCTCTGGTGACTGATTCGTTAAGCACACATCATCACACCTTCGCACGTTAAGTAGGATTTTTCACAATTAGGATTTGGATCTTATGTTCAAATAACTCTTAACATACCCTGCATAAAATGTAGCAAATAAAGTTTAAATTGTTTTTATTTGAGAAGTTGATAGTAAAAGCTCTGAATTATTGATAATTGGTCGTCCATGACCCGCAAATTAGTGGCGACGATCACAAAATAGCAATCCATTACCATAATTCGAATACCTTATAAATAATCCTTCAAAAATATATATCTATAGTATATACTATAGACCTACGATATCATATAATCTCCACCTCTCTCTCTAAATGTGTTTCACCTTTAACGCGCAAACTTAAAAACAGGATCTAGATTGCTTAAAATTCCACGGAAAATATATTAGAAAGTCGTCTTGCCCTGAATGTTTTTAACAGGGCCGTATCCCCTTACCTTTGGAATATTTAAGGGCGAAACGTGAATTTATTTTAGAGGAATTTTCCGACTATCAAGCAGAAAGGGTGGTAAATCGTGGCCCCGTAATGCCTACCCTTCTGTTGATTACCGGGCTGTTCTCGCCGACAACATCGAAAATCCATAAGCTTTCAATATCTTGAAGTTAACTCGGGTTTTGTTCCCAGTGGTTGCCCGATCTGAATATCAAAAATGTGAAAGCAGTCGTCAGTATCCGAGACACGTATATCGGGACCCTATCACTTCGCTCTTTACTTACTCGCTAGCGCCATCTGCACTTTCTCTACCTAATCCAGTAACAAATTTGATTATGTAACAATAAAGACACTGCGACGGTTTTACTCGAGAAAGTAGAGAGACAAAGCAATTTATCAAACTGCTATGAACTCTATTTACAGATAAAGATCACAATTTAAAATTTCTCGAATAACTTTTGTTTTATGTAACCTACTTAATGATTAAAAAAACTGAAATAAGACAGTCTTGGATTTTCCAGCTGAGTTGAAAGTATTTATTTTATAATTTATTGCACCGACCAAATAAAGTACAAATGGGGGACATAATGCGTAAGTATGAAGTATCTATGAAAATAAAATAAAATAAAAACAGCGATTAAACTTCCTCGCTCCAATGGAACTCAAAAGAAACTAAATAGGAAAAGTTTTGGTTTTGACTTTAGGACCGTAAAAAGTTACCAACTTTGAAAGTTGAACAATACTCAATGTTTAAGTTTAAAGTAGTTTACGTATCTGCAGTGGATATAAAATTTGGTTTCTATAAAGGTAAACAATATAGCTTGATATGGCCAACGCTCGTTCGAAACAGCCGGAGTTAAAGACACATAAAAAATTCGTATTCATCAATCATGCGCCCCAGAACTTTTCGTGCATGTGATTGACGTTCTAAATCTATAAGGCATTTTTTATTTTATTTTTGAGAGTAAATATAGGATTTGTCAGTTTCTGTAAAAATTGGACGTGATACTCAAGGAGATTTGCGCAGTCGAGGGCGCCTTAATGGCCTCTCGTCGGCTCTTAAGGTGCTCTTCAAGTCACTTCGTTACCGGGATTGTATAGGCCGTTATGTGTTTTATGAATAATCTCAACGGAAACTATGGTCTCTTCGGAAACCATCGAACTATTGGAATTAAAGTTTAGGGCGGATTGATTTGCTTAAAAGCACATCTTTAAGAGACCTTATATACCTAGAATATGTATTTTAGATCGATATGACGCTAGAAAAAGTGGTCATAATTTAGCATACTTATATTTATTTCAGCCTATTCAAGCTACGTTTTATGTCTATAGGGTATGGTATAGGCTTTTTAGGGTTCAGTACCATGAAAGGTATAAACAGAACCCTTATGAGATCACTTCGTTGTCGGTCTGTCTATCTCTCCCTACTCTATTTCTCAGGAACGCATAAAAGTATGAAGCTGGAATTTATAACAAATACTTCGCTCTACGGTCTCTTATGGCTGTAAAAAATCGAACTTCTAACCTTATGCAATCAAAAGGTACAGCCGTTCAAGTCGAAAATTTGGTACAAAGCAACGTCATCCTTTACATTTATAGGAAGAATTGCGAAACTATAAATAAAAGATTTTTTTACCTTTTAACTTCTTCACGAACGCATAAAGGTATTGAATTGAAATTCATATCAAATACTATAGTCTAAAACACCTTTAAGCCTTAACAAAATCAGACTTCTAAACCAATGCAATCAAAAAATACAGCCGTTTATGCCGATAATTAACGACACTCGTAAACTCAGAATCTTAAAATTTGTAATGACGTGACGTCTTATACAGGTTCGGACCAAGGTGCGCGAGTCCGACTCGCGCTTTATACATTTTGTATGTGACAAATCGCAACTACTTATCACAAGGATGGAGATATGGATATTTCATAAGTGTAAAGAAAAGCCTTACAATGCCAATTAAATCTTAAAATTATTATTGTCTTTCTCTTATGTTTTTATTGTTCTTTATTACCTATCCAGGTTTCTTTATCATGTTATCACGTTAACTAAACATCCAATATGAAACAATGCTATCGTACTATGGGGAAATGCATATTTATGTGGGTCGAGTCTCGCCGGCGATCCATCTACCGATGCAAATATGTTCCCCGATACTTCCTATGGGACTGCAGCTTTCTCAACCCGGATCCTAATGGCTAAGTGTTTTCACATCGGATACCGCTTATTTTGACATGGCTTTTGGTACAAATGACATCGACTATAGGTACTCGTAATTTGTATCTTTTGGTCGTAGATTGACAAGCTACTTTAAAAAAAAAGTGGTAAGTATATTAAGTATCGCGTATGTTCGGCCAATATTTTCAGTTTTTAGTACAAAGATAATTGTTACGTATGTTCTATTAATTTTCCTAATTCGTAACTGTGATCATGTAAGTAATGGTCTAGATTTCGAAAGTTATAATTTTGTTTAAAGTCGTTGTAATACCTTCTTTTATCATTAAAAGTAGATACATCTGTCCACGCATCAAGCCCCAAATTCAATATTGAAACCAATGGCCCATGGAAGTTCATTTGTAAAGTAGATATCCGAACTAAAAACAACTACGTAGTATTAGGTATCCCTTACTTGGCAGACAGCATTGTGACCGCGCCAACGGGCCCGTCAAATTGAATTCTACGGTCACAGATTGTGTTATTATATTTCGAGAGAAACATTTTCCCGTAATAATACCAAAACGTCCATAAAAATAGAACTTTATTCTATCTGCCCTTATTGAGTTAAAGCGTATGCAGCAAAAATAAGTCGACGATCGAGAAAAAACTTGTGAGATAAATTCACTGACCCATTATTGAATTATACATTGCTACTTTCATTAAGTGTTTAGTTGACCTTTCGTTTTAGTTTTTTTTTTCCAATTTATGGAATCATTTCGAAGTCTGGTCGTTAGAAGCGGGAAATACCTACCTAAGTATGATACAATAGGTACGAGGTATAGCCTAAAGGCAATATACTCGTAGCAAAACGAAGAGGTTTCACCATAAACCCCAAGTTATAGCTACTAAAAGTTTGAATATCAATTTCCAATATTATAACATTTGATACCTAGTTTTTTGATGGTAAAACTAAATATGGTAAAGCTAAATTATATTATGGCGATTTCGCGCAAACCGCTCAACTAATAAACAATATTGGGGCGTCGAACCGTTCCCGTCGATATTATGTTTCATAGAGGCTTCACAAAATAGTCATGCTTACAATAGATTTAACGCACACAATGCATATTAATATGAAGTAAACAAACACATCGCACTTCTCGTAATGATGGCTAGATAACTTTCGAGTTTAAATAAATTTGACGTTTATTCAATAAGATTCTCGCGAATCATGTTACTTTGATTTCAATGAGAAGATGAAACGTATAAAATATGTGGGTATTGTTAAATTACATTTCATGTTGTTGATATTCCACATGTACGTATGTTTTGTATTTTTTAATGTGTGCAGCTAGGGAATGAAATCCGCTGCCAAAGTTTTCCCTAAGGAATATGACCGAAGCTTCTTTAAGGCAATATTTAACAGGCTGCTACTAAACAGATATGCACCATCCTAAAGCTCATCCACATCTGACATCGGGAGCTATTTGAGTCAAATATCTGCTTAGCCGATAAAAAAGATAACTGTATATCTAAATAAAAGGGATTATTAATTCTTATAACCGTAAGTCCTTTTTTCACACGATTCCTTTCATGCAGTTAAAAATATTTTCGTGGCCACTTTATTTTTAATGCACCCAGAGATGTAATGCTAATTTTGTTTAATATGTATAAAATATTTTTACGTTATTCATATTTGAATAGGGCGGGCGTTGATTTGGTAGGTGGTATGGTATTTTCAAAACGTTATTAAAATCAACAACCTACTAAAAAGTATAAGCCGCGGGTAGCTTATCCGCGGAAAGTTGTGATTTTTGGACAGTATTTAGGTAAACAACAAAATTATTTTATTCAACATGATGCAAAAGTTTTCAACGCCGAAAAGCATATTCAAATTAGAATGATGTAAACGAAATATCATTTGTTTTGTTGAGATATACAAGGTAGCTTCTGCATTTATCAGATACAAACTATTTCCGAGTACCTTGAAATACGTTTCTACATTTCACGTTGCACACAAAACTGCAAACTCGCCTCATTTATCATGGAACTTTCATAAAATGTGTGATAATAAGTTCGTCTGCAAAACTACGTTCATATAAATGTGTAAGATGGTTTCAAAACGAGCAATTTTCGCTTGAACTGAGTGTCTCAAGTTACAATATTTTGTGCAATGTCACATCACATTAAAGTTTTGTTGATAACTAAATAAAACAAAGGAAACTTGGATATTTCAGGTCTTTGTAGTTTTGTATTGTGTGTAAACTTAGTTGTCAACTTCACATTACGTAGGAACTTACTCGTGTATTATGTGCTAAAATGCAACGTCTCTATATATGTTGTTTATTTGTAAAAGGACATCACTTATTTTGGACCGCAAAATTATTGTAATATAACCTCTGTGGTGCAGTAACTAAGTACGCCGGGTTTCAAGGCTTTTAGTTCAAGTTTTATTGGCTACTTGCTTTGGGATCAGAGCAATGTTTATGGTTAGTGTTCAATATTGATTTATTTATAATAATCTAGTATGTGTTTATATTAGCCCCTACTTAAATTCTTCGTCATCATCATCATTATAGCCAAATGACTTCTACTGCTGAACATGGCCTAAGTTTCCCCCACGGTTTTCCACACCGGCTTTCGACCGGTCGTGAGCGGTCTACATCCTACTTTCATTCGATCGCGATATAAAAGAAACAATTATACCAAAAAAAAACATGTGACCGCTAATCGTTGAAAGTTGTCGTCATAACCAAAAAATATCACCAACAGCGTGATCTATAATAGTCTATCATTTATTTACACTGGCCGGCACCATTATCCACTCTTCTAGATCTTTTATAATAAAGAACTACGTTACGTATTATTATTCCCTAGCGGACCCTGCGTATTTTGTTTCGCCCCGGACCCGGTAAAAAGTAGGTATATACTCTTCAATTGTATTTTTATTTATTTTAATTTCATAAGATCCTTATCTAACAATGACAAACACAAAAAATAAAGAATTAGCGAAATCAGTTCCGCCGTTCACGCGTGATGCCGTGACCAAGTAAAAGGAATATAATAGAATTCAATTTTGATAAACTAAATTTATTTTTACTGTAATAACATCAAATGGCTTTCATATAGAAATAAATAACGGTTTAGTAAGCATCTAAAGGCCTGTTTCACCACGACGAATTTCAACGAATAATTCAAGTCCAAGAACAGGTAAGGCTATTCAGGACTTAGGAAGGTATTGTGTATTAGTCTATAAGTTCAAAGTATGATACGCATTAAGCTATTTATCCAAGAATGATTCCAATTGCCACGCTCTTCGATATATCATCCATAACTCGTAACGATAGCTTGCATTTAGTGTAACCGCTAGGAATTATTCGAACTATAATTAGACCATCGCTTGCCGCGAATCTAGCTGCGGTACACAAAAGTGGCGGTGTAAATAGCCCAGTCAATGGGTTCCCGAATCTCAATGGACCATAAACAACGCACGCGAATACAAATCGCGTATAGTATAACATTACGTCGAAAGCATGATCAGGTTGTATCAACGCGTTTGCTGTTACATGAGCTATTAGAGCAGGTATGGATTAAGGTCAAACTATTCGCATCGACAAAATTCTGTTGATGGGTGAAAATAATGAAGTGAGTTTTAGTTGCAGTTCATTTTGTTTATTGGGCGTTGTGAAATTAAATTACTATAGAAAATATTTTATCTCTTATAAAAAGGAAAAAAAAACTGATTCAAATGAGTGAATACATTCGTTCAAAGCCATTTATTAGAGGAGTTAATAGTAAGTAGACACATAAAAAAAGTTTGTTATAATTTGCATAAGCTGATTTTATTTTTAATGTAACTGTACTAAGGAAACATTTGTTTTATGTTTACTTTAAATATGAAAACCCTGTTATAATAATAACAATATGATAGTGTTTACCTTAACAAAAAAGAAATGATTTTCCAAAGAGATAACATTTTTTTTTGATGTGTTCAAGCAATTTTATGTAAAAGCATAGTTTTTAAAAGGAAGCTATAATCATGTCTCAGAAAACCATTTTAGTTATTGAATTCTGAGAATGCTGAAGCACTGTCGAAAAAGATCTATAAATAAACTACAAACATTTGGAGCTATAGAAAAGGTGATTCTTTTGAATTCAAAATGTGTGATATTTTAAATTTACATCGCCTGATGTAAATTTATATAAAATAAATATATAATAAAAAATTAACTTCGTTAGGCGTACGGGCCTGACAAAATATTTTATAATCGCTATGATTGTACAGCCCTGAATCATTGTTAACGGATCACATGTGACATTTGTGTATCTTGGTTGCTGCGCACTGCGTGTGCAGATCAAACAAGCAAGTGTCAAACATTTGTAATTACCTACGTGTTCAGCAAATCCTAGGTAATATACCTCGCGGAACTGATACTAACTGAATGTAATATTATTTATTTCACGGACTTTGTTCGAACTTACGAACTTTGACACATACGCGTTTTTTTTTCATTCATACTTTTACTTGACTGTTAAAGATACCCTATTCGACCACGGGTGTTTGTCTGAACATTAAATATGATAGTATTTATTTAGGGCCTTCGACAAATAAGCACTAACCGCGGATTAATTTTAAAGTGGAATGTCATTCCGTATGAAGTACCTATTGGGCAGATAATAACAGAACTTATAAGGACACTGTGAAAAAGGCAGTTAGTGTTTAAAAACTTCAGTGATCACCACCGTTTAAAATCACAAAACGAGCGAAGTAGAGGGGATCGAATCAGAAATGCGGAGATACGAATAAGAACTATATCAAGGCGGCGGATATAGCTCTGAGAATCAGTAGGTAAGTTCAAATGACAACAGACAGAAGACTGATGGCATTTGGGGTAGAAAAGTTCTAAATTGAAGATCTTTTGACCAAGGGTGCAGCGGCATATGCTTAGAACTGAACGTCCTTTGGCTAGTAATGATGATGATCACTGTATATTAAAGTCTTACGGGGTAAAATATGATACCCAAGAAGCTGTTTTAATTATTTTCCTCCCAAGCGTGCTATTATCATATTTTCAATTGCGACAGCCTTTTTTATTGCCATTACAATAATAACGGCAAAACAACTAGCTGTGAAACTGCTAGGTACTTGGTTAATGAGTTCTAAAACTGACTTACGGTTCAATGTTCATATCGCCTTTGGTCCGCTGGGCGGCGACTTGGCTTAATAAATGTCAGTTCTCAGTGCATTGACATTAGTGGTACTGACGGCATTGGTAAGCTCAGCAAGTCGCAAAGCTAGTCTGGATAGTATGCTTATCAAAGCGTGCAGTCCAAGTCAGATACAATCGTTGTTAGATATTGCATTACAATTCTATTACTTACACAGTTTAATTTTATGAATTTGTATTTTACATGAGAAAAAAACGATTTGATACTATGTTACAAAACAAATGTAAAAAGAACTATAGTAGGGACGCTCTCAACACAATAAAAGCAAGGATGTGATGTGATAATGTTTTTATTAGCTGCAGAAATTTAATTTGATTTCAGCTGTGTAGTTAATTTTGATGATTTTCATACAATTTGTACCTGCAAACATTTCTTGTTTATCATAAACACAAACCCCTAAAACATATAATTTTACATGAAGTTATTACCAAAGAAACGGTACGGCGTAATGCACATTATTTTAATCTTTCCGTACGAAAAGCAGGCGCAGGCCTCACATCATATTACGTCGCGAGATAAAACAGATGGCAGGATTTCATTACAATATCTCAGCCGAGCGGAAGGCGAATCGTAGTCGACTTGTAATGCTCGAGATTATACATGACGTATGGATCTCTCGGATTTTGATGCCGACTTTCTGATGCCGTTTTCGAGAGATAAAGCTTATTGAGTTATGATATTTTAATGCTTTCTTGATTTACATTGTGGCACTTAGCCATGATTACACATTCTATTGCTTTGACTATATGTCGAACTCAGAAGTTGGCCCTATAACTAACCATTAGAGGTATGGTTAACAAATACAAATCATACAACTATTAAAATAGAAATTGAAAATTAGAATGGCCAAATCTTTCAGATTGTCACGGCTTCTTATCTTGAGTCACGCTCCGATCTCACATTTCTTAATTAGTATTAATTTGGCTGCACGAAAATTTACCTTTCAAAAGCAAACAATGCCGCTTGTCCGTCTTTATTATCAAGTTTAAATTATAGCTATTAAGTTACTTTAGAACAAACAGAGTCTCTCAATTTTCTTTTACGTCATTATAACGTTTTGCGTTACCAGAAAATTTCGGATATTTGAAACCCAGAGTGTTTGATTTCAAATATTTAACGAGCAGTTCTAATCTGAATCTTCATAAAAGATGAAGAGAAGAGAAAACTAAATAGGCACCTAGGCCCTAGCCAGCTTTGCACACAAATAAGGTATATTACAAACAAATTGAAATAAATTCCATGTCATATACGTTTAACTATATTTCCACAAAAAAATGTTTCTTCAAAGCTCTTAACTGCTGCAGAATTTGCCAACCAGCTCAAAATTTAAATTATTTGCACCTAGACGAACGAAACAGCCGAGCAGTTTTTGTGGGTCCCGTATTTGCATATTAGCGTTGGTTACAATTGCGACACATGATCGTTTTAAAGAACAACAAAACGGCATCATGCCGTCTTACTTATTTCGAGAGTTTTCTACATCGTAAGAAAGAGAAAGCGTAATCTGAAAATTTTTGGATGCGCAAGTCCGCAAAAGTCTAAAAGCTCAACCACAAACGCGGGCCAATATGGCTTCTCTTATTTATGTAAACGTGGAAATGTAAATTAATTTTCTCGTTTATGAAATGAGACTTTTTGGCGGTATTTTGCGAAATTACTACACGCGACTCGAGAAAAATGAGACTCAAACGGGATTATTTGATTTGGTAGAATCGTGCGCGGTTTGCGTTTCGCTTTTGGCACCAAGTGCTGATAATTTCTGTAGAGTGTTTCAATAATTATACGTATACTTATGTATTTATTATTAAGATAGGTTTAATGGGATCAAAATTTTTTTTTTTTATTTCTATAGTTTATTGATTACGATTATCGCTGTGGAATTTTTCATATAGTTTAGTACTTTTTCTGTTGTTTTTTTCTGTCAGCTAACGACTGATAAGTAAGTAATGCCATTGATTTGTCACATCTGTATTGTTTAAAAAGTTATCATTCTTATCCGGTTGAGGTTGAAACTATGTACATTTCCACACATACATGTTCGTAGTAAACTAACAGAGGCGAAGTTGATCTTGTTAGTTATGGATCTCTATATTTCGCGGTCCTTTAAAAAATGGATCTGTGACACCAAACCGGCTCCCTGAACTTTGCTAATATGTGCCCAACCTCTGTCATCTTGGGAAATAATGGTGGTAATATTTGAAAACTTTCCCAAGGTGCGGCTATTGTAATACCGCAAAGAATTTCCCTTTCCGTACTTAATAGCGGTGAGGATTCCAAACTTCCTACGTCGCATTGCTTCATTGGCCAGTATATAAATTTTAATTTGTACCCATTTACGGAACTAGGTTAACTCATAATATTTTTCTAGCTGCCTTAATTTCCAAGAAGCCCGGAAGAAAATGAGGATTTATATTTATCTACACGGAGTTTTTTCAGAATTAAGTTAGCTCAAGATAGGGTAAAGCAGTCGAGAAGGTATAAATCATTTTATGAAAAGGTATTCTTGATAATAAGAAACAGGATCAATAACGCAAGACCGTACGGAGATACTGTTTTTTACAACTTAAAAAAAAAGGAGATTCTCCGTCTTGTAATGATTATTATGAGCTCAAAATCAAAATATTTACAGACACTTCACTATTTAGTGCCAAAAATACAGTAAATTTTATTCAACATACAATTTAAATCGCCATCCGAATGATAAACGAGGAAAAGTGCAGCGATACAATCAACCAAAATACAATCGGGCTGTCAAAAAATCGTCCAGACGAGTTGTGGGTGGTGTTAATAAGTGTTATTATTTTTTTAAAAGGCTTTTGAGTGAGGTTCCTAAGAGCCAAAACAATAAATCATGCAAGCGAGGCTTATTATTTGGGCTACACAACCAACTCGTGTATTTTTACCAACCAAATTAAAATGCTTTTTGGTAACTTTCATAGGTATACTACTAGTACGTTTGTATATTTTATTTATAGAGTCTGTAAAAGATCCGCAATTTTATAGAGTGAACGACCAATGTTATTAGAGTATTGGTTTTCAGAGTCCAATAGTTTGCAAAATATTGACGACCCGTCTGGTGTAGTGGTCGAGAAATCGCCTACTACGCAGCGGGTTGCGAGTTCGATCCCCGCACAATACAAACATTTGTGTGCATGAACATGTATGTTTGTATTGGTCTGGGTGTTTTCTATGTATATCATGTATGTATTTACAAAAAAAAGTATTTAAGTATTATACCCATAACACAAGCTTTAAGTAGCTTACTTTGGGACTAGATGGCGATGTGTGGGAATGTCCAAGGGATATTTATTATTATTATTATTTATTATTGTGAGTAACTCAGTACACAAACCTTTTTTATCAATCCGTAGGTTTAGTCACAATATGAAACTGAATGATCTGTACTAATAAAAAACCGGCCAAGTGCGAGTCGGACTCGCGCACTGAGGATTCCGTGCCAGCTTTAACAGACTTAGGGAATGCACTTAAAAGTTATGTTTGTGGTTGTTAAAAATGTGCTATATCTCAAATATTATTAGTTCGCTCCCGTTTATACCAATTTTTGTTGAACGTTTTTGTTAAGATCTACATTATTTATTTAAAAAAAACAATGCGTAGTTTAGAAGTTAGAGGGGGGGAGGGGATGCCCATTTTACCACATTAGAAGCGTCTGTCTTTCAAACATTAGTCTTTAAAAGAAAATGGTTTTGGAAACCTCCGTGTCATTTTTAAAGACCTATCCAGAAACACCTCACACGCATAGGTGAGACTAAAAATTTTTAGTTTTAGTTTGACTGGTTTGGTCTGACTTTACCCCCAACCCCCCTTTTATAATCCATTAATTTTTAATTTTTGTATGAGAATCGTAAAGTGGTTAACAGGATACATATTCCTATCAAATTTCAACAGTGTGGTGCTTATAGTTACATAATAAAGTCACTGTGACATACATACATACAGACAGACAGACAGACTTGACGAAACTATAAGGGTTCCGTTATTGCCGTTCGGCTGCGGAAGCTTAAAAAGTAGGTGTTAGATAGAGTTATTCGTGTTAAACGGTAAAAGGTAATCTTTAACCTTATCGCGAATAAAAAGTTATCGATTTGTCAATTTTAGCTTTCTTGTGTTTCTATATAACGGGTAACTATGTTAGGAATGAAGCTCTTAGTCCAGTACACTGTACCTTAGTCCAATACATTGTAGCATACCATAACCGTGCTAGAAATGTTACCAGCAAAAAAAAATACTAGACTGTCTTGTCACCGACCAACACAGTAGCGTGCCATGCACGGAGCGTGACAGCACCGGCAAAATACGTTCTCGGTGAGAACGTATGCGAGCGAGAACTTCTCGTAACAGAACAGGGGTCCTATTTTTGAATCACTCGCTTCGAAATGGCGAGTGATTTGCGTTCGACAACGTGTTTTTTCTATGACTTTTAATTCATCTTCGAACGAAAATCACTCGCCATCTCGAAGCGAATGATTCAAATATAGAGCTCCAGAACGCTGTCAATTCGTTTAGTGGCCAAGGTAAAGCGTATCGTGTAGCTTTTCGTGCCAGACACGTTCAGTTCTACGGTGGGGAAATACCTTTAACACTCAATTGATCCCCAGAGCGAATGAAGTAATGTAAAGGTTTCCTTTTTCTATTCATTTTGGTAGATCTTGTAGATCAGTCAGTGTCGATTGCTGTAGACCTGGGCCCCTATTTTTTAATCACTCGCTTGGATATGGCGTGCGATTTTCGTTCGAGAACAAATGAAAAATCAACGAAAATAACTCAAAATATGGACGTAAGTACTCACATAATTGAGCTATGTTTGTTCGAATCCCTTCTGTGTGGATGTCAACGGGTGTGTAATATATGATATAACAACATATAAAATTTAAAACATATACAGTCACATGATATAATTTTGTTTAATATAACACTTTTGTAATATAATGATGGAATGATGTATTTTTAAAGTATAACAAACTATTGACGTAAAATCAATTGATATAACAACATTTAATACGACATTTACCTACATAATATAATAATCAAAGCAAATAACGTTTATTTTATATTAAAACATGTAGTATATCATTCATTGACGATATCACTCATTTTATATAATATTAAAAACACATAGTGATCACTTAATATAAACTCCAATTTCTATAATATCATATGATATTAAAAATATTATAAAAGATGCTGGGTTTTGCATCAGTTTTCCAACTGTTCTAACCTAGCCGAACCTCGATAACACCAACAAAGAGGGGCAAGCATTATGCAAGCAAGCATACAGCATGCAAGCAGGCATTCAGCATGCAAGCAAGCATGCATGCAGGCATGCAGAATGCATTCAAGCAAGCACACATGCATTATTATTTCCACGTCTCCGGCGTTGCGGTAAGTGCAGCCTCTCCGCCCTTGCGCAACAAGGTGCAGTCACCCACGCTCACCTCCGCAGCTTCGGCTTTTTTTCGGCCTTCGGCGACCAGCGGGCTCGCACGGGTGCCTGCGCTTTGTTGCAGCGGGCGGAGACTGCTCTCCCTACGCGCCTCCGGCTTCTAAATTAAACTCTGGTATCGGGCAGATAAGTACCACGACGAAGTGACCACGGCGAAATGGATTTAAAATTATTATATTTTTGATAAGTATATTTTTAAAATGTATGTATGTAATTGAAATTATAACCAAGGGAAGATATACCAAGTGAAGGTTAGATTTATTGACGGTTATTACTTTTAATCATTATTTGAAACTTATATTATCTCAAAAATCAGTTACTTGTGTTATTTGCTATATGCTAGTTACTTGTTAAATAATGCGTATGTCAAACAAAATTACATCAAATGAACGATATACATGTAACAAAAAGGTGGAATAAAATTTAAAGGACGTGTAGAGTAGTAAATGTGTAGTTCCTATGTAAAACCACAAACTCGTGCGAGTATAAATTACTGAGTAAATTGATACTAAAGTTTTAACAAAAACTTATCGGTGCCAACCTTAAATATCAGCTGTTAGCTGTGTGTGTGTGTGTGTGTGTGCGGCGGGTTCCGGGCGGAGGTTCGCTAACGAATGACCGCAGATTCAGGGTTGTTAACACTTTCGGTAAAAAAAACAATTTATTTACTTAGTATGGGAAAAATGGTTGTTTATTTTAAACTAAAACTTTTACAACTAAATGTTCACATTACATACATACATACCCTTAAGTATTATTTCGCCTTTTTGGTACACCCTGTACAAAATGAGTTTTATTTTAAACGGTGTTATAAGACATGAACGTTATACTAAATGGTATTATATACTCGTAAAATGAATATTATGTTAAGTAAACGTTATAATAAACAAAATTATAAAATGTGTTGCTATAACAAATAATTCTTATGTAAAATGATCGTTATTAAAGTGGAATTATATCAAATGATTGTATAATAAATGAGACGCACCCGATGTCAACTGACTTTTATTCCAAAATTGGACTTAAATTAATGAGTATCATACACCATCTTGAAGCGATTCAAAAATAGGGCCACAGATTGGAGTTATTTTAAAAGGATTAAAAAATACTCATCATCACAAAAATGCACACAATCATTATTTGATAGTGAGTGTATTTTTTTTTACTTCACGAGAGATCATGTCATCACAATAGTTGTGATGGCAACTGGCTATAATTAAATAATATTTTCCTAGCAGTTCTGACCCGGGCTATTATTAATTAACTTCGCCGGATGTCGGCCCATCCGTGACGTATTATTGTCAAGAAATAATCATAATTATACAGACCCTCCCTCGGATAACAAGAATGTGACTATTTGGCTCGTTTTTTTTTCTGTGCGATGTTTTCATTATTATTAAGGCAATTGTTGCCATTGTAAGGTGAATCCTTAGTGCTTAATATCTTTGTTTTTATGTAAGAAAAATAATAGGAGAGACTTCATAGACTTGTTAAGTTTTTATTATATTGAAAGCTATAATTATCTATTTCTATAAATAAAAATACAACTAAAATTAAGTCTAAAATCCCTAACACACTGCGACTTTTAGCATCATTGCTAACGCGCGTTAGTATCGATGTAGTCTCTAAAATGCAGTACATAATTTGTCAAATTCCAGCTTCTGCATCGCGACGGCATCGATGCTTAAAGTAGCGCAATTATGTATTTTATAAAAAAATGTGCTTAATATGTTACTAAATCATTGACATAAGTGTAAAGAATGACGGTTTGCGACTGCATCTATGCTAAAAGTTGAAGTGTTTTTTTGTATCTATGTTACCACATATCTCAGTCGTTTGTCGACCGATTGAAAAAAAAAACGCCTACCTAGAAGGTATACCTTCTAGTTGGTCCCAATGTTCTCAATTTGGGATCTGATGATGGGATCTTGGTATAATCGAGGGAAACCCTCAAAGTAGTGCCCAAAAGCCTGGTAGGGCCCAAAAGATAAGGAGACATGATTCGGCCCCTTCAGGGCACATTTTTTTTTTTTTTTTTTTTCACTGTACATTTGACGTTCATAAGTGGCATATTGTGTCCTAAATTGAATAAATATTTTTTGATTTTGATTTTTTTGATTTTGAAATTTTAAAGGCGCGTGTAGTGTTTTTTTTACTAGAATCTTAATGTTGACGTGTTGTTACGTCTGATAGTCAACATCTTCGAGCTCAGCTGATGGTGGAACTCCTTAAAGCTTAGGAGTTCAGTAATTATAATGACAGAATTTATGATAAGTAGTTTGTAGCTTCTTAAAAAACTAAATCATAAGGTGCAACTCCCCCCCCCCCCTCACCTGTGATTACAGTTAATTTTATTTCTTCATTTTTAGAGATTTCTAAAAATGAAGAAATAAAATTAACTTTAAAAAAAAGTAAAAACCGACTTTAAAACGGTGCCATCACTTTGACCATCAAGCATCAACTATCACAGCACCGACTCCAGAAAGAAATTGTTTGCCTAAAATGGATTCCTTTTATCTCAATGGTCAAGAGTTTTTAGTGTATTTTGGTTTTGAAGTCGGTTTTTAGTTTTTTTTTAAGTTAATTAGATAATCAAAATAATTTTAATTAAATTATCTGTAAAGATAATCCAAAATAGTGTAGCGAACATGTTCTATTGTCTGCAATACAATGATGGGCTCATACCGGTTCAGCTGAGCTCAAAATATAGATTCGGCCGCACGCACCAGCCCCGTGGATTCGAGCCAATGTTTCTAAATTGCAACGAATTTACATTGTAGTCGAAATCTGGATGTAACAATTCGTTTGAGATTTGCATAAACGCACTGCCTAGAAAATGACATGCATAGGACGGTATGCATACACCAATAAAAGGGCATGTAATATGATGCGCTTAATTGTGGAAATATACACGTTGAGAATATATTTGTAAAGATACTTTGTTACTGTCAATTAATAAATATTTTTATTTTATTGCAAAACCATAAATTTAACTTTAATTTACAAAAGGTGGACTGAACGTCATATGGCATTCTCTACGAGTGCTTTTCTTTACTTATCTTAGTTAATCAAATTTTTTTCTTAACTTCGAGAATGGTTATAATGCAAATGTGATTATTTTATGAGACGGTGCCTTAATTAGGAAAATAAGCAGTCTCATATAATAACATGACAGTCACGACACACTAGTGTACTCATTAGCGCACATGAAATAAACCATAAATATATATTTCTACACAAATGCTCTCTACCTTACAATACAATAGCATAAAACGTTAATCGCCAAAATCTATTTGCCGCCTTCATAATACCTCAGACTGAATTCAGCAGGAAATCGATTCTCCGGATAGTTGGGCCCAAGACGAACAAAACCAATATATTTTCCGACACTTGAGCTCTCAGGTAATTGTGGCAGAAAGTTTACGGACGTGCACGCAATATTGATGAGGTACGCTTCGCCTTAACGTAGGGTATGTGTAGCGGTAACTGGCTACGCTACGATTGATATTTGTAGCATCTTCTTAGAGGTAGAATCAAAACAACGGGGGCAGGAGAATGCATCAGTCTCCCGCAGCGTCGCCCGTGTAAATTTGGGATTACCCGTAAAATATTTCAACGCAAAACGCATATTTTTATTAAAAATAAGAGGCCAGAAACCATAGATAGCGGCTAGCGCAAGCGCGTGTTGTACTTAAGCTGCTAAATTTAACCTGTGATAGCTTCTAAGATATTTATCAAAATCAAATGATGTATGGCCAATTTTGTTCAAAATGAAATGCTCGTGATAATGAATATGTTTTTTTTTTATAAGAATTAATAATCGAGTGCATCAACTTCAATCATCAACACCTTTGAAAAGTTTTCAGCGAGTAAACCATATCAGATAAACACATGCTTTCGCGAATTTTATTGTTTAAAGCAATACAATGCTGTCATACATGATTTTCAAGTATCTTAAACGATTTACGCTGCGTACGCAACAAAAGCTTTCAAAAGCAATATTTTCCCCCTGTTTTAGCATATATATTTTTCATCAACATGCTCTTCAGCTTTATGATATTTAGTAAAGATACAAAGGAAGTACAAATTGCAGACAGAATGCTTTAAACCATTCTCCTGCCAGTCAACCATTGGGTGAGGCAAAAACAGTTGTGATGTATAATGCAACCGCTTAAATTAGACCCCGATAAGTAATTTTGCATAATTATATTACGTATTAAATTTTTTTTTTATATCATCATTCAAAAAAGTATATTAAAGGTGTTCCAATAGTTTCTAAGCAGAATGTGCTTACATAAATTATTATAAGTATTTCTAAGAAACTTTAACTATATAAAACTTTATATTATTCCACGAAGCACTGTAGCTTTTTTTCAGCATTAAGTTTTATAAACTCAGAGTAGCCACTTACTTTACCGTTTACCCTGCATACCTTACATATAAATGTTATAAAAGTTTTTGTGTTTCTAAAAGTACGCAATCTCAAAATACGTGTCACGATCATTATTTTATATAAACCATATTTTCTGATACTTAGCTGAAGGCAATAGGGGTGGAAAGTTTAAGAACGCGTGCACATTACTGATGAGGATTTCATGTATTATTCTGGTAACTGGAATAACTTAATGTTTTCTAAAAGTATCCGGTGAATACTAAGGAATAAGGTAACTGGGTAGTAAAAGTAAAAGATGGATTCCAAGAAATTAGTTCAAGTTGGTTTTTCAGCAGTGAGGAAGTAACATTTCTAAGAAATGACAGTAAGTACGTTGGCTGGAATAATTTCATGCTACACAAAATAATATAACTTTGTCCTTCATACAATGAAACTGTGGAAAACAAATAGAAGTATTGTAATGCTCCCTTAAATAAACTTTCACCCTTAAACAGAATTCGCACCTGGAACTACAGTCGACTAGGCCTACCAAAAAAGCAGTCATAAATACTATATTGCACCCAAAAAATCGTATACAAGTAAGAGCGAAGCCTCATTGGTGTTGCGTCGGTTCTGCAAGGTTGGAGCGGTGTAGCTCGTGTTACATACGAATCTGAACAGCATTCTATTCGGTGCGTCAGTCAATATCATCCATATCTGTTGCACATACAATGCAACGCCAATATAGCGTGAAATATTGATGATATTCTTATTTATTAGGTAACTCTTAGTTCTTAGATAACTCTTAGTTCTTAGGTTTAGGTAGTTATTTTGCACTAAGTTCATTCACCTTTTGGACATTCTAGGTTAAACGGATCATATCCGAAGATATTTTTATATAACGTCGCATATGAAATTCCTGAAATACGGTTAAAGGTAATTGAAGTTCTGTCTCGAGACAAATGCCCCAATAAGCTTCTGATTTGAATTCATAAATAGAACCAGGATAATGCATTTATTCTTGTGTGTACAGACGATGTATATCGTGCTTTACCACTTGACAACGTAAACCGCTTGCACACACGGCACAAAACGGGCGTCACTTCAAACAAAAGATGCGAAGCGCTTGCAGCATTCATAAGGATATTTATGGACTTTACTTTTTGCATGCCTTTCTCTCTGTCATTTGGGAACAACGTACAAGTACAGATATTTATTGACAACAACATCATTGTAACATTTTCTAGGTACGGTTGAAGTCTCTGTCGCCTTACCTTTTTAAATGAAAATCGCTTGTACACACACACACACACGTCACAAAAACGGGCCTCACTTCAAACAAAAGCCGACGCAGGGTAATTTTTTCGGCTGTTTAGGTGGCGGTGGCCTAATTAGAACGTTATAAACACGGAAAGATAAGGTGTCTTATGATTTCATAATGAGAACTGACTGCAATATTGAAAGACGTGTGTTTATTTTTGCTAAACGTTTCAGATAATCACATGTGGTATTGACCTGGGCCCCTATTTTTGAATCACTCGCGTCAAGATGGCGTATGAAATTAATTGATTTATGTCCGATTTCCCATTGAAAATTAGTATAATGCCACGCGGAAATAAGTTAAAAAAAAACATAACTGAATTTTGTGAGTACCTACGTCTATATTATGCGTGATTTTCATTGATTTTTGTTTGGTTTTCAAACGCAATCCACTCGCCGTATTTAAGCGAGTGATTCAAAAATAGAGCTCCTGATTGATCATATTATGATCACTAGATCACTAGTCACTGTGTTGAAAGGTGCTAGTGCTAGATAAGTATTTTATTTGAGTCGCTTGCTACCTGTAATCTAACACATCTAAAAGGTGGATCTAATTTCGCACATTCGTTAGTCTAGTGAGCTGTCAATATAGAACAACGCCCATGAACTCATTTGGGATTTAGTGCTCAGACACCAACAAAGCAACAAAGCTATCACTATCCGTTATGATATAAAACGCCTTTGGGAATTAAAAAAACTGGATTATGTCATCGGTACTTAATAATTTCATCACATATTACAAGAAAATAGGTATCTACTTTCGGTACACTGATTCTTACGGTCTGAAACAACTTATGTAGCAAAATAATTAGAAAAGAAATAGGTGAATATTTACTAAAATAAAGCGTTCGGATTAAAATGAGTAATAAGCTGAAGAACATTATGCAAGAAAGTAAGAACCACAATATTAGACATAACAACAATCTCAATACAAGCTAGAATACCTTTCTAATAACTCAAAGAGATACATTACGAGTATACACACGCTGACGTTTAATTTTTCCATATCAATGTCTGCAATTGCGATCAAAACATCGTGCAGGTAGAGCCGCGATGTTATTTATTACAGGTTGGATTCAAAGGGTCGAAGGATTTTATTATTCTGCATACAATTCCATTTTCCTATCACAAATTATTCGACGGCAACGGTTAAGGTTTTGCATAACGTGCGAAAATTGCGCTTTCTCTGAATTTATGTCCGCTTTGTATCTTAGGGAATACCTTATTACCTAATATCGTGCAAGAGAAGATTCGGTTTCGTTACGTATAGAAAATACTTTCGAACCGAATTAGAGGCATATTGGATTTGGCGTCTAGCTTAAGTTATTTGTTTTCGTGGCTTTGTTATAACAAGATCAAATTCTGTAAAATTATTTAAGAGTAAGCTTTTTAATACACATGTAACTTCAAATAAATAAGATTCTAAGATTCTTTATTTTGTAATCTGCTTTAATCTTAACAATTTGAGATTGTTGACTTAATTTATTATTTAATAAAATTGTTAAAGCACATGGAACCAAAAATACATTATGGTTATTTGTGTTCTTTATAAAAAAAACGTTGTCATAGCAACTTGTGACAAAGGTAAAATATTATGTACCTAACCATACCTAATGGAAATATTAATTATGTATCTTCGTTATTTAAAATGAAGTAAATTTCTGAGGAGTACATATGATTGTCGTTTACTGATGGTTTCTGGTATGTATTTTATTTAGTATACAGAGTGTATTCATAAAGATGAAATAAGAAACCAAAAATATGCGCACGGGCGGGACTTGAACCAGCAACCTTTTGGCAAACCGGGTCAAACGCTCTTACCAATTGAGCTACCGTGCTGTCAGTCCGACCCTGCGAAATTTGTGGTCTCTTATGATAACGTCAATTGCGTGACGCTTAGCGCCATCTAGCCGTCTGTTTATGAAACAGATGGCCCAAGCAGTTATTCTTTACAGAATAAATTCAATTTGGAAATTGATGACGCTTCGCTATCTAATGCTTTAGAATGTTTTTAACACTCACAGTGTCATATTTTTATATTCATAAAGATGAAATAAGAAACCAAAAATATGCGCACGGGCGGGACTTGAACCAGCAACCTTTTGGCAAACCGGGCCAAACGCTCTTACCAATTGAGCTACCGTGCTGTCATTCCGACCCTGCGAAATTTGTGGTCTCTTATGATAACGTCAATTGCGTGACGCTTAGCGCCATCTAGCCGTCTGTTTATGAAACAGATGGCCCAAGCAGTTATTCTTTACAGAATAAATTCAATTTGGAAATTGATGACGCTTCGCTATCTAATGCTTTAGAATGTTTTTAACACTCACAGTGTCATATTTTTATATTCATAAAGATGAAATAAGAAACCAAAAATATGCGCACGGGCGGGACTTGAACCAGCAACCTTTTGGCAAACCGGGCCAAACGCTTTTACCAATTGAGCTACCGTGCTGTCAGTCCGACCCTGCGAAATTTGTGGTCTCGATAACGTCAATTGCGTGACGCTTAGCGCCATCTAGCCGTCTGTTTATGAAACAGACGGCCCAAGCAGTTATTCTTTACAGAATAAATTCAATTTGGAAATTGATGACGCTTCGCTATCTAATGCTTTAGAATGTTTTTAACACTCACAGTGTCATATTTTTATATTCATAAAGATGAAATAAGAAACCAAAAATATGCGCACGGGCGGGACTTGAACCAGCAACCTTTTGGCAAACCGGGCCAAACGCTCTTACCAATTGAGCTACCGTGCTGTCAGTCCGACCCTGCGAAATTTGTGGTCTCTTATGATAACGTCAATTGCGTGACGCTTAGCGCCATCTAGCCGTCTGTTTATGAAACAGATGGCCCAAGCAGTTATTCTTTACAGAATAAATTCAATTTGGAAATTGATGACGCTTCGCTATCTAATGCTTTAGAATGTTTTTAACACTCACAGTGTCATATTTTTATATTCATAAAGATGAAATAAGAAACCAAAAATATGCGCACGGGCGGGACTTGAACCAGCAACCTTTTGGCAAACCGGGCCAAACGCTCTTACCAATTGAGCTACCGTGCTGTCAGTCCGACCCTGCGAAATTTGTGGTCTCTTATGATAACGTCAATTGCGTGACGCTTAGCGCCATCTAGCCGTCTGTTTATGAAACAGATGGCCCAAGCAGTTATTCTTTACAGAATAAATTCAATTTGGAAATTGATGACGCTTCGCTATCTAATGCTTTAGAATGTTTTTAACACTCACAGTGTCATATTTTTATATTCATAAAGATGAAATAAGAAACCAAAAATATGCGCACGGGCGGGACTTGAACCAGCAACCTTTTGGCAAACCGGGCCAAACGCTCTTACCAATTGAGCTACCGTGCTGTCAGTCCGACCCTGCGAAATTTGTGGTCTCTTATGATAACGTCAATTGCGTGACGCTTAGCGCCATCTAGCCGTCTGTTTATGAAACAGACGGCCCAAGCAGTTATTCTTTACAGAATAAATTCAATTTGGAAATTGATGACGCTTCGCTATCTAATGCTTTAGAATGTTTTTAACACTCACAGTGTCATATTTTTATATTCATAAAGATGAAATAAGAAACCAAAAATATGCGCACGGGCGGGACTTGAACCAGCAACCTTTTGGCAAACCGGGCCAAACGCTCTTACCAATTGAGCTACCGTGCTGTCAGTCCGACCCTGCGAAATTTGTGGTCTCTTATGATAACGTCAATTGCGTGACGCTTAGCGCCATCTAGCCGTCTGTTTATGAAACAGATGGCCCAAGCAGTTATTCTTTACAGAATAAATTCAATTTGGAAATTGATGACGCTTCGCTATCTAATGCTTTAGAATGTTTTTAACACTCACAGTGTCATATTTTTATATTCATAAAGATGAAATAAGAAACCAAAAATATGCGCACGGGCGGGACTTGAACCAGCAACCTTTTGGCAAACCGGGCCAAACGCTCTTACCAATTGAGCTACCGTGCTGTCAGTCCGACCCTGCGAAATTTGTGGTCTCTTATGATAACGTCAATTGCGTGACGCTTAGCGCCATCTAGCCGTCTGTTTATGAAACAGATGGCCCAAGCAGTTATTCTTTACAGAATAAATTCAATTTGGAAATTGATGACGCTTCGCTATCTAATGCTTTAGAATGTTTTTAACACTCACAGTGTCATATTTTTATATTCATAAAGATGAAATAAGAAACCAAAAATATGCGCACGGGCGGGACTTGAACCAGCAACCTTTTGGCAAACCGGGCCAAACGCTCTTACCAATTGAGCTACCGTGCTGTCAGTCCGACCCTGCGAAATTTGTGGTCTCTTATGATAACGTCAATTGCGTGACGCTTAGCGCCATCTAGCCGTCTGTTTATGAAACAGATGGCCCAAGCAGTTATTCTTTACAGAATAAATTCAATTTGGAAATTGATGACGCTTCGCTATCTAATGCTTTAGAATGTTTTTAACACTCACAGTGTCATATTTTTATATTCATAAAGATGAAATAAGAAACCAAAAATATGCGCACGGGCGGGACTTGAACCAGCAACCTTTTGGCAAACCGGGCCAAACGCTCTTACCAATTGAGCTACCGTGCTGTCAGTCCGACCCTGCGAAATTTGTGGTCTCTTATGATAACGTCAATTGCGTGACGCTTAGCGCCATCTAGCCGTCTGTTTATGAAACAGATGGCCCAAGCAGTTATTCTTTACAGAATAAATTCAATTTGGAAATTGATGACGCTTCGCTATCTAATGCTTTAGAATGTTTTTAACACTCACAGTGTCATATTTTTATATTCATAAAGATGAAATAAGAAACCAAAAATATGCGCACGGGCGGGACTTGAACCAGCAACCTTTTGGCAAACCGGGCCAAACGCTCTTACCAATTGAGCTACCGTGCTGTCAGTCCGACCCTGCGAAATTTGTGGTCTCTTATGATAACGTCAATTGCGTGACGCTTAGCGCCATCTAGCCGTCTGTTTATGAAACAGACGGCCCAAGCAGTTATTCTTTACAGAATAAATTCAATTTGGAAATTGATGACGCTTCGCTATCTAATGCTTTAGAATGTTTTTAACACTCACAGTGTCATATTTTTATATTCATAAAGATGAAATAAGAAACCAAAAATATGCGCACGGGCGGGACTTGAACCAGCAACCTTTTGGCAAACCGGGCCAAACGCTCTTACCAATTGAGCTACCGTGCTGTCAGTCCGACCCTGCGAAATTTGTGGTCTCATAAGATAACGTCAATTGCGTGACGCTTAGCGCCATCTAGCCGTCTGTTTATGAAACAGACGGCCCAAGCAGTTATTCTTTACAGAATAAATTCAATTTGGAAATTGATGACGCTTCGCTATCTAATGCTTTAGAATGTTTTTAACACTCACAGTGTCATATTTTTATATTCATAAAGATGAAATAAGAAACCAAAAATATGCGCACGGGCGGGACTTGAACCAGCAACCTTTTGGCAAACCGGGCCAAACGCTCTTACCAATTGAGCTACCGTGCTGTCAGTCCGACCCTGCGAAATTTGTGGTCTCTTATGATAACGTCAATTGCGTGACGCTTAGCGCCATCTAGCCGTCTGTTTATGAAACAGATGGCCCAAGCAGTTATTCTTTACAGAATAAATTCAATTTGGAAATTGATGACGCTTCGCTATCTAATGCTTTAGAATGTTTTTAACACTCACAGTGTCATATTTTTATATTCATAAAGATGAAATAAGAAACCAAAAATATGCGCACGGGCGGGACTTGAACCAGCAACCTTTTGGCAAACCGGGCCAAACGCTCTTACCAATTGAGCTACCGTGCTGTCAGTCCGACCCTGCGAAATTTGTGGTCTCTTATGATAACGTCAATTGCGTGACGCTTAGCGCCATCTAGCCGTCTGTTTATGAAACAGATGGCCCAAGCAGTTATTCTTTACAGAATAAATTCAATTTGGAAATTGATGACGCTTCGCTATCTAATGCTTTAGAATGTTTTTAACACTCACAGTGTCATATTTTTATATTCATAAAGATGAAATAAGAAACCAAAAATATGCGCACGGGCGGGACTTGAACCAGCAACCTTTTGGCAAACCGGGCCAAACGCTCTTACCAATTGAGCTACCGTGCTGTCAGTCCGACCCTGCGAAATTTGTGTTCTCTTATGATAACGTCAATTGCGTGACGCTTAGCGCCATCTAGCCGTCTGTTTATGAAACAGATGGCCCAAGCAGTTATTCTTTACAGAATAAATTCAATTTGGAAATTGATGACGCTTCGCTATCTAATGCTTTAGAATGTTTTTAACACTCACAGTGTCATATTTTTATATTCATAAAGATGAAATAAGAAACCAAAAATATGCGCACGGGCGGGACTTGAACCAGCAACCTTTTGGCAAACCGGGCCAAACGCTCTTACCAATTGAGCTACCGTGCTGTCAGTCCGACCCTGCGAAATTTGTGGTCTCTTATGATAACGTCAATTGCGTGACGCTTAGCGCCATCTAGCCGTCTGTTTATGAAACAGACGGCCCAAGCAGTTATTCTTTACAGAATAAATTCAATTTGGAAATTGATGACGCTTCGCTATCTAATGCTTTAGAATGTTTTTAACACTCACAGTGTCATATTTTTATATTCATAAAGATGAAATAAGAAACCAAAAATATGCGCACGGGCGGGACTTGAACCAGCAACCTTTTGGCAAACCGGGCCAAACGCTCTTACCAATTGAGCTACCGTGCTGTCAGTCCGACCCTGCGAAATTTGTGGTCTCTTATGATAACGTCAATTGCGTGACGCTTAGCGCCATCTAGCCGTCTGTTTATGAAACAGATGGCCCAAGCAGTTATTCTTTACAGAATAAATTCAATTTGGAAATTGATGACGCTTCGCTATCTAATGCTTTAGAATGTTTTTAACACTCACAGTGTCATATTTTTATATTCATAAAGATGAAATAAGAAACCAAAAATATGCGCACGGGCGGGACTTGAACCAGCAACCTTTTGGCAAACCGGGCCAAACGCTCTTACCAATTGAGCTACCGTGCTGTCAGTCCGACCCTGCGAAATTTGTGGTCTCTTATGATAACGTCAATTGCGTGACGCTTAGCGCCATCTAGCCGTCTGTTTATGAAACAGATGGCCCAAGCAGTTATTCTTTACAGAATAAATTCAATTTGGAAATTGATGACGCTTCGCTATCTAATGCTTTAGAATGTTTTTAACACTCACAGTGTCATATTTTTATATTCATAAAGATGAAATAAGAAACCAAAAATATGCGCACGGGCGGGACTTGAACCAGCAACCTTTTGGCAAACCGGGCCAAACGCTCTTACCAATTGAGCTACCGTGCTGTCAGTCCGACCCTGCGAAATTTGTGGTCTCTTATGATAACGTCAATTGCGTGACGCTTAGCGCCATCTAGCCGTCTGTTTATGAAACAGACGGCCCAAGCAGTTATTCTTTACAGAATAAATTCAATTTGGAAATTGATGACGCTTCGCTATCTAATGCTTTAGAATGTTTTTAACACTCACAGTGTCATATTTTTATATTCATAAAGATGAAATAAGAAACCAAAAATATGCGCACGGGCGGGACTTGAACCAGCAACCTTTTGCGTCACGCAATTGACGTTATCATAAGAGACCACAAATTTCGCAGGGTCGGACTGACAGCACGGTAGCTCAATTGGTAAGAGCGTTTGGCCCGGTTTGCCAAAAGGTTGCTGGTTCAAGTCCCGCCCGTGCGCATATTTTTGGTTTCTTATTTCATCTTTATGAATATAAAAATATGACACTGTGAGTGTTAAAAACATTCTAAAGCATTAGATAGCGAAGCGTCATCAATTTCCAAATTGAATTTATTCTGTAAAGAATAACTGCTTGGGCCGTCTGTTTCATAAACAGACGGCTAGATGGCGCTAAGCGTCACGCAATTGACGTTATCATAAGAGACCACAAATTTCGCAGGGTCGGACTGACAGCACGGTAGCTCAATTGGTAAGAGCGTTTGGCCCGGTTTGCCAAAAGGTTGCTGGTTCAAGTCCCGCCCGTGCGCATATTTTTGGTTTCTTATTTCATCTTTATGAATATAAAAATATGACACTGTGAGTGTTAAAAACATTCTAAAGCATTAGATAGCGAAGCGTCATCAATTTCCAAATTGAATTTATTCTGTAAAGAATAACTGCTTGGGCCATCTGTTTCATAAACAGACGGCTAGATGGCGCTAAGCGTCACGCAATTGACGTTATCATAAGAGACCACAAATTTCGCAGGGTCGGACTGACAGCACGGTAGCTCAATTGGTAAGAGCGTTTGGCCCGGTTTGCCAAAAGGTTGCTGGTTCAAGTCCCGCCCGTGCGCATATTTTTGGTTTCTTATTTCATCTTTATGAATATAAAAATATGACACTGTGAGTGTTAAAAACATTCTAAAGCATTAGATAGCGAAGCGTCATCAATTTCCAAATTGAATTTATTCTGTAAAGAATAACTGCTTGGGCCATCTGTTTCATAAACAGACGGCTAGATGGCGCTAAGCGTCACGCAATTGACGTTATCATAAGAGACCACAAATTTCGCAGGGTCGGACTGACAGCACGGTAGCTCAATTGGTAAGAGCGTTTGGCCCGGTTTGCCAAAAGGTTGCTGGTTCAAGTCCCGCCCGTGCGCATATTTTTGGTTTCTTATTTCATCTTTATGAATATAAAAATATGACACTGTGAGTGTTAAAAACATTCTAAAGCATTAGATAGCGAAGCGTCATCAATTTCCAAATTGAATTTATTCTGTAAAGAATAACTGCTTGGGCCATCTGTTTCATAAACAGACGGCTAGATGGCGCTAAGCGTCACGCAATTGACGTTATCATAAGAGACCACAAATTTCGCAGGGTCGGACTGACAGCACGGTAGCTCAATTGGTAAGAGCGTTTGGCCCGGTTTGCCAAAAGGTTGCTGGTTCAAGTCCCGCCCGTGCGCATATTTTTGGTTTCTTATTTCATCTTTATGAATATAAAAATATGACACTGTGAGTGTTAAAAACATTCTAAAGCATTAGATAGCGAAGCGTCATCAATTTCCAAATTGAATTTATTCTGTAAAGAATAACTGCTTGGGCCATCTGTTTCATAAACAGACGGCTAGATGGCGCTAAGCGTCACGCAATTGACGTTATCATAAGAGACCACAAATTTCGCAGGGTCGGACTGACAGCACGGTAGCTCAATTGGTAAGAGCGTTTGGCCCGGTTTGCCAAAAGGTTGCTGGTTCAAGTCCCGCCCGTGCGCATATTTTTGGTTTCTTATTTCATCTTTATGAATATAAAAATATGACACTGTGAGTGTTAAAAACATTCTAAAGCATTAGATAGCGAAGCGTCATCAATTTCCAAATTGAATTTATTCTGTAAAGAATAACTGCTTGGGCCATCTGTTTCATAAACAGACGGCTAGATGGCGCTAAGCGTCACGCAATTGACGTTATCATAAGAGACCACAAATTTCGCAGGGTCGGACTGACAGCACGGTAGCTCAATTGGTAAGAGCGTTTGGCCCGGTTTGCCAAAAGGTTGCTGGTTCAAGTCCCGCCCGTGCGCATATTTTTGGTTTCTTATTTCATCTTTATGAATATAAAAATATGACACTGTGAGTGTTAAAAACATTCTAAAGCATTATACAGAGTGTAGTTCTAGTTAATGTTTAGTTTACGAAAAAAAATCCTGATTTCAGAGCAACACAAAGTCTATTTCTTTTATACTTTATTTTATTTTATTTGTGAAACAATAAGGGTAACATTCTAAACATTGACAAAATAAAAACGAACTAGCATGACACCCTAAAATAGTTTTCACAACATGATTTACGTGCAGTAGTTTGAATTATAACTGTGGGAAAAAATTACACCTTAATATTTAAGGAGACTTCTTTTTATTTTATTTTTAATTAAATGTAAATCACTACAATACTAAAAGTAATTTCAGTCCATCGTAGTAAGATTATTTTTTCTAAGAATATCTAAATTAAGTATACGTATACGTTTCAAGGATACAGATGTGGCAAGTGTGGTGGGAAGTTTTTTTATCGATAATTATAAAATGCGAAATGTTAAATTCAGGTTTGCTTAAATGCTGTAGTATGGAATAAACTGCATAAAATACCAACACATATAATAGAAGAAACAAACCTTATAAAAACGTTCAAACGTTTCTGTTTGTAAGAATGTGCGCTTCATACAGTTAATAAGACAAGAGATAATCCCCTCATTGTGACGCCACAAAGGAAAGCTTCAGTAACAATGGTGAACTGCCATTATGGAACTAAAACGTCTTGATTCTAAGTGAAAAGTCTCACATAACAGCCTTAGTTTCTACAAGTCCGATTGCACTGTTGGAATACCACCATATTAAAAAAAAAGTAGGCCAAATAACGTCGTTGTGACATTTGCATTTATTTCTAAGATTACTAGTTTTTTTTAACCGACTTCAATTAGGAGGAGGTTTAAATTCGACTGTATATCATTACATAGTTTAAAACAAAGTCGCTTCCGCTGTCTGTATGTATGTATGCTTAAATCTTTAAGACTAAACAATGGATTTCGATGCGTTTTTTTTTTTAATCGAAAGAGTGATTCAGGAGGAAGGTTCGTATGTATAATACAATGCACCCGTGCGAAGCCGGGGTGGGTCGCTAATATATAGATTCTAATATATAAATTGTATATATGTTACCTCATATCAAAGTCATTAAAACCTATTTGAAAAAAAAACCTACTTCCTACTACACCCACTTTAGAGGGATTACCTTCTAGTTGGTCCTATTGTTGCCAAGTCGGGTTCTGATGATGGGAGCTTGAGGTATTCGAGGGAAACCTTAAAATTTTAATGCACGTTAAGTGGTTTTTACTAGTATCTTAAATATTGTCATGTTTTAATTTATTATAGTCACGATTATGTGAACCTGAACAGATGTTGGAACTCCTTAACTCTTAAGAGTTTAGTGATTATGACGCCAGAACTTATGTAAGGTACTTTGCAGCTTATTCAGGAACAGAATTAAAAGGTGCAACTCCCATCTCTTATAAATTACAAAAAGATGCAAATAAAGTTAACTGTTAAAATAAGTTAAAATCGATTTCAAAAAACGAAAACAAATATTTTTCCAAAAATGGAGTATTTTTAAGAGTTTATGCAAGACTTGCACTAATCTTGTAAAGCTTAATTTAAGTCACCTACTTAATTTAAGGGATGCCAGTGATCATCAGAGTGGGGCAACTTTCTACGATATTCATTCACTGCCACAAGTTCAGTAGTTAAAAATGTAAGTATTCATAGTTATATTTTGTATTCATAGACCCCTTACTCATTGCGACTTTTAAATTAGCATCGATGCAGTCGTGCGTTTTGAAAACGCGCTTCTGCATCGCGACTTACGCAATGAACAGATTTAATTTTGCCCGACGCATTCGCGCGTTAGCATTGATGCAGAAGGTCGACTGCATCGATGCTAATGCGCGTTAGTATCGATTTAGTCGCCAAAATTCAATACATAATTTGTCGATTTCTAGCTTCTGCATTGCGACTGTTTCGATGTTAACGCGCTAACATCGCGACTGTATTAATGCTAACTGCGTTACTTTTAGCATCGATGCGCTGCGTTAATTTTAGCAACTCATGCAGACATGCTGATGCTAACACGCGTTAGAATCGATACAGTCGCGATGCCGAAGCTGGAAATTGTCAAATTATGTACTGATCGATGCTAAATTAAATCTGTTACTTGCTTGAGTCACAATGTTGAAAGCCCTTTTTAAAACGCGCGACTGCATCGATGCTACAAGTCGCAGTGTGTAAGGGGTCTAAAGGTTGACATTTTGCGACTGCATCGATGATAACGCGCGTTAGCATCTCTGCTAATAGTCGCAGTGTGTAAAGGGTCATACATGTCAAATATTTCTATCGCAATTAATTGGCACCATTTATTATAAATACAGTGTTGTTTACACACTTATAAATTGCAGCGAAAACTAAACAAAATATTAAGTTTAAATATCCAATGCTGTTGTGCTACTCATAATTCCTAATGAACGCAAGAGTGTTCAAAAAGTTGGCAAAGAAGTCGGTCCAATCATAGTTAGGAAACTTTAAAAATACATGTAGTTTTGAAGTAAGATAACATCTCAATGATAATTTAGATTAAATTGGCTATAAACGGCACTCTGCCAACGTTGTGGGTCAAGGCCCAAATTACTAAGTAGGTATTTAGGTAGGGCTTTTGCCCTGCGGTAAGATTTAAACGGGGTGATAGAGAGTGTAACTTAGGTTAGAGGTAAGGTAAAGTTATTAAGCTAACGCACTGTAAAAATATTTGCTTAATAAAGATTCATAAATATGCAAATATTAAATCTTGAAGACGATTCTAAAATAAACAAGACGTCTAATTATATAAATGTTAATCGTTTGGTTCAAAGCGAATTTGAATCCGCTAATCGGAATCCCTTATTTAAAAGCAAATATTTAAAGAAATCTCCAAAAACGAGGATAAGAAAGCCCAAGGAATAAAAATGCTTGTTTTCAACTTTACGACATCCCTTTCCTTATCTTATTATAGCGATAGGTGCCGAATGAGCGATGATAGGAGGTAGGATTGCGCTTTCGTGTAAAAAATACGACTCTTCGTCTTTGTAAAGAGATATCTTTTATACGAAGCACATACCGTTATCTATAGGGTACGCGTATGTTTAGTTCGAGATGGCTTATTGCCTTTTATTGGGCAACGACCCGAAGTTTATTTGATTTTGTAGTACAAAACTTTATAAATCTAATAAGTAGTAAAATTGCAAACGCGATTGAGCTTCTAATGGAATGATTTAAAAAAGCTTTTAAATGCCATAACGGTCCATACATCTCTATACCTTTTAC
Source organism: Pyrausta purpuralis (assembly GCA_963924145.1). Lineage (NCBI taxonomy): Eukaryota > Metazoa > Arthropoda > Insecta > Lepidoptera > Crambidae > Pyrausta > Pyrausta purpuralis. The sequence goes on along the minus strand of OZ001643.1, from coordinate 19,634,454 downwards.
AATTGATTTACTAATTGAACTATCTGCATTTCAAAGCGGTTGACTTGTAGAGATTTTTTTTGGCATTAAGTCTGCCATAATATGGCAGACTTAATGCCAAAAAAAATCTCTATGTACCTACAATTTTATGTTGTGTGCATGAAGTTTTGAAATAAATAAATAAATATGATGGCATCCCCTACCAGTCACACAGTTGTTCGGTTGAGTTTAACAAATTTATACTAATATTATAAAGCTAAAGAGTTTGTTAGAACGCGTAATCTCAGGAACTACTGGACCGTTTTAAAAAAAAAAATGCTAGAGAGCTTACTTATCGAGAAAGGCTTTAAGCTTTAAAACATCACGCTGCGACGCGAGGGGAGGGAGCAAACTCAAAATCACTAGTTGATAGATGCAGTCACGATTCAGCATCGATGCAGTCATAGAATGTCAACCTTTGCACACTGAGCTACTTTTAGTATCGATGCATCGGGATACTAACGCGCGTTAACATTGATTCAGAACGACGTAACGTAAATTGACAAATTATGGACTGAATTTTAACGACTGCATAGATGCTAAATTAAATCTGTTCATTGAGTGAGTTACGATGCTGAAGTGCGTTTTCAAAACACACGACTGCATCGTTGCTAAAAGTCGCAGTGTGTAAGGGGTCTAAGACCCTTTACGGCGACTGAATCGATGTTATCGCAGGTTAGTATCGATGCAGTCGCCAATATATTTGTCAATGTCCAGCTTCTGGACGACCTCCGTGGTCGAGTGGCTAGCACGCTGGTTTCAAGCGTCGCCATCTCGTGAGGTTCCGGGTTCGATTCCCGGTCGGGTCAATGTAGAAAACGATCTTTTCTATATTGTCTCGGGTCTGGGTGTTGTGGTACCACCGTTGTGTCTGATTTCCATAATACAAAGGCATTGGCTACTTACTTTGGGATCAGAGCAATGTATGTGATTGGTGTCCAGTATTTATTTATTTATTTCTGCATCGCGACTGCATCGATGCTAAAAGTAGCGCAAGTATGTATTTAAAAAAAGTATTAGTAATAAATGTGCTTAATATGTTATTAAATCATTGCTATAACAGCGACTAAGTAAGTTGTTTTACTAAGTAAATGGGTATTAATAGCAGGACGCGTTCCGTGCATCGCACTAAGCTCACTTTAATATTATACATAATTGCCTGAACAGAATTAAAAGGTGCAACTCCCATCTCTTATAAATTACAAAAAGATGCAAATAAAGTTAACTGTTAAAATAAGTTAAAATCGATTTCAAAAAACGAAAACAAATATTTTTCCAAAAATGGAGTATTTTTAAGAGTTTATGCAAGACTTGCACTAATCTTGTAAAGCTTAATTTAAGTCACCTACTTAATTTAAGGGATGCCAGTGATCATCAGAGTGGGGCAACTTTCTACGATATTCATTCACTGCCACAAGTTCAGTAGTTAAAAATGTAAGTATTCATAGTTATATTTTGTATTCATAGACCCCTTACTCATTGCGACTTTTAAATTAGCATCGATGCAGTCGTGCGTTTTGAAAACGCGCTTCTGCATCGCGACTTACGCAATGAACAGATTTAATTTTGCCCGACGCATTCGCGCGTTAGCATTGATGCAGAAGGGCGACTGCATCGATGCTAATGCGCGTTAGTATCGATTTAGTCGCCAAAATTCAATACATAATTTGTCGATTTCTAGCTTCTGCATTGCGACTGTTTCGATGTTAACGCGCTAACATCGCGACTGTATTAATGCTAACTGCGTTACTTTTAGCATCGATGCGCTGCGTTAATTTTAGCAACTCATGCAGACATGCTGATGCTAACACGCGTTAGAATCGATACAGTCGCGATGCCGAAGCTGGAAATTGTCAAATTATGTACTGATCGATGCTAAATTAAATCTGTTACTTGCTTGAGTCACAATGTTGAAAGCCCTTTTTAAAACGCGCGACTGCATCGATGCTACAAGTCGCAGTGTGTAAGGGGTCTAAAGGTTGACATTTTGCGACTGCATCGATGATAACGCGCGTTAGCATCTCTGCTAATAGTCGCAGTGTGTAAAGGGTCATACATGTCAAATATTTCTATCGCAATTAATTGGCACCATTTATTATAAATACAGTGTTGTTTACACACTTATAAATTGCAGCGAAAACTAAACAAAATATTAAGTTTAAATATCCAATGCTGTTGTGCTACTCATAATTCCTAATGAACGCAAGAGTGTTCAAAAAGTTGGCAAAGAAGTCGGTCCAATCATAGTTAGGAAACTTTAAAAATACATGTAGTTTTGAAGTAAGATAACATCTCAATGATAATTTAGATTAAATTGGCTATAAACGGCACTCTGCCAACGTTGTGGGTCAAGGCCCAAATTACTAAGTAGGTATTTGGGTAGGGCTTTTGCCCTGCGGTGAGATATTAACGGGGTGATAGAGAGTTTAACTTAGGTTAAAGGTTGGGTAAAGTTATTAACCTAACGCACTGTAAAAATATTTGCTTCATAAAGACTCATCAATATACAAATATTAAATCTTGAAGACGATTCTAAAATAAACAAGACGTCTAATCATAAAATGTTAATCGTTTGGTTCAAAGCGAATTTGAATCCGCTAATCGGAATCCCTTATTTAAAAGCAAATATTTAAAGAAATCTCCAAAAACGAGGATAGGAAAGCCCAAGGAATAAAAATGCTTGTTTTCAACTTTACGACATCCCTTTCCTTATCTTATTATAGCGATAGGTGCCGAATGAGCGATGATAGGAGGTAGGATTGCGCTTTCGTGTAAAAAATACGACTCTTCGTCTTTGTAAAGAGATATCTTTTATATGAAGCACATACCGTCATCTATCGGGTATGCGTATGTTTGGTTCGAGATGGCTTATTGCCTTTTATTGGTCAACGACCCGAAGTTTATTTGATTTTTAACCGACTTCAAAACAGGAGGAGGTTATCAATTCGACTGTATGTTTTTTTATTTATTTATTTTTTTGTATGTATGTTACCTCATATCTCAGTCGTTTTTCGACCGAATCGAAAAAAATTTTCACCTCCTTAGAGGGTGTACCTTCTGGTTAGTCCCATTTTTTCCATTTTGGGATCTGATGATGGAATCTTGGTGTAATTGAGGGAAACCCTTAAATTTAAAAGGCACGTATAGTGTTTCTTTACTGGAATCTTAATGTTGACGTGTTGTTACGTCTGATAGTCAATATCTTGTGGGGCTGAGCTGATGGTGGAACTCCTTAACGCTTAGGAGTTCAGTAATTTTAATGACGGAACTTATGATAGGTAATTTGTAGCTTCTTAAAAAAAAGAATCATAAGGTGAAACTCCCCCTCCCCCCTCTTATGTAATCACTAAAAATGAAGAAATAAAATAAACTTTAAAAAAGTAAAAACCGACTTCAAAACCAAAATGCACTAAAAAGTCTTAAATAAACTCTTCACCATTGGAAGGAAAGGAATCCGTTTTAGGCAAACAATTTATTTTTGGAGTCGGTGCCATCACTTTGACCATCAAGCATCAACTATCACAGCCCTTTAGTGCATTTTGGTTTTGAAGTGGGTTTTTACTTTTTTAAAGTTTATTTTATAGTACAAAATCTAATTTATAAATCGTATAAGTATTAAAAATCGCAAACGTGATTGAGCTTCTAATAAAATGATTTAAAAAAGCTTTTTAATTGCCATAACGGTCCATACATCTCTATACCTTTTACAATTGATTTACTAATTGAACTATCTGCATTTCAAAGCGGTTGACATGTAAAGAATACCACTTATGTATATATATTTTTCTTTGTCCTTACCTATGGTTGACTGGTAGAGTATGCTTTTGGCATTAAGTCCGCCATATGTACCTACAATTTTATGTTGTGTGCATAAAGTTTTTAAATAAATAAATAAATATAACGGCATCCCCTACCAGTCACACAGTTGTTCGGTTGAGTTTAACAAATTTATACTAATATTATAAAGCTGAAGAATTTGTTTGAACGCGTAATCTCAGGAACTACTGGACCGTTTTTTTAAAAAAAAGCTAGAGAGCTTACTTATCGAGAGAGGCTTTAAGCTATAAAACATCACGCTGCGACGCGACGGGAGGGAGCAAACTCAAAATCACTAGTTGATAGATGCAGTCACGATTCAGCATCGATGCAGTCATAAAATGTCAACCTTTGCACACTAAGCTACTTTTAGTATCGATGCATCGGGATGCTAACGCGCGTTAACATCGATTCAGAATGACGTAATGTAAATTGACAAATTATGTACTGAATTTTAACGACTGCATAGGTGCTAAATTAAATCTGTTCATTGAGTGAGTTACGATGCTGAAGTGCGTTTTCAAAACACACGACTGCATCGCTGCTAAAAGACGCAGTGTGAAGGGGTCTAAGGCGGCCCTTTACGGCGACTGAATCGATGTTATCGCAGGTTAGTATCGATGAAGTCGCCATTATATTTGTCAATGTCCAGCTTCTGGACGACCTCCGTGGTCGAGTGGCTAGCACGATGGTTTCAAGCGTCGCCATCTCGTGAGGTTCCGGGTTCGATTCCCGGTCGGGTCAATGTAGAAAACGATCTTTTCTATATTGTCTCGGGTCTGGGTGTTATGATACCACCGTTGGGTCTGATTTCCATAATACAAGGGCATTGGCTACTTACTTTGGGATCAGAGCAATGTATGTGATTGGTGTCCAATATTTATTTATTTATTTCTGCATCGCGATTGCATCGATGCAAGTATGTATTGTAAAAAAGTGAATATAAAATAAATGTGCTTAAAATGTAATTAAATCATTGCCATAACGGCGACTAAGTAAGTTGTTTTACTAAGTAAATGGGTATTAATATCAGGACGCGTTCCGTGCATCGCACTAAGCTTAATTTAATATTATACATAATTGCCTTTGCCTGAACAGTAATTGCTTGTGCACTATTTTACAACAAAATGCTCTTTTACTATTATGGTTGGACTGATTGTTGTTTAAGTATTATTTTTTTTACATAATCGTATACCAAAGGTGAAAAATAATAGTCGTCTTGTGGATTTTTAAACTAATTGTTCAAATGCCATTCAAACGAAACTTTACCTATATGTACTTATCAAATTAACTCTTAATGAAATAATTATTCAGTTATTTGGTTTTGATTGAATTATTAAAAATATTGGACACCAATCACATACATTGCTTTAATCCCAAAGCAAGTAGCTAATGCACTTGTGTTATAGAAATCAGAAACAACTATGGTACCACAACACCCAGATCCGAGATAATGTAAAAACATCTGATGTAGACATTGACCCTACCGATAATCGAACCCGAGACCTCAGTGCGGGAAGGCCTTGAAACACCCAGCGTGCTTAGCCATTACACCACGGAGGCCGAAAATAGATAAAAAAATAGCTTGCGTAGTTAAAAAAAGCAACAAACTTCATGTTCCATCTGTTTTGTCAAAAATAATCTTTAAAAGTAATCGTACCTGATCGTTCCCTACGTGTATTTCCAACATTTGTGCCACCAACTTTTTGGAAAAATATACTCGAAATTATTTTATCTCCCGTACTTTCAATTTGTAAATAGTGAATTGAGTAAAATTGATATGTATAATATTTTTTTAAATAATGCTAGAAAAAGTGTATTCAGTAAGTATTTGTGCAGCCAAATGTTCCACGGGGCAATAAGTAGGCATTAGTGTTACTTGTGAGCTTCTTATTAAAATATTTTGTTTTTACGAATAGTCACAGTCAGGGATGTTACCTAACTCGGATGAACGAGTATCACTTTTTTAAATAGACCTTTTTGCGATTCGACAGCTCATCTCACAATTCTGTTATATTTTTAGATTATTTTGTAATAAGTTTTAAAGACTTTTTGTGTCAAAACCAAAAAAATGAATGATAGCTTTTTGATTACAAAATGTTTTAAGTGACCGCATGCGGTTTCATACAAAACAATGGGACGACTTTTTGTAAGGTATAATAGTGAAATTCTATCATACAATGTATTTAATGTTCATTTACATGTAATTTTTATGGTCCAACACATGATTTCCTAATAATTTGTGTTCAATGCTACACATTTTATGTTTGTTCTATATTTGAATGATTGTTGGTAAGTGCTGATTTGTCGATGGTGAAACAAAACCTTATAATCTTGTTTTCGATTTTTAGTTTTCTGTATCTATGTTGGTTAGTGACTCTTAATCTTGTTTTTGATATAAAGTTTTTTTTGTATCTATTTTAGATTAAGGGCCGATTTCAGATAAAACTTATCCGACTGAGACTTGATTTTTCCAAAGTCAGATAAGGAATATTCGTCGGATAAAATATAATACGCCTAACTTGTATACATTACCTATTTGTCAACATTTTTTTTTTCAAATGTCATTTAAAATCTGTCGTTTTATACTTATTCTGATGGGTAAGTCTTATTTAACGTTAGTGAAATCGGCTTTTATTAGTTTAAAAACGACCGATCGTAAAATGACATTTATTAAATCATTGCTGATAAGTAGGTGACGTTTTCGAATTAGGCGTATAGTATTTTATTCGACGAATATTCCTTATTTGACATTGGAAAAATCTGGCCTTAATAAATTAATTTAATCAATGTAAATGAGTTAATCAGTAAATAATTCGTGAGCTCAACTCTTTCAAATATTTTGTTAAGTTACATTTAAGTATTGCCAAAGTTTTGCGAAAGCCCTGCCATGTGACTGGCTGCAATGCTGTAATGCATAATCGATAACGATCAGAATAGCGATTGTATGTAAGTACACATACGGTCGAGGTATATCGCGACTATCCAAAATCTCTCGCGTCCTCTATTGTTTCAAGCGACGCACGTTTGTGTCGTGTGCAAGCGATTTTCGTTGATAAGTGGTTAGAAAAAAGAGGCCATCCTATTGTGAACAGAGTCCACGTAATTGTAAGACGCTTTAGCAGGTTCATTACGTAGATGCACTATCAAGCGCGTAAGCGCTTACTTGAGCATTCAAAATATTTCCATCATGGACAATTGCAATTAGATAGCAATTACATTATGTAATATCTCAGCCGAGATTGGCAATACGTTGCCTTGACATGAACAGTAAGGACCACTCCACAAGCAAAACTGTGTGCTTTGAAATCTTTCAATGTGAATGGCTAAGAACAGAAATTGTATTCTGATAGTTTATAGCCTGTTTTATTAACCGACTTCAAAAAAGGAGGAGGTTATCAATTCGACTGTATGTTTTTTTTTGTATGTATGTTACCTCATATCTCAGTCGTTTGTCGACCGAATCGAAAAATTTTTTTCACGTCGACAAAATGTTGACGTGTTGTTACGTCAGATAGTCAACATCTTGTGGAGCTGAGCTGATGGTGGAACTCCTTAACGCTTAGGAGTTCAGTAATTATAATGACGGAACTTATGATAGGTAATTTGTAGTTTCTTAAAAAAAAGATTTATAAGGTGCACCTCCCCCCCCCCCCCCTTTTAAGTAATCACTAAAAATGAAGAAATAAAATAAACTTTTAAAAAAAGTAAAAACCGACTTCAAAACCAAAATGCACTAAAAAGTCCTTAATAAACTCTTCACCATTGAAAAGAAAGGAATCCGTTTTAGGCATACAATTTCTTTTTGGAGTCGGTGCCATCACTTTGACCATCAAGCATCAACTATCACAGCATCGACTCCAAAAAGAAATTGTTTGCCTAAAACGGATTCCATTCTTTTCAATAGTGAAGAGTTTATTTAAGACTTTTTAGTGCATTTTGGTTTTGAAGTCGGTTTTTACTTTTTTTTTTAAGTTTTTTCTGCAGTGATGTCTATTGAAATCTCATGCTTAAATCAGAGTTAAGTAGTTATTTTTATGCCAAGATAGAGATACACTTTTTCTACATCGTTTTATCGTCAATAGTCTTACCAAGAATAAAAGATATTAACGGGGTGATAGAGAGTTTAACTTAGGTTAAAGGTTGGGTAAAGTTATTAAGATAACGCACTGTAAAAATATTTGCTACATAAAGACTCATCAATATACAAATATAAAATCTTGAAGACGATTCTAAAATAAACAAGACGTCTAATCATATAAATGTTAATCGTTTGGTTCAAAGCGAATTTGAATCCGCTAATCGAAATCCCTTATTTAAAAGCAAATATTTAATGAAATCTCCAAAGACGAGGATAGGAAAGCTTAACCACGCCCACGGAATAAAAATGCTTGTTTTCAAGTTTACGACATCCCTTTCCTTATCTTATCATAGCGATAGGTGCCGAATGAGCGATGATAGGAGGTATGATTGCGCTTTCGTGTAAAAAATACAACTCTTCGTCATTGCAAAGAGATATCTTTTATACGAAGCACATACCGTTATCTAAAGGGTACGCGTATGTTTAGTTCGAGATGGCTTATTGCCTTTTATTGGGCAACGACCCGAATTTTATTTGATTTTATAGTACAAAATCTAATTTATAAATCGTATAAGTAGTAAAAATCGCAAACGCGATTGAGCTTCTAATAAAATGATTTAAAAAAGCTTTTTAAATGCCATAACGGTCCATACATCTCTATACCTTTTACAATTGATTTTCTAATTGAACTACCTGCATTTCAAAGCGGTGGACTTGTAAAGAATACCATTTATGTATATATATTTTTCTTTGTCCTGACCTATGGTTGACTGGTAGAGAATGCTTTTGGCATTAAGTCCGCCATATGTATCTACAATTTTATGTTGTGTGCATGAAGTTTTTTAATAAATAAATAAATATGATGGCATCCCCTACCAGTCACACAGTTGTTCGGTTGAGTTTAACAAATTTATACTCATATTATAAAGCTAAAGTGTTTGTTTGAACGCGTAATTTCAGGAACTACGGGACCGTTTTGAAAAAAAATAAAGTTAGAGAGCTTACTTATCGAGAAAGGCTAAGCTATAAAACACCACGCTGCAATGCGAGGGGAGGGAGCAATCTCAAAATCACTAGTTGATAGATGCAGTCACGATTCAGCATTCGATGCAGTCTTAAAATGTCAACCTTTGCACACTAAGCTACTTTTAGTATCGATGCATCGGGATGCTAACGCGCGTTTACATCGATTCAGAATGACGTAATGTAAATTGACAAATTATGTACTGAATTTTAACGACTGCATAGATGCTAAAAGTAGCGCAAGTATGTATTGGAAAAAAAAATATTAGTAATAAATGTGCTTAATATGTTATTAAATCATTGCTATAACGGCGACTAAGTAAGTTGTTTTACTAAGTAAATGTGTATTAATAGCAGGACGCGTTCCGTGCATCGCACTAAGCTTACTTTAATATTATACATAATTGCCTTTGCCTGAACAGTTATTGCTTGTGCACTATTTTACAACAAAATGCTCTTTTACTATTATGATCGGAATGATTATTGTTGAAGTAGTTAGGACTATTTTTAGATATTCGTATACCAAAGGTGAAAAATAATAGTCGTCTTATGGATTTTAAAACTAATTGTTGAGTATCAAATGCCATTCAAACGAAACTTTACCTATAGGTACCCATATTTTAACACTTAACGAAATAATTATTCAGTTATTTGGTTTTTATTGAATTAATAAAAATATTGGACACCATTCACATACATTGCTTTAATCCCAAAGCAAGTAGCTAATGCACTTGTATTATAGAAATCAGAAACAACTATGGTACCACAACACCCAGATCCGAGATAATGTAAAAACATCTGATGTAGACATTGACCCTACCGATAACCGAACCCAAGACCTCAGTGCGGGAAGGCCTTTAAACACCCAGCGTGCCACTACACCACGGAGGCCGAAAATAGATAAAAAAATAGCTTGCGTAGTTAAAAAAAGCAACAAACTTCATATTCCATCTGTTTTGTCAAAAATAATCTTTAAAAGTAATCGTACCTGATCGTTCCCTACGTGTATTTCCAACATTTGTGCCACCAACTTTTTGGGAAAAATATACTCGAAATTATTTTATCTCCCGTACTTTCAATTTGTAAATAGTGAATTGAGTAAAATTGATGTGTATAATATTTTTTTAAATAATATTAGAAAAAGTGTATTCAGTAAGTATTTGTGCAGCCAAATGTTCCACGGGGCAATAAGTAGTTAGTGTAACTTGTGAGCTTCTTATTAAAATATTTTGTTTTTACGAATAGTCACAGTCAGGGATGTTACCTAACTCGCATGAACGAGTTACATTTTTTAAATAGACCTTTTTGCGATTCGACAGCTCATCTCACAATTCTGTTATATTTTTAGATTATTTTGTAATTAGTTTTAAAGACTTTTTGTGTCAAACCAAAAAAAATGAATGATAGCTTTTTGGTTACGAAATGTTTTAAGCCAAAAAGGTTATGGAAAAGTTTGAAGGGCTCAATACTACCCGATAAAAAGATGCCTGCAGACTTGCCACCCTATTTCACTGATCCTGACCTCATTAACGCACACTTTCTGGATGCACCTGGCTGTGGAAATGTCTCAATTTCACAACTTCACTTAACTGTAATGCTGTAATGCATAACCGATAACGATAGGAATAGCGATTATACACTCTATGTTCCGTCGGGGTATATCGTGACTATCCAAAATCTCTCGCGTCGTCCTTTGTTTCAAGCGACGCACGTTTTTGTGTCGTGTGCAAGCGATTTTCGTTGATAAGTGGTTAGAAAAAAACCCGTCCTACTCTGAACAGAGTCCACGTAGTAATTGTAAGACGCTTTAGCAGGTTCATTACGTAGATGCACTATCAAGCGTGTAAGCGCTTACTTGAGCATTCAAAATATTTCCATCATGGACAATTGCAATTAGACAGCAATTACATTATGTAATATCCCAGCCGAGATTGGCAATACGTTGCGTGTACACAAAACCTAGCCTTGACATGAACAGTAAGGACCACTCCACAAGCAAAACTGTGTGCTTTGAAATCTTTCAATGTGTATTCTGACAGTTTATAGCCTGTTTTATTTCTGCAGTGATGTCTTTTGAAATCTCATGCTTGAATCAGAGTTAAGTAGTTATTTTTATGCCAAGGTAGAGATACACTTTTTCTACATCGTTTTATCGTCAATAGTCTTACCAAGAATAAGTCTCAGTTTCTTCGTACAAAATACTACTCGTAACAAAAACATAGAAATTAAGTGAATACCAGCATTTTATATATTTAATACATGATTAATATCTTTAATAGTGGTGTTTTGAAGAACTGAAGGTTTGATGTAGTGTAATTTGGGCTTCGATGTGTAACTTCCTAGAAAAGTTGCTAAGAATTGATTTGAGAAAGGACTGTTAAAATTATGTTAATAATAGAAATTCGGAATTATTATCAAATTCATCTGGAACTAAAGGAAATATTAGGTTTTAATAATATCCAATGGTGTTGTGCTACTCGTAACTCCTAATGAACGCAAGAGTGTTTAAAAGTTGGCAAAGAAGTCGGTCCAAGAGTTCCGGTTAAGAAACTTTAAAAATACATGTAGTTTTGAAGTAAGATAACATCTCAATGATAATTTAGATTAAATTGGCTATAAACGGCACTCTGCCAACGTTGTGGGTCAAGGCCCAAATTACTAAGTAGGTATTTGGGTAGGGCTTTTGCCCTGCGGTGAGATATTAACGGGGTGATAGAGAGTGTAACTTAGGTTTTAAAGGTTGGGTAAAGTTATTAAGCTAACGCAGTATAAAAATATTTGCTTAATAAAGATTCATAAATATACAAATATAAAATCTGGAAGACGATTCTAAAATAAACAAGACGTCTAATCATATAAATGTTAATCGTTTGGTTCAAAGCGAATTTGAATCCGCTAATCGGAATCCCTTATTTAAAAGCAAATATTTAAAGAAATCTCCAAAAACGAGGATAGGAAAGCTTAACCACGCCCACGGAATAAAAATGCTTGTTTTCAAATTTACGACATCCCTTTCCTTATCTTATTATAGCGATAGGTGCCGAATGAGCGATGATAGGAGGTAGGATTGCGCTTTCGTGTAAAAAATACGACTCTTCGTCTTTGTAAAGAGATATATTTTATACGAAGCACATACCGTCATCTATCGGGTATGCGTATGTTTAGTTCGAGATGGCTTATTGCCTTTTATTGGGCAACGACCCGAAGTTTATTTGATTTTATAGTACAAAATCTAATTTATAAATCGTATAAGTAGTAAAAATCGCAAACGTGATTGAGCTTCTAATAAAATGATTTAAAAAAGCTTTTTAAATGCCATAACGGTCCATACATCTCTATACCTTTTACAATTGATTTACTAACTGAACTATTTGCATTTCAAAGCGGTTGACTTGTAAAGAATACCACTTATGTATGTATATTTTTCTTGATCCTGACCTATGGTTGACTGGTAGAGAATGCTTTTGGCTTTAAGTCCGCCATATGTACGTACAATTTTATGTTGTGTGCATGAAGTTTTTAAATAAATATGATGGCATCCCCTACCAGTCACACAGTTGTTCGGTTGAGTTTAACAAATTTATACTAATATTATAAAGCTAAAGAGTTTGTTTGAACGCGTAATCTCAGGAACTACTGGACCGTTTTTTAAAAAAAAAAACTAGAGAGCTTACTTATCGAGAAAGGCTTTAAGCTATAAAACATCACGCTGCGACGCGAGGGGAGGGAGCAAACTCAAAATCAATAGTTGATAGATGCAGTCACGATGAAGCATCGATGCAGTCTTAAAATGTCAACCTTTGCACACTAAGCTACTTTTAGTATCGATGCATCGGGATGCTAACGCGCGTTAACATCGATTCAGAACGACGTAATGTAAATTGACAAATTATGTACTGAATTTTAACGACTGCATAGATGCTCAATTAAATCTGTTCATTGAGAGAGTCACGATGCTGAAGCGCGTTTTCAAAACACACGACTGCATCGCTGCTAAAAGTCGCAGTGTGTAAGGGGTCTAAGACCCTTTACGGCGACTCCATCGATGCTAACGCGGGTTAGTATACAGTACATAATTTGTCAATGTCCAGCTTCTGGTCAACCTCCGTGGTTGGAGGTCGTACGCTGGTTTCAAGCGTCGCCATCTCGTGAGGTTCCGGGTTCGATTCCCGGTCGGGTCAATGTAGAAAACGATATTTTCTATATTGTCTCGGGTTTGGGTGTTGTGGTACCACCGTTGTGTCTGATTTCCATAATACAAGGGCATTGGCTACTTACTTTGGGATCAGAGCAATGTATGTGATTGGTGTCCAATATTTATTTATTTATTTCTGCATCGCGACTGCATCGATGCAAGTATGTATTGTAAAAAAGTGAATATAAAATAAATGTGCTTAATATGTAATTAAATCATTGCCATAACGGCGACTAAGTAAGTTGTTTTACTAAGTAAATGGGTATTAATTGCAGGACGCGTTCCGTGCATCGCACTAAGCTCACTTTAATATTATACATAATTGCCTTTGCCTGAACAGTTATTGCTTGTGCACTATTTTACAACAAAATGCTCTTTTACTATTATGGTTGGAATGATTGTTGTTAAGTATTCTTTTAAATATTCGTATACCAAAGGTGAGAAATAATAGTCGTCTTATGGGTTTTTAAACTAATTGTTTAGTATCAAATGCCATTCAAACGAAACTTTACCTATATGTACCCATCAAATGAACTCATAATGAACTAATTATTCAGTTATTTGGTTTTGATTGAATTAGTAAAAATATTGGACACCAATCACATACATTGCTTTAATCCCAAAGCAAGTAGCTAATGCACTTGTGTTATAGAAATCAGAAACAACTATGGTACCACAACACCCAGATCCGAGATAATGTAAAAACATCTGATGTAGACATTGACCCTACCGATAATCGAACCCGAGACCTCAGTGCGGGAAGGCCTTGAAACAGCCAGCGTGCTTAGCCACTACACCACGGAGGCCGAAAATAGATAAAAATTTAGCTTGCGTAGTTAAAAAAAGCAACAAACTTCATGTTCCATCTGTTTTGTCAAAAATAATATTTAAAAGTAATCGTACCTGATCGTTCCCTACGTGTATTTCCAACATTTGTGCCACCAACTTTTTGGAAAAAATATACTCAAAATTATTTTATCTCCCGTACTTTCAATTTGTAAATAGTGAATTGAGTAAAATTGATATGTATAATATTTTTTAAAATAATTTTAGAAAAAGTATATTCAGTAAGTATTTAAGCAGCCAAATGTTCCACGGGGCAATAAGAAGGCATTAGTGTTACTTGTGAGCTTCTTATTATAATATTTTGTTTTTAAGAATAGTCACAGTCAGGGATGTAACCTAACTCGCATGAACGAGTATCATTTTTTTAAATAGACCTTTTTGCGATTCGACAGCTCATCTCACAATTCTGTTATATTTTTTGATTATTTTGTAATTAGTTTTAAAGACTTTTTGTGTCAAAACCAAAAAAAAAATGATAGCTTTTTGATTACGAAATGTTTTAAGTGACCGCATGCGGGTTCATACAAAACAATGGGACGACTTTTTGTAAGGTATAATAGTGAAATTCTATCATACAATGTATTTAATGTTCATTTACATGTATTTTTTACGGTCCAACACATAATTTCCTAATAATTTGTGTTCAATGCTACACATTTTATGTTTGTTCTATATTTGAATGATTGTTGGTAAGTGCTGATTTGTCGATGGTGAAACAAAACCTTATAATCTTGTTTTCGATTTTTAGTTTTCTGTATCTATGTTGGTTAGTGACTCTTAATCTTGTTTTTGATATGAAGTTTTTTTTGTATCTATTTTAGATTAAGGGCCGATTTCAGATAAAACTTATCCGACTGAGACTTGATTTTTCCAACGTCAGATAAGAAATATTCGTAGGATAAAATATAATACGCCTAACTTGTATACATTACATATTTGTCAACATATTTTTTTTCAAATGTCATTTAAAATCGGTCGTTTTATACTTATTCTGATGGGTAAGTCTTATTTAACGTTAGTGAAATCGGCTTTTATTAGTTTAAAAACGACCGATCGTAAAATGACATTTATTAAATCATTGCTGACAAGTAGGTGACGTTTTCGAATTAGGCGTATAGCATTTTATTCGACGAATATTCCTTATCTGACATTGGAAAAATCTGGCCTTAATAAATTAATTGAATCAATGTAAATGAGTTATTCAGTAAATAATTCGTGAGCTCAACTCTTTCAAATATTTTGTGAAGTTACATTTAAGTATTGCCAAAGTTTTGCGAAAGCCCTGCCATGTGACTGGCTGCAATGCTGTAATGCATAACCGATAACGATCAGAATAGCGATTGTATGTAAGTACACTTACGGTCGAGGTATATCGCGACTATCCAAAATCTCTCGCGTCGTCCATTGTTTCAAGCGACGCACGTTTGTGTCGTGTGCAAGCGATTTTCGTTGATAAGTGGTTAGAAAAAAGAGGCCATCCTACTGTGAACAGAGTCCACGTAATTGTAAGACGCTTTAGCAGGTTCATTACGTAGATGCACTATCAAGCGTGTAAGCGCTTACTTGAGCATTCAAAATATTTCCATCATGGACAATTGCAATTAGATAGCAATTACATTATGTAATATCACAGCCGAGATTGGCAATACGTTGCGTGTACACAAAACCTAGCCTTGACATGAACAGTAAGGACCACTCCACAAGCAAAACTTTGTGCTTTGAAATCTTTCAATGTGAATGGCTAAGAACAGAAATTGTATTCTGACAGTTTATAGCCTGTTTTATTTCTGCAGTGATGTCTATTGAAATCTCATGCTTGAATCAGAGTTAAGTAGTTATTTTTATGCCAAGATAGAGATACACTTTTTCTACATCGTTTTATCGTCAATAGTCTTACCAAGAATAAGTCTCAGTTTCTTCGTACAAAATACTACTCGTAACAAAAACATAGAAATTAAGTGAATACCAGTATTTTTATATATTTAATACATGATTAATATCTTTAATAGTGGTGTTTTGAAGAACTGAAGGTTTGATGTAGTGTAATTTGGGCTTCGATGTGTAACTTCCTAGAAAAGTTGCTAAGAATTGATTTGAGAAAGGTTAAAATTATGTTAATAATAGAAATTCGGAATTATTATCAAATTCATCTGGAACTAAAGGAAATATTAAGTTTTAATAATATCCAATGGTGTTGTGCTACTCGTAACTCCTAATGAACGCAAGAGTGTTTAAAAGTTGGCAAAGAAGTCGGTCCAAGAGTTCCGGTTAAGAAACTTTAAAAATACATGTTGTTTTGAAGTAAGATAACATCTCAATGATAATTTAGATTAAATTGGCTATAAACGGCACTCTGCCAACGTTGTGGGTCAAGGCCCAAATTACTAAGTAGGTATTTGGGTAGGGCTTTTGCCCTGCGGTGAGATATTAACGGGGTGATAGAGAGTGTAACTTAGGTTTTAAAGGTTGGGTAAAGTTATTAAGCTAACGCAGTATAAAAATATTTGCTTAATAAAGATTCATAAATATGCAAATATTAAATCTTGAAGACGATTCTAAAATAAACAAGACGTCTAATCATATAAATGTTAATCGTTTGGTTCAAAGCGAATTTGAATCCGCTAATCGGAATCCCTTATTTAAAAGCAAATATTTAAAGAAATCTCCAAAAACGAGGATAGGAAAGCCCAAGGAATAAAAATGCTTGTTTTCAAGTTTACGACATCCCTTTCCTTATCTTATTATAGCGATAGGTGCCGAATGAGCGATGATAGGAGGTAGGATTGCGCTTTCGTGTAAAAAATACGACTCTTCGTCTTTGTAAAGAGATATCTTTTATACGAAGCACATACCGTTATCTATAGGGTACGCGTATGTTTAGTTCGAGATGGCTTATTGCCTTTTATTGGGCAACGACCCGAAGTTTATTTGATTTTATAGTACAAAATCTTATTTATAAATCGTATAAGTAGTGAAAATCGCAAACGCGATTGAGGTTCTAATAAAATGATTTAAAAAAGCTTTTTAAATGCCATAACGGTCCATACATCTCTATACCTTTTACAATTGATTTACTACTTGAACTATCCGCATTTCAAAGCGGTTGACTTGTAAAGAATACCACTTATGTATGGTTCTCCCTTGTTTTGTCGAACAACGTTTGATATAATTTCACTTCACAAATATTTAAAACATCTAATTTCATTTGATATAATTATTCGATTCCTATAATATTTATTTTATCTAATTTTGATTGACATAATTGTTCATGTAATATAATATCATTTCATCGAATTTTCACTTTGCCTAATATCACATGACATAATGTTTGCTTGGCCTAATGAGTGCTTAATCTAATTTTTATTTAACCGAAACTTTTTAACTGAACTTAAATAATAACAAATGGGGATGACATCAACAAAGGGAAATTCTGGCGCTCGGCGGCCGCTGCCGCGGCACGCTCGCTTCGCTCGCTCGCCTTCGCGCGTTGTCGGATCACTGTTCTAACCTAACCTAACCTAGATGACACCAACAGAGGGGAGTTCTGGTGCTCGGTGGCGCTCCTTTTTTGTGATAAAATGAAAAAAAATATTAAAGCTTTATTTTACTCAAGTTGCCCTATATGCTCTCTTTAAAATAATACTGTTAAAAACTTATAATTCAAAAAAAAACAATATAGGCGAACTGATCATTATACTAAATAAAAGTTTGTAAAATGATAATTATACAAAATAAGATTAGATAAAACAAAAATTAGATGAAATGATTATTAGGTCGAATGATGATTATTCCTCTTAAATGTTAGCACAAACGTTGTTATATCAAACAAATATTATCTGTTATAAAAATTATGTTAAACAAAATTATGTTAAACAACCATTATGTTAAGAGTGATTAGTAAAAGTGAAATTATATCAAACGTTTTTCGACAAAACAAGGGAGAACCCTTATGTATATATATTTTTCTTTGTCCTGACCTATGGTTGACTGGTAGAGAATGCTTTTGGCATTAAGTCCGCCATATGTACCTACAATTTCATGTTGTGTGCATGAAGTTTTTAAATAAATAAATAAATATGATGGCATCCCCTACCAGTCACACAGTTGTTCGGTTGAGTTTAACAAATTTATATTTATACTAATATTATAAAGCTAAAGAGTTTGTTTGAGCGCGAAATCTCAGGAACTACTGGACCGTTTTGAAAAAAAATATATGCTAGAGAGCTTACTTATCGAGAAAGGCTTTAAGCTATACAAAATCACGCTGCGACGCGAGGGGAGGGAGCAAACTCAAAATCACTAGTTGATAGATGCAGTCACGATTCAGCATCAATGCAGTGTTAAAATGTCAACCTTTGCACACTAAGCTACTTTTAGTATCGATGCATCGGGATGCTAACGCGCGTTAACATCGATTTAGAACTACGTAATGTAAATTGACAAATTATGTTCTGAATTTTAACGACTGCATAGATGCTAAATTAAATCTGTTCATTGAGTGAGTTACGATGCTGAAGTGCGTTTTCAAAACACACGACTGCATCGCTGCTAAAAGTCACAGTGTGTAAGGGGTCTAAGACCCTTTACGGCGACTGAATCGATGTTATCGCAGGTTAGTAGCGATGCAGTCGCCAATATATTTGTCAATGTCCAGCTTCTGGACGACCTCCGTGGTCGAGTAGCTAGCACGCTGGTTTCAAGCGTCGCCATCTCGTGAGGTTCCGGGTTCGATTCCCGGTCGGGTCAATGTAGAAAACGATCTTTTCTATATTGTCCCGGGTCTGGGTGTTGTGGTACCACCGTTGTGTCTGATTTCCATAATACAAGGGCATTGGCTACTTACTTTGGGATCAGAGCAATGTATGTGATTGGTGTTTAATATTTATTTATTTATTTCTGCATCGCGACTGCATCGATGCAAGTATGTATTGTAAAAAAGTGAATATAAAATAAATGTGCTTAATATGTAATTAAATCATTGCCATAAAGGCGACTAAGTAAGTTGTTTTACTAAGTAAATGGGTATTAATATCAGGACGCGTTCCGTGCATCGCACTAAGCTTAATTTAATATTATTCATAATTGCCTTTGCCTGAACAGTTATTGCTTGAGTGCACTATTTTACAACAAAATGTTCTTTTACTATTATGGTTGGAATGATTGTTGTTTAAGTATTTTACATATTCGTATACCAAAGGTGAAAAATAATAGTCGTCTTGTGGATTTTTAAACTAATTGCTGAGTATCAAATGCCATTCAAACGAAACTTTACCTTTATGTACCCATCAAATTAACTCTTCATGAAATAATTATTCAGTTATTTGGTTTTGATTGAATTAGTAAAAATATTGGACACCAATCACATACATTGCTTTAATCCCAAAGCAAGTAGCTAATGCACTTGTGTTATAGAAATCAGAAACAACTATGGTACCACAACACCCAGATCCGAGATAATGTAAAAACATCTGATGTAGACATTGACCCTACCGATAATCGAACCCGAGACCTCAGTGCGGGAACGCCTTGAAACACCCAGCGTGCTAAGCCACTACACCACGGAGGCCGAAAATAGTTAAAAATTAGCTTGCGTAATGCTTGAGAATGTTTTTAACACTCACAGTGTCATAAATATGAAACAAGAAACCAAAAATTTGCGCATGGGCGGGACCCGAACCAGCAAACTTTTGGCAGAATTTTTTTCCCGACCCTGCGAAATTTGTGGTTTCTTATGAAAACTGACTGACGGCACGGTAGCTCAATTGGTAAGAGCGTTTGGCCCGGTCTGCCAAAAGGTTGCTGGTTCGGGTCCCGCCCGTGCGCAAATTTTTGGTTTCTTGTTTCATCTTTAGCTTGCGTGGTTAAAAAAAGAAACAAACTTCATGTTCCATCTGTTTTGTCAAAAATAATCTTTAAAAGTAATTTCCGTCTACCTGCTCGCTCCCTACATGTATTTCCAACATTTGAGCCAGCAACTTTTTGGAAAAAAATACTCGAAATTGTGTTATCTCCCGTACTTTCAATTTGTAAATAGTAAATTGAGTAAAATTGATATGTATAATAAATCTTTAAATAATGTAAGAAAAAGTGTATTAAGTAAGTATTTGTGCAGCCAACTGTTCCACGGGGCAATAAGTAGGCATTATTGTGAACTTCTTACTAAAATGTTTTGTTTTTACAGTCACAGGGATGTTCCCCAACTCGCATAAACAATTTTTTTCAAAAAACCTATTTGCGATTCGACAGCTCATCTCGCAAGGTAAATGTAAATCACATATCGCACTTTTTCGCGCACACGTTGTCTATAATATTTTTAAGATTATTACGTTATTAGTTATAAAGACTATTTGTGTCTATAAAAAAATATATATGAATGATTTACTAAAAATACTTTTTGTTTACAAAATGTTTTGAGTGACCGCATGCGGTTTCATACAAAACAATGGGACTTTTTGTAAGGTATAATACTGAAATTCTGTCATACAATTTAATGCCCATTTACATGTAATTGTTGCGGTCCGCCCCATAATTTCCTAATAATTTGTGTTCAATACTTCACATTTAATGTTTGTTTCATATTTGAATTATTGTTGGTTAGTGCTGATTTGTCGATGGTGAAACAAAACCTTATAATCTTGTTTTCGATTTTTAGTTTTCTGTATCTATTTTGGTTAGTGACCCTTAATCTTGTTTTTGATTTGAAGATTTTTTCTGTATCTATTTCAGATTAAAGGCCGATTCCAGATAAAACTTATCCGGCTGAGGCTTGATTTTGCCAACGTCAGATAAGGAATATTCGTCGGATAAAATATAATACGCCTAATTTATAAACAGGTAATGTTTTTGACAACATTTAATTTTGCAAATGTCATTTAAAATCGGTCGTTTTATACTTATTCTGATGGGTAAGTCCTATTTAACGTTAGTGAAATCGGCTTTTATTAGTTTAAAAACGACCGACCGTAAAATGACATCTATTAAATCATTGCTGACAAGTAGGTGATGTTTTCGAATTAGGCGTATTGTATTTTATTAGACGAGTATTCTTTATCTGACATTGGAAAAATCTGGCCGTAATAAATTAATTAAAGCAATGTAAATGCGTTATTCAGTAAATAATTCGTGAGCTCAACTCTTTCAAAGGTTTTGTTTAGTTACATTTAAGTATTGCCAAAGTTTTGCGAAAGCCCTGCCATGTGACTGGCTGTAATGCGGTAATGCATAACCGATAACGATCAGAATAGCGATTGTATTATTTTAGATTGTAATATTGATTGTAAGTACACTGTGTACGGTCGAGGTCTATCGCGACTATCCAAAATCTCTCGCGTCGTCCATTGTTTCAAGCGACTCGACTAAACTCTTCACCATTGAAAGGAAAGGAACCCGTTTTAGGCAAACAATTTCTTTTTGGAGTCAGTGCTGTGATAGTTGATGCTTGATGGTCAAAGTGATGGCACCGACTCCAAAAATAAATTGTTTGCCTAAAACGGGTTCCCTTCCTTTCAATGGTGAAGAGTGAAGAGTTAGTTAAGACTTTTTAGTGCATTTTGGTTTTGAAGTCGGTTTTTACTTTTTTTTAAGTTTATTTTATTTCTTCATTTTTAGTGATTACATAAGAGGGGGGGGGGGGGGGAGTTGCACCTTATGATTCAATTTTTAAAGAAGCTACAAATTACCTATCATAAGTTCCGTCATTATAATAACTGAACTCCTAAGCGTTAAGGAGTTCCACCATCAGCTCAGCCCCACAAGATGTTGACTATCAGACGTAACAACACGTCAACGTTAAGATTCTAGTTAAGAAACACTATACGTGGCTTTAAAATTTTAGGGTTTCCCTCGATTACACCAAGATTCCATCATCAGATCCCAAAATGGGACCAACTAGAAGGTACACCCTCTAAGTAGGTGAAAATTTTTTTCGATTCGGTTGACAAACGACTGAGATATGAGTAACATACATACAAAAAAAAAAAAAAACATATAGTCGAATTGATAACCTCCTCCTTTTTTGAAGTCGGTTAAAAAGGGGCCATCCTACTGTGAACAGAGTCCACGTAATTGTAAAACGCTTTAGCAGGTTAGTTAAGTAGATGCACTATCAAGCGTGTAAGCGCTTACATGAGCATCCAAAATATTTCCTTCATGGACAATTGCAATTAGATAGCAATTACATTATGTATTATCTCAGCCGAGATTGGCAATACGTTGCGTGTACACAAAACCTTGCCATGACATGAACAGTAAGGACCACTCCACAAGCAAAACTGTGTGCTTTGAAATCTTTTAATGTGAATGGCTAAGAACAGAAATTGTATTGTGACAGTTTATAGCCTGTTTTATTTCTTCAGTGATGTCTATTGAAATCTCATGCTTGAATCAGAGTTAAGTAATTATTTTTATGCCAAGATAGAGATACACTTTTTCTACATCGTTTTATCGTCAATAGTCTTACCAAGAATAAGTCTCAGTTGCTTCGTACAACATACTACTCGTAAAAAAATTAACATAGAAATTACGTGAATACCAGCATTTTATATATACATGAAAAGATATTAATAGTGTTGTTTTGGGGAACTGAAGGTTTGATGTAGTGTAATTTGGGCTTCGTAGAAAAGTTGCTAAGAAGTGATTTAGATAGGTCTGTTAAAGTTATGTTAATAATAGAAATTCTAAATTATTGTCAAATTCATCTGGGAGCCTGGCGATAATCATTCCATTTTAAAGTAATTTTAATGGTCTCTGGCATTGTTAACATTTATATTACGTGTAAAGTGAATATTTATTTGGTTTGCCTGGGTTTCTTGCGTTCATAATATACTAACCTATGTAACTCAAAAGTAATTAAGCTTTATCAATGGAAGAGTTAACAATATCTGTTCATAAATTTTGAAAATATGTCTCTGTGAATTATTATTTTTTAGATCTTTTCATAGCACTTACATACTTATACCAAAAAAATAGAATATATGCATAAATTGCAATAACCATTTATGACTTATATTTACACCACACATATGTTTGACGGACAATACCTAAAGCCTATCAACATCTTTTACACATGCAGACGGTACCAAAGGGGTAATTCTGTAAGCGCAATTGGTTCCGTATACAGGACGTTGGATCAAACCCGCCCGCGGGCACCACAAATCATGCCGCAAAAACCTGTTGTACGTAATTCCGGGCTCGATTCCACCGAATACTCAAGATAGCAGAGTTTACAAATTGCTCTCGACCTTAAATGGCCATATTTTATCCGCTTATTTACGGGCCTACACCTCTGCGATGTGGGATGAATATTTATTTTTCAAATATGCATGTTTTTTATTTTGATTTGTTACTCAATTATAAGTAAGCGTTATTAATTCATCAGGAGACCATAAATAAACATATTTAAACTTGAATATAAAGAGACAACACGTTGCAATTTCATCCCTTCCTACCAACTACCCACTACATACGTGGGGCACTAAAAAATAGTTCTACAGGTACATATTTTTTTATTAAATATTTACTAAGTACTCTCCACCAGCCCCTGTGCCCCTGTATACATGCGTCTGAATCAGTTTTAAAAACACTTTCTCCAGTCCACCGCAGACCGCATCTTCCGGCGTCGAAAATTGTATCCCTTTGAGCTGATTTTTTATTTTCGGAAATAAAACGAAGTTACACGGTGTTAGATCAGGGCTGTAAGGAGGGTGACCTAGGAGTTTTGAGCGCGGTGTGTGCAGGCGCATTGGGTGAAGCAGTAATCCGCGGAGCCGTGTTTGGTGGCTTGTTGCTCTCAACAGAGAAAACTTCAGGTAAACATTTGGTAGTATACCATTTGGCGTTGATGCTTCTTTGATCTCGTTAGGGAATCCACACCAAGTGGCCATTCAAATTAAAAAAGGTGGCGAATTAATTGTTCCCCCCGCTCCGAGATCGCTTCACTATGGTAGGCGTTGGTTCGTTTAGAAACACCCAAACTGTCGACATGCGCTTGGTTTCTGGATCGTATTGATAAATCCAGGACTCATCACCTGTAACGATGTCATAAACACGCCGAGACGAGCCTGCTTCAAACTTCTTCAGCATATCACGGCACTATTCCACCCGGGTCGGCTTCTGAGCGTCGGTGAGGTAGTGCGGTAACCAGCGTGATACTATCTTCCTCACGCGAAGATTTCCGTATAGAATCTCGTGAACGCTTCCTAATTCAATCTTCAATATGTGCTAAATCTCTTGATATGTAATTCGCCTATTTTCTTGAATTAAATTTTTCACTGCAAGCACGTTTTCCTCCGTAATAGCCGTCATAGGGCGACCACTTCGTTCTACATCCTCCAAGATTGGTCGACAGCGCTTGAATTCGTTATACCAACGATACACGGTAACATTGGAGGGGCCTTCGTTTATAAATGCCATTCAAAGTATATTGGACGATTCTTCCGGTTTCAGGCGACACTTGAAATCGTAAAAAAACATATCTTTAAAATGTTCCCGGCGCAGATTCATATTTTTAGACAGACACGATACTTTAAATTGGCTTGCTATAAATGTAGAGGGAAACTTTGTAAATAGAACGCACCCTTTTTTCACCTATTTTCACCTATTTTATATTTTCGAATAAGATTCTAACCAGCCAGTCTCCCATATAAAAAAAACAATACTTTCTCGCCTGGTATTACAGTGCTGATTTTATTTGTGTTCATACATCAGAGCAGCACATAGGCTATAATTGATTAATTTATTTATTTTCCGAGATTCTAAATTAAGGTGGGTAAAGTCGTCGGGAACCTCTATTAAAAATACAATTCATATAAGATTAGGACCATACGATTACAATCATTCATTCTTTTAAACAAAAGCAAGCTGAGAGCACTGATAAATATTTTGTCGTTAAATTGTTGAAATGTTGCACTAAGTAAGTTTTCTTTAGGTTCTCATTTTCTTGATTTCAAATTCCATCTCAACGCTCCTTACAAATAGTAATATAAAAATATTACCGTACCAACAAAGTTTCAAAAAAGTTGTAAAACTTGTTACAATTTTTTCATTTGCGTCCACTTCTTTGAAAATACTGCGAAGGTAAAGATTACAGGGGTTGCGAGAACATTGCTGAAAACAAAAAATTAAACTTAATGGTTGACAGAGCAATCTCGCAATATTGATGAGGTAAAGCAACCTTGCAAAACTGCGTCTTCTAAAAATCGATTTACTGATGTAAATTGGTCGACTGTCAAGCGTATGCTCAATATTTATCCACTTCAAAAAAATATTATTTTGACGTAATTAAACGTAGAGCATTTGTTTTAAATATAGCTTAACACGTATCTTTGTCTGTAGGTATAGAGTTTCACAATACATGTTTGCATTATTTCAACAAATGACGACATGTATATTTGTCGGAATAAAGCTGCTTACACACGAGGCGTAAGGAGCAGCTTAAGCGTTTTATCTCGGGCTTACTGTACATGTATCCGTCCTAATTTGCGTGACTTCACGTAACATGATTGAACATTGTTTGTCGAAACTCGTGAGACGTTTTTTAAATACCTACTTAATGCGAGCTTCTTACAACTAACTTTATTCAGCAAACTTTAACCCAATAAACGGAAGTGCTGAAATATTAAGGTTTCTCATGAGTATATTTATTCACAAAAACATCACGATGTGAAATGTTTTCTCTGTAAACTTTTTGGGGTATTATAATGTTTCTATCAATATAGTACAAATAGAAACATACTAAATGCTATTTCACAATGCTTTAATACGTTCTTATTAGCGTTATTTGTCCACTGCTTCATACGAATTCACGTTCCATATTTTAATTATTCGTTAATTACTGCTAATTTGTCAATGGTGAAACAGAACCTATACTTTCCTTTCGAATATTTAATATTTTTTACAGATAAAACTCAAGATGTGTAGGTTATAAAAATCCCAGCATTTCACTCATTATCACACCTCAATACGCTTAATCGAATCTGTGTTGGCCTTTTGGTATTCAGTGTTTAAAGCCACGTTTTCATTTGTAAACCCTTTTCCGTTTGTTCCGGTGCGCTGTTTTAATTTCCATTGTTTGGTGGCAAATGCCTCGTGCAGGTACGCAGACTACACACCTCCAGTCACGCCTACGTTTTATTCTCTGTACGTTCTTTGATAGATATCAGCCCAAAATACACTTCCACCTAGTTAGTCAACGGCGAATCAAGAATTTCGAAGGAACAAGTTAATTCTTAGGAATACATTCAGATGAAATGTTAAGAAGGTAATATGGAAATCTGTATTATTTACAGTCGGTTTTAATTAGCCAATTGTAAATAAAAAGTGCTGGGCCCCAATTTTGGAATCATTTGCGACAATACGGTGTGTGATTAATGTCCGATTTTCCAATGGAATTAAGTATTAACAACTCGGAATTGATTCGAAAAAAGATAACTGATTTTTGTGAGTACAAACGTATATATTTCGCGCAATTTTCATTGAATTTTATTCGTTTTCAAACGAAATTACGCACGCATCATATTGAAGCAAGTGATTGTAAAGTAGTCGAGCCCAGCCACCCAGCTCAAGTTGTCTGGATGGTCGGAGTAATAGTCATGGATTAACAGGTACATAGTTCGAACGCTGTTGCAATATAAGTTTAGTCAGTTATCGATGTAAGAACTGTGTTTAAAAAGCTCTAATGTGCGCATAGTAGTTAGGTACATTGAATGCTTGTTTCTCCTTTCTACTTGCTCTACACACGGGTTATCGTATCGCAGTCACTTTTAAGTTTCCTACGTAATAATGACAAATTTACCATCTCATTTCAATTAGTTATATTTTATAATGCATGTTTTCATAGAAATCATATTGCAATTAAATCGAAGTCACGATAATAACTAAGACCAAACGCAATCTTATCGTAATAATCGTACTAAGCATTGAATTCTTTTTAATTTAATTCTACTTAAAAACGAAAAGGTCAATGACAAGCAACTTTAAGAATTCGATCAGAAAACATCATAATCACTTTTGTGTAACTTACAAACAACAATAAAAGCATTTTGTCCATCGCTCCGAACTTACAAAAGGGCTGTTGTAAATACGCTTGATTTCTGACGTGACTTTTTAAAAATTTGCAAAAGCAGCCTTTATTTAAAGAACGCCCGTAAAAATTGCAGCGCACGATGACTTTGCCTTTTAGTTTTTTGTTCAAATTGCAATTAGTGAAGAGTTTGCGAATCCTCGGCGTCGTGTCAGAGATTGATGACAATGGAAATTTTATACATCGTTAGTCATGACCGCGTTAGGTGAGCTCGCTGTTTTTTCAGTAATCCCATCTCTGTAGTACCGGCACTTATTTGTCATGAGCTTGGCAAGGTTAACCCCCGTAAGCTACTCAATTACCTCAATATTTATAACTGCGCGCCCCTGTTTTTTAACTTCGTTAACGCCGTGATTTTCCTTGTTATACCAATTTATCACCCTTGTGTTGTCCACACATAACGTTACCGGGGTAAGCTACGTAAGAAATTTATGTAACGTTCAGCGACGGTCATTTTCCTTTGTAAATATATAGATTTAGTTTGTCGTTGTGTTAATGAAGAATTTAAATTAACTTTTGAGTAGTATTTAACAGCAAATCAAAAAATATGATAGAATTTTTTTTTTCAGAAATAAATCCGAATCCTAATAAAAAATACTAATTGCATAGCAAAACAGATACCTCAAAATATTTAAATCTTAGCAAAAAAATATATTTGTAGCGCACTGCTATTTATTTAAAACAGAAGCTTTTTATGAACGCCTATCTAATATTAAATAGCGCATAGTATCTATTACATCTTTTTTTCTCCGCATTTTTATCGTACACTGCAGTTTATCTAGAGCCCGGCTACGTATTCGATAGTAAACTATCAACTTATGGTTTAAAGTCGTTACCATTTGTTTGATAGCCTACTGAGTATTTTTTTAAAAAACTGTGCTTTGAATAGAAAATACCTAAACAAGTGGACGATTCAAGTATTTTTTGTTCAAAACACGTAGAATCGTATATTCAACCAGTGTTAATAACTTCTAGGAGTGTCAGTATTAGGTATTTACGCTCGGGAAAATTTGCTGTACAATCAGTATATTTGATTCATTTTTTTACAAAAATATTACACTGATGATGTACTCGTATGTTTTCGTTTGTTTTTGAAGATTAGTTTTGTAGAGCAATTGTTTATTTGGTGTGAAATAATTTGTTTCAGGTAAAATTTGATAAAATGATGAATATAAATTGAAGGGCGATAAGTTATTATATTTGCATTTAATAATATCTCTTAACTTTTAGGAAAGGCCCAGATAACTATACTTTTTATGATTCAACTTTTTGTTAGTGTAAATAGCCGAAATACCAACAGGCTTAAATTTAATAATTCAGTCCAACAACTTGCCGTAGGGCTAACGGTATCGCCCACGCATTTCATATTCAGTCGACACCTGATCGTATTAATGTTCCACTAATAACCGACAAATTTCATCGCCACAGCGATGAATAACGAAAATGGAAAGCGATTATTCATCCGCGATATCCAAAACAATGGGACCGGAAAAAATACCTATTCGATTGGCTGTTACAATCAATTTTTATCCTGTTGCTATTATTGAGCTGGATTGTGGGGTGAGCTCATTCGTTTGTGTTTATCAGTGGGAGCCGATAACCCTTATTCCGCTTGGTGTGACGCAACGCAGAGATTAAAAGCTTACATGGTGGCGCGATGCTGGATAAGCTGTGGATCCGATATGAGTCCGAGTGACGGGCTACTCTCGGCTGTCAGTATCAGCAGTACGTGTTGTTTTGGCCTGACGAGTGTTAGTAACTCGTTTGACGATCATGCTTAAATGGCTTCGTGTATTTTAACAATAGTTTGTTCTGACCATCAACTGAAAGAGTCCGTAGACTAAATAATAATAATGTTTTTTGAGTACCTTTTTACATAAATATTGTTTTCTAATGGTGTGTGAGATACTCTTTTGATCGACTATTCTAAAACAACATTTCTGAAAACTTTGTTTGCTGAATCTTCTTAGATAAACGTGAATATCGTACGCGTAATCCAAACGCATCAGACTGTGTAAATATTTTCAATAATCTCGCCGTCTGTTTTTTCTAATGTCAAATGTGAAATGGTGCGATTAAGTTTTGAGAGCATCATCAATATGCAGAAAGATCCAGATTGACAGTTTGTAAATCGGCACCAGTCGGCAGCATCTGAAACAAATCCTTTTAATAGAGAATGAAAACAGAGGCGTAAATCTTGGTTGCTCGACTGGTTGACACGCTGTTACAGGCAGTTAATCCCCTGATCCGGGTCGTGGTCCTGGCTTCGGATTCCGCCTCTTCTATTCTTGCTTTAAATCGCTTTATATTAGTCGTGTCTTGCGATGCGTCTTTGTTTAGCACTGAATTTAGAACATGAGTTTATTTTGAATTAATAATACCAACCGGCATGTTTAATCGGCTTCTAGTCTTGTTTTGCAGTTGGCAGTTTCAATGATTTAGTTTGCTATTTAACCTACCAATTACTCGCTTTTTGTAACGAATAGGTGAAGTAGTAACATAGGTAACCACCGTGCAAAATCTAATGAATGCTGTACTTTTTACCCAACTGTGCCAGAAGGAGGGTTATGTTTTCGAGCGTATGTATGTATGTATGTACATTTCTTTGGCACGCCCTACAGCCTAAACTGCTGAACGGATCTTAACATATGAGGAGTCATTAAATTTAAATAATAAAGGCTATATACGTTTTTAAATGGTAACCAATAATGAAGAGAAAGAGGGAGAAGGGATGTATTTTTCATATCATATGAGCATATCGATCATCATTTGATACTCATATAGCAATATGAGTATCAAATGAAAGCTAACAATAAGGACATTACAAATATATATATTTATATTAGATATTATATTTGTCGGAGATTATAGTGTAGCGGTACATTAATTATTTTATTTAAGTGGCAGCACCACGACAATATAGTCTGTGACGTAAGTCTAGAGTGACCTGTCATTGTCAATGTCAACGTAAACGTCAAAGATGTATCTGTCAGTAGTGCGTTTGATCGAGTAGCTCTCTTGCTCTCGAGACAGCGCCTGCTCCGGACGTGCGCACTGATCGATAGAGGACGATATGGCGGACTCTAACGACGAACCTGCGGACTCAAATTCGATTGAATCTGCGACATCTTATATATAAAATTCTCGTGACACAATGTTCGTTCCCGTACTCCTCCGAAACAGCTTTACCGATTCTTACCAAATTTTATATGCGTATTCAGTAGGTCTGAGAATCGACTACTATCTATTTTTCATATCCCTAAGTGATAAGCGTTTTTCCCCCCTTAATTATTTTTTTAATTTTTGAACGAAATTTTTTGTATTTATTTTTTTATAATGTGGCATTAAAAAATACATACAACCCTAATTTTTTACTTTTTTATCACTAACCCCTATTTTTTTATAGCCACTTTGTAATTTAATCATTTTTCATCCCGCTCGATAACTGATCAATTGTAGTATTTTTCTTAACTTTGAAAATTACGAGGCTGGACGAGACGGGGCCGGGGCGGGACAGTGCTAGAGGCAGGCTAGGGTCCGCTAGTATTCATATAAAACAATACAATGTTAAAAAGCATCGTCTCGCCCAACGACGAATAAAAGGTTTGTAGCAAATCTACCCACCCGGCACGGGAACAGCACCAACCAAGCGTCAACCATACGTTACCCTAACCTAACCATGCGTTAGCATCGTTACAGTCACGATGCAGAAGCTACAAATTGACAATTATGTACTAAATTTCGGCGACTACATCGATGCTAACGTGCGTTAGCATAGCGACTGCATAACTGCTAAAAGTCGCAGGTGTCTAATGGGTCTTATTACAGTTCTTCTTGTGAATTACAGCGTGTTTGACAGATAGTCGTCAACTAGCGTTACAATGCATGCGCTGCTGGTCGAGAGTGGGTCCCGAGTTGGTCTCGATCCTAGGTGGTGACGTTACGAAGTTGATAGATTCCGAGGTGGTGACGTGACGAAGTTGATAGATGTGCGTTGAAGTATGGAGTTTCTCCGACCTTAAGTCGCAAATAAGAGCGTTGTCTACCAAAATAATAAACCCAAATGTCACTTATGATGAGCGTTACATTTTAAAACTTTGAATAGTTAAAAAACTAATGGTTACTAAAGTGCACTGAAAAGGAAAAAACGAGTCAAAGGTTGTGGGTGTCCTATGTGTATGTTTTTGGATTCTTCATTAATCTTATAAAAACAAATAAG
This sequence comes from Pyrausta purpuralis, assembly GCA_963924145.1. Taxonomy (NCBI): domain Eukaryota; kingdom Metazoa; phylum Arthropoda; class Insecta; order Lepidoptera; family Crambidae; genus Pyrausta; species Pyrausta purpuralis. Next base: position 19,603,178 of record OZ001643.1, on the reverse strand, counting down.
TAGGTAGGTACATATTATCATGAAATACTGTAGGTATAAAAAAAGTATGTATAATAATCTATACTAATATTATAAAGCTGAAGAGTTTGTTTGTTTGTTTGTTTGAACGCGCTAATCTCAAAAACTACTGGCCCGATTTGAAAAAATATTTTTATGTTGGATAGTCCATTTATCGAGGAAGGCTTTAAGCTATATAACATAAAGATACGTCTCACAAGACCACAGCAGCAATGAAAAATGTTGCGAAAACGGGAGAAAGATATTCCTTTTGAGAGCTTCCGCTGCGTACGCTGCGGAAACCGCTTAAGTTACACAAAAATCATGTATGACAAGATTGTTTAGCATTAAGAGTTCTATAATAAAGTCCGCGACAGCATAAGTTTATCTTTTATGGTTGACTTACTACAACCTTTTTTATATTAATAAATTTGTAAAAAAATAATACATCATTTTTAGAGGTGTATTATACACACAGGTATTTATTCTTATCAAAATAAATACATTCATCATCACGAGCATTTCATTTAGAATAAAGTTGCCCTTTATATCATTTGATTCCAATAAATATCTTAGGAGCTATCACAGTTTTAACATAACTCCGCACCAAAATAATGTTCGCAGCTTAAGTACAACGTGTGCTTGCGCTAATTATATTATAAAGCTGAGTTTGTTGGTTTGAACGCGCTTATCTCAGGAACTGCTGAACCGATTTGAAAAAATATTTCTGTGTTACATAGCTTATTTACTGAGAAAGGCTTAAGGATATAAAACTTCACGCTGCGACGGGAGGGGGAGGGAGCAAACTCAAAACGCGCGGACGAAGTCGCGGGGGACCGCTAGTAAATTAAATACTTTGTAGGTGCTGCAGGAGGGGACAAATGTTGTTTTCTTCAAGTATTGTTAAGTAACCTACTTGTTTTTATAATAATAATATGGAAACCAAAAACATGCACATAGGAAGTAGCCCGCAACTTTCGCCTTGCTTTTTTAATTTTCAGAGCAATTTTGTAAGCAGTTAAGTTTTAAATTTTATTAATAATTATTAAAAACTGACATATCTTTTTACTCAGTTTTTCAAAGTGATCATTTTCAAAATGATTTAACAGTTTTAATTGAATTATCAAACTTCTCCTAACCGCATTTTCAAATAATTATAACCGTTACTTAGTGCCTTTGTGGTGTCAATGGGAACTGATTTATTTCATCGTCTCGAAGCAAACAATGGTTAATTTATTGCTTGATATTGTCGCAGTCCAGGAATCCGCATAATGAGTTAAATCTGCTGTTCGGTTGCTGATAACGCGATTACGCACCTCGCAAAGTTTAATTTGAGATTATTCCAAGGATTCGAGCTCTAAGATCCTTTGAATACGTCTTTGTTACGATTATATATTACAATATCTTTCAAAAATATTTGCTTGTTTAGTAATAATGAATTCATTTAAAGCGAATAATAGCAAGATAAATTTGCCTTGTGTGTATCATAAGTTAGACTATTGTTTGAGCACGGACATTTAAAAAAAATAGAATTTGTTTCTTTTATATAGAAGACAAATATTTTAAGCTTTTTGGTCAGTTTTAAAGGCGGTTTCATGTTTTTAAAATACTTTTAGTTATTACACAGATCTCAAAAGCTACTTGGCAACGATTCTTACTTTTTCGCGTGATAATTCGATTGCCAATTTATTCGTTTTACCTAAAAATCAAGTTATAAACAAACATTACAAAACTACCCAATGGATGAAATCAAAATGCATAGATATCGTAAGAATAATAAGAAAGAATACTAAGAAATCTAGAACTTTTTTTCTTAGACAAAGAAAATTAGATCCGTGACCTTTTTTCGTATACAACTGCACGAGAATCTAACCAGCCCTCGATTCAGAACCATTTGCTAACAGATTCGGATACGATTCGATAACTCTCACTTATTAATAAAATTATAATAACGTGGATTTACCCGAAGCTACTATTTTATTTTGTTCTTTTATTATACTTTTTACTGAACGGACATGCTGACATCCCTTCAAACTACGAACAAGGAATTTAAAAATGAACTTCTCTTTATTAATAACAAACAAGAAAAATAACAAAATTAAGACATGCAACATACAAAATAACTTAATATCTAACTATTTAAAAACGAAACCATTTCCTTGCGGCAAGGAGGCTATGATGCTGGCTGCGTTGCCGTGTTGGTTAGCTATGCTGATCCTTTGAGCTAGGAACCAGCCAGCTTTATTATTGGCTGTTAAAGAATTTAATTTTAGCGCAAAATGAATAGAAAATTTACCCGAAACCCAAGCCAAATGGCTCATAGAACGTTCTGAATCGCCTTGCTGGACCGATACTTACACTGTGCCTTAAGTTGGACCTGAATGAACTAAAATGCAGGATGTCCTAAAATAGTACCGGGTATTTTTTTGTTCATTAAAACAAAGATCACTTAGAAGTTTTGTATATTTTTAATCTATACTAATATTATAAAGCTGAAGAGTTTGTTTGTTTGAACGCGCTAATCTCAGAAACTACTGGCCCGATTTGAAAAAATATTTTTACGTTGGATAGTCTATTTATCGAGAAAGGCTATAGGCTATATAACATAAAGATACGACTCATAAGACCACAGCAGCAATGAAAAATGTTGCGAAAACGGGAGAAAGATATTCCTTTTGAGAGCTTCCGCTGCGTACGCTGCGGAAACCGCTTAAGTTACACAAAAATCATGTATGACAAGATTGTTTAGCATTAAGAGTTCTATAATAAAGTCCGCGACAGCATAAGTTTATCTTTTATGGTTGACTTACTACAACCTTTTTTATATTAATAAATTTGTAAAAAAATAATACATCATTTTTAGAGGTGTATTATACACACAGGTATTTATTCTTATCAAAATAAATACATTCATCATCACGAGCATTTCATTTAGAATAAAGTTGCCCTTTATATCATTTGATTCCAATAAATATCTTAGGAGCTATCACAGTTTTAACATAACTCCGCACCAAAATAATGTTCGCAGCTTAAGTACAACGTGTGCTTGCGCTAATTATATTATAAAGCTGAGTTTGTTGGTTTGAACGCGCTTATCTCAGGAACTGCTGAACCGATTTGAAAAAATATTTCTGTGTTACATAGCTTATTTACTGAGAAAGGCTTAAGGATATAAAACTTCACGCTGCGACGGGAGGGGGAGGGAGCAAACTCAAAACGCGCGGACGAAGTCGCGGGGGACCGCTAGTAAATTAAATACTTTGTAGGTGCTGCAGGAGGGGACAAATGTTGTTTTCTTCAAGTATTGTTAAGTAACCTACTTGTTTTTATAATAATAATATGGAAACCAAAAACATGCACATAGGAAGTAGCCCGCAACTTTCGCCTTGCTTTTTTAATTTTCAGAGCAATTTTGTAAGCAGTTAAGTTTTAAATTTTATTAATAATTATTAAAAACTGACATATCTTTTTACTCAGTTTTTCAAAGTGATCATTTTCAAAATGATTTAACAGTTTTAATTGAATTATCAAACTTCTCCTAACCGCATTTTCAAATAATTATAACCGTTACTTAGTGCCTTTGTGGTGTCAATGGGAACTGATTTATTTCATCGTCTCGAAGCAAACAATGGTTAATTTATTGCTTGATATTGTCGCAGTCCAGGAATCCGCATAATGAGTTAAATCTGCTGTTCGGTTGCTGATAACGCGATTACGCACCTCGCAAAGTTTAATTTGAGATTATTCCAAGGATTCGAGCTCTAAGATCCTTTGAATACGTCTTTGTTACGATTATATATTACAATATCTTTCAAAAATATTTGCTTGTTTAGTAATAATGAATTCATTTAAAGCGAATAATAGCAAGATAAATTTGCCTTGTGTGTATCATAAGTTAGACTATTGTTTGAGCACGGACATTTAAAAAAAATAGAATTTGTTTCTTTTATATAGAAGACAAATATTTTAAGCTTTTTGGTCAGTTTTAAAGGCGGTTTCATGTTTTTAAAATACTTTTAGTTATTACACAGATCTCAAAAGCTACTTGGCAACGATTCTTACTTTTTCGCGTGATAATTCGATTGCCAATTTATTCGTTTTACCTAAAAATCAAGTTATAAACAAACATTACAAAACTACCCAATGGATGAAATCAAAATGCATAGATATCGTAAGAATAATAAGAAAGAATACTAAGAAATCTAGAACTTTTTTTCTTAGACAAAGAAAATTAGATCCGTGACCTTTTTTCGTATACAACTGCACGAGAATCTAACCAGCCCTCGATTCAGAACCATTTGCTAACAGATTCGGATACGATTCGATAACTCTCACTTATTAATAAAATTATAATAACGTGGATTTACCCGAAGCTACTATTTTATTTTGTTCTTTTATTATACTTTTTACTGAACGGACATGCTGACATCCCTTCAAACTACGAACAAGGAATTTAAAAATGAACTTCTCTTTATTAATAACAAACAAGAAAAATAACAAAATTAAGACATGCAACATACAAAATAACTTAATATCTAACTATTTAAAAACGAAACCATTTCCTTGCGGCAAGGAGGCTATGATGCTGGCTGCGTTGCCGTGTTGGTTAGCTATGCTGATCCTTTGAGCTAGGAACCAGCCAGCTTTATTATTGGCTGTTAAAGAATTTAATTTTAGCGCAAAATGAATAGAAAATTTACCCGAAACCCAAGCCAAATGGCTCATAGAACGTTCTGAATCGCCTTGCTGGACCGATACTTACACTGTGCCTTAAGTTGGACCTGAATGAACTAAAATGCAGGATGTCCTAAAATAGTACCGGGTATTTTTTTGTTCATTAAAACAAAGATCACTTAGAAGTTTTGTATATTTTTAATCTATACTAATATTATAAAGCTGAAGAGTTTGTTTGTTTGTTTGTTTGAACGCGCTAATCTCAGAAACTACTGGCCCGATTTGAAAAAATATTTTTACGTTGGATAGTCTATTTATCGAGAAAGGCTATAGGCTATATAACATAAAGATACGACTCATAAGACCACAGCAGCAATGAAAAATGTTGCGAAAACGGGAGAAAGATATTCCTTTTGAGAGCTTCCCCTGCGTACGCTGCGGAAACCGCTTAAGTTACACAAAAATCATGTATGACAAGATTGTTTAGCATTAAGAGTTCTATAATAAAGTCCGCGACAGCATAAGTTTATCTTTTATGGTTGACTTACTACAACCTTTTTTATGTTAATAAATTTGTAAAAAAATAATACATCATTTTTAGAGGTGTATTATACACACAGGTATTTATTCTTATCAAAATAAATAGATTCATTATCACGAGCATTTCATTTAGAACAAAGTTGCCCTGTATATCATTTGATTTCAATAAATATCTTAGGAGCTATCACAGTTTTACCATAACTCCGCACCAAATAATGTTCGCAGCTTAAGTACAACGTGCGCTTGCGCTAATCTATACTAATATTATAAAGCTGAAGAGTTTGTTTGTTTGAAAGCGCTTATCTCAGGAACTGCTGGACCGATTTGAAAAAATATTTCTGTGTTGGATAGCTTATTAATCGAGAAAGGCTTGAGGATAAAACATCACGGTGCGACGGGAGGGGAGGGAGCAAACTCAAAACGCGCGGACGAAGTCGCGGGGGACCGCTAGTGTTTAATAAAACAATACGAAATGGAATTTTATTTCAAAAATATAATGATAATATCTAATTGGTGACCGTTACTCTACTGGTATTCTTCAAATGTGCAACGAAAATCGGTGACGACTCGCTGACACAGCTCTAAGTTGTTGCCATTTTTGCTCTGATGTTTTGTTATCACTGCGTTATTTTTGATTAATTATTCCTTTAAGGTATTTAAATGAGCAATAATCAAACAGGCTAGGGTCGAGTCTCTGGGGTCTACCAAAGAGGCCACTATGTCTTTCTTGTTTCATAAAGATCGGTAATTAATGTCATAAATATCGGCAACGGCAATTGTTCCAATGTTTAATAGTGAAAGATATTGCAATATTCTGCATAAATTTAAGGCCTAAAGTTGTAGGAGATTTCATCACAAAAACGTGTCTTCAAGAACATGGGACAAGTTTTCTTGACATCAAATCAATAACTTAAAGCTATTAACGAATAATTATCTAATAAGGTGGAGTCGAGAAGAGGTAATATCAACTGGCTTCCAAGATGCCTCGATTTTATTCTCATGAACGTTTTGTACGGAGACATCTTAAAATAAAGGGATATTATAAGAATAACTCAACAAATATAACGTGGTTAAAATAAAATAACTTTAATAAAACTAAAAACCGACTTCAAACCAAAATGCACTGAAAAGTCTTAAATAAACTCTTCACTTTTTAAACACGCCAACAATTTCTTTTTGGAGTCGGTGCCATCGCTTTGGCCATTTCAAGCATCATCTATCTGGATACAGACTCCAAAAAGAAATTGTTCGCCTAAAATGGAGTCCTTTCGTTTAAAAAGTGAACAGTTTATTTAAGATTTTTAGTGCATTTTGGTTTTGAAGTCAGTTTTATCTTTTTAGGGTTCCGTAGCCGAATGGCAAAAAACCGAACCCTTATAGTTTCGTCAAGTCTGTCTGTCTGTCTGTCTGTCTGTCTGTCTGTCTGTCTGTCTGTCTGTCCGTCCGTATGTCACACCCATTTTATTCTGTAACTATAAGTATTACACAATTGAAATTTTGGTAGGAAGATGTATCTTGTTAACCGCTTACCGATTCTCATACAAAAAATAAAAAAAAATGAACGTTAAGGCTCCCATACATGAAACTAAAACCAAAAAAAAAATTTTTTGGCAAACCTATGCGTGTGGGGTGTCTATGGATAGGTCTTTTAAAATAACATAGAGGTTTTTAAAACCATTTTCTTTTAAAGCCAAACGTTTAATAGCTAGACGCTTCCAAAGTGGTAAAATGGGCGTCCCCCCCCATCTAATTTCTAAACCAAGCAAGTGTAAATTTTGAAAAAAATATATAATGTAGATCTTAACAAATACTTTCAACGAAAATTGGTTCGGACGGAATCGAACTAGTAGTTTTTGAGATATAGCACATTTTCAACAACCGCAAACATAACTTTGTACTTCATACAAACACTATGAAAAACAAAGTTATATTTGTAGTCAACAAAATATTGTGGTATTTTACTAAGTAGAAGTAAATGGATTCCCTAATTCAGTTAACGTAGGCACGGAACCCTCAGTGCGCGAGTCCGACTCGCACTTGGCCGGTTTTTTTTTTTAAAGTAATTATCAAGACACAATTTTTTTTGATACCGAATTTCATTTCATAGAAAACTGTTCAAAGAATGTTAATATATTTTCTTCTTGATTCATCGAATAGTCAGTAATCGCCAAAACCAAACCATTCATACAAACATGTTTAAATGTGTTACGGTTCCCATGGATATTTTTCCTCAATTTTTTTTCCCTCAAGTAAGAAGGCATGCATGCATGCAAGAAAGCAAGCATGCAATTATGCATGCATGCAAGCATGCAGGTATTCATGCAGCAAGAAAGCAGGCATGCAAACAAGCAGCATGCATTAGGATTTCCTCGTCTCTGGCGCTGCGGGAATAGCAGCCTCGTCGCCTTTGCGTTACAAGACGCAGTCACCCTAGTTCGCTTACGCAGCTTCGGCTTTTGAATTACACTCTAGTAGGTATCACGCAGACTAGAACCACGGCGAGGGGACCACGGCAAGTCGAGATTAACGCAGTTTATTTATTATATCAATATTTATAGCAGTTATGATTTAAATAGTCGATTAATAAATTATGCAATATAATATTTGTTACAAAAATCGTTTGGCAATACGAATTTCTGAAGTAAAATTCGATGTTTCAACAATTCTGCATATTGAAACTTACGTGGAAATAATATTATTATATATCTTAGTAAAGTAACGTTGCTTTGATCAAATACATTATAAATAAATAAATATCATTTGGACATTCCCACACATCGCCATCTAGTCCCAAGGTAAGCTACTCAAAGCTTGTGTTATGGGTGCCAGACAACGGATATAATACTTAAATACTTTTTTGTTTGTAAATACATACATGATATACATAGAAAACACCCAGACCAATACAAACAGACATGTTCATGCACACAAATGTTTGTATTGTGCTGCGATCGAACCCGCAACCCGCTGCGTAGTAGGCGATTTCTCGACCACTACACCAGACGGGTCGTCAAAGACATTATATATGAAAAGAAGTTACGATGAAGTAAGTTTGTAGATAATAAGCATTCCACCAAATGAAATTGTGATGTAATATAATTCTAGAATATGTTGAATATCGTTTAGGAATATCTGCGAATTGTTTTATGGGAAATGAAAATCGTTGAGGAAAATTGCTATTATGTGATGATTTCCTAAATTTTATTTACAAATTTTAAGTGATTAAATTGATTCTTAAATAAGCTACAAATTACCTATCATAAGTTTTGTCATAATCACTGAACTCCTAAGCGTTTAGGAGTTCCACTATCAGCTCAGCTCCACACAATGTAATGAAATGAAATGAAACTTTATTCGACACAAAGTATAATGAAAGATAGAGAAACAAAAAACAACAATCCAAATGAATATAATGATTCTTGTGTCGAAAAGGTCCCCGCTCAGTATAATACGTGACAGCGCGAGGCATATCACGATACTGGTATTCTGCGGGAACCCTTTCGATCAAGATAATTGGTGAAAAAAAAGACAAAAGAATAGTAATTATAAAGCAATCATAATTACCAGTCATAACCTTTAAAAATAACAATAAATAATAGTCCCCAATAAAAATAAAAATATAATATTTGATAAAAATATAAAAATATCATATAATCCAAATATACGCAAAATATTTGGATTATATGATTCATGATGCAGATGCAACAACAAGTCTTCATTAAGATTCTAGTATAAAAACATTACATGTGCCTTTTAAAATCTAGGTTTTTCCCTCGATTGCACCAGATTCTATCATCAGATCCCGGTTTGGCAATAATGGGAACAACTAGAAAATGTGACCTCTAAAAAGGCGTAAAAAAATATTTGTATCGGGCGACAAATGACTGAGATATGAGGTAACATAGATAAAAAAACATACAGTCGAATTGATAACCTCTTCCTTTTTTGAAGTCAGTTAACAAAACATCAAGGCAGTAACAGCAACAATATAAAACGACATTGAATCAGCGTGTGAACACCAACCTTCGATCCAGATTATAAGATTGCCATTGCTCCGGTCACCATTTGGATAACATTAATATCCAACAGAAAAAAAAGGTCAAGTACTTTTTATTTCATTGAACAAACAAATACCCGTTACTCTTTTTGGACACCCTGTACAATCATCTCATTATGACTTCTCGTTTTCGATAAATCCGTCTTAATAGAACAACAATATTATTAAATTCCAACGATATAAAATACATACACATTCAATTGATTACCTCCGTAGCCAAATGGTAAAAAACGGAACCCTTATAAATTGTTTTGTCAAGTCTGTCTGTCTGTCCGTCCGTATGTCACAGCCACTTTATTCTGTAACTATAAGCATTACACTGGTAAAATTACACTATAAAATTTGGTAGGAAGATGTATCCTGTTAACCGCTTTACGATTCTTATACAAAAAATAAAAAATAGTGATATTTAAGGCATCCATTGAAAACCTAGAGGTTCCTAAAATCATTTTCTTTTAAAGTGTAACGTTTCACAGCTAGACGGTTTCAAAGTGGTAAAATGCCCCCCCCCCCCCCCATCTATCTTCTAAACTAAGCGAGTGTAAATATTGCAGAGAATAAGAAAGTGAAAGTAAGTGGTTTCCCTAATTCAGTTAACGTTGGCACGGACCCCTCAGTGCGCGTGTCCGACTCGCACTTGGTCGGTTTTGTTTTGTTATCGGTAAATATTAAATTATTCACTAAGGGAATAAAGTAATGTCTTACGGCACGGGCGCCATCTTGAATCACAAACGAAACGAAAGAATTATAATTCTGACTGATACTAGTTTTACTCCTAAACGTTAGCAAGAGAAGTAATAGACAATCCTGAGTGTAGCAGGGAATTTAAGCTGGCCTAAGATGAAGACAACTTTATTCCCATAGTAAATACTCTGTTTTTTGCTTTTCTTTGCGAGGCAATTTAGAAAAAAATACAGAAAACCTTTTTATTTGGTACACATCAAATTACAAACATAATAGAAATAATAAAATTACGATGACCAAATTGGTAACCAAATTAGTCTCCACCCAGCTCTTTGCCATGGAAATTTATAAGATTATTTTTTGAGTTCATACAAATTTTTCGGTTGAATAAACGCAATGCGTTGTTTTAAATCATAAGTTACCATTTAATATAAATACAATTTAGTTTCGTAAGTATTTTGATCTGAAAGAACCGCCCATCTTATTACTAAATGTTTAAAAAAAACATAATTTTCAAGACAAATCATTCATTTTTTAATAAGATTTATTAATTACCTATGTTATACCACAAAATATGGATTATATTTTGTGGTTTTAATCATTACTTACGTATTTTCAAAACAACATTTTACCTTTTTTAAGTTTCCACGAAAAAAAGCAAAAATGGCAATGAAATATGGTGTCCCGCGTCTTACAGCCAAATCACTAAGTAAAGTATTAACACCCTTTTTTCTTTACTTTTTTGCAATCTAGATTTTCGAATTAGGACCCCTTTAGTGCAACCTAGCGCACACTGCTCCGTGTTCATATGAGTTCCTCTTCCAAATTCAAATCACATTCTGATCTGATATGAGTCACTGTAATTCAAAATTATGTGTCGTGTAATCGAACGTTGCAAGCTAGTAAAATGAAAAAGTATTTTCGATTTACTTAATCAAATTTCAAATTCATTTTGCCGTGCCTCTTGATGTCTCGCTAATTAAACAATAATTGTGTTAATATCGCTTAGTTTGATTTAGCATATAATCATAGTAGTTCCGAAGGTGTTAATCTAAATATTTGCTTAGCAGAATCAACGTTCACTTGTGCTAGCTATTTAGCGATGTGTGCTATCCCTTTAGGCAACCGTTACGAGTTCATTCCTCGGCCTAGGTTAACATTTGTTAATCAAACAAGAAATATTGATTTAAGTTAGGATGTAAGTAAACATCCACTTATCCACGTCCAAGGCGTACTTAATTTTTACCATTTCAATTAGGTCTCCTAACAGATCCCTATTACTTATAAAATTATTTTCGTAAATTGATCCAATATAATGTTAATGCTATATTATTGTCACTATCATCAAAATCTATTAAGAGTTTTAGCGTGAAAGGGCTATCCACACATATTCATAGACTTTTGCATTTATTATATTAGTAGGAAGTACATACGCAGAATGTCTTGCTTATTATTGCATTGCGCAAAAATAAATTCGCAAGATAACACCTACAAACTTGTTAGTGTCAAGATAAAAGTAACTGCGTCTCTCTTGAATGGAAAGTAAGGAAATAATGACCGTACGCCCCGTAAAATAGGACGAAAAAGGCGACGTTTTGATACTTAAAACTGAATTAACGATAAAAGGCAGATAGAGAAGAAACTCTGAAGCGTTTGGGTAAGAGCACGAACAATCTTTTAATTTAGTTAATTGCTAGTCACAGTGAAGAGGCTGAAGTTGTTCTTGAGAGATCAGGAGAGTCTTTATCCAATTTATTTAACGATGCCGTCTCATTAGAGAGGTAACTGGACGTCGGGTATGTTTTGGGGATGTACCTGAGAGGGGTCTTCGTTAGTTGGAGAAGCGCATGTAGGGAGACATGTGAGGAATGCCAGCCACTGCAGCGTCTGCCGACCATAAACATGCACGGACACTTAGAGATCGTACACACGGACGGCAGATTGCCAACAAAATAATTAACCCCAGATGCCATCAAGGAGCGTTAGCTAACGTCGATAGGACATTGACCCGTCATCCACGTGTCAGCGAAAGACGCGGCTGGCTTGCCGGTGGCTGGCGTAAAAAACGCAATATGCTTTTGAGGTGATTTCGATTCGTCTTCAACTTTAGGTCAGTCATCAGATCGACCAATCAGAGTCGGCAAGTTTTTAACAGCAGCTAGTCAAAAGCTATCAACACGGCAAGCGACGTGCCATTGGTCTAGCCGTCGTGTAGTGCCGTTCGTGTGTCAGAGCACTTAGCGTGGCTGTAAAGTCGTCTAGGAATTGTAGTGCGGTCGCCGACGGACTGTCGGAGATGGGTGGTTACTACGAACGTATCTTCAGTACATTTGTTTGTTTTTTGTAGACAAAGAAGGTGTTGTTTAGCCAGCCACGCTTGACTCAGAGGTGGTTGTATAGACGATACTGATGACTAATAATTTTCACGCCTATTCGGAATGTATTCAGTGTTGCTATGCTATAAATGACGTTTTTATTTTGAGCTATCTTTGCCATAGCAGTAGAGCAACAATAATTTAACAGAAATAACAAAAACTTTATGCTTTATGGCAGTTACTGCGACAGTGCTACGAAAACATAAAGTTCGTAGCACTTGCTACGACACCGCTACGGAAATAAATCTACATTGTGTTGAGATGATTCGGCTATTTTCTTGTATTACATAAGGAATTAAAATGAAATGCAGCTTTAAATTTTAAACCCAGTTTCCATAAAAAATAAATTGCATACCAAATTGAAAAACAACACCAGTCAAGACCTACGCAAAACTTTGTATTTATTTAGAGTTAGAAGATCTATACGTGCCAAACATCTGCAAATAATAGCTAAATACGAGATAAACTATTACGATACTGAATTGTAACGTTCAGCTGATATTTTATTTGTTTTCGAAGACATAGTTGGCGCTCGTTTCAACAACATGAGTCATAGAGAAATATTACAAGAATAAAGTTATATCTCAACGAATATCTCGTGTCGCCGCGTGCTTGTGACAATGTGATATAGACAATACTTTAGAAAAGGGTAATGCTGCCTTCACATCGGGCAAGTCAAGTGGCTGAGATTTATTTTGGCTCAACAGCTCAAGCGTAGAATGCTTGTCTTTTGTTACTTGTTTACGTAATCCTGTATCATGGTAAAAAGAGTTGTTTTTTAATATACAAATTCAAATAAGAAGTGAAAAGCTAGCACAAAGCCATTTTTTAAAACAAGTAAACTTATATCTGAAAGGTCAGATATTTTTGCTAAGTTGATTGACTAAGCCGAAACTGTTTGCAGAAGCACAATAGCATGAAACTGACATGAAGTATTATTTACTTGCAATATAAAAGTTTTAAAAAATAGTACGATTTTTCTCCATTATTTTCTTATTTAATATTCTGCTCGAGACGTCTTCATCTTATCTTTTGTTTAGTGTTTTATTTTTATTAGTTTAATAACGTGTGTGCACGTGTTTGTTGATTGTATGAAAACTGCAGTTCACACTAAAGTGGAGACTTAAGTCGTGACTGTCTGACGGTTCAATCTTGAGTTTGAGCTCCATTTTTGTTAACTTGTGAGACATTGTCTGACGAATGCTATTTACGTCACACTTGACTCTTATGTCACCTTACTCCCGTATTTAGGTTATTTCATAAGGTCAGGTACCTAGCTATAATATTTTACAAAAAATAACACATTGATTTTGTTTGACGTTAAATTGCTAGTAACTTACTTTCTTAAAGATACGATACTTAATCTCTCGAGGTTATTGTGAAGCGTTAGATGCAAAAATGTATCTTTTGGATTAATATGAGCATTTTATTACATTGCTCATTGACCTAGCTAAGCAGGCGACAGCTTAACTCTCAGTAGAGGAGAGATAGCGCCGCAGAGAGACAGAACCATGCGATTTAGCATATAATCTGTTACTGTATGTGTGGAGCTCATTGAATAGTTGTGAACTGAAGATCTATTGGTAGGTATATATTATTGTAGGAGCCAATAGTTTACTATATGTGATTACGAAGTTAAAAAGGAGTAAATTTCTTAAAAGGGCTCTGGTTTTTACATCCTATCAAAATCAAACATATGAACTAATTTAATATTATAAAATAAGCAAAATTATACACCTAAGATCATTGTACCTAGACGTAGCAGTGTTCCATCAAAAGAGCCACAGTGTGGTCGCGACCACAGGAGAATTGGCACGCGTCACGCGCCTTCGGCCACAATTTCCCGACAGCAAATTGTGGCTGAAGTTGTGTTCAATCAATATTTTAAATACTACTTTTAAATAAAAGTATAAAACCAATACGATTTAAAAAATATTTTTATAAATGTTCGTTTTTCTCTGTAGTTTCAGGAATAACTTAGCTTAGATTTACCATAATTTAAAGTGAAAAATAAAATTACAAATATTACATAATTTTAAATGTGTGTAACTCATGTCTGAGTAATTTGATTTTTCGTAGCATACTAGGCATATTTGAATTAACTTTCTTCCTTTTCTTGTAAATTTCTATCTAGATAGTAATAAAAGGTTTCCATTTAATTCTTTCATTCGACCCCTATGAACTGATATTATTTACTTAACCGTTCGGAGACCGTTTTTCCAAAAATAAATTATTTGACCTTCGTAGATAAAATCAGGCTAAATTCGTGGTATACGTTTAAAGGGGTCTCTATAGACAATGCGATAGAAAAGGGTAAGCTACATCGTCCTCCTCACGTCCCTGAAATATGATTTCGATAAGTCGCCAGCTATTGGACACGGTTTCTCTCTTATAAAATAGTTTATTTACAAATGTACCCGCCTTAATACGAATTTTCTTATCGTGACCTTTATGCTGGCTGGTATTTATAGATAGATCAGATTATATTTGAATAGTTTGAATGTCTATAATTATAACAATGAAAATAAAGCTCACTGTAGATACAGAGTTGTGAACTGTAAAGCATTTATAACCTGTTTATTAATTAACTCTATTTATAGATGCTTGAATTTAATTCAAGAAATACAAAGTCATATTGTACAAAACTTGATTGTAAGAAACACATAGTTATAGGTAATTTGATTATCAAAAATCTGATTTATAACTTTGATTCCATCAATCGTACTCTACGAATTGTATAGTTATACCTATCATATTCAGTAAATATATAAGAAAAAATCGACTTCCTTAGTAGCTAAATAATACTATAATAATATTTTACATTCAATTGGTATCAAGCTATGTGTATTTAATAATATAATAGTATCAAACCGACATTTTCTTTTGACATCAAAATGCTCAATTTGTCTTTCATACAATTTTGAGGGATTTAGCCTTTGGACCAAAAGGAAGCTCCAATTACTTTAGTGGTGGAAATTATTTTGTACTGAAATACAACACTAAATTGACTGTCACCTATTTTTTAAGAATAACTTTGCTCTCCTTATAAAAGATATGTTATTCGTCATTAGACTGCACAGTTTTAAAAAAAAAATACTGTAAAAATATTTGATGAAGCTTTTAAACAAACGATTAATAATACAAACGAAACAATTACCTGTTATTCCATTGCCTCAAACAGCACAAAGTAGTTGTACAACGATAGCTATCAATTCCCTTAACGATTATAATAATTAATGATCAACAACTGACCAACTTTCTATTAACCCATTTGGACGGAGCAAATATTTCAGAAGGAGTTCCATCGAACGAGCCGTCATTAGGGAGAAGGAATAACGTTATTAATCACTCGATATGAAGCCGGGAAAAATACTCGTGATATCGTCACATGTTCTCGACACCGTGAGATTAACACCGCACCATGCGGAACCACAAAAAATGCGGCGATGAAATCAACCACAATATTTGCACGGCATACGTTAACGCTGTCTGTTTTTGCGTAACGTGTGATGGGTTAAATTAATAATGGATAGCGAATATTTAATCTTAAATGAATCAATTAATAGTCGTTTTGGAGAAAAATTACGTATGATGCAGACAAATTACAGAGAGAGAGAGATTAAATAAATAACAATAAGGTAAGTTTGGCGTCAAAAATTACATAGTTTCATAAATTTATCAATTTGAATAAATCAACACAAGAAAAAAAAATCATTTTTAATTCGAAACATTAACGGCTTAACCACAAATCATCCACCAAAACTGGTTTAAGGTCATGTTAAGTTAAACACTGTCACTGAACTGAAATAGAGGTTAAACCGGTGTTTAAAACTTTGTACCACAAATCCATATTCAGGCAGTGTTAAGCTAGGCATCGATTTCAGCGCCAAACATTAATTTAAGTCATTCATTTCACACATTTTATTTCGTTATATGCAATATGCATTCAAGAAAATAGACGAAAACTTCAATATGACAACAAAATGTTGGCTGAATAGTTTTCAGTTTCTAAATATAATTGCTTATCGCAGCTCCAAGACATCAATTTAGTCGTTATCTTGAGTCGGAAAGGTTAGATAATGTTACCAATTAGCCTCAATGCCGAGTCAAAGAAAATATTTAATGGGAGAGCAAAAGCTTCTTTAACGGTCTCCGAGTTTGATAAAAGAAGTGGAAGTAGACTTTAGACTTTATGCAGTTGTGAATATTTATGAACGTTCGGATATTGTAAGTTGGTGGAACTTCAGTGCTTTCCTATGCAGAGGATGCCGCTCCTATTGTGTAGGTGTATCCACCTAAAAGTGGTAAAATACGACGAGTTGCCGCAACAACTTCGGACTTGCATATTTATGAGTGTACTTCCAAAGACTTGAGTGATGGGGGAATAAAAGTAAATAGCCACAGCACTGTTCGCTGTTATTTTGAATGAGAACAAGTTGACTCGATTGTGTTTGTTAAATCTGCTCTTTTGTTCACCGGTCTGCAGTTTTTATTCCTTAAACGTCCATTTTCATTTATTTTGATAAAAACATCGTAAGTGATCTTAGTAACATCGAAAAATGAGACTATGTTTTATTGTGTGATCACTATTAATAATAATTATTTGTAAAATTCGTAGGTATAGATATCTTACTAAAATATTTTTCTTAAAATAAATTGAATTGTAGAAAAATGATCGTGGTACCTTTACATACTACAAAATATTCCCATACATTTTAAGCTCATAGATTCTTATTGTGTTTTCTTTGGAACAGATAATGCGACTTCATATTTTGCTCCATACTAAAAGGTATTTGTAGTTGTAAAGATTACATTACATATTGCTAAAATCAACGAAAAATATTTTATAGCAATTTTGGGCCCTGCAGCATTGTTAGCTTAAGTATACTACTTGGAATTTTGGAATTCTAGGTTTTAAATATTTAATTAAAGACGTTATTACACAGTATAAAATAACACTAATTGGACGCCTAAATATTCCCTTTAAAGCCGTTAGGTTAGTCCAGGATTAGTAAATAGTTAGTAGACGGGCAGTATTTAGTGAACTCGTTCAAAGAGAGTAATTTGTTTGAGCTAAGTTTACTGAAGTGAAAAATTATAAGAGCCTTGTTAATCATTTTCTTTGGGTAGATGCGATAAATGTTCTTTATGAACAGCAACTTAGTTAAGTTTTAGTTAGCTAAGAAACTAGCAGTTTATTCTCTGTCAAACAGCCTTAAAATTCATGCAATAACGTCACAAGCAAATAAAAAAGAAATCATCGTTCGCTCATTTAACCGCTTAGCTTAAGTAAGACTACGTAATCATTGATAGTGTTTACTAAAGCATAGAAGCACTAACGAAGCACTTATCTAAGAAACACTTAGGGTTTTCCAAGAAACATTAAGTATACATACTTGTGAAAACGTAATCTTAACTTAGTGTACCACAAAAGTAGGCTATCTACTCTGGCGGAAAGTAAGTTTAGAGCCAGCACGCAGTTAACCCTAATCTCTAAAAGACCGAGTCAGGAGAGAGTAGTGAGCTAGATTAATATCTAACTACACTTTTGCCGTTCCAAACTAGAAATCCTTACCGAAATCTGAAAAGTAGGCCAGCCCGAAAATCTGGCTCTTTACATGTAAAGTCTCAGCGATGCAAGCGCAATATTTACATATCATGAAAAGGAATATCATAAAATAGATCGCTGTCAACGATTTCAAGAAAGTTTCTAGTGATAACACTTGAATTAAGTAAACATACACAGTGTTGTTTAAAAGGTTACTGCAGGCAGACTGGTTACGCAATCAAGGACTGGTACTCCTGTCTACATCCATGAATTTCAATAGTTCTACAGCATTTACACAGTTACTACACAAACACATTCACATGCTGCAGTGATGCGACTGAATTATACCGACACGGATGCAACTATTACATCTGTTATAGCGAGACATAGCATATGGGAATTTTGCATGTCACATGCGAATGCGTTGGTGTACTAACAGCCTCAAATTCTTGTACAGATCTTGCTGGAAGACATAAAAGGATTTTAAGATATAAATTGATTGCCTCGAATTTATCACGTTTAAAAACAGACATAATGTTGGCGATGAAAACGTTAGCGAAGACACAAGAAAGTTGCCGCCGTAAACACCACCGAGAGGACGAATCACATTTATGTAGTACTAAACGCGTGAGTTTTCGCTAACGTGGTATCTTCATGAAACACGAGTAGGCACTAAAGGTTGATGTAGCTCTAGCAACGTTTAGAAGTCTCAAGAATGAACCATTAGGAATTTACACCATACAAACTTCAAAGCACTTTAGTTTATATTCTTGTACAGCATGACATTAAATGCATCAACAATAAAACACTTCATAAGTTGACCTTAACAAGTGTGACACAAAAATAGCCTTATAAGCCCCATCTCTTACCAGGTTTAGCTGATGTCATTAATGGGCTTTCGATGAACGTGGGGATCTTTCAGCCCCTTTGTGTAAGGGGCAATAGCCCACGTCACCCTCTTAAGATATTGGCAACATAAATAAGAAAAAATCAAAGCAGGAAAAATAAGATGCAGTAAACGAAAGACGTGGCTTAAATTGAGGGTCAGTGTGAATGTAATGTACCTAGGGTGTAAGATTATCCAGAATGCCAATTTTGGTGAGTTTGCATTCGAAAACAAAATCAGCAGTTGAATTTTCCTTTCCGAAGCAAACACTGTTTTTGCTTTATCGGGATCATCAAGATTTATTTGCAATTTGAATACTTCTGTGTACCAGTTTTTTAATGTAATATATTTCTTAGTTAAGTTAAAACAATGAAACTGGCAAATTACTATACGAAAAAACTTCGATTGACGTGAGAATTGAGACCCTGGGCTAAAACTTAAATGCACACCTGTCAGGTTCAGGGCCCTGGTTTCAGTTTTTTTTTTTTGGAATACACAAATGTGTTATATTTTCAAGAATCATCTCCTGTATTTCTTCTTGTTTGCGAAGCCCTTTTATTTAAATAGAGCTGACAATTTTTTTTACATTGAATTTTTTTTTCTTTTATGTCACCTAGCCATGTGTTTTTAATATTTAAAAAAAAATCTAAACTGTTTGCGTTTTCTTGTATCTGTTATTTTAAAGATGTGGGTCAACCCCATCCCGCGAAGATCACGGACATAGGTGACGCAAGGTCGTGAAACCGGTGATCGGCACCAACTTTTTTATGTGTGCATAAACTTTAGATTTATATAAAACGTGTTCTGCTTGTCGAATGGTTATAAATAATACGTCACTCATCTCGTCTTAGTCTATTTGTTTGCTAGAGCCTTCGCAAGCGATAGACTCTATGTGCTACGTCAAAACGTTAATAATTTAAGGTTTTATTTTATCACGTTTATATTGCGTTTCATAAGCATTTTAGTGACAAAAACGATGCGGCAATAATGCATTTTACTGCAGCATGTGTTTTTACTCTTGTGAACTTAGTAAGTCATATTACAAATACCACAATTTAGGGTTTGTTTTGGTCCGATTTTCCGTTTCTCGTTATCCCCTATATTTCCGTAATGGGGAGCCGAAAATTGTCGCAAAAAATATTGGCAACTCGGTCGGATGCATGCAAAATGAGTTAATCTCTGCCGCCAAAATTGGGTTCCCCGGGAAGCGTGAAAGAGGAACGTAAAGTTGATAGTCAGATAAAGCACGTACGCCCAATGAGGGCATTGCCCTTTCTAAGTAATGTCATGATCGCTTCACTACCTCCCAAATTCACACCGCGTGCTTTACTCTCAAACTTTTTATGATTATTACAACGGTTTTTGATCCCGTCGGCGCTACCTTCGACTTTTGCCCTCGCGTTTATTAGCCGCTAAATGATAATGGCTCCTAGTGATCAAGAATTTATTCAGTGGGTACCTACTTATTAGTCACGGTACTGTCTTAGGAGCAGGGTCGAATTACTTATTATGAAAATAGCCTCTCTGTATACCTAGGGGCGTTGAGCCTTTCGAAATGAATTAATAGAGCCAGATTGTATTTCTGGGTAATATACGAAGGTTAGAACCGTATTTCGTGTACGCTTGAAATACGTTGCTGAATTTCTACTGGTTAGTAGACAAAATGTTATTCCCTGAAATAGTTAATAGGTAACAGTAGGTATTCAGTAATTACAACGATTTAAGCCGAGCAGAAGGTTAGATGCATAAATTGTTTGTTAATTTGTTGAAGCTCACCGCAAAGTGCTTATCAGTGCTAATTTACATTTTACAAAGAAATGGCTATTACTTTAATGGCGGGAACGCTCAGGCTATAAAATTGATACGAACAGAGCTCGTGTTTTATTTAAGCGAAACAATTTTAGAAAAAAAGTAAGATCTTCTAGAGCTACTTGACAACAAAGGTTAACAGTACTTACAAAGGTCTTGAAGAGTACCGCGTGGTTACGAAGTACCACAGCTACTTCGGAAGTCGTTCTAACTAGGCCAACTTTGTTCTTAGTAGGATGTTTATTCAGCAGTATTCCTTCGAATAATATCATCGATATAGAGTCCGATATAATAGGAAATGAAGTCGAGTTAGAAACTAAAGAGTGGAGTTGGCGAGTGAAGTTAAACAGTACTTTAGCCTCGCCGGCCGCAGCCCACAATCATTCCGCTAAGTTACACCAAATATCTCACTTCTCCAGGCTCGATGTAATTTCATTGGCATCTATTATATAAACTTGTTAGAATTATTTGATGATAATTAAACAGTTTAAAAGAGAGAGAGTAAGAGTAAATTAGATAATAGTACAATCAATTATAAGACGAATAAAACTTACATAATTAAACAAAAAAACATTTAAATAAGACCTTTCTTTTAGTCTTAATTACATATATAAACGTGTTTCAAAAAAGCTAAGCTCACAACATATTCGGTGAATTTCTATGTTCCTTTTTTTATTGTGCCTAAGAACTTCTTAACAACTATTTTCTTCCTGGCCCTTGCTGTCCCATTGTCACTACTGGGCAAAGGCCCCTCTAAACTACTCCATGCATCCCTGTTCTTGGTAAGGGTTTGCCAGTCCTCGTGATATTTGTCAAGATCGTCGCGCCACCGTTTCGGGGTCTGCCTCACGGACGGCGTCTATCAGTAGGCAGTGGCAGTCTTGGATCACTTCTAAGGAGACGTCCTGAGTTTGTGGGCCACTCATCTCACTTAAGTTTTGCGGTTTTTACATCAACGTCCACAAAGCCGGTTTTTGATCGGATTGTGGTGTTCAACCTAAAAATAAGTAATAAGTTTGGTTACTCTATGATTAACTGATCGCAGTTTATTACATTTTCTGGCGAACGATGTCCACATCGGATTGCAAAACCGCATGATAGCCAAATTCATTGGCTTCACTATATGACTAACTAATATGGGTCTAATTCTATGATCCCCTACTCAGTTTATTATAAATATATTTTTTTACGAGTATATACACATTTTTTATTTCATATATGATGCGTGATCATTTTATCTTCGAACCCCTTTTTATGCGCAGGTTTCACAATGTCTATATAAGTTTAATAGATTTGAGTTTTTCGATAGTTAGTCGATTATTTGTCGATTTTTAAACAGGTCCGAGGCCTCAATTTTGGAATCACTCGCGTTCTCATTCATTGAATAATAGCCGATTTTCCAATGAAAATTAGTAAAATTCCACACCGGAGAGATTCTAAAAAAGATAACTTAATTTTGTGAGTACTAACGTCTATATTAGATATATTTTGCATGATATTTATTAATTTTAATTCGTTTTTAAACAAAACTCACACGTCATATTTAAGCGAGTGAATGATAGGACGGGGGATCATTAAATTTTAATTGGATTTTTAATTAAACGTTTGATATTCCGCAATGGGTTAAAAGTGCGTAACAATAATGATCTCCACAAAGCCCAATAAAAATGTGCGTGTGTAAACTAATTTGACAGTATTCGTAATAAAAATTTACATAATACGAGAAAAGAGCAGCCCGCAAGAAAACACAAACCGCGTGAATTTTATTTTCATTCTCACATTGCCGCAATTTGTATACGAAATGTAAATTAGAAAGAACCTTACTCCAGCGTCAGGTTATTTGGCTCACTGTCGTGATGCCGCTTGACGAATAAAAATTTATACGAATAAAGCTTCCAGCCACATTCGTTACTTTACAAATGGTTGCGGTTTAATGAAAATGTTATGATGAATTTTAATATTAACATCTTCAGCTCGTTACACGCTTATTACCTTTACGTTTCCCGTTTTCTCCTTTTTCGTTTAGAGTGCAACATTTTTGCGTCGCCCTAATTGGATAACGTTGAAGAATTATTATTATAATAAGAATTTTGACGCGTCTAGTGATATTACTTTTAAGAATTTAGCCTTACCTACCTTTTTTATCCCTGCCTACCTTAGGCAAGTTGCCTATTCAAGTTTTATTCTGCTGTTGAAATTGAAATCTTCTGAGTGAGCTCATTACTCCGAATATCTCCTAACTTCCAATGAAGTGATTATTATAAGATAACATTATTTATAAGATTTATTGCATTTTAATAGTTACTTACACTGAGTACTTGTTGTTATAGAGTGCTTGATCGTTAAAAATACAATCTATGAGGATACAAATCAACACACACAATGGATATCTTTGTTTACTAGTGAAATAAATCCTAACGAACATACGAGTAGTCTGTATAACATTAAAGTACTATTGTATCTGTCAACATATCGATTGTTCTCTCCCAAAAATGGGCTACAGTCAGCTACATTGCATTGAATGTACAAAATCGAATCGATGTTTCCCAGTGGGATGAATGGAAAAAATGTTTTGTTGCGAACGCCGCGCGCGTCGCGATGTCCACTGAAAGATTTACAGCGTTCCATTACATGCTCACATCGTAGGTGCGCCTATGTGCGCCTTTTATACTGCAGCATGTATTAGCCTTTTTGATGTATTGCCACATTTTGTCGGTATTATTAAATCGTTATTAGAAGGAAATTGTGAAGTGAGTGTATTGCTTAGTCTAGAAGATGATAAAATTCGTTAAGTACATAAAGAAAAGGAAAGTTAGCCTGTAACATCCTACTTCTGGGCACAGGTCTTACCCCAACCATGAGTTAGTTTGAGCTATACTCCACTGCTGTCAGATGTTATCGAGCAGCCCTTATGGCCTCTGACTAGGCTTGACGACTGATATCAACCGATATTAGCCAGGACCAACGGTTTAACGTGCCTTCCGAAGCACGGAGATGCTCGTGATGTACGTCACTTATAAGGTCGGAATGGTCGCCCATCCAAACACGACAGCGCCGTAGGTTGCTTCACTTCGGTATCACTACCAAAGCGCTGCTACCACTGAGCTACGAGCACCTCATAAAGTTCAAAGAAGTTCATAAAGTAACCTTTATTTTTTTTACGCTATTAAATCATATTTAAGGTTCATGGAAGCAGTGGAAACAATTGATGACGTGATGATGACTAAAAATTAACAGCTTCCTATCTGAAATAAGGTAGCTATTAATCAGACGACATTGTCCAAGCCGGTCACTATAGATATGAAAAATTCTATATATCTATATTTGATTCATGCTAAAATTATTACCTGAGTCTTGAGAGGCAACAGTTCATCCTTTTGTTCTGGTTTATTTTTGGGTTTCTTGGAAACTGCTTTTGAACTGTAGGCTATAACAATATACAGGGTGACTTTGCAAAATATTGTCAAATTTAGCAAAAAAATAATAGAATCTTACTTCTTATAAAAAATACTCTCTATACGTTTTTGTCAATGTATCTGACTTACTAGTATAGTGCATCTAAAATGTATTTAAGATTTAAACTATGCCCCCTTGCAGTTGTAGGTATTGGCAGTCACAGTAACCTCTTAAAAGATGGCAACACCTTGTCACGCTGTATCATGCTAGTTAATATTACTGGAAAATCCCATGTAGCAAATAATGATGCTTAATTGAATTCATCTCAATCATCATAATTATCAGCAAAAGGACATCCACTGCTGAAACTCATTATAACGTTAGTAAGGAGTAGTAAGTTTTACAGCTCATGGCTTTGTAGTAACTTCGAAAATTATCTATACACCGGTTATTTCTTCTATAAAATACGTAATTAGGTACTTTATGAATTCTGTTGATCATACCTTTTTTTGGCTTAAGTAGGGGATTATGTAGACTCCAGACTTTGGAGCCCGCCTACCAACTAAAAACCTGACGGCGCTCTCCCGTGCCATTAGTGAGACAAGAGCTGATGCGTCTGGCTTAAGCCCTGAGCATTTGTTCCTAGCTCTTGCCTCTGGCTGAAACAGCAAGCGCCACCCGGGTGCAGGGGGGACAACAGTCGCCCTTGCCTTGATTTGGCAAGGTAAATTAAGAGTAAAGTAGGTGAACTTATATAAGAAAACTTTAATTTTATTGTGACTTTGTGGCTGTGTTACTTGTTACTTAGAAACAATCGGTTTCAGTTTTTTTTGCACAAACAAAGGACAAAAGTTAGACTTAACGCCATGTGGCATTCTCTACCAGTGTCTCATGACAAACCATCTGCTTGTAAAACAAATTATGTACAACTGTTGTAAATAAAACACCCTGTATAAAGCCCGGATGGAACCTAAGTTTATTTTCGTTCTGTGCACTACTTGTTTACTATCCATCATATTGTTGAGACGTTCTCGTCCTATTTGCCGTGTTCGATTTTAGTTCTCATCTTTCTTTTATTGGAAATAAAACCACAGAGCAACGTTTTACTTTTCTCGCTCAATAATAGATCTATGAATTTACAGACACCGCCAAACGAGTGTTAAATTCCAGCATATTACCAAAAAAATATAGGCGTAGGGTTAACATGATGATAAAATAAACTTACTGGTATTAACAGCAACTACAGGGTTTAGCAAAATCAACTGCATCCTCGGTGGTGATTCTGAAGCTAAAATAACACTTTTTGTATGGGGCCAATCGAAATCCCAAGAAAAATTTGACTTCTCCATACAAACTAAAATCAACTGATCGGCACTCTTGTATGAGAAAGTGAAATATTTTTTTGGGATAACGATATTGGTCCCATACAAAAAATTGTTGTATTTGAGGGTCAGAATTAGCCCCAAGAAGGAATGCAGTTACTTTTGTTAGTATGTAATATTCGTTTTTATACATCAGTAAAACTGCCCACAATTTCACTATTTTTATGGCGTATAGGATGTGTGTCAATATTTATTAATGTGAACGTTGTATCTATTTCAGTATTATGCCTTTTATTCAAAACCTACATCTAGCTCATATTTTGGCTATTGATACATAAATTGATAGCTTTTTCGTGGTAATCCTGGCAGAAGCCCACATATTATTACTTAATAATTTATTTCTAAACTTCTTGAATTCAATTAAGTACCGTTCTTAAAACATATGGTGATCTCCGTAATACCTAATTTGGTGGAAGTTTTGCAAAATTAGTAAGTCACTAAACTTTTACAGCTAAACACTTGAACTCAAAAAAAGCAGACCGTATCAATACTGTGACCCGATCCAAGTCAGCCCCACACATTTACTTACTTCTGTAATAGTAGACTTATGCAGTAAACCACGTACTTACTGTGTGTGACTAATGTAACCCCAATAAATTGACTAAATCACACATTTAACGTTTCATATGTGCAAAAAATTACAATTTATACACATCATGATACCTAAATGTTTGTTATGGAAATGCTGTAAGTGTCCACCATGTTGAATGTCATTCGGCTATGATATCAGAATTACTTTTATGATTAATCTTTAGACGATTCACTTATTATTATAAACTAAATTATTAAAGTAATATTTTATTGATTTTTAATTAAATATTTAAAGATTATTGGACATTTATTAGATTTCTATGGCTGCTTTATAACAAATGTTCATTTTGGCGCCAAAAGGAATTGACTGTGATTGGTTGGTGGAGGTTAGATTTGATTCAAATATTGTAAGTATTAAAATAATATATAATTAACGAATGTACATTACCAAATAAATAATGAATTCACATATTTAATTAGCAAATTGTTTATGCCTACAAATCAATATTTTAGTAAATGTTCAGATATGGAAACGGATGTCGCCCTCACTGTATTTCAACAGTTGTTCAGGGTTTTGATGTGTATAAAAGCGAGCTGCATGCCAGAATATGTCCTCTATTTGTGCTTTCTCTTTGTGCCCTATCTTTGTGCTAATTTGTTTGAATAAAACTATTAGTGAAGAACCTGAAGATGAATACTACGTGTTTATTATTAAAGCACCCGCGGTCACAATACTCGCATTATAGCTAAAGAGTTTGTTTGTTTGAACGCATTAATCTCAGGAACTACTAAACAGATTTAAAAACATATTTGTGTTCGATAGATTATAAATTGAGAATGGCTTTATGGTATGAAACAAGAAGTGACGGGAGGGGAGGGAGAAACTTAAAACGCGCTAGTTATTTATAAAACACGGTCGAGGTATCTGACGGCTAATCACTTTTCATAGGAAAACGCTTGCACACATGAAACAAAAGCAACAATGACGTCCACTCAAATAACTTTTGTTATTTGGTAAGGCGACAGTGACTTCGATAGTACATGTCATTTTAATTTACATAGCTTTCAGATTATTCGGTTCAAGTAAATTAAATACTTCCCATCACGGCGTATATGACTGCGACGAGATAAAACGTTTAATTTTGTTCGAGTTACCGCAAATTATTTATATTAAATCTACATTTAATTAACGAACGTGTTTAATTATCTGTAACTGAGTTTATTCCCGTAATGAACTGTTCGATAAAAAGGCTCTAGACCTGTTGTTTTCTGATGATGTTGATTTTATCACTGTTTGGTTCTGTATCCTGTATGTTATTACTGATTTATGTTTGTCTACCAATAGTTCAACACATAGGCAATTTCATGGAAAAGTGTGAGTATCATTTGGACGTATACTGTTAGCCGAACGAAAACGGTCCCTTTTTGCGTTGTCTATGGCAGTCAATGACGTCTGTCAGTAGAGTCCCCTCCCTTCCCGCGTCTCGTCTCGGTCGGTCGTCGCTTGCGCGTGTCTTGATGTGATATAATATTGTAAATGTCCCCGTAGTGTTTACTAAATTATATTTGTAAGCCTAAACGTATCTGGTTTGTATTGTGTTTGGCCCTGACGTCCGATTACATTTAAGATGAGTATGACTTTGGTATTTTATTTATAACCTTTCCCAGTGAGGGTTTGATAATACATAGACAATTATGTTACTAGAGGTCCCCCGCGACTTCGTCCGCGCTTTTGAGTTTGCTCCCTCCCTCCCGGTGCAACGTGATGTTTTAAAGCTTAGAGCCTTCCTCGGTAAATAATCCATTCAACACAAAAATATTTTTAAATCTGTACAGTAGTCCCTGAGATAAGCGCGTTCAAACGAACAAACTAACTCTTCAGCTTTGTAATATTAGTATAGATGTATGGTTAAAGTCACTCGCGCCTAATCACTAAATCAACGAAAATCGCTGGCACAAACCACACAAAATAGACGTCACTTAATAAAAGCTCATGTCAGGTGTATGCGATTTTGATGGTTGGAACCGTTTCCGAGATCCCGAACATATACATTTATATATTTTCATATTTACATATATATACGGTTTACTCGTTTTAATTACACTTTATTTTGATTATCACTTTAGGACTATATATAATTCGTATAAGTCATTATCTAATAATCAATAGGTACTGTAATTACATCAAATAAATTATCACAATACAAACAAGCAATTATTCTAATAGATTTGACTTTTCCTACTGCTTTGAAATATGTTGTTAAAATTGTGTATATTTAATTAGAAACGCTTAAAGACGGAAACTTAGAAATTCTAATATTCATAATTCTAAAGCAAACAAGACTTCACGGATATCTAGCTTAAACTTCGACTCAAACTTAAACTGAGCTAGATTTAGACTAAACTAGCTGCAACTTAAACGAGAAGCTTTTCACTAAATACCTACTTATTTATATTTTTCACTTAATACTTTTTTATTTATTCTTTATAGCTCTAAAAGTTCTAAAAACATTTATAAGTATATATGTCTAACAAAGAATAAAAAACGTGTAATAACGTATTTAAAAACAGTTGAACCAAGATAACAAGGATGTCAAAGATAAGGCCATATTAGTATTTTATAACTTTTAAAGGGTTAGGTCTTATTGTAAGAAGACAACGGCCTTTTAAAATAAGTATCTTAACCCGGTAGATGGTTAATGTAATTATACTTCAAAAAGAATAAAGCAACTGTAATTTACGATAATACGAACTAAATAATAGGTGATTTCAAAATTCTTAAAAATATTTGTCATCCTTGAGGAAATATCTCGATTCGATTCGATTCGATAGTGCATTACTCAGCCAGGCCACAAGGGCTCAGATCCGGTAAAACCGGCAAACCGAGGTGCACGAGTTGGAGGTAGGAGGGACACGCTCTGGGATGGGAGAGGAAGGTCGGCAAGCCGCGGCCCTCCGACCAGAACCAAAGTAGCTATTCAGCCTAAATTGGTCTAGGAGTAGGGAAGACGGATATCATACATGGGGAGTGAGCGTTGATGCTGCGACGGGTTGGGCTATCTTGCCATGGTGGTCTTCCGTTATTGTTATTTGCTCGTTGTCTGATTCTGATCCACTGTCTGTTTCGCTGAGGGAGAAGATTTCTTGTGCTTCCTTTCTAAGTTTACTTTTATCTTTTGCGATTTCTTTCCATGCTTTTTGTGGTTTGGGGAAGTATTCTAGGTCGTGGGATAAAGAATTTTTCCAAGTAAAGATTGGTCGCCCGTGTTTCAGCTTATTGGCTTTGTATTTCAGAGCTGCATGTAGGATGTGTGGATGCGTTCTTCTAATTATGTGGCCATAATAGCATAACCTTAGGAACTTTATTCTTTTTGTTATTGTTTTTCCTTCTAGGATTTGGTGCGTTCTTTTGTATTTTGGTGGGTTTCTAGAGTGCCTAAGCATATCCTTCAGT
The DNA here is from genome assembly GCA_963924145.1 of Pyrausta purpuralis. NCBI lineage: Eukaryota > Metazoa > Arthropoda > Insecta > Lepidoptera > Crambidae > Pyrausta > Pyrausta purpuralis. Next base: position 19,573,845 of record OZ001643.1, on the reverse strand, counting down.
ATTATTCGTTCGTGCCTTCTGAGGTATGATCTGTTTGTTTTAGTAAGCGCTGCTGCTTTCAGTCCGTATGTCATTGTCGGCTCTATTATCATTTTGTATAGGAGTCTCGCTATTTTCCAGTCCATCTTGGTTTTCTTGATGAAGGGAATCAGGATTTTGGCGTTTTTCTGTCCTTGTTTACAGCGTGTTCGTACTGTGCTTTTCCTGACGTGGTTCCCAGACAGATATGTCCCTAGATATTTGATATCTTCTGCTGGTTGTATATATCGGCCTCCTATTCTGATGAGTTGGTTTGGCGTGCCTTTGTCCACTGGGTCTCTGATAAGGATTTTCGTTTTGGTGTCGTTTATTTTCAGGCCTACTGTTGAGAGCAGATTTTTCAGATTGGTGAAAATCGTATTGAGCCTATTCAAATTTGTGTCGACTATTATGAGATCGTCTGCAAATGACAGACATACAGGAATGTGTATACGCAAGTCTTGGTTTAGTTTAAAGAATGGTAGCTCTTCTTCAAGTGTTTTGAATACTTCATCTATTACTATAGTAAATAGGCGCGGTGATAGTGGGCATCCTTGTTTTACTCCTTTGCCTTTTTTTATGAATTTAGTCGTTTGGCCATACCACTTGATGCAGGTTTCTTCGTAGATACATGCCCTTATGATTCTGTTCGTCAAGGCTTTATTTGATCTTGTTGTGATTATGTCTTTTAATGCGTTAAGATCCACCGTGTCGAAGGCTTTTTCAATGTCTACCGCCATAACGTAGGTTTTCGTTCCTTCTCTCCAGTTTTCGTCTAGTATTCGTCTTAAGACAAATATGTGGTCGTCTGTAGAGCGGTTTTCAAGGAACGCTGCTTGATAGTTTCCAAGCAATGCTGTTGTTTCATCTAGTCGCTTCAGGAGAAGGCTGGCATATATTCTGTATCCAGTGCAACAGATTGATATTCGCCGGTAATCGTTGATGTTTTGTGGGTGTGCCTTCTTGGGTATGGGTATCTGGACCGTCCGGGTCCAGGACTCGGGTATTACGTTGTATATCCAGGCTCTGTGGATGTAGTATAATATCATTGTCAGTATAGTATCAGGGCTTGCTTTATATAGTTCGGCTACTACTTGATCCGGTCCAGGGGCTGTGCCGTTTCGCATTTTCTTGATGATTTCCTTAATTTCTTCCAGAGTTGGTGCTGGTTCAAGATCTTCATGGTCTTCGTTGGCGTGTAATGGGATCGAAGAGCCTTCATTTTTTTCCAGTTCCTTTTCCCAAGCCGACATGGGAATGTATTTATTCTTTTTGTTGTACTTTTCCGTTTGTTTGTAGCGTCTGTAGAAGTCGTATGTTATTTTCATGCGTTGGGAGGTCGGTTTGTGGGCCAGGTCCTTAAAAAATAGTTCAAATTCCTTTTCATCCTCTTTGTTAATTATTTCTTTCAATTTTTTCCGGCTATTTATTAGTTGTTTTCGGCATTCGGCGTTGTTAGGCCGCTGTTTCTTCCAGAATTGAGCTTTTTGTACTTCTGCTAAAGCAAGTCTTCGTTCTTTTGTTCTGTGAGTTTCGTTTTTTAGAATGCTTTCAGCCGATTTTTTCATTATTTCCATTAAGCACTCCCAGGAAGGCGGGTACTGAGTTGTATTTAGTTTTGCTAAGTTCTTATTTATTTCTTGTTGGAATTTGTGGCACGTGTCATCATGTTGTAATCTTTTGTAGTCTAATAATCTGTAATTGAAATTTTGGCTTGTTGGAATGTGGTCGTCCTTTTTACTAGGAGTTTCTCCAACATGTGATACTTTATTTTTGCGGGTCATGCCGTTTGATTTAGTTATAGCTATTAACAACTTGTGGTCTGATATCTTGCTATTTATTATACTCCTAACTGATTTGAATATTGGTGCACGGTGGACCTTAGTTAGAATATGATCTATTTGGGATATGTTTGAGCCAGATTTCCAGGTTGTTCTATTGCTTTTCCTTCCAAAAGTTGTGTCTACCCGCAGTTTTTCTCTTTTAATGATGTCAATGTGAATTTGCCCGTTGCTGTTGGAATGTTTGTGGAAGAGGATTTTTCCGATTAGACCGGACTTTTCTAATTCTTTCGTATCTTCTTGGCCTATATGGGCGTTGAAATCTCCTAATAGGATGAGTGTGCTTTGTTGTGGTTTATTTTGTATTAAAGTAAGCATTTTTGAAAAGGTACCGGTAGCAGCAGATGAATTGTTTGGCATGTGTGTAGTGATAATAAAGAAGTTTCTGTTTTGGGATTTGACGGTCACAGCTAATAAGTTTGGTTAGATTTGTTGTTTCCGTGATATTTATGTTGGAATTTTTTCTTATTAGGACAGCCAATCCTCGACTTTTATTTGCACCCGAAAGTATCCACGTGTAGTGCTTAGATTCATTCTTACCGGATTTCATGTGCGTTTCCTGTAAGCATGCGACGTCGACGCCGTACTTGTGCAGTATGTGGTCAATAGTAGTTTTTTTTTGTGGGTTTGAGGCTCCTCTTACATTCCAACTGGCAAGTGTTATGGTTTCAGCTTCGATTGTTTGTTTCGTGCGACCTGTTGTTGCCAATATTCTGAAACCCGTGTTGTCTGCTAGTTCTGAGGATGTCAATGGCGTGCTACTGGTACTGGTGACAGTAGTGGGACTGTCCGTGTCTTGAGTTGTTAGGGATGACATATAGCTTGAGTAAGATTCAGCTTCTATCATACTATCGTAATGCGTGCCGTCGTAAATTAAATTGATGTCACCTACTGCGTCTTCCGGCGATTTAGGCTTGAAGGTAAGTTTAATGTTGTTTATTGATTGATGAACTATGACGTTCACTAAATAATAGTTAGCCGCTGCTATTAGTATGTCTGTGCCTCCCCATTTTCCTTCGTCATTTTGATCTTTGATGTATTTAGAAGTTAACATTCGGGTATTCTCGTTTTCGGTGTTCGGGAGGTTACTTTGTATGGCTATGCTCATTTCGGGATCATGTTGGTTTTCGTCGACGTATTTTGCAAGGTCTCGTCTTACTGCCTTATGATCAAAGGTCAGGAATAGTAGCTGGTTAATTTGGTGAGTTATTGCATGAAAAAGACAGTTTCCGTCGCCTGGCATTTTAATGATTTCCATTTTGTTTTACCTGTGGGGAAGAGCTTATGATCTAGGTTGTTAGTGGTCTGATAAATATAATGGGTTAGTGTAGTAATGAATTATGTTTGTGGTTAACGGGGGAGCTAAAAATAATATGTTATGTACGATTGATTCTGGTGTTATATTCTACTTCCTGGTCGGGTCGAATGGCATCTGTTTACCGATTTTACTTATTTCGATGGTTCAAAGAATATCGCAGTTGATGTGCACCACACTGTGAAGGTCAGGTAAGAGGCCGTGTTCCGGGTTTGAGTTCTCGGAGTTTGTTTATTGCTTTGCCCACGTGTTGGACGTTTGTTTTGAATTAGGGTCTGGCCAGGTTACGGACAGCACCGCTTTGTTTTATGGCAAGGGACGCATTTGTTTTTTAAGAGCTTTGTACAATTGATGCAGTGTTATTTGTGTCATTTAAAATTGTATAGTTAGTAGGCTTATTTCTTTAACACGATGGTGAGTATAATAGAGTGGGAAAGTACACTGAGTTATGTGAAAGTTTGTCGGGAACGGTACTTTGTAATGGTTATTTCGAAGATTTAGTTTATTTTTAGCGGTGTCCGGGCGTTAGGAAGGATTCTTAGGATAAAGACAATAATATGCCTACCCGGGGCCTGTTACTATTGTTTGAAGTGGGAAGGGCTTGTTTTATGGTGTGCAGATGCTTGATTTGGACGCATGTGTGGAGCGATACGACCGCAGATTCCAGGATTTCAAGGTTTTTGTTATGTTTTTTTTTTTTCCTCGCGTCACTATGAGATTTATTGTCAGTGGTCAGTGTTTCTCTGTAGGATTTGACCTTTTATGGCTCTCGTGTGTTGTTAAGGGATTGTGAAAGCTGTCTGAGTATTTCGTTACGTACTCGTTTTATTTTCAATTAGAGATTTAATTCCCTTATCAGCACAGCAGTAACTGGTATAAGCTCATATTGAAGGAATATTATAAACTATCATGCACACAAAAGTGAAGTTGTAGTATTAGAGATAATTATGAGGAGTTTATTCTTTTAGATTTTTGTGATGTGTACCTAAAGTGCTAGGTGTTTATATGGCGATGCGGCACACTAATTGCAGACACTACTCAATTGTGGGCGAAAGTAGGGTTTGTGTTAGTTTTGGTTGTAAATACAGTATGTTTTCGCCAGAAGCTAGTTTAAACCTAGTCTTTTTGTGTTTGGCTATTTTGTTGTACTTTTGAGTGGCTAAGGATGTATGGTTTATATGTTGACGTTTAGTTTCCTGTATGTAATAGGTAGAGCTATTTGTTGGTAGTTGTCTGTTGTTTGAAGTGTTGACACCTCAAATGAAATGAAATTAAATGAATCTAAATCGATGGTGTTGTGTGTGTTGCGTTATGGAAGGATCTCACCAAATTTGTGTATCTTGATGTAGCTTGGCTGTGCGCTGGGTTTGTTCTAGATTCGTAGCGTGGCGATTACGTGTGCTGGCTTTGCTGCTGATTACTTCCTTGGACTGGGTTCGGAGCTGGACGCGTTCTTTATTGTGAACGCGTTGACGGGTTGTCGCTTGTGGTGAATGACAGCACATCTACTACCAAAACACTGTTCTACGTTTAAATACTCTTTGACACCCGACCAATTGTATTACACTATGACACTCGCACTAGATTGACGGCAATATGAAACGGCATTCGAATCTCTAACCTAATATTATTATGCGATACACTGCGACACTAGCACTGAATTGAACGTGATTCTTTGCAACACACACTCCGAATTAAAAACAATGACACTCACACTAAACATTGCCAACACACTTTTGATATGTATTTATGTAATAAATTATAGAATTGAATTAAGAGGTGGGCCGCGATGTTACCACTTTGTATTGTTGACAGGTTACACTATAAACGTAGTAAAATGCAAAGCCCGTAATTATTGAGGTTTAACTAAGGAACGGTTTGGAGGCAGATTTCACTTGCGCGCGCGTCAATTGAGTTCGAAGACAATGGATTTATTTAGGGTCCGGTCGTTTGCGCAACACGTGCGGGACGCGACCGCTCGCAACGGCTGCCCAAAAGGCTCTCTGTCATCCTTGAGGAAATATCTGAATAATAAAGTTATTATTTTAATTCTGCTATATGTTAGTTTTGAGTTTTCACGAATACTTTTTAAACACAAAAGTTCCTTAAGCCAATGGCTTTTTTTTACAATAATGACTTTCGATTTTATTCATGACAAGTCGAAATAAGAACTGTAAGTCTTAAAATTGTTCAATAGAATTGGGAGCAAACATTCCACAGCAACGTAAATAATCAAAGGCTGAACGTCAACTTAGCTATTCAACGTTCGTCGCCCAAGATAAATAGAAATGGGAATGGACCAACTAAATCGGATCCAGGTACACAAAGGAACAAACAATTGAAGCTTATGGAAATCAGGGTCCGCAGCATTTTACCGGATTAAATATAGTGCAATTAGTATTGTCCCGCCTAGCCGGGGCTAGTTATTTATCGCGAGGTCTTAGACTCACTTAATTAAAACATCCCACTTTGACCTGCACGGAATTATGTGTACTTGTGTATCCCTTAAGGTAAATTAAATTAGGTCACCATTGCAATATTCGCTCGTCTGGAAGCAACTTAATTATAAACTCAAGTTATGGCTGGGCTTATTGATCTCAGCGTTCATTGTATGTGATGGCTGAAATTAGTTTGCAATGCGAACTTCTTTGGCATAGTAATATTTACCTGTAATAGTTTATTTAAAAACATGAGATCAGATTTTCCAGTAGGTGTTCATTAAGAAACGAAAACTGCGTAAGATAAACTATGAATCATTTACTCCTTATCGTAAAATTTTAGTTAAGTATCAGCTGATGTGAAGAATACTAATTAAGGACAAAGGTAACAAATTCAATAGAGCCTATGATAAAGCGATAATACATTTTCCAGTAACTGTTTCCCAAGCACCGGCAGTCTTATTAATGAAGCTCTCAAACTTAAAAAGTAATAACTCAGATCGCGAGCCCTTAAATGAAATCCTTCAGACATAATAACTATTCCGTCAAGCGCGAAATTAGTTTAATTAATTCACGGGATGACTCATTGAAAGTTGTTCTAATCCTTAGGGAGGCATTTGAATTCTTTAAGTTTTAAATCCGAATCTGCATTTGGAGTTCCACACTGCACTCTGAAAGGCCACGAACCGACCTCCCTTGATAGTGATTAAAGTAATGCTAATGCCTGTTGCTTTTGACTTTTAATTTCTATTCAGAACTTAGTGAGCTCCGTCTGTTCATTCAGCTTTAAGTTTTTTGTTATAAAAGTAAAACTTTGTCCGTTCGTGCATTTTAAGTTAGCCATTTTCAATAACAGATGTTGGCTGTGAAATCTTTTATCATTTTAGTTTTCTTCAATGATATTGATCGCATTACCTTACGGTTTATTATTATTTATTATTTTATTATAAAAACAAAAGTAAATCTCAATAATCGTCTTACTTGAATAGTACTTACAAAAACTATTTGAATTTGATATACTTTTGGACCAAGTTTGACGTCTTCATTTTGCCTTATAACATTCAGATGATTCGAACCTCCCATCCATGTTAAAAAATATAAATAATAAATATAATGAAAAAAGTTATGGTACCAAAATATACTATGGTTAGGCTCAGTTAAATTGTTTAACCTGCCTATGTGGTTAACGTTACTCAAAACACGAAATCGTTTTGCTGTGTTATCTTGATGGTATTTAAAGGACGTTCCATTTACCGACTATTTACTGTATTCACAACTCACCCAACCTCAGTTGGTAATAGCACCTAACGCAGACATTAAAACGGGCACCCTATAAACAGGCGGACTTAACTACGTCCTGGTCCTGTGTGTTTGGTAATTGTGGCTGTAACATAACGTACAACGCACGTGACTGCAATACGCTCAAAACGAGAGTGCCTACTTCTTTCAGCACAATTTATGACGGATCCCATCTCTGTAACTAGCCGGTATTGCCTATTCGATGCTACAGCTTAAGGGGTGAAGTTACGCACAAAAGTATTCTGATTCGTATCTTTGCCCTCTGTCATGTAAATGAAATTGTATCGAAATTTTCCTAGCATGTGGAACTTTTCTGAATACTTGGAAAATCTAAGTGTTATTGGGGTGTTCGCTTTGTCGCTTAGGTATTTTTTATAAGCAAATACAGAACCAAACTATGTGCCAGGGTAGAAAAAAAAAAAACATTTATTTACCAACATATATAAGCTCACCCACAGTGTTTTATACCCTTCTTCATCTAGCCCTAATTACAGGATTTGAAGCGTAACCGTAATTGAAATAAATGGGCCTGGGTGTTAAGTGTAAAGAAGTAAAAAAAACTTTTTTCTGGAGGAAAAGTAACAATGCCGACCTGGCATTCAGCCAAAGCTAAATTAGATAATGGAGTTTGCGTGCAAAAATATAGGAAACCGAGAACAAAGACAAATGGGGTCGACTCTGACTCTGGGAATGGTGAAATAAAATAACACGAAAAGATTGAGGTTGGCCTTTGCCCCGCCACAGCTCCGCGGTCTCGAGACCGGTGTCTTGAATGTGCGAGTGAACAAAACCGATATAACCTTAAATCGAGAAAGTTTGCTTTACGCGAATTTAGTTTATAGCCCCGTTCAATTGAATGTTCCCATCAGGCTTCAGTGAGAAGAAAACTTCGAACTTTACGGAACCATTGTTTTGGGATGTGCTTACACACGCTATTATCATCGCGGCAAAGGAATGTTGAGTACCGTTTCAATTTTTGTAAAAGGCTGTGCCGCACACCTGTGGATTTTTATCTTTAGGTTGCGGTAGGTATACCTGTTTTTATCGAAGCAATGTGTTCATTGTTGCAAGGATGCGCTATTAACTTGAGTGCTAATTTAATTGGTTTTCATGAAAGATACCCTAACTGTTTAAAATTGTAGTCTAATAATTTAAGGCTTACATTTATTGATATTTTGTTTGTGATACCCAGAGATGTATTTTGAAGACTGTTAAATAACAAGAATGACAACTGTATGCTTGCTATGCATTATGAATAGTAAACCCTTAAACAGGCCGCGGACATTTGCGTCCCGCATAGATTTTTCGATGCTGTTTAAGTAGTAAAATGCCCACAATCTGTCTAATTATAATCCTAAATATGTACTCTATCGACTGGTGATAGTTCACTTATTCGACTGGTGATTTTCGGTCAATGTGCGAGATTTTTATCGATTATGATTAAACGAAGTAAGATTAACCATTAAATTTTTTGATGTGTTGGAGATTTTAAGGTTTTCTGATTGGAATAACATAATTTTTTTGTTGATTTATTCCGGGATTTTGTGAAATGATAAAATATTATTATATCGCTTGCGTTATGTATACGTAATATTTTATTAAATCATATTGTATTTATTGTAAATTTATTTATTTATTGTAGAAAAAAATGAATACATTTTTCTTATACCTATATGTTTTTCATGTATTTTTTTTATGTGTGAAATTTAACGTTTTTTTTTTCTTTTAATAGTAACTCATTTTCTTTTTGTATGTCGCACCGCCTACAATCATTTCTACTTAGCCCAAAGGTATGACTGGTAGAGAATGCCATATGTCATTTAAGTCCACCGTTTGTAAAAAATTTTGGTTGTGCAATAAAGTATAAATATTTTTTTTTAAAAAAAGTGGGGAACATGTGCCCTTAGGCCTTGTCCAGGAGGGCAAATTTGCCCGCTAGTATCTCACCAAAGCGCGTACTACGCGCGCATTACGCGCAAGTCACGGCTAGAGACCTCTCTTGCAACCAGCTAACGCGCAAACGTAACTGCCAGGGCACGTACTTAGGATTAATTATGATACGGAATTAATTATTTTATTAATTAATTATCTCGTTTTATAATCCCCTTGTACGGATGCGTCGATTTTATGATGAATTAGTTGAGTCCCATGTGGACCTCGATATCTTTTAGTCCAAATTGCACTTGTTTCGTAAGTCAATTGACAGAACTATTGATACCTGCCCACAAAAATGAATTAGGTAAACTTTTATTTTAGTTTTAGGTTTATTTGTAAACAGTTCTTATTATTTTCGAAATTTACTTACTGTTGCGGTCGTAAATAATTTTATATAATGTTATTTTAGGTACACTAATTATAGGTTATAGTCTAGTTCTATTAGTGTCATTTTCATGTTTTGTAAGTCACCGGCTGTAACTTGTGTGTGTACTAAACAATAAATAAATAAAAAATATAGTCTGGTTAAAAAAATTTGGGACTTGGAATTCTATAAGAAAAAAAGGTGCTAACATTTTTGAAAACAATGAATCTAAAGAAAAAAAAGAAAGATGTTGGTGGGTGACTATATAGTTATTATTAAAAACTAAAAAACCCTGAATCCCTCTCCAAAAGACATTCGCAGGGAATTTACCCTATTGGACAAGGCCTTAGCCTGTTGGAGCGAGGCATTTCGTAACCTTTACCTGTTTATGATATCATCTAATTACTTTCTTTTGAATACTATTTTTTTTCCTGACGATTCTTGTTATGATATACTTATAAAAACTTTAATAAGTATAACTAAGCATGATTCAGATTGATTTACAAAAATTACATGTAGCAACAAGAAAAACGTTATCCCAGAATAAACGTTTATACTACGTTTTCCCACATAAATTATTCAGGGCTATCAGTATTTTTCAGGAATCTGTTGATGAGTAATCAAACAGGGCATTATCCAAAATCCATATCATCATCATCATCATCACCATTATCAGCCAAAGGACGTCCACTGCTGAACATAGACCTCCCCGACGGCTTTCCATAGCGACCGATCAACCAGACCGGTAGTGATCGGTCGCTAAAATCCACATGCAACACTTAATTTTTGTCAGCAGTTCTCGGCCTGTTTAAAGGTTGAAACAATTCAAATATATTTTTTACATCTGCCTATATACTTATCAGCCAAACCATTGCTAACCAAATTTGCGTGCGTTACTCAAGCAAAATGTTGAGCTTTAGAAAGATGTGAGTGTAACAGAATATTAATGTATCATGACGAGAAATTTGTTTAGCAATAGCAAAATTTGTTTGCGTAAAACAAGTACAATCAAATAAAAAGATGTATCATGTACCCTTGATACACTATTATGACGACGATAACTTGAAATGAGTTAATAGCTTTGCGAGAATCTCAAAAGTGTTCAATTTATGTGATCAAAAACTTTACAAAACTGTTACATCATGCGTTTCGAAATATGGGATGTCTCAAAAAACACTCTCAGCAAAAAATTGAAAATTTCAAGAACCAAAAGACACACAAATTTTGCTATTTACAAACATTTAACGCTCAACATAAGCTATCTGTTCATATACTTTGATCCGGACTCAATTGTTTGTTTAAATAAGTTTAGTCTGGGTTAGGATTTCAAAATTATTCCTGCCAAATCTGTTTTTCGCGAATAAATATAAAACTAAAATTTAAACAAATTTGCTATTGCTAAACAAATTTCTCCTCATGATATATTAATTTTCTGCTATACTCACATCTTTCTAAAGTACAACATTTTGCTTGGGTAACGCACGCATTAAATTCACTACTCATTCTAAAACAACTTGCAGATTATCAGAATCTCTGCTGAAACAATTTATTTTTAGTCTCTTATCCGAGGGACAAAAGACTTCAGGCGTGATTTATTAAGATACCTTTGTTTTGATTTCAGACATCCATTAGTTAATTGAACCACGTTTACTTCTCTATCCTATAACACTGAAGAAAATGAGATGTGAAAATGCCTGACAGCCATTATTAGATTTTCTCCTTTCTTGTCTTTGTCAGTAGTCTTTATAAATGGGCTTGCTTGAGTGCTGATACAAATATTTGCTTCTTGATACTAATACAATTTTATTCGTAATATACGGGCACGGGCAATAACCACAATGAATTGTTATTACTACGTCTATAGGAGCTATGTCAAGCATTTGAAAATATGTGTCGCTAAAATACGACGACAAGATATGACGTCCTTGAAATTTGAATTTCGTATATAAAACCATTTGTATGACATGTGGCGTCAATTTACGGCGCAAGAAATTTGTTCGTGAAGTCAATCATACGCGAGTAACCAAGTACTTTCATATTATGTCGCAAAACATCACTATGTTTCTTTGAATCAAAAGCTAACATCTTATACAATCACTCATTAGGTATCTAACGATGAAAATTCTGAAGACATTTTGATGTTAAAATTGCCCTGTTCTCCAACACAATTCCCCCCTATTTAGGCACCTATTTTCGAATCACTCGCGGCGAAATGGCGTGTGAAATTCATTGATTAATGTCCGATTTCCCATTGAAAATTAGTATAATTCCACGCGGAAGTGATATATATTTTGCGTGATTTTCATTGATTTTTAATTGGTTTTCGAACACAATTTACTCGCCGTATTTAAGCGAGTGATTCAAAAATAGAGCTCCTGGTAATTTAGAGACCACATTTTTTCGGCGCACGAACCAACTCAGTATACCGACTGTACAAGCATGCCCGTTCGTCTGGCTCAGTAAAGGGCTCGTGCCGAGTGGAGGTGAAATTAACCCACGTTTGTCGCTTTGTCAGCGGATTTCCTTTGATTACTTAACTTGTTTACCCCCTTGTTAGCAGCGGAAAGTGAACAATTTTTTAATTAGCCCCAATAACATGACAAAGGCGTCGCTTCGCCTCGCAATTACCGAGCTCGAGTTACGTACGACCAAACGACCGAAAAACCTTCGGAGCTTCTTAGGAAATATGATATTTTATAGTTCAAATGAAGCTTATAATTTATATCGAGTAATCCAGTTTCAGAACTCCTTTTGTAAGACCTATTTAGGTAATAAACTCAGAGAGGATTATGTAAAAGAAACAAAGGAAAAGGTCAAAAACTAGATAAAATTTAAGCTTTTTAAATACACTACCTATAAATAAATTAAGTTTAATTATAAAAGCAACTGATAACAAAATGTATTGAATGGATAATATAACAACGTAAAATTCTTAACCCAACGTTAAGTCGAAATTATCAATGAATATTTCATTATTACCGCGCTGTATTTTCATTAAAACTTGAACACTGTCCAGCCGTTCTAGGTGAATCGTAGGCGAGCCATATCTCTCTGCTGTTATAACGCTGAAACACGTGATAAACGATATCAGCGAGGAATATAATGGCAGCCATCAGTTAACCGGCGGCGACTGAACCCAAGACTTTATAACATGCACGGATAAAACCAAGCGGACTAAATAATACCGTCGTGATGTTGGAAACGATGATTAATTATATCGCTTTCCTCGGCCGCCCGAATGAACCGCATGAAAAATGATCTCGGTTATTGCCACAGCAACTCTGCAGTTGACGCTTTGTTTAAGCACAAATGGCTCACACTATGAAGTTATTTCGTACGACTTATGTTTTTACCAGATTAGGAATGCTGGCCGCCGCGATATGACGTATCGTTTGTTTTAGGCCTGACTCTTTGTCATACGCATGAGGGTCATGCTCCCTCCGCTTATCGCGCCGTATCTGTGTGGGAGGCACCGGGTTCGTTCGGGATTAGATAGAAATGTCGACTGCTCTTTTTGCGCTCTGTACTTTATTATTGTTAACGCATTTATCCACACAACCGCTCCGATGGAGCTATATTTTAATTCACGACCACTGTAATAAAAGCTTAATGCAAATTTCCAGCTATTTCTGTTTATTAATTGAATTATTTGTTTTTATAGATATTTTATCGCGCTAGTTATGACGAATATAAAATATCTAAACTTTAAAATGTCATGACATTAATGAATGTTTTCGAATATTGTTAAACTTATTTCTGTAGATTAAAGTTTGTTAACTTAAGAGTTTAATCGATATTTCTTCTTATTCGATTACATGAGCATAAAAGTAGCGGAAAAAGGATAACAATGCGATTTAGGAATGGTTTACGTCGAGTAAGAAATAAAAATATAGGAGTTCCGGGTAAGTTCGCAATCCACAAAAACGCTGACTTGGGGCAGCGTTCTTTGTTTTATTAAAACAGTTTTTGGCAAGCGTAAACGTTGCGCAACTGCATTGTCCTACATCAGATTTAATATATGCCAGTAAGGAACCTAGATTATGATGTTTATTTTGTACATTTTTCGGAATAAACGTAGAGAGAAGTCGCATTGGCTTAACGTCTCTATCTAATACTGTTTCAAAAAGCTTAACGTTAAAGTTTATTTCAATAGCCTTATAATTATTGTGTTTATTAGATTTTAGTAACTACAGGTTCTAGTAAACTATAAAAATACATGATGATGACAAAAATACTATCAAACGGATGCAATGCTGAAGAGAACTTAGTTTTCCCTAAAGGGGTATTTTTATTGAGTGCGCTCGCGATTTTTACAGCACAGTTACACTAAGGTTCCCTATCTAAGATACTTACTGTGAATTAATGTTTTCCATCCATATCATTTTAACTTTAAGTGTTGAAGAAACTATGTTATCGATACCTCAATGAAAGGAAATAGTTCTTACAATAAAAACTTGTTATGTTATAAATTACACTTGTAAAAAGCAACTTTGGCTGTGTGACAGACTGACGAGGAATCGAACTCCGTGTCGTCGCTATCCGGGCGTATGTCTTTTTACAAATGCAATTAATATTATTAAGTTTGTATAGTGACAAAACACTATAAAACAAAAATGAATTTATAACTCGTTATGTTTTTTCGCTCGATTTCCCGGGTAGGAGATTTTAGAACTGTGTTATGTTTTTTATTGTATAACGAAAAACTCCAAAAATAGTAAAAGTGTTGATGGTTCGTATTTCTATTAAATTTATTGCTTTTGCGAGTATACAAACATTTCATACTTTAATAGACGAACCTTTATTTATCTTATAGTCTGTTTCACAATGTTTTATAATTTCTGGATAAATGCCTCTGCCTGATATTAATCTATACAAAATGACGGTCTATATTTGAATAGTTCGTTGGTTTTTAGTGCATAAGAAATGTGTCGATAGTAAAAAGGCTTAAGTGCTTAGAAATTTAAATCCGTTAATTTAAAAAAAATGATTAAGTCGATTAAGTACAAATTTAAATTCTAATGTAACTGTTGCAAGGAACCTGGGTGACCATTCTAATTCCCAGCTCAGACCAAACGGAAAGTGCGCAACGTTTGTGATAAGGGTTTTCTTTTCTCCCCGTTGCCGGAAATTAATTGTCACCGAACAGAAAATAGGGCGAAAGTCCAATTAATTATTAGTCACTTCATTTATTTAACCCGCCTGCGCGACGCTTCTTTCTGATATTAATGTCCGAAGTGCCCGATTAATCTCGACGGCACTCAGGCGCCGGCAATTTTGCAACACATCCATCGGCCTTAATAAAACTATGCGCTTTCGTTTGGATATTCAAAATTTTTAATGGTATTTTATCCGTATACAAAATAGCTTTGAAATGAGCTTACACCTGTTGGTGCATCATTGGGTGTCGTATTTAATGTTTTTCTTTTTTTATGTTAGAGGTATTAAAAGCACAGGATTATCGAATTTTGCATTTGAGGAAAAAAAAAACAGAACATCAGAAATTAGCCACAATTGTACACGCTCTCGACAACGCAAAAGTCTTAACACCAACTTTTGTATCTAAACAATGGCTCCCCTAAAATTGCCGAAAGTTTGAATGAAGTGACTTAGGTAACTCGCAACGCTTCGCGCCGTCAGCTGCGGTGATCCCAACGCCTCCTTAATGTAACGAAATAAAAAATAACATTCATTTATTGGTGCCTTCACGGCCTGACATGGAAAAGTTTCCCGGAATCGAACGGCTTTGACTAATTTCGTCGAGATTTGAAAATATGATTTTAAGTTTCGAACGCGATGAGTAGAGAGAAACAGACACGCGACGCGCCGTGAGCTAGGAATTTTTGTGGAGGTCAAACGCTACCTTAAATTACCAAATCCAAAAGTCATCCCCGTTAATAATACTTTGAAAGTCAGTAAGAACTCTATGCCTGCGAGTAACTTCATTTATTACTTTCAATTTTCATCAAAAATGTAAGTGTAATTGTGATAATAACTGTTATTAGGTACGTGTCCTATCTGCTGTGGAAAGGCGGTGAAAGTTGTAACAGATTTAGCGACGCATTACATATTCTTAACGTATTCTAATTGACTTCATTAGGGGTGTAATATGCGCGGTTTCATGAAGAAAATTCGGGCCAAACCTGAATGGGAGCCAAAGATAAGGGTGTGCTTCCGTTTTGCTTTAATATTTGCAGATCTCAAATGCGTTCGCGTGTAGGTTTCTGCCGTCGCGCGTCTGGGAAGTTCGCAAACAAATGACATTAGCATTGCCTTAATCGACACCGCGGGAGCCTTCCCCAGCAGCGGTCGGTCTAGCGCAACGCTCGCTATACGGACAATTTTCTTGTTTAGAGAACTCCACACAATTTGAATACTGCCATCAGTATTCAGTGCTTAGGGCCTGTGATTATTTAAATTTGCCACTTCAACGGCAGCTGGGAGCTAATCTGTTTTGTTTGGGTATCAATTTATTCTCACAGCTTTCACTCCGAAGAGAATTACGATCGTGAATTTTGAAACTAGACATTTATTCATTTACAACGAACTTATTAGTCATTACAACGAATTGTTAAGTCCATTAATTTATAGAGTGTTCTGGTAGAAAATTTTCGACTATTTGTTTTAGTAATCATAACGATATGGCGGTTTATGAAATGAATTGTTGTTCAATTAAGACAATTTACAAAATGAACAATATTTCAATTAATAAATTCAATTTCGCGGCTAATATTGTTTTAAAGCGTAAGGCTATGAGCAGACCGTCGCGACGCTCGGTGCAGTTGGCCCACTTTATTGGAGTAAAGCAACATTTATTACATGTTAAGAGCCCCTTTATGTCTATACGGCTGCCAAGGACCTAATAGACTGTAAGGGGGTACGCACACGTAACCGCTTAAAGAGGGCCGCACCGCGATATAAATCTTTAAACTCTAAATAACGTTGTGATGATACCTTTTCGTGATGGAGTGGTGCAATATTTATTGGCAAATATAAATATAACAAACCCTAAATCTTACATTTTATTTCATATTATGCGCTGTAGAGGTAACTATAGTACTACGGTATTAATTAAATCAAATATAAGTTCCTTGTGGTAAAGAAGAAGAAGAATGGGGAGAACGGCATTAAATGAGGTTTATTTTGAAACTAATTAGAATATTCAGAACGAAACCGATAAAAAAGTTTAAAGTTGATTGAATTTCATAGGTAAACACATAATTTCTTCATTTCAACTATCAAAGCTTCGAACAGCGATATTTTAATAAGATAATTTTAGTATTTACAACAAAACCTACAATTCAATTAATATCTGTGCACGTACCTTAAATGAAATAGCTTACCCGATGCCAGTATCAACTAAAGTTATTTAAACTCTTTGCATGGTCTTTTTAATTTAATTTTCATAAAGGAAACGTCATCATTAAATTGACTTTTTTTAATTTTGCTCTAAATATCCGATTTGCGATGTCGACCCCTATTTTTGAATCACTCGATTGGATATGGCGTGTGATTTTCGTATGAACGCGGACTAATAATCAACGATAAATCAAGAAAAAACATATATAAGTTATTACTCACAAAATTAAGTGCTGTTTATTTTAATCACTCCTGAGTGGAATAAACTACAACTTGAAAATCGGTCAATGAATATCACACGCCATTTCGACACGAGTGATTAAAAAATAGGGCTCCTAGGCGCAGGCACCAGGCAACCTTCGAACCGTTACCGCGTTGAGTATGACTTAGTTTAGGCAAATTGCAGAATGCACCGTATTTATAAAATTCGGCCCTCCCTCAATACGCATGTGGCTCAGCCAAAGCAATTGTTAGTACCCACCAGCAACGTGCAAAATACCTGACGCGTTTCGCCACTACACGTGGCATCCTCAGAAGATGTAGGCGCTTTAACGCAGTTACGATTCGTGTGGTGGGGTGCCTGTAGCTCTATTTTTGAATCACTCGCTTAAATACGGCGAGTGAATTCACGCAAAATATAGACGTAGGTACTCACAAAATTCAGTTATGTTTTTTCAAATCACTTCCACGAGGAATTATACTAATTTTCAATGGGAAATCGGACATTAATCAATCAATTTCAAACGCCATCTTGACCCGAGTGATTCAAAAATAGGAGCCCTGCGCAAGCATCGCTTGGCGGAAATTTAAAGCAAAATAATTTTATAATTCATATTGGATTTCCGCAAAGTAACGCCTGATTCCGGCAATCCTTTTGAGGTCATTAAAACGATCGTTACCTAAAAGTTGCTGTTGTTTCATATTTTACGTGATCGATTCTCGAATTAAACTTTGCTAACAATCGCCACAACAAACAAACTCATTAAAATTATATTACTTGCATAAAAACTTTAGCGTATATTTTAATGGTAACAACACTCATTATTATTTGTTTATGTTGCTGGTAAAATTTAATAGTTTTGAAACTAAAATGATTTCCTCCGCTAGCAAATGTTATTTGCAGCGTTCCAATAAAGTAACAAAAATTTTTTATGAGGCTTTTTTTCAAAAGACCTACTTGAATGTGCCTAATTAATATACTTACTGCTTCTTTCACATCTAAACATAAACTCAAAAATTAACCGATTTTTAAATTATTTCGCCAATACAAAATTTATTTTTTATCAACGAATAAGTTACTATTTTAGTGTCACTACATTTTATTTAAAAAATACGGTTGTAAAAATATGTCCTTCTATTCTTTTGAAAATGCTAACGCATTTTTTTTTCGCCCTGTCTTACGCCTTTATGCTTTTAGCATTAAGTCCGCCATACCTATGTACCGTTTGTTTGTGCATGATGTTGTTAAATAAATAAATATATTTTATTTTTTAATATTATTTTTTGTGCGCTTTTCGGTTGCAAAAACTTTGTAAGTTATCCAATGAGTCTGAGGGGAGAAAAATAATACCGTTGCATCGCCATAGTAACTCCCCTAGTCTCAGTACCAAACGACAATATCGATGAATTTTGTATTCCTTGACTTTCTCTAGTGTCGGCTTTTAATACTTCGGGGAAATTCATCCCCTTCAAGGGTTTCCATTTGCTCCCCTACTATTATTGGTTTTCGGCATCTGCCGTACGAACTTTGTTTACGAATGAAAGTTAGTGATTTAAAATTTTCAAACCCCCATTTTGTTTTTATTGGTTTCATATCCATACGAATGGTATTTTTAAGGATTTTTTTGGATAAAGGGTGCATACTGAATACCTGAAGAGATTTGTCCCAGGAAAATGAATAGCGGCCAAATTCAGGAGCAGATTTTTGTCTCTCATGAAAAACGAACGTGCTTTGCCACTTACATTGCAAATTATACTTTATAAATAGGTAAGATTGCAAGTGGCAATGGGCAGGGCACATAGCGCGAAGAACTGATGGCCGTTGGGGCAGAAAAGTTCTAGATTGGAGACCCTTCGACCAGAGACGCAGCGTGGGACGTCCACCAACAAGATGGACAGACGACGTTATAAAGATCGCAGGATCAAACTGGATGCAGACCGCTAGTGATCGGTTGCTGTGGAAAGCCGTGGGTGAGGCCTATGTTCAGCAGTGGACGTCCTTTGGCTGATAATGATGATGATGATGATGAAATAGGTAAGATTAGAATATGTATGACGTGGAACTCAAAAGATTTTTGTACTTAAATATTTTGGTTATCAGAACATCTGACACGAAGTGAACGAAAGCGAACAGTTGATTAAATAGTGTACCTAATGCCACGGTCGTTTCTGTTAATTTTAATTAAACAAAATGGAATCAAGAAGTGTCGTGAAAGCTGATTGTTTAAAGGTTAAGCCCAAGCAATTATGTAGGTAAGTGTATAATCAGTCGGCCGAGCGGACCCGCACTCCCGCACCTAGGGCTTAGTGGCCAGGCCACTTACCGGCCCGGACTATAAATAAGGCTCTCGTCCAAATATCCACAACAAACTAATTGCCACTACTTAATCCACTTAAATAAAATTGTAGTTTTAAGCAGTCTTATACTGGCTTATCGGAAAAAACTAATTGAAAATGTTAATAGGTTTATTATACTCAAATATTATTGGCAATGTCCAATGATTAAAGAGCGCAAAAGTATGTTTAGTGACGAGATGGAAAATACTAATTTCATGAAACATTTCATCTCCGACACCCAAGTTCGCGGAATTCGTGACAGATTTCAACAAAAAGTTACCTTGAAAAGTTTAAAAGTAGTCTAATTGAATGTACGTGTAGCCGTTATTTATAATTACATTAAATCTCTGTCCGCCTATTTAGATTCAGTTGTAGAGAAATTATTTTAGGCCAGCCGCCAACTTAATTGTTAAAGTTGCAAAACCTCTCTACTAGTCTGGTGATAGTTTTAATTATGACTTATTTGATGTGGCTAAATAAAGTTGAAGATCCTAATTTAATAGCGCTTTATATTGAATATTTTAAGTGAGTTCAAGAACATGTGAAATGTGCTGTATCTAAACTACCTAGGTAACAACGTCAGTTTTTCTTAGTAAGTCGAATATTGTAAACAATCTTGACATTTCTTTTTCACGAAATAAAAGTTTTAAATAAGATTTACACAAAACGCACAACAAACATAAGTTATTCTTCGCTTAATACTGAAGTATTTTGAATCAAATAGTTTATTAATTTGATTAGTTTCAAAGTTATGAAAAGATTATTGACATTATTGGACTACCAAAGAAAAACGGACTTTAAGATAGGCCTAGTAAAATATTATTCTTTTATTTTAAGATAATATAAAGCCTCGTTTTTTAATAACCAAATATAATTCACAGAGACGTAAATTTTGTACTGAAATTGCTAGAGAAATGGCAACAGACGTCAGAAGTCCACCAATAATGTCTTTTTTTGGCCACTGCGAGCGCTGTCATCGCTTCGATCGATTTAATTGACTGAACTATATATCTGAAAAATGCAAAAACTATGAATAACAGCAAATTCTACAACTTAAGAAAGCAAATCTAAACCGAAATATTGTTTAGTCACGACTAATATGTGTAAGTTCTGTTGTTCCTCACGTGAGACACAGGTGGCGGGCGAGATTAATCGCGCGGAGGCGGTCCCTATTTATAGCTTGTCGGACGCCGGCGTAGCTAGCCACAGGGGACTCGCTCGCCTCACCTGACTGAGCCACTTTTGTATCGTATGTCAGATGCATTGGGTTTGTTTTAAAACTATGTTATCATTTTTGTACTTCACGTTGTGTGTAGAACTAGCACTTACCTCTTTTTCCGCTTACATGTTAATGTTCGCTTCAACATATTTACGCCCGAAGGTCGTTAAAATGTGAAACTGAAACTATAGTCAAATTCATTTTTTTATAGTTTCATTTAGCTGGAAAAATATCTAAATTGTCAATCAGCGCCATCAATAGATATAACCGGTCTTGTCTCATAATTTCGAATATTTTGTTATTTCAAGGCAATCAAAACCTTAAGGCAACAGGAATCCTTTGTCGTGCGCAAGTCAACTTGCACTTGGCCGGTTTTATAACGATCTGCACTTAATAATAAATTCACAATATAGTCGTTTTTGTTTTAACTAAGCAAATTATCCAGCTGCTAGTTATTATGTACGTAAACGATGTATGGGCTATTTTCAGTTTGAAGGGCACTGCGTGACCTATTAAATGATTCATTTATGTTCAGCATTATTAACAAAAACAAAACGCTTCGCTTCGTAGATAGGGCCATTTTTTTTATTCACTTGCGTTAAGATGGCGCGTGATATTAGTTGATTAATGTCCGACTTTCCAATGAAAATTATGATAATTTCACACGCGAGTGATTAGAAAACATATAACTGAATTTTGTAAGCACTAATGTCTATATTTTGCGTGATTTACATTGATTTTTAATTCGTTTTCGAACGAAAATCACACGCCATATTCAAGCGAGTGACCCAAAAGTAGAGCCCCAGTACCGGTTGGCTAGTGTATTCACACAGGAATTATCATCGCTCAAATAGCGGAACTCACAATTTAATTCGGACATACTAAATGTTACATTACTTCACGAGTACATGCTGAAAGCTTCATTTTTATTCATGGCTGTAATAAGTGACAGTCAGTGAATAAAGTAAATTAAGAAGATTTTTAAATTAAATAATCATAAAAGCGCTGATATCAAACAATTTTGAGCAAAACAAGAGCACGTTGAGTGAATTATTCGGCTTTGAAGTGTAAAATAACCAATTACTTTGTGTAAGACAGAAATAAAAGAAAAGCAGATGATAATGATGAAACATATTTTATGTCCACTTTTTACGTGAAAAAAAGCAAACCATTCACAAAAAGATTCTCATCTGCGTGCTAGACAAATGCGCTTTTAAGCTTCAATAAATATGTTGTTTACGTGTTTGGAGATAAATCTTTTGATGTGAACTTAATCTAATTAGACGCTCTTCTGTGAAACAATATAATACGTAGTTTTACTCACATTGTATACTAGTAATTCCCTTTATTGTAAGACTAATAACATCAATAACCTTAGATACGAGAAAGTTATACATAAACGTTATACATGAGATAATTCTTGATTATAATTCGATATCGTACCTGGGTAAATTACCAAATTATATTTTGTGAGCACTTAGCAGTGGTACTTAATGCTGCCAGAATATGATTTCACTACAAATACCTTAATTATGATGCCAGAATTCTTATTTACCTAAAGTTAGGAAAGGCTTTATTCTATTAAAAAAAAACCTAAGGATGACCAGAGACCCTATTTATGAATCACTCACGCAAGATAACTTGTAATATTCATTAATCCCTCAAGCGTATGTGAACGACACACAATGCAAATTCTATTGTTATGCGGTTGCCTGCAACCGCTCGGGTGTTGAAGCATTAATTAAAGTCCTATTATCAAATTAAAATTAATTAAATCCGCGCGAAAGGAAATTGAAAAAGATTTTTTGAGTTTTGTGAGTACTCAAGTCTATAAAGCGCGTGATTTTCGTAGATTTCTTATGAGTTTTTAAACGAAAATCACACGCCATATCCAAACGAATAATTAAAAATAGGAACGAATAATTCACGAAAAATACTGGCATAAAAACATAATTTGGACTCATCAAAACCTTCCCAATTACAGCAATTAATCAGAAAAAACACCTGAGCCTCTTTTTTAATATCGGAAGATAAACAAAGATCTATAATATATAAAAAACGATCCTTCCTTATAAAAATATAAGACGTACGTAAGTACAGTCCCATATGATCATACGGTTTAAGATGAAAAAATATATTTAAGACCTGATTTTACCAACGTCAGATAAGACATATTCGTCGCTTAAAATACAATACTCCTGATATGGAAACGTCACCTATTTGTTAGCAATCGTTTTATACTTATTCAGTCGGATAAGTCTTATCGTTTTAGTATAATTGCATAGTATTTCATAGCTTTGCAAATAAACTGCTACGAAAATCGACTACGACGTAGTCTCGTAGCCGTAACAGCGTTACTACCATGTTGCGTACGGTGTAGCGTGTAAAATAGAGTGAAAATGATACAAATTATATCCCCATACATATCGTTTACCTTGATGACTTTATGAGAACGGTTTGAAAAATTGACCGCCGTGTACAGTCAGCATAATAAGTCACTGAACAGTCAAAAACCATTTAAGCTAGTTAATAAGTTAAATTTATTTGTTGTAACTAATTTCTACGGAGGATGAACAAACTGTTACTCGTACTTTCAGTAGGTAAGTAAGTAAGTAAGTCTTTATCTGCGAGAATACAGTTACAACGATCATAAATTAAAAATTTAAAAAAATAAGTCCAGTGTATTCTACCAATAATATGGTATGCAAATTTTCACATAGTCATGCAATAGAACAATTAATATTAATTCATTTTACAGATATAATTATTCAAATAATCAAATTAATTACATATTTCAAAATAAAGTTAATAGTTAGTCAATTATATTAAAATGTCAAAATTCGCACATTATTACAACTTGTCATTAATAAATTCAATAATACTATAGTAACATTTTTCTATTAGAATATCTCTCATTTTACATTTAAATTGATTTGTATTCAGTTCTCTTTTATATTTTGGTATTTTATATACACTGTTTTAACATTCAGTTGTATCTGCAAAATTTCACTGAAGTTATCTCAGCTTATTGCAATACAGCTCCATAACATACCTTGAGTTACACCAAACCGCCCGCTAAGAAGGTTATGTACGGCAGGGGCTGTCCATCTGCATTTCTGCACCGGCAGCGCAGACACTCATAAATAATCCTTCGGACCTGAAAAACATTTCAGTGAATCCAATAAAATACGTATCCGCAGAGACTACGGCCGCAGTGAGCTCGTTACCACGCCTAGACGATTTATTGAGATTTGAACGCTGAAATATTGTAGGTGTTCCATTTTAAAAATCTTTTATGAAATACAAGCTCGATATCCTAGGTTTCAATTCTAAGCCGCCGAGTTTATGGCAAATGTGGCGCCTTTGAATCTTTTAAAATCAATTTCCCGAGTTAACTTTTCGTATCTATTTATTACGACGAATGTTACGACAAAATCTGGTTAGCGGTCATTGTTATTTTCGAATCTTTGCTATTTAAAAAAATTCTTCAAAGCAATTACAACGCAAAATAGATAAAGAAAAGGAAGGAAGCAATTTGGATCCTCGGCAAAGTTTATTCTTACTTAAAATACAACCGCCAAAAGTACAAAGTTTAAAAAATTGGGACATCATTATTATGTTTACGGACGGGAAACGACAGGCGTAATATCACCAATAACATCAAAACTTCCAGGTCACGCTATAAAAGAAAATGGCACTTTTTTCTTTCGAATGACAGCGTGGACGAGTAAGTCTCTAATTTGACAGCTTAACGACTGTCGAACTACCATTTCTTGGCTGACAGGCGTTGGTTAGCTCTATTTTGGGCTTTGGGTTTTGTGTTGCTGCATTTGCAAAGCTACAAATGTACTGTTGTATGTCAGCTGGGTGCGAAAATAGATGCGCGATTTTCGATTCTGTTGCGTACACTTAGAGATCGATGTGTGTTTACCTCCTCGGTACACTAGGTATTTGTGATTGTTTGAAAATCACACGTCCGCGCTGAACTGGCCACATCCTGGCATCAGCAGTGTCAAATCACTTACGGGTCATGAGCATCACTAATGTCACGTGAAACAAATGACAACTGTGGAAATAGGCTGAGGTTTTCGCTGAGGTGATAAATGTTGTAACATTGTATTGTAACAATATAAATACCAAGTAATCTATGTCTTTTTACTACCTTCATATCCATCCTTAAAATTAGGCCAAACTAAAAAAATGTTAAATGATGAAGCAAACATTTTTTTTATGAAAAAGGAACATTTAATACTAAAACACAACTTTTTTAAATATAGTTTCCAGTAAGTACCAATTTAAAAAATTCGGTAAACATAGCTTTTAAAAACCACTTTGGTTTAAAAAATATTTAGCTTCAAGTTAGTACAATAAAATTCAGTTTTGAATTATTGACAATAAATTATAAGTGACTAACTAAATTTACATAACATAATTCAACTATTGATAGCTTAAAAAGTAGTCTTAAGCTTATGTTTTTTCCGTCACACTGTTCACTAACTTAGATGGTGAACTATTTATAACCCGAGGTAGTATGGTATTTTGAGACGAAAATAGATTATTATTATTTTAGATAGACACTGCTACACGTTTGTTATTTATTTATGATTGTAAAAATGTTCTTGAGAATAACTAATTACATTCTCTATGTCGTACCAATATTAAACGTGGGGTAGTACTAAATTACAAAGAGCCATAAGCGCAAAATATCTTGCTTAATCTTCATTATGAATGTGAATTTCGTTCCAGCCTCGGGCAGTCTCGCCCTTGTGACATGGGACACAATGTTATAAAGATAAGGTGCCCCTTCCAAGCCAGTGAGTCCATTGTCAATCTCTTACGTGGCATGTTGAAAGGAACGAAACCACGATATTAACAGTGGCTGGTATTTTTAAATGGAACAGATTATCGTCGGCCATCAGCGCTTTGTTGATGACATGAGATGTGTGTGAAAAATGTAACGCAATCTTGGCGCCTTTTGTAATTGCGAGCGATAATGGTAGCTATTAATATTATGTGGCTGTGGGATTGCGTGCCTTTTTTCGAGTTTTAAATTAAACATACATAAGAGCTTTCTCTTGGCAATCTGTATAGAATAATAAATATATTGAGTACTTAAGTAACATCTCGGTAATGTTATCTATGCAGTAATCCAACTTCATACAAACGGATTCGTCCGTTTCGACGCGAGCTACACCTACGCGCCTCGATTTCGGCAGTCGCGACTGTGCCACAGTGACGATAGGAAGATGTGCTGTTTTTTTAACAATAGACCCGCAATTTATTTCGTTAAAAAATTAAAGTACATTTTAATATTATCACGAATGGGATATATTGTGCTATTTTTGGTTGTATGAATTTTTAATGAAGCTTTTTATTAGAATGCGGATTTTTTTACACTTTCGAATTTAATATTAAAGCTTTCCGTACGTTTCCGTACGTTTTCAGTTGAGGCGCAAATATTTTTCGGTAGTAAATTTATAAGACAGATTTATCATTTATAACGTAGAAATGATTTTAAATTAAATCTACCGATGATAATACGCATTTATATTAAATTATGTATAGATGACACTACCGTGGTAATATCTTCTTCTTCTTCTTCGTCCTTGCCTTTTCCTGTCTCACATGGTCGGTTCGCTGGCTGGTATCATCTTCCGAAAGTCCGAGACACCTCATGTCCCACTGGATATTCGACAGCCAGGTCGTTTGAGGTCTTCCCTATTCCCTTTTTCTGGTAGCCATAGAAAGGCACTTTTTCACAACATAATCGTCGGGTCTTCTCATCACGTGACCGTACCATCTGAGCCTTGCTTCAATAATTTTTTCACACATGGGTGCAACCCCAAAACTTCATCTTACATATTCGTTGCGTATTTTGTCCTTAATTGTGACTCCACCTGCCCATCTTAGCATACGCATCTCAGTAGTGTGCAGCTTGTTCTTATGCGTCTTTTTAGCTGCCCAGACTTTGCTGCCGTACAAAAGCGCTGGTCTCACAGCCGTTTTGTAAATTTTGCCTTTCGTTTTTATCGGCATTTTTGTGGTAATATGTCATGTCATTTTTTTCTGAAGCCAAAACCTGGTGTGCCAAGAGACATCGAGACTCAAATAAATTAAGTAATAGTTGAACTTTAGATAGTATATTATTTCCTGTGTTGTATTATAATAGCGTCGAGCGACTCAAAGGTGGTTGTACAAACGATATTGATGGAGAAACAATTGAAAAAAAACACATAGTCAATTTAGTATTGCCTTACCAGCAAGGGAGTCAAAGCTACCAACGCTAGGTCGCCTCTTCGTAGCTTACTACCTACGGTGTAGTATTTCGTAGATATGTGAGAACTACGCGGAAGGTTTCCTCATTAGTTTTTTTTAGTATTGTAAAGAGGTTTTCCTTTATAGGACTTGTATATATTATTTTGAAGTTTTTTTATAAGCATAACTGTTATTATTATTCCTAAGTTGGATGTCACTGACCAAAACAACACCCTGTATAGTTTTTTTAGTTTATAATATATAAGTTTGTTTTCTATGTCGTTAATAATAGGTACGTGTGCCACTAAATAGAGTTATCTTTAGCCGATACATTTCCAAGTTAAGTTATAGTCAAAGCCAGAAGTCAAAGTAAGCAAAGCATAAACAAAAGTGCGTCGGGCTTATTGCGCGCAATAAAAATGATAAGTGAAATAAAAATTAGACAGTATAGTTTCCTCTTTGGCGAAAATAGCTTCCTTTAGATAGAGAAAACGTATAATGGAATGCAATAACTCTTGACCGGGTGTGCGAGGAAATAACACTGTGTCATATTTCACAACCCTCCAACATTTTTATAAAAGCGGACCATCTGCTTTTGACCCCTCATTCTTTTTGTTTCACGAATTATTTCTGTATAAGTAAAATATTAGATATCAGTAAGTTTCCTGCGCACGTTCCGAACCCATTCTTATTGGAAAACGGAATTTAATTTTTCTACACAACTCATTGAAAGTTAGTAATTGGTTAGATCTTACTAAGAACATCACAGATAAATTGCTCATGTTCGAAACAACACACGAAAATCAATCAAATAAATCAATTTGTTAGGGTTCCCTAGCCGAATGGCAAGAAACGAAAACCTTACGGAAGGGGGGGGGGGTACCATACAGAAACTTAAACCAAAAAAGCTCTTTTTGTCAAACCTGTGTTATGTGTCAATAGATAGGTCTTTTAAAATTACGACAAGTTTTTTCGAAATATTTTCTTCTAAAGTATAACGTTTGATAGATAGATGCTCCCAAAGTGGTAAAATGGGCGTCCCCCTCTAACTTCTAAACTACGCGAGTGTAAACTTAAAAAAAAATGAAATGTAGATCTTAACAAACACTTTCAACGAAAATTAGTTTGGACGGGATCAAACGAGAAGTTTTTGAGATATAGCATATTTTCAACAACCGCAAATATAACTTTGTTATTCATACACAGAATATGAAAAACAAACTTATATTTGCTGTCAACAAAAAATTGGTATTTTAACTAAGTGAAAGTAAGTGGATACCCCAATTCAGTTAAAGTTGGTACGGAACCCTCAGTGCGCGAGTCCGACTCGCACGGTTTTTTTTATCTGTATTCTAGTACATGGTTATAATATTTTAATGGAATTATATTTTCTTATTGGTGGTTAACAATAGATTGACTATTTTATCAAACAGAGATAAAATATTTAAAAGCAGTAGATACTTGGATTGACACATATACTGTTATATATGTATATGTATAGAGGTAGAATAATATCATACTGTACTACTCTATTTTGTTTTAAAAAAATTACAGTTTTCAATATAAAAAACAATGCATTTACAAACAATAATAGTGGTCATTATGATAATACGCTCGTCAAACATTGTTTTGTTTCCTGTAATTAAGTTTGTTTTTACTTTCATACAAGGACAAGCAAACAACAATTAATAATTAATTAAGTCAATTAGATCAAAATACAGGCCGTGATTACTCACGTTTAAATTTAAATCGAAAAGAAAAAGAAATTGTGTTTATGTTCCAAGATAGCGTTAGAAGTTTTTGTGTTAACTTTGACAGTAAATAGTTTTATATGCTTTGAAAAAAGGGAAATCTTAAAGGGACCGGTGTAAGTTGTGTCTATAAAAACTTCTTGGGAAACGTGTGAGGAATAAGCTTAAAGCAGTAGGGTGCGGTCATTTCGCTAAGCGAAGATCAGAATCGCAAGCTGTTAGCATAGAGATTGCGATCGAATGGTAGCCGACGGAGCATTCGTCCCGAATCGAGGGGTAGGGATATTGCGGCCCGAAACAGCCCTTTCGACTCGACTAACATTCCGCAGGACACTAAAACACCCCTTGATTTTCGGTTTGCATTCAACTTTTCAATGACGCGTGATTTTAATCAAAATTTATCACAGTGTTGGCACACATCCGAAATCTGTTGGAAAGTAAAATAGTAACATCTAAACTAATATTTTAAAGGTAACGAGAATGTTTGAACGTGCTTATCTCAGGAACTACTAGACTGATTTGAAAATATATGTTTGTGTTGAATAGCTTTTTTATTGAGAAAGGCTTTAGGCTATAGTAAATCACGCTGTGATGGGAGAGGTTTGTAGGCATTGTACCCTACAAACTCAAAACGCACGGACGCAGTCACGGGGGACCGTGAGTCATGAGATAAAATAAAGATACAAGTAAATTTAATAGGTAACCCCTTAGCTTAGTAAAATTTAAATAATAATTGAAGATAGCCAATATTTAAAAAAGTTGCAAAAATTTTTTTTTTTAACCCGCAACAATGTTACTGTATTACACAACAATAAATAAAATAAAGTTGTTAACATCCTACAAAAACAAACGCTTTAAAGTGAGCTTTTGTTTTGGTTATGCAAACATTGAGATTTGAAAATGGAACTACAATGTGCTATGAGAGATGGGTTTAAACGTCACTCATACGGAAACGCTAAACGCATTAAAATCTATCCTGGATATCCCACAGGGTATTATCTGTATAAGCGTGTTTTGTTACTTAAATTAATGTTATCAAACGATTAATGTTCGTAAAAAACTATTTAATCATCACTTTAAAATAAAAAAGCTATAGTCGCCTATAGTTATATCATCGATAGGCAAATAGAGATTTGAGTTTTGTTTATTTACCAATATTGTACATATGGTAAAATATTTCTGTACTGTCCAAAAAAAAAACAGTCGGTGCAAATAGAGTTGAGATACAATTTTGTTACGAAAAGCAGGTAAAAGACACTTTAAGTAATATTTTGACAATGAAATGTTTCTTGTTTCGCTTTGTGACCGCACATAATCATATAAACTTACGAACATAAATATATAATTCGATCTGTCTTTATATTTTGTTTAATTTTTACCTAAAAGTTCCTTTTTAAATATTATTTACATCGAATACTAAATAACAAGATCATCAATCCATTCTTCAGTCACAAAGAGGACACATTGAACCGAATGAAAAATATGACCGGGAAATTTTTCAGGCCCATCAATTGTTTTGTATTGAGAAAAACTTTCTTTGTCATTTGATCGATGGCTCTTGTCCATTACGGCCTTTTAAAAGTTGTCCTTTGATTCCATTGTGTACTCTAGAAATAATCACCAAGTAATGATAAAGAACTTTTGTGTTTAAATAAAAATGAATGAGCAAAAATCTTAGATGTTTTCCGTCATTTGACGGGAAAAGTATCAAATTTCTCAACTTCGCAAAACCATGACCTTAATTTATTGAGGCCTCCTTTTTCATCTCAAAAGCATTGCATATTTTATCTCATTTCAAATGACGCTAAAAAAGCAAGGTATATAATCGATAAAAATAAAATACGAAGTAAACATCATTCAAAACAAATGCTATCGAACGCTTGTTAACCAAGGAACCATCGGTTCTGTAGATGACACAATAACATAATAACGCAAAACAACGAACGCGGGCCTCCAATGCTTGGGGCTGTTTATTCCTCTTGCATCTATCAAAATCAGATTGTAGATACAAGATTGGCGAGGCTGCTCGATAGCGCCGAGCGATCACAGAGAAGCGGGCTTGCAGGAGGTGCCAATATATTTCCTGACGGTTGAACGGTCAGGTAATTGTGGCTGAAACTTATCTCGGGGGGAGAACGTGAGCTGAATACCAAATAGACTACGTTCGCTTGCAAATTATAAACTCCCACTTCAATGTTTCGATAATTTACACAAGTGCTATACAATTTGCTCGAGCAACTGTTTTGAGATGTTTATCTGAATAAGCACGTTTGTGTTGCGAGAATGGCCTCAATAAGTACTTCATCTCTGAATTGACACTGTTTTCGATTGATACTCTTGTGAAACGATACCGAATAAAGTTAAAAGTAAACACAGCGCTCTCTTTTTGTCCTAGCTGATATTTTTGTCTCTTATTTCGGCTTCAGCTCAGATAAACAAGTTCTGTTTTCTTTGAACGTAATGTTGATGGTAAGTACTCGTAAGTACTGAAGCATTAAATAGCTAGTGCGGATGAGTAGCTCGCAAAACTCAATAATTGAATCTTAAAAACTTCATTGCATAGCTGTTTTAAATTGTAAACACAGAATTCTGTGTCATTATATTAGTGCCAGGCTAATATTTGTACTTGATAAAAAAAATACTGTGGAAAAAGTTTCGTTTGAAATTAAAGAAATTCTGCAAGAACAAGCGTCAGGTGAGTTGATATTCCCCAAGTCACGGTATCAAAGGCCAGCTCCGAGCTGACGTACACTTTGTCGGAGTTATTTACTTTGCAGCGCGCTCATTAGCTAAATGACCGTGCTTTATTGAATGAGGAATCAAAAGAGGAACTACATAGCTCGGAACATTCGTTAGAATTTTGATTATACTCGCGGGACCGCTTTTGCTGGCTGCTAAGTTTTGTAATTACCGGCAAATTTTGAAATTATGTCTCGACAAAAAATATTCAGTTCAATGCTTTAAAAAGTTTCTTTAAAGAAATTCTGTTTCAAGAAAATATTTATTACTAAGTTTTATTAGAAGCTCTTCAAGAGTCTTTTAAAAAACTTCGAAATGTTCAGTTTATCGTAACTTACTCGAAGTTTAAGCTGGTTAGACGAAATAAATACCGAATTCTTTTTTTCTGTAAGTATGATTCGACCGTAATGCATAGAGCCGGTCGCTCGGGGACCTAGTGGAAACAAAACCGATATACGGTTATTCCCTGACAGCTGAGCTCTTAGGTGATTGTGGCGGAAACTTTTATCGGATGTCGAACGTGAGCGAAATAGCGATTCCCGCGAGTTTACCTGCGCGACAAATGAGTTCCACTGGATGCGCCATCAACGTGAACTGCGCTCGAAATATAGATGCCCGTAATTAT
The DNA here is from genome assembly GCA_963924145.1 of Pyrausta purpuralis. NCBI lineage: Eukaryota > Metazoa > Arthropoda > Insecta > Lepidoptera > Crambidae > Pyrausta > Pyrausta purpuralis. The sequence goes on along the minus strand of OZ001643.1, from coordinate 19,542,134 downwards.
TTGACAGGGCCTCAATTTCTGAGTAGTTCATTTTCAATCGAATTTTCATTTTCAAAGACTTAATTGACCTGAGAATTGGGGCCTAGAAGTCAAGCACACTTTAGGGAAACTAAATTACAAAGATAATAAGATTTACTATTCATTTGTATTTTTTGAGAAGGATCTCACAGGGCACATTGATAACTCTTAAGTAGGTATCATAATTACTAATTAATTATTTTAGTTAAAAACGATTACATTTCGAGTTCTAGAACTAAAATTATATCAAATTTATTTATCTAGAAAAAAAACGCGCTTTTTATGAGATACGAATGGTGTTCTTTTTCTGAGCAATAAATATTTTAATATCGCATTATAAAGTTGTTCCCTTAATTTGGTCGGCAAAGTTTACTGAAGCCCCATATCGAAGGAAATACGACATCATTATAATGTAATCGAGAACATCCCGAACCTATCACCTAACGATTTGGGCCGCTCCGGATTTCTATATTAAAAGCTATTCTCTTCACATTACTGAGCGTTTAGAGGGAATTTGCACACCAACTTTTCTACCATGATAATTGAAAGTTTTGCAGCTATTGGGGATGAAAACATGGTTTTGTTTGTTAATTTTCAGTAATTTTACTTTATTGAAGTGAATATTGAATGCTGTTTGTTTTTTTAATTAAAAAAAAATCGTAGTTATATTAATTTGAAGATTTTTTATTCCAGCAAACTTTTTACTTTTAAAATATCCAGGTCAAGGAATTTCGATTCATAATATTTACCACTTCTTGCAATTTTTCTTCGATTCTATATCTGTATTGGCTTTTAGCTTCACATACCCATGCAGGTTTACTATCAATAACGCGTCATTTTATCCGCAAGCCTTATAAGATTCTGAGAACTATTATTCAAATCAATCTACTTATTTTGTAAGGCTGCGTTTCATGCTTGGTAACACCTAAGAACTGACTTATAATGAACATGATAATACATATATGCATTTATATATTATGTATTTTTTTTATTGTTTTGGCTAAAGTTTACGTTCGCAATGGATTTTGTGTTTTGATTCATAATTGTAATATGACAACAGATTATCAATATGTGTACATATTATGTGGATTAATAAAGTTAATGTATTCAAACAATAATCCCAGTGTTTTAACATAACATTTTACAAATATGTATTGCATTGAACATGACAATTGGATGGACGGAAAATAAACACTACAGCTAACGAATAACCCATGTATGCGAAAATCTTACATTTCCACACAAAACCCCTGGACAATGGTCTATCTACATTGTTCTGCATATCGGATGTCGTTTTACATTCATTTCCCATCATATAAATGCGAGACAATACGTCTTTTTAATCCGCCTATCACACGGTTCGTACTTTACAATGCAAATGTAACGATTGGCAACATTGTAGGTCGTGCCACTGTCGATGAACATGCTTTGTATTTATCAAGTTATAGTACATAAGTACATATAAAACTTTAGTTTCACACTAAATATACACATTTACTTTATATTATATAAACTATATGGTCGCTCAATCATAGACCCAAAGTAATGCTTGGCCTAAGACAACAGTTGCGCCATGCCAAAAAAAAGATTAGTCATAATTTTATGATCAAATCTGTGATAGATAAAAAAAAATTGAACGATTAGAGTTATATTTGGAACAATTCAGTTAAAACTTCCAACGGAAAAGTAAAATAGAGAGACATTTCATAAGATCCCAGTATTAAGCGATTTAAGAACTCAATGCATTGATCCCGGTATTACGGTTCGGTTGCAATGGCGGCTCAGTTCATCGTGGAAGGGAGAAACTCGAGAGACCTAAGGTAAAGCAAGGTGTACACGATCGTAGCTCGCTCAGGATATCTGTAATGGCCACTAGAGCTATCTGCTCAAGCGTTATACTCAACAAATCTTCCATATTGCGGCCAACTTGAGTTCAATCAATACTGCGCATTGCATAGCTTTTCGCTTTGAATCTGTTTACGTAAGAGTGCATACGACTTTATTATACGTTTTGAATTGTTATGTTCGTGTGATGTGAAGTTGTTTGGCTCTATTATTTTGTAGTATCCATATACATGTGGGTTGAGAATAAATTGGTTAATATCAGTCATTTAAAGAATTAGTAACTTGAAATTGATTTCGTATTAACCTTAAATGTTCTTCGTGAAACATTGTGATTATTTAGATATTAAACTTGTGAAAAATTGTATAAAATGAAAATGCTGTATATTTTAAGTAGCAGGCAGGTTCTTTTGTATAATCAACCCTGAGTTGCACCGATGAAAGCGTGCCGGTATAACATTGTCATCAAATAAATAATAGTTGTGATGCAACTGACCCTAATTTATTTTTAAATGGGTCGCGTTTTAACGTGGTATCAAAAGTTATTATGTCAGCGAGTTCACTCGTTGCCACGGAGATGCCCCAAGGCACGTTATCAACAACGTATATGGCGAGTAGATGGGTGATTTCAACACTTGGTATTTTTCGAAGCGATGAAAAACAATGTCAAATATTTTTGTGGAGAAAATGACAAAGGGACAGCATTTGTGACTACATGCTTCTGTGGTTAAACTGTAAATAAATTTCACGTCATTTCAAATATGTTTTAAACAAATGTTACAATGTCGATCATTCTATTATAAAAGTAGCTTTTAGAGCAAATTTAAGTATGTATAGCAGTGCTACATCTAAAAGAATATTGATCATAGAAATGAAGGTTTATTGTGCTCATCACTTGATAATACCCTTAAGATTTCACTCTTTCAATCACTTTCAATATGAACAGTCAGTTCGGAATATCCTCTTTACTTTTCTTCATCGTCCAAAGTGATAATAATAATAGTGCGCCTAGCCGATTTCGACTACGGTGGCCAGTCATAACGACTAACGTGCATAAGAGTCTGCGCGAACACTGGGGACAGGGGACAGGGGACAGTCAATGCTGGTGGAGGTACCCCTGTGCCACCTACCAGCGGGCCACCCGTAGAGGCGAAAGACTTACGTCTTCTACCATCTTATCCGGTTTAGATTTCTGCCACAAAACTCCCTCTGCCACCCCGCGGCGCTCCTCCTCTCAGCTGGACACACCGCTGAGTCCCTCCGCTGCACTGCAACAATATCACAGTGGTAGTTATTCCCTCCTAATCCGTCACAAGAATTTACCGAAGTATCACTATTTTATATCTTACTAAAAATTAATTAACCCTATCGAAGCATACCCTGCTGTCGTCATCATAGTTGCTGTTGGTACCCCTGCTTTGTTTCAGAGTTCACAAACTTTGTTGCCTTGTTAGGTACGTTGTTCGCTTTGTCGGAAATCGCTATTACAGTTTATGGATTGGTATTCGTTTTCCTTTTGTATTCGCCATGAAAGCGTTCCGTTGATGAGATACAAACTTCGCACGGTGATTTTTCATGCCCGCTTTGAATGCCTCTCAAGGTGTGGTGATGTGACAACCCAAAATCGATACGAACATAATGCTTTGTAGTATATTGTTGGTAATAATAGCAACGGCTATCGATTAAAGTAATTAGTGCCTCTTTGGTTTTACGCTTCAAAACCCGAGCGGTCGCATGAGACCGCATAACAATAGAATTTCTATTGTATCTCGTTCACATACGCTTGAGGGATAATAAAATATTTTATTCCACTTGCTGCAAGTTACTTGATTCAACTTGACTACAGTAGGTTGTAAGTATGTAAGTAGGGGCCTCATTTATGAATTACTCGCGTCAAAATGGTGTGCGATATTCACTGACTACTGTCCTAATTTTCAAAGTAAAAACAGTTTAATTCTACACTTGAGTGTTTAAAAAAACTCAATTTTGTGAGTATTCACGTAAATATATAATTTGCTCAGGTTTCGTTGAATTTTACTTCGTTTTCGAATGGTGACCACATGCTATATCCAAGCTAGTGATTCTAGAGCTCCAGGTACTTTTTGGATTGTCTTACTAATAATTGCTAGATTATTTCACGAACAATTCATAGGAAGTCTTATTACAAATAAATACTATCATCAAGTATCATACCAATTGATTTATCTGTTTTACGATAACGATAATAACTAATAAGCGTTGCCGAGGTTAATTCTCCGTAGCGTATACAATTGACGCTGACAGCGTTAAGTGGGGACATTCTGATGTGACAGAACACTGATAATATACGAGTATAGTACTCGTAATAACTAGTAATTCGATGCGTCAATAAGTTTGATCAATTCTTGAAAACCAATTGTCTTTGGTTGTTTGATTTAGATACGTAGGCAGCAACAAAAAGCTATGATTATAGCTTGATGAATCATGACGGTTGATTTTTGGTACAACTATCACTACAACATCAAAACTATACTATATATAACTCAAACCTTTTTGTAACTGCAATTATATTTACGACATAAAATCATTTCTTTCAATCCTAAGATACACCTTATAGGTATTTTTCCGGAAATAACCAAAAAAAGATATTCACACCCCTGAATATGTTCCGCACTGATATCAATAATAATGCTGACAAAACCGGTGTCATTTGCTGTCACAAAATAATCAAATAACAACGACAGAGCGATTAACTGGACTGTAGTAATGTGACAAGACAAGTGCCTGGACGACGGCTGCGAACTACCGTATCAGTGATAACTTGAACGTAATTGACGGCAACGAAAACGTTTTGCGGCAAGAGATGATATGTGACAAAGCGAGTTAGAATGGTCCGACACGGGTATCTTTCCGTGTTTTGGCTCTAAATAATAGGAAAATAAGGCTTAATACGAATTCTCGAGGAGATAAATAAAAAGCTTCTTATTTTCGGGATTAAGCATCTTTGCAATAAATAAATAAATAAATAAATAAATATCCTTTGGACATTCCCACACATCGCCATCTAGTCCCAAAGTAAGCTACTTAAAGCTTGTGTTATGGGTGCCAGATAACGGATATAATACTTAAATACTTAATATTAAAGTGACGGATGACTTAAAAAAGTTATTCAATTAAAAAAGGCTTTTTTCAAAACAAGCAAACGTAATATTCTAGTTACATATTTTTGAATAGGAGCCCTGAATATTATACCAATATTCAGGGCTAATGTTAAAATTAGAAATTTGCCTGAAATTACAAATGGAACAAAGTAAAAGTTGAATATAAAGGTACGGTAAGGTATCACAAACACTGTCAGATTGTACAGTAACCTTGCGAGATCAGGTAAGACAAGTAGCCGTATTTTACCACACTTGTCACCCTCACTCGCATTAACAAACCTGTATGATGCAACAGAGACTTCAACAGCCTAAAATTTTACAACATCCACAGAATAGGGTGTGAGAAGTGACAGAGGCCCGAGAAAGCAAGCGGCGCGGGTTGAATAATCGCCACAATCACCGTCGACCCGGCTAAGCAGCGATCACCGACCCCAACTAATTTCACGATTGCTTTGATTTTCGGGACGCTCTTAGGTGACACTCTCTAAATAAATAACGGTAAAGCAATTTGCTGTTAATTAAGTCCACGTGATACTATAATGGCGTGATCAATTGTTTGGCGCAAAGCGCTTGGAAAAAAGTTGGAAATGACGTTAGCAGCTCAGAGCATAGCGTCTAATACTATGCTCTGCAAGCATTTTTTTTTTCTAAATAGGATATTCTGCCTTTGCTGATTGTTTAAAAGCGTTCTAATAATTATATTGTTGTTTTATTGTGTTTTGTCACTATTCAAATTGTGAGAGCAAAATCGCAACATTGATGAGGTCACGCAGCCTACGCGTAAAATAAAGCACTCTCAAAATTCAACAGGCTTGCCAATGTGTCGGTGGCCGAGTGGCATAGGCATACGCCCGAATAGCGTAAGACACGGGGTCGATTTTTCGTCTGACACAGTTGCTTTTTTCAAGTGCAATTTATATTATTAAGCGTTCTCATATTTAAGAGAATCACTTGAGGAAGATTCTTATTAAGCAATACTAACGGTGTTTCACAATGTCCTAAAAAGTTTTGGTTAACGGTATCTGTCCAAAACTTCATACGAAATGACGTTCCATATTTGAATAATATGTTGGTTAGAGCTTATTTGTCGATGGTGAAACAGGCCTTTTACCTGCTTCTTCTCATTTCGAGGAAATCACCTGCTCGTGCGTACATGCCTGGATCTAATACCCAATTGCATACCAGCCTCAATTTGAGCGTGAATTAGAGGTTCGCTTCAATTTACCTGATAGTACGTGATAGGACACGGTTTCAGTGATGATAACAGTACCTACTAGTTATGGTCAAAAATATTACTCTCTGTAACTGTTGTAGAACAAAACGACCTGTTCTTTCTTACAATAGCAACTTTAACAGCCCATGCAGTTGAAAAAAGTAAGTTGATGTTAATCAGCTAAACAAATAAAACCGATTATTTCTGACCAGGTGTATATTTTTTTTAATTACTCGTGTTGTGATGACCTGTGATATTCATTGATTAAAGTTCAATTTTGGAACGAGAATCAGTTGTACAGGACGGTATTGGAAAAAATGCTCAATTTTGTGTTTCACGTCTATATTTCGCGTGATTTTTGTTGATTGTTTGTTTATTCGTTTTCAATCAAAAATCGCTTATACTATTGCTATATCCAAGCAAGATATACAAAAATAAAGCTACAATCTGTGGGACAGTTCTCGTCTAATTTGGATACGAAAAAAATTCAACGATCGATACTTCTTTGTCAAAGAAATATTTATAGTTTTTTGGTTTGTCAGGGTCACAATTTCTATCTATGTATTTGGATTTTGTTCGTGCTATAGTTTGTTTACGTGTAGACATTTTACTTGTTTTTTTAGGTAAAACGGTTTAACTGGCAATCGAAATACCACACGAAAAAAAATCGATTGCCAGGAGAATCGACCTCCCGTATTGTAAAACCTCAGCTCAGCGAATACTTTTCTCCTATTTAGTACAGTAAATCTGTACATTTGAAGCCACAATCGCGCAAGTTTCGGCCGCAAACTTGATTAATCAACGTGTGCAATAATGGGTGCTATCCGTCTTATCGCCGCATGCGGGAGTCAGCCCGTTTTTATGGGGCAACTTGCCCTGCCTTGGAATGTGCGAAGTAAACACTTAACTGCAGGTTCACTTGTCGTAATACAGTGCAAGTTTGAGCGCGCGGTCGGCCGCAGCGAGCAACTTCGCCCGTCGAGTTTAACCGTTGCAGTTTTAATGTGGAGTAAACCCCTGACCTGGTGTCCGACTGGTATCTGACAACCCTAGCCCGCTAATCTTACCCCGCATTATGGAATAGCAGTTAAATGAAGTAGCAATATCTCATCACGATGCTCGCATGTTTATTAGGGCATAGATTCCGGTTGCACCTCAGCATACCGCAATTTAAAATTATTTCACCTCCTCTCACACTTTTAAAAATCTTATCTGAAAACAAATTCCAATTTATTCTTAAATGCAGACCGTAAAGCTATTCGCATTCAATAGATTAGTAAGCATTAATTTACACAAAGTACACTGTAAAACGAAAACGGCTATATAAAACCAAGGGATACAGCTTAATCGACCGCGTAAGATGATTTTAAAGTACTCTAAAATAAATAGCAAGTGTTCACGTAACGGTCGGTGAGTCAGGAAAGTTGGAAAGTAAATGGTATTAGCATCGTCTAATCACTATCAGGGGAGCCCTCCGTCTAGCGCGGGCGGGCAGGACCGTTCCCGTACACTTGCTGCCCCGATCTGGGAGCCTTCTTGAATGCAAATAAGCATTCGGAACGCCTTTACAACATCGAGACGCTCTTTATTGAGCCTGTTCGAGCAAATAAACCGGCGCTTCGGCAAACAGCCACCTCCGAGCATGCACGTGGCCCTAATAACCCAACGCACTAAAAAGAAACGAATTAGAATAAAACAACGTCAAGACAAAAATCGGAAATGCAAATTCAGAAGGCGAACTTTAAGTGAAGCTGTAAATGTAATTAGATTTTCAAGTTTACAAAGACAAGCGCTCAGGTTGGTAGATTTACTGCTGGCTGACCTACCTCCCTGCGGAGCACGATAAATGAGACGCCGCGAGGTAGCGATACTAATTATCCTATAGGTAGACGCGTTACATCGTCCGCGTTCTCGGTAAATCTTGTTAGCGGTCGGAGGTGCAATTCTGATTAATGTATTTGCTACTAAAATTAAGCTCGCTAGAGGAATAATCACGTACATTCAGATAAACAAGACCACTCTCCAGCATTTGGTTATGTTATGTATATTTTCTGACTGGCAAACTAACAGCGCTCCGAAACTAAAGCCATTATGACAATGTGAATCTTCTCCGCGTTGAGCTCTGAAAAATAGCAATATTATACGGGAAAGAAATCGGATCCTCTTACCTATTCGAATCGATGAGCTCTCATATCGAATGGAGACGAGATGCACAATGGTGTTCGTGGATTTCCACGTTTTAAAGCAGTAAACCGCCTTCCATAAATCTGGCGCTAGTTGAATTCAAGCGATAAAACGGTTAAAAATTTACTTAAATATCAAGAAATGTTAAGCTTCTTGGATCACCTTTGATGACTGAGTGTTTTGATTTTATTAAAACTCTCCCAAACTCATTACATCAAAATAATTATTTGCTAGTTGACATCATATCAAAGCTAAATCGGAAATTGAATTTTCCAAAGACTAGGTATCCAAGAAAAATCAATTTAAAATGTTCATTATTCCTAAAAGAAAACACGTTAGAGAACTAAAAATGAGGCAGCCGCTAGATAGTACTAAGTTGCCGCTACTTCACGCTGTCAGGAAGAAACGAGGCTTGCGGGAGGCAGTATAAGCGTGAATAATTGCAGCGATCACCTGATGGCGTCTGACAAACGGACAGCGGTGCTGGCAAGGGAATTCGAGGGCAAGCACTTGTCTTTCCCCTGAGTATGAGTTGGTTGTACCATACTAGCTGTAACCACAACTTTTTATAGCTTTGACCGCTAACCTAAGGCTTTCATTCTTTTAAATGCATTTAGCCACGGCAACCGCCAAGTACAATGGTAAAAAGCGCCATTTTTCTGTCAATTTGTCTTTGGTGACATAAGCACTTACGTAGCGAAGCAAAAAGATTAAATCAATACAATATATGGTATTGATATAAACTAGCTCATTTTCATCCAAAGGACATCCACAGCTGAACATAGGACTACTCCACGGTTTTCCACAGCGACTGATTACAAGCGGTCTGCATTCAGTGTGATCCAGCGATCTTAACAAGATCAAAATAAATATAATGTATGAATAAATAGCGTAGGTAATCAGCTGTGTAGCCACGTAACACAGTACGCATGCAAATAAATAACTCACATGGTAAACTCTAGTGCAGTAAAAAAAAAAGTTAGAAAAGGAATAGCTTCACCTTTTTATGCGTCGTAAAAAATCCAGGTCAAACAAATTGCCAGCTGAAATCAGGCCTCACACGTCCTCGTAGATTAGTCTACTCGTCAGGCACTTAGAATTTTCTTGCGTGAGAACTCTCCTACACCGCAGGAATTCCGAAGCGTTAGTAAATGAATATTCATAGTGTTGTTCAGCATACTCTAAACTTTGTATGCAGTTTTTTCAAAAGCCCACTGTCGACTGGGATAACTATTTCTAAAATGCATAAGCGTAAAGTTTCGTCTCGGAAAACTTGGGTTTCTTTCAATCAAATGGATGTTCTTCATACATAAATTATACGGGCGCGAAACTTTTCTCATTTTGTGAAATTTTTCGTGTTTCAAATAACGCGAGATTAGAACCGAACACGTGCATGCGAGAGTAGACCAGGGGTGGTCAACCTTTATCTGAATAAATTGTATCGATTCCAAGACAGTGGTATCCAATCTGCGGAATTTGAACACAACACATGTGATTTGAGTAGGTTGGTATTGGAATGTTACTCAATTATCAAGCTTATATTTAATATGGCTTGGTTGCAGTATCTAACATAATACTTTACGTCCACTATGTTTTAATATGATTTATTATCTCATACTAGAAATAAATTATGGTTGCCGGACGCTGACTTTTCATTGGACTATAATAATGAAGGAACAAAGAGTGCCCTTGAGTATGGGACACACTTTCGAGCACTATAATTTATTATGTCTCAGGCATCTTCCTGATGGCAATTATTCAGATTTACCACCGTGGACATTCGGATTAGCGCTAGTGACATGGCTCAGAGGCTTAGGAAGTCTATCTACATCACTACCACATTACTCTTCAAAAATAAACTTTTAAAAAAAAAGTAAAAACCAACTTTAAAACCAAAATGCACTTAAAAGTCTTACACAAACTCATGACTCATTAAAGAAAATGAATCGATTTTAGGTGAACAACTTCTTTTTGGAGTCGGTGCTCTCATAGATGATGATCTACAGTGATGGCACCGACTCCAAAAAGAAATGATCGCCTAAAAGGGATTCATTTCCTTTAAAGAGTCAAGATTAAATTAGATTATTCAAGACTTTTTAGTTCAATTTAGTTTAAAAGTAGGTTACTACATTTTTGTAAAAGTTTATTTTATTTTTGAATTTTAGTGATTATATGAGGGGAGGTGGAGGTTTTCACTTTTTGACTCTGTTTTTTAAGAAGCTACAAATAATATATTATTCGCTGCGCTTATAAGTTGAACAGAAATAACATGTAGTCACAATGTAAATTAGGTACTTATCATAAGTTATGTCACTATAGTCACTGAACTCCCAAGCGTCCAGGAGTTCCACCATCAGCAAAGCTCCACACAGTGGTGACTATCAGACGTAAGAGCGTATAGTTATGTGCCTTCAAAATTTTAGGGTTTCCCTCGATTGCATCCCATCATCAGGTCCTGAATTGGCAACAATCGGACCAACTAGAAGGTATAAACTCTAAGACGGCGAAAAAAAATTTCAAATTGGTCCACAAATGACTGTGATATAAGGTAACATATACAAAAACATACAGTCAATTGATAACTTGCTCCTTTTTTTTAATTTCACAAAAAGACTTTGCGTTCCGTAACCCATTTTAAATTACCTAGAATTGACGGCACGGCCACTTCCGCGTCCATTGTCTTACCGACTGCGCACCCCTGACACAAACGAATACATACGAAGCCTCGGCGAAATATTCCTAGACATACGAGTGCAATACCGTCGAACCAGCCCGCGCATCGATAATTGGAAATCGCATACAACGTGCTCGTCTCCGATATTATTTCCATTCCGTCTTGAAATTGTTTCCACAGCTCTTGTTGCAATATATCAGCGCTATAAAAATGCTATTCAGAAATTCGCGCTCCAGAAAACACTATTTAATAACGGGCGTAAATCGAAAAGGCTGTTTAGACGGTCATAATAACATTAAAAAAAATACAAACTGCGTTTAAAGGCGACGTTTTTTTATATTCTTTTATTTATTTAGAATCTTTTACATTAGCGAACGTCAGTCCCATCATGACTAAAAAAAAAAACATTGATGAGTCACTGAAACGATATTACATACAAATTTCACAGGGTGTGCGACGTTCGTTTGAAAACACACAATTAATGAACAGTATTCACATAAGAATTCTTCTTCTTTAATGTAAATTAGTATCTATAATTCTTCAGAATTTTCATTGCAATATCACGCATAGGTAAAGCAAATAGAAACAGTAAAATTCAGTTTATTTATTTCGTCATTGTGACAACCTTTTGTAACACTGTACAATAAAAAAATCGTTTTATTAGTGTAATCAAATAACTGAAAAGTTGGACAAAAGACGAAAGCGACAAAACCTTTGAAACTGAAATGTTCAACTATTTTGCCAAAGATCCAGGTCGCTCCTAAATTCTAATAAATTCTTGATGTGGTAACGAGTTAGCGGTGCAGTCTCCACGGATCGCATTATTAGATTTACTGAAACGTTTCTCAGTTGAAAATTATTATTTACGACTGTTCCTCTTCGCCATGCTGTCGCAAACATAGGGCATTAAAGTTGTGCTGACAATTGCTACACATGTTAACATTTTATGAAATAGCTATTTTATAACATGACAAATAACAAAGACCGAAGTCTTATCATCCATAGGTAGGACTGTATAATATGATTCATAAAGAAATAACTGACTTTGTTCTACCTAGTAGGTTCTCGTAACTTGATGGACTTGAGTTTAATATTTTGAAGAAAGTACATGACATATTGTTTTATATCCTCAATGATAAAACTCTATTTTCAGTAGTTACGTTAACTTTATCATTTAATAGTAAGATATCAAATTAACCAACTTGGTAGTTAATTTCAATTCTGAGAGCTGTTGGACTTAGGATGATCTTCAGACTTAGATCCCTAAACTAACTTCACTTGGTGACAGTTTGCCAAGTAATCATTTAAATTCAAAAGAGTCACATCCATATGTATTGTGTGCATTTATTGTGAGGGCCTAAGTATGTATTCTGCTTTTCGTATACAATATCAACTTGATTTCGGCATATGTTATCAAACTACCTTCTCAAAATGCATCTCGCATATACACTTTTGTGAAATTAATAACAGCCAATAATAATATCGCTCAATATCCTTCGCAATACCAACATGGCGTCTAAATATTTAAACTGCCTAAAGAGCGTACGCACGTTTCAAGCAAGTAATTATAATGAACATTTTCAACAATATTATAATGTTTACAATCGCGCGCGTCGTGCAAACAGATAAATTAAGTACAAAATAGTCCACAGCAAAGCGGATATAGTTCTCGCATGGAGCAAACAGTCGAGGTTTATGCAAATTGGGCTCCTTTGTATTTCGCCGGATTAAAATATAGTAGGAATTAGTTCCATGTCAGATATCCGAGTGGCGGGCCACTTGATTTTATTGCGCACTACTTTATTCGAACCTCCTTCTATCTGCGTTCATTAGTTTGAATGAGAATGCGCCAAACAAATGGAGTGGATAGCTCTAACGTCATACGGTACGTTTGTGATTAACCCCTAACATTTTGTTTATCCTTCTAAGCGCTAAGTTGTGCTCTGGCCCAGACATGACTTTATTATTTGTGCGTTCCAGTGCTTAGCTTTAATTGTGGTCGTTAATATTAAATATACACCGGTTTTCCACTTTGTATTTAACTTAGGTTTTCCTTAAATAATGGGCATAGCCAACATCCTTAAATGTGACATTATAAATATGCTACAAATGACTGCAAGTATTTTCTCTTATTACACCCAGCTGCGTACGTCATAATAATTATAACTTAAATAGTTGTAAATAAACTCTATTACACAACAGTCTCATGTCCTAACAACACGGTTCAAAAGGCTGTATTCACTACGCTTACCCGACTAATGACGTTGAATGATGCGCCGGCCTGCATATTCAAGATACGGTCCCATCATTTTAAAAAAATGGTTTTCCTTTCATGCCTTCTATTCGCATAAAGGAACCCCTTCGTTATTCAAAAGTCTTTTAGTGCTGGCCAGCGAGTAGGTACACGTTATTGAGCGGTCGAGGTAGTCTACTGAAATTGTAAAGGTATTTTAGGTTATGCATTTTTGGTCCTTTTAGACTCAGTTTTTTTTAATGTATCAATAAATATGTTCTATTTTTTTTGGTTCACCTTAATAACATAACATTAAGCGCAATAAATACATGGAGTGGCACCCGCATGGTCATTCAGCAATTTAAAGTATAATAAATTGAATGTGTTCTATTAACAGATGCAATCTGATACCAATATTCCAAAGTTTATCCTATTTGAGGCATGGGAACCACACCCACTGTGAATGCTAAATATTTAGAATTCGTTAAAAACAATGCTATCGCGGAAGCATTTAGCTCTATTTCACGCTAACGGCTTATAGCTCATCTGATGCATTATAAAAGAGAGAGCAGCTCAAAAGCGGATTAACACACAATACCGTATATTCCCCGTTTTATTGACAGATCCACGAAAGTCCAGTTTTGTTCAACCAAATAATATTGCATTTTAAACGAAAATACACAAGTGCTTCTCCATGTATTTTTATGCCATATTATTTTTACATTTTTATACGCACAGAAGTGACTGTATGCTTAATTGTTTAAAATTTCATCCCAATATTTTTCTTTGTACTGGATATCTGCTTCGACTGCATAGTATCAGTTGTAAAAATAAGTTATATAAGTCACTATTTTCGTACCCCACTTAAATAATAGAGTGTAAAGTTTTGAAATGACGAAATTAATAAACTGCACTCCATGATTGCATCAAAAGCTTTCCGTAAAATTAAATTCCATAATACATACTTAATTTATTGCAGAATGTTTGTCGGTAGAGTCAATAGCTTTGCCACAAATCAGATTTATTATTTCATTAACTGAAGTGTTTGTTGTGTAAAAACGTAGTAATCCTAAAAAGCTATGGGATTAATTCACCCGAGCACACTTCAATATGAATTTTCATTTTGTTAAAATTTTGAAATAAAAATTGATCGTGTGTATACAACACAAACTTGATGAAAATTCTCGTAACATCCGCATCCATTGCAAGTGTCAATATGTTTGTTATTTTTTGTATGTTTATTTTGTTTTATTTATTTTATATCAAGCTACAGATTACAGACGCAATACGAGTACTATAATATCACGTCTGAAATATATGATTATAAGTAAATGTATACAACTATTTATTATTATATGTTGTTTATTTTTTCGAAATCAGCCATACCAATATTGTAATGCTTTTACGTATAGGCATTTGTTGTTACTTTTTACCGAAAGCCTACTTGACGCCCCGCGGCTAAGTAAGCCGTGACGAATAGCTGCGATTTTTAACAAAACCCGAAAACAAAGTTCGCTATCATAAACATTGTCGAGGTCCCGAAAGTGTTTAAATTGATTTAGGTCTTAACGCGTTAAAAGATAAAACTTTGCGTTGTAAAATATTTGAACAATTTGACGTTACAACTAAAGTTTGATGCAGTAAACAGGTGTGAATTTAGTTATCAGATTAAATTATTTAGGGCCGAATAAAGTTTAACAACCAAACGGTATTGATGCTTGGCGAAGTTAATGGAATGGCGGCGCGACGGCCATCGCACTTTGTAACAATCTCATTAACTTTATGTATGATTACGGTTATTTTAGTGCCTGCCTTTTAGAAAGGCCCTTGGAATCTGAAAACCCATTTATATAGTAGGTATTTCTTATATGTAACTGTATAAGATTTATCTCAACTGCACTTTAAAGGATTTTTGTAATTTAAAACGGGTACCCGCTCATTTTAATAGGTATGTAGAAAAAAGTAATGAGGCAGAGTCAGTATTTTTTTAACTAAAAGTTGCGGCAATGTAGAAAAGAGGTCAAACTTAATTGTGTTTTAGTGGTCTCGATAAATAGTACATTTAAATCAAGACACTGGAGTCTGGCCAAGTAAGCAGTAGCCAGGCGGCATAGAGTAAGAATTTGGTGCAGAATGTTATAAAATTAATTGGGTTCAAAGAACTTCAACATTCACAATATCTCTTGTATCGTGAAAACAAATTCAAATTGGGTTATGTAAAGTTGACCAGCTAGAAACAAGAATATTTTTCCCTCTCATGCAACGACACAGATGTAACATAATCTTGGTCGTGGTTATGTTTCTATTCAGTTTCCTTCTTATAAGCCTGCTTCTACTTTCTTGTCTTAAATTATAGAATCTGGTATGTTATCGCTGCTCTTCCCTACTGAGAACTAGGCATACTGGTTCAACAAAGGAAAGTAAAAAATAATGAAAATAATCTTTAAAAGATTTTTCATAGAATCTTCAAGGTCTTCTTACTCGATTACCAGACAGAGTTGTTGATGAACAATGAAGTCATCAGGTGTTCTCCTGACGTGGCCTTATCACCTAAGTGAGATGTCTGAAAGCTTCATAAAACTTTTAGTTACGATTTCTGAAAACATCCCTGTACTTTTTTTCACGATCAATAATAAAAATAAAATAACGATTCATCATCAAAACTAGGTACAAACACGTATAGCTACTATATCTCATAGCTACTTTCCTGGTTTCACCGTAACGATCGCTCTACGCTCCGTGTTCTCTGGCCGGACAACGGTTGCCTCCTTCGTTATATTTGCTGCACTTGTCCACTTTACTCGCTTTCAGGAACAAACAAGCTCGTTATGTGATTGGAATGGCAATTTTTTAAACCAGTTCCAAGTATGTACTGCTGTCTAATGTGACGGTGGTTGAATAAGAAAGGACTGAGCAGAGTGTGCCAGATCTTGGCAGTCAAATACTTATTCATGTGTGTATTTACGCAACATTTTAGAAGCACTTTTGGTATGTGCAATTGTGGTATGTTTGGTGCGTACGATGACCAATGCAGGCATCGATGCAAGTAGAGGCTTGAACACGGATGAAGTTGTTTATGTAAAAAATAAAGGTCTTGTAAAGAAAATCACATCTAGGTTTTAAAAACCAATAATTTGAAGGAACTTACTAGAAGACATTGGACTCTATCGTTTTTGAAGACGACAAACCAGCCAAGGGCATAATAAAGTATTTAATGCCAGTAATGAATACTACATACATCTGTGATCCATCATCCTTAAAATAATTGGCAATCAATATATAAATAAAAATCGCAGGAACCAATAACACAACCGTTTCGAGACAAACCAGCGCGCACCGTTAAATAAATAAAACGAAAATAATTTTCTCTTACAGCTTTCTACGGTAAGTTAATTACTATCTGCAACCGTATTTTGAAATTTTAATTCAGTTAAGAGTCGGGTCCAACTTTTCGAACTAATTTATTTCAGCCCTGTATAATTGACTTGATTTAATTACAAGTAGTCTTTGAAAAGTCATATCCAAACTGTCAGCGATCTATCTACAAGTATTTTACGCCATGATGGTTCGTAAATAAGCGTTTGAAAGCAGTATTTTTACTTAATTATAACTTCTTTCTAGTAAGAGTCTTTCATTAATTCTCATTATTGTTTTTTCGTTTCAGGTATAATTGGATTGCTAAGATTCTTTGAAATTGTCGCGTTTTTATTTTTTGTTAGGGAAGATAATTAATTCTATCTTTGTCTTATACTTTTTAGTGATTCATAACATTCAAATACTTGTTTTTTATAAGGTACAACCAATCGACTTGAGCATATTTCTACTTCAAGAGTGTGAAGTGAGTTTTGAAAATGACAACATTAGATAAGAAATGTTTTAAGGCTTGTTAGTTCAGTGTTATCTGTCAAATCACGCATACGAAATTAAGTTTTTGTATAAAATATGCATTTACTCAATGCTCACTTGTCATTTGTGAAACAGACCTTATGATAATAATATATAAAAACGTGAGAGTTTAAAATAGTACCTACAGTAACAGAAAAAGTAACGTATAGGTAGATAAAAATCTTAATCCCTTCATACCCGTCGGCAGGTAAAAATATCCCATGCACCCCACGGTGAGGGGTGTCCTCAGATAAAGCTTTAAAATGCAACATATTGCCAACATTTTTTATTTTGTCTTCTTAACCGCGAGATATGGGCACATAAACTAGCTTACCCTCTTGTCTGCTTTGTATACTTTTTGCAGATAAGTACGTTTTTTGTGTCACAATGCAACGTAACACATGCCAGAGAATGTTCGCAAGGGGTTAAAATACACTTTATAGGAAATTTTCAAACCAATTGTAAGTTATAATAAAAATTTTGTTTTTATAATTTTTGTCACTATACAAACTTAATAATATAAATTGCACTTGTTGTAGCTTGTCCTCGTCTGTCACATATTGTGTGAGCAGTCTCGCAACATTGATGACGTCACGCAGCCTACGCGTTCAAGTAAGCGCTTGTAAAATTCAACAGGCTTGCTAATGTGACGGTGACCGAGTGGTATAGGCATACGCCCGGATAGCGTAAGACACGGGGTTAGTTTCCTCGTCTGTCACACAGCCAAAGTTGCTTTTCACAAGTTCAATTTATATCAATTGTAAGTTCTTCCACATCTGGTTACTTATTGTGCATGATGAATTATTTGGCAGATAGTTGAGAAATCGTCTTATCATAAGCAATGATTAAACTATGGTCATAATAAATCATAATAAATTGTGGCATTACTTTTACATCAGGTAAAGAAATGAATTTCATTTTCATGTCCAAGGCAAGTCACTTATTTGATATTTGTTGTTGGAGATTATTTTAAATTAGACGTTCAATATTAAATAAGTCTAGTGTTAAACACTGGTTAAAAACTAGTGCCAAAACTACAAATTAACGTTAATCTGTAGTGCAGTTAAATTCTAAATAAAATAACAACTGTTTAAAACACGGTAGCTGACATAAATGTGTGTGTACCATATTACGTATATTTAAATTATGTGTATGTTTATATATATACATATTTATATTATATTGTGATATTCGTATATATAAGTAATAAGCAGTATGTATATTTACCATCGTATTTTAGTCATCTTTATCGCTATTCTCTTTTCTTTTCTTGCTCTATAACCTAACTTGCTTTTAGCATTAAGTCCGCCATACAGATGTTTTCTGCAATAAGTTTTAAATAAAAATAAAAGTAATTTACTACTGTATAAACACGCCATGACGACAATTATACACGAATACTGTCGTACTCATCTGTGAACATGCTTAGATTAGATAGATGCAGAAGAAAATCAGTTTCTAGTACATAGTTCTGCTGGGTCAATGGTTTTCTTCTCTAGTAAAGCGAATGTATGCCAACAACCGGATTATTGACTTCGCGAAATCAGCCGGAGCCAAAATGTCTGGCCTGCTCACATTACTAGACTCCCGCAGCCATAAAGCTTCTCAGAAGAAAGATAATTGACTAATAAATAGTGTTACAGGCCGTAGGAAGCGAAACTGCTAAACATTATTCCGCTTCGTCAAAGGAATATGCATAATACATTCAGTAAATAAATAACGTCTACTTACTTATACAGGGTGACTTTTTTATCAGTACCGAAATTTTGTGTAAAGACTCCACTGATGAATATAAACAACTTTTACTACGGGAGCAATAGTGAAATCGAGAAAAAAAAACAGCTGTTCCATACATTTTGACCGCGCGCCAATCGAACTTTTGTATGGAACAGCTGATTTTTTTTTCTCGATTTCACTATTGTACCCATAGTAAAAGTTGTTCATATTCATCAGTAGAGTCTTTACACAAAATTTCGGTACTGATAAAAAAGTCACCCTGTATAATTTAGATGAAAAGTGCTTCTTTCTACAGAGAAAATGTTTTATTTCCTTGCATCGGAAATATACTGCTGGTAAAGTACGAATTGTTTTATAAATATAAACGCTTCTGATTTTTTATGAAACGTAATAAATTAATTCTTTGTTTGGTTGGCTAAGTATTTGGAATGCTAAATTGCATATGCTCAAATAGTAAAATTTTCACTCATAAGTACAATAACATAAAAACTTAATGCCGCTGCAACCCATCCAAGTATTTTTCACTCTCTGCAGGTCCCATGGGGCTATCATGTCAACTTAATGGGCCGAACCCAGCATACCATGGGGGAGGTAGCGGGGGCGGAAACTGGTGTTCAATTCGGCGCCGAAATTTTAACGCGTTTATAAAATTTATAAAAAATAAATTTAGCGTTTGACTGGTAATAAATGCTCTGATGCATTAAGTCCGCCAATTGTAGAAGTCACAGTGTTATATGATTTGTATTATATTTTCTTTAAGGAGCGGTCGTGCTTGTTGGCCCATTCGATTTTCGAATGTATAATGGCCAGCACATCAGGCTACCCACCTTTTTTGCAAACTAGCCCTTATTACAACTGATTGGGATACAGCATTGTTTACCTTGACGTGCTGTTGTCCGTACGTAGATGTTTAAAATTCAAAACACATTTATTATCGAGAATAATACATTTTTATACAATATTACGACTCTTGAAATAGATACTCTAATAAAGAATTACAATTTCTTTCATGTCATTCATTCCAATGTGTTCTTCGCACAATTACGATCCGCAGAGTTCCTAACACCCTCGATTCATGAATCCTTTATTGCTGCGACTCGCGTAGAGAAAAATGCGCCGCCATCCATCCACGCTCGTCACGGCCACTAACTGCGTGTTTTCTGTTGTTTGGATTTAGAAGAAAATACGAGGACTCCTGGAAATAGCGGATGTCTTGACGGCGCTGGTTGTAGTTTGCCAATCTTCAGTGCAGATGGCTATTGTACGAGTATCGGGGTTATGTAACATTATAATATTTTTATTACATTCGTTTTTTTTTTCAATTATTCAATTACCCTTTCAAGTTCCTTTTAATTTGAAAATAATCCAAAATAATTGAAGACACGAAAAGTATTTTAAATTCGAAATGCGCTTTCAACGTAACAATAAAAGGCTCTTAAGAAAGGTTTCATAAAACTTTCAGAAACTCAACACAGTAGCCGAAATAAAAGTGAAGTCTATTTCAATTCGAGACACTGTCATTTTATTTATATCTCATTGTTAGTGCGAGGCTGTTACGGACGGAGTGTACAAATAAAAACAAATTGGGGAAGGACGTGGTGCTCAAACGTCTACCGGGTCGCGCCGGGCGCCGACGTCGGCTATGCGCGGCGCGCGACAGAATGCGAGCAATCTCGCGAAGCCCCCACACAGTGAGACGTCTACCCTGATAGCGGAAAAGCTAATAAATTCGACGCTGGCGACGAAACAAAAAGCCTATTATACCCCTTTATTGTCCATCATTTTTCTCACGTAGTCACACTCCACAACACCACGAATATTTCAACACGACTTCATAATACCACACCAAATGACGACTCTATTAAACATCACCATCAAAATAAAAGCGCTTAGAATTTACACTCTACGTAGTTTCATATTTCAGCTGTAAAATATGCAGGTAAATAAGTTCAGCGGAAAATGGGTTCCGCCAACGTACCTTAGCGTTAAACCGCGGCGATATCTATTATGAATGCTAAGAGAAACAGAAAAAGTAATATCCGCTTACAGTAAGCGTTTTCAGCGCATACATGTTTAGACGTCAGATTTATGTTTTCTGATCCATCTGCTGTGCCGTCTTGCATAATATTGTGGACGCACTTGGAAAATAATAAAGGAACCGAGATAAGGTTTCGTCTGTTCCGCGGAGACGGCTGAATTGAGTTGGGCCATTTTATTTTTCATTTTCCTTGAGCCAAACATAGATGAATCACCACCGGCTAAGTGGCGTTGGATTAATTCTGCTATGCGCATTTTTATTTCATGTTATGGATGGTAAAGTAGATTGGATTGTATTTTGTTATTATATAATGTATTGAAAAGAACGTGCGTAGTCATTGGAGGTAATAATACTTCCAAATAAATTAATAACTAAAATCGGTATGTCTGTACTATCGAATACGTGACAATTGCTAAATACACAGTGGAAAAATAAAACATGGTGTAACATTTAAAATAGTTTACAAATTGTTAACTCTGATTGTGTTGAGTTTTAATTTGGAGTAAAATGGAGCTAAATAAATACACATTTTAAAGAAATAAATATCGACCCAAAACCATATGGATGAATTTTTACTAAGCGTCTTGTACGGTAACCTATGCTCCTTTTATCTCTGACTGACTGACTGGCTTTAACCCACATATTGAAATATGCAATTTGCATCTTCTCATTTCCAGTAAATCGCCGCGATATTTTTTTTCTATATCTTCCTAGCACAGATTAAAAGTATCACGCAAAAAGAGGCAAAGCGGAATTGTAAAAATAGGTTCGTAGCAAGTTTCCACGGGCAGCGTACCGAGGAACCAATTCTGGGCCGATGCGGAGCGTTTTGTTGGAAAATAGCTTTCCTTCAATCTGCATTTTCTTGCTGATTTACCAACTTTCATACGGACGGGAACTTCCCGGATACCTAGCGGACCGAACTTGTGCTGAGTGGACACATTAAATTATTATTAAAACTTCATTCCGATTCGGAGACCGTTTTGAGAACAAATTGTTGTCTTTGTTTCTATTATTATCTTATTTCGGAGTGTTTTCTTCATAGTTAAAAATAGTAAATAATCAATATGGTAACATACTGAAAAAATATAAAATTAAAGTAAAGTTGCCTTATATTTGTGGCAACATCCAAAATTATGTATGAAAATATATTACAATTTCTCCATACCAATGTATCTATTTCTTAACCATTGCACATTTAAGTAGGGCGGAAACTCATAATTATTTTTTATCCATAGTAATATTTGTATTTATTAATAACAAACAAGAAAAAAATAAAACTAAGACATGAAATATAAAAGAAAACCTAATACCTAAATATTTGGCGCAGAGAAATGGTTTCGTTTTTGAGTAAGTATTAAGTTTATCAAATTAAATTTCACCAATCTAAGACCCTTTACACACTGCGACTTCAAGTAGCGATGCAGTTAAGATGCAGCATCGATGCACGCGTAAAATAACACCTTTACACATTGCGCTACTTTTATCATCGATACAGTCGCGATGCAGAAGCTGGAATCTAATTATGTACTGAATTTTGGCGACTGCATCGATACTAACGCGTGTTTGCATTGATGCGGTCGCGCTTTCGCATCGATACTAACGCGCAACAGCATCGATGCTAAATAAAATATGTTCATTGCGTGAGTCGCGATGCTGAAGCGCGTTTCTAAAACGTGCGACTGCATTGATGCTAAAAGTCACAGTCTGTACGGGGTCTAAAAGGTACATCCATGAATACAAGTATCGACCTATATTACACACAATCTTCTCAACTTGCTAGTATTATTAGCACATTGTTATTAATTTCAAGACTCGATAACTAATTACACCGCAATGATGTTGCCTCAATATACATTCTGTCTCAGTAAATAGCGAGAGAAATCCTGTTTACGAAAACGAGCAAAACCTAGCAAGTACATAAAAGCGTTGTAAAAACTGAGTTCATTTCGGCGCGCTATGAAAACCTAAGTGATATAATAACACACGTACGTCCAGTACGCATCTCGTAAAGTCCAGGGTTCGATCGCCGAGTGGGTCGCGAGTTAACTACCACCGCCCACGTGACCGGAATGAAATCGACACACTGAATAATTCGTCACAAATGTACTCCGAATGAGATAATTCATACTGATTGTGAGCGTGACGCGAAATTACGTGAAATATTTTGATAAAGTTGATTTATGTTTCAGGTAGGCTTACAAAATGTTTAACATTTCGAACACGTGAAATCGCAGTGGATGAGTGGACTTGTCTAATTTAAGCGTAGCTATTTAAGTAGCTCGAATTATTTTTTGAATCTATTAGACACACATACATACTCGGAGGTACGTAGTGCAGAAATAAATTAGTTTGTTGTGTGACAATCAAATTACTCACAGTTGCAGAATTTTAAGAAGTGAATAAGACCATCAATACCTACAAAATTTAGTAATAGGGCAATCATTTCAATATATTTTTTTTGGTCGGACTCTCCATATAGAGCTGACCGCTTGTCATGACCATGACTCGACAGTAAAACATGTCACCATCACCATATAAAATTTCAATCAAGGTACAGTCACCCTGTAGATAATTAGATTTTAGCGAAAACCTAAAGTTAGGTAATTAGTTCAAGGTTACGTAGGTACCTACTTTATGGTGTTTATCTACACCAAATAACAACTTAATGATAATAATGACGACCTCCGTGGTGTAGTGGCTAAGCACGCTGTTTTCAAGGCGTCGCCGCTCCGAGGTCCCGGGCTCGATTCCCGGTCGGATCAATATAGAAATCAATTTTTTCTACATTTTCTCGAGTCTGGGTGTTGTAGTACCACCGTTGTGACTGATTTCCTTAACCTAAGTGCATTAGCTACTTACTTTGGGATCAGAGCAATGTCTGTTATTGGTGTCTAATTACAAAAAAAAAAGATTGTAATGAAAGGCACGATATTCAACGTAGGTATCAAAGTAGGTATAACACTCACATCCTTGTTGTCAGTTGTTCAGCCTCGTTTAATCAGTCAGGGTATAAAAGTAGGGTTTTCAGTGTTGGAGTGTATATCTTTTTGCTTTACCATTTACGTTTGTATCTGCCTTAATTCATCATTGTTTTATACTTAGCACGTGATTGATTTTATTACTTTATGTAGATAAGACCTCCCATTGGACAGGAATAGTCGTTTAGCCACCTTTTCAGTAGACGAGAAAAAAATAGTTGTGCGCATATAGTTAGTGTGGTGGTCAGCTTAAGTAATATAATTATGAGAACTGAGTGATACTTATACAGGTGGATACATATACTTATACTATATCTATACTAATATTATAAAGCTGAAGAGTTTGTTTGTTTGTTTGAACGCGCTTATCTCAGAAACTAAGAAACTACTGACCCGATTTGAAAAAAAAATTTTACGTTGGATAGTCCATTTATCGAGGAAGGCTTTAGGCTATATAACATAAAGATAAGACTCATAAGACCACAGCAGCAATGAAAAATGTTGCGAAAACGGGAGAAAGATATTCCTTTTGAGAGCTTCCGCTGCGTACGCTGCGAAAACCGCTTAAGTTACACAAAAATCATGTATGACAGGATTGTTCAGCATTAAGAGTTCTATAATAAAGTCTGCAACAGCATACGTCTATCTTTTATGGTTGACTTACTACAACCTATTTTATGTTAATAAATTTGTAAAAAAATAATGCATTATTTTTAGAGGTGTATTATACACACAGGTATTTACCCTATCAAAATAAATACATTCATCATCACGAGCATTTCATTTAGAACAAAGTTACCCTTTATATCATTTAAATTCAATAAATATGCGCGTGCGCTAATAATATTATAAAGCTGAAGAGTTTGTTTGAATATTTCTGTTTTGGATAGCTTATTTATCGAGAAAGGCTTAAGGGTATAAAACATCACGCTGCGACGGGAGGGGACGGGGCAAACTCAAAACGCGCGGACGAAGTCGCGGGGGACCGCTAGTTAAAATATATAACCTTTAAGTAACCATTAATCAATTCTCTCTTCCTGCGCCTGATCTCTTTCATGTCGTGTCAGATTGCTGTCCCATCAGGATATGAGAGTGAAAGGAATAGAGAGTGCACCTGTGTTTGCGCACACACTTGTGCATTATAATTACGTCCCGCGCAGTCGGTTCGTCGTTGTGATTGGCCACCGTAGTCGGCTAGGGGAACTATCAATCAATTCCCTTAATGGTTTTAATATATTATATTACACAAACAAAGTGTTATTTTCTAACAAAATAAATTGTCATTGTTATTTACTACAATGAGCTTATAATTGTTAGTATTTTTATAAGGATTAAAACCTACATTACTATGTCTCTGAGCTCAATGTCAAAATTTTTTTTTACGTTTTACTATTTATACTTATACTTTGTAGAATCTTAATGAAATTTTATGCTCCTATTACAGGCTACACGCTGTATAAAAAGGGAAAAATATATTAATCAAACGTGTTAGCAGAGCATGGTTTCGATCCGCGGACCTCTGGGTTATGGGCCCAGCACGCTTCCACTGCGCCACTCTGCTCTTCTCGTTGGCTTTGGAATCTTCAAACGCTATTTGAAGCTGAGGTTATTAGGAACTGCAACATAGATTCTAAACGGCCTGTTTGTTATATTTTCATTAGGTACTTCGTAAATGATATGAAACGACGTTCCATGTTTGAATTATTCATTGATTAGTGCTTATTTGTTGATGGTGAAACAGGTTCTTAACAATATATAAATCAAGTCAAATCGTATTAAGTGACAATATTTTAAGTGTCTTTGTATAAATCATAGAATCATAACCCTGTCATGATTTTTTGGAAAATGTAGTTTTTATCTTACAAAAATATATATTTTTAAAACAGCACCCTGACGATTTTTAAAGTTTTTTTTATGTCATTAGCTTTGTCTCTGTCAATTTAATGCCCAATCCTTTTTTTTCCCTAATCGTAACGCTAATTAGGGTTCCGTGGCCGACTGGCAAAAAACGGAACCCTTATAGTTTTGTCAAGTCTGACACTTTATTTTTATTTTGTAATTATAAGCATCACACTGTTAAAATTTTGTTGGAAGGTGTATCCCGTTAACCGCTTTACGATTCCATACAAAAAATAATCCCACAAATTAATGAAACTAAAACCAAAAACATTGGTGTATCTATGGAAAGGTCTTTTAAAATGACATAGAGGTTCCTAAAACTATTTTCTTTTAAAGTTTAACGTTTGATAGATAGACGCGTCCAAAGTGGTAAAATGGGCGTCCCGCCCTCTTACTTTAAAACTAAGCGTGTGTAAAATTTAAAAAAATATGTAATCTAGATCTTAAAACATACTTTCAACGAAAATGGTTTGGACGGGATCGACCTAGTCGTTTTTCCAGCACATTTTCAACAACCGCAAACATAACTTTGTTCTTCATACAAATACTATGAAAAACAAAATTATATTTGCTGTCAACCAAATATTGTGGATTCCCTTATTCAGTTAAAGATGGCACGGAACCCTCAGTGCGCGAGTCTGACTCGCACTTTGCTGGTCTTAAAAAAAGTTATCTACCTTAACTTTATTTATCAGATTTATACGAAATTATTTTCTTTATTTGTATTATTCCTTTATTGATCGGAAAAAGGCCCTATAAATTATTGTAAATAAAATGTAATTAACGTCAAACGAGACGTTCGAGTATTATTTAACTAAAAATACTGGTACAACACCTAAGGTAAAGCGGTTCAACTGAGCCTTAAATAATGGACATGACTAGTACAAGCTGATCCTGCAAACCAATTAACTCTTTAGATCCTTTGTCCTACCTGGATTAACTCAGGCAAACACGTAAATGAATGATTTGTGTAAAAAGACCCAAAGGAGGCATTTGCAAAAATGGAGGATTAAGCGACCCCCCGAGGAAAATATTAAGCCCCGCGTTTATGATCTAAGAACCATCTTCATGTAAATTGGTAGCTGGTACGTTTATGCAGTCTTCCAAAACCAAAATACCACCAATTAGATAAGATTATTTTTTCAAAATAAATTTTAATTTCGTATAGTAGTATTCAACAGTTAAAAACACAACTACCTATTATTATTTGGTTTTATCGAACAAACAAATACCCCATCATACAATAATGAAATACATGCCCATAAAATAAATACCTTTTAGACTAATATACATGCATTGCACCAAAAAAACTTTTTACACTCTATTTTGTGTGCTTTGTGGTGCCGCGTGGACTTCCACGAAAACGCCGGACCTTTCGGGCAAATATCTTCTTTCATCAAGGCCACTATCTTTTAATCCGAATTTAGATCACAAAGAAATGATAATTTACATTACGACTATACTCCAACTTAACGACTCTCAAAGTATAGTAAGTCTTCTTGTTCACGTATTCCATCCCTCCTCAGCCTTCGTGGTGTGATGCAGGCGAGAAACAAACAAATGCGTATAGTCGGTATCGCCGGACGCAGCAGCATGTTTAGCCCGGTCATACCTTCTCAAGTTGCATTGTTGTATACAATTCATTGTGTTTGATGCTTAAATTCTTAGTTGTACTATATTTCATTTCTGTAGGCAGATTAGAGTATAATATTCCAGGCAGTACCTATTTTAAATCGCGCTCTATATTTTCGGCTTACAGATTGAAATCATTCGATATCAGCACAAAAAGCTTATTCTTGTTCCTCGCCATTTCAATCCAACGTGACAAAGATTCATAATCGACTGAAAACGTCATCAGTATGTCTCGAATCAATTTGTTTAGGCAAAATAACCTTAACAGCCACTTCCTATGGTAAATTAGCTAATGGACTGAGCGTGAGACGAATCCGTCCTTTCCACTAAGAAAAAACCGATAGGTAAGTATGAAAATTAAGTTTAGGTGAGCCAAATTACTTTTAGTTGGCGTTCAACAGGTGTCAATCGAAACTTTAAGGCAATAACGCAACGTGATAGATTAATAGCTTCAATAGTTGTAATTTATAGCTATCGTAACTTTAGCAAAATTCACATTTACAGTATAATCGCTAACTAGGATTCGTAAGTCGGTGTTTGATAAATGTGAGTCACGGGGCTGTTTTAGAATTGCCAAGATATATTTTACGTAAAGTATCAATCTGCGAAATGAATTGCAATAACTTACATTTGAATTGCACTATTGAAAGCATTTACGTCTCTCAGTATAGGTATTTCTATTTATTTGCTCTTGTAATACATTATACCCTCAAACTTGACATTTAGTTACTCGCCTTCGTTTGTTTTGTTATAAGATACCCAGAACTCAAAAACTCAAAGATTCTCCGAACATGATTTTCAACTTTCCCAATTGGGAAAGATAATCTTCTTTATACTTAATTAAGTATAAAGAAGATTTATCGAGATTAGATGTTTGCTAATTCTACGAATTCTAGAAAGAAATGCTTATTATAAAGCAACGCCTCACCGATTTTCTCGGAATTTATAATGTACGCGAAAATTTTTAAAGAAAAAAAATATTTTCCTGGATATTGTTTATATTCCTACTGAAAAGATTCTTTAATCACCAAAAAGACACGAGTTTTTGTAATTTATAGGGGTGAAAAATAGTGTTACTTGTTTGGTACTCTGCAATAAATTGGTAAAAACATACTTTACCAAGCAGGCATATAAATTATTCAGTGGTTACCTGGCAATTGTTCAGATTACTCGTAATACGGTTCATATTTCACAGTAATTTGACGGGTTCGATGTGTTACAATCATATTGGAACTGTTATATTTTTAGTGCCGCATGGAAAATTCAGCTGAATATTTAAATTAATGTCCCACGATATTTATAAAACTTCAGTGTTCATTTAACAATAGCGTCATTAAAACTACTACATAATTTTTCAGTGGTTTTAAATTTATGTATGTCGCTTATTTCAATAATATGTATGTCGCTTATTTACATTTTTTTAACTAAAATAAGCATCGTTATTTTCTTATCTGAAATATTTTTGATATGAGTAGGTACGATTTTCTATACAGTGTCGGAAGTCTCGACATAGTTCCGTGTAAAACCACCAGGTGGCGCTCGAAAAATGCTGAGACAAAATTGGTGTTTTCGTGTATTTATTGATTGAGAAGAATTTTTGAATGATGCTTAAAAAACTACAAATATTTTTTAAGATTTATTAAAGATATAGCTACGTAAGTTAAAATGATATTTGATGAATTAGATAATCATAAAATTGAAATTGTCGACGCGAAATGTCAAAAATGATGCATCAGACTTCGCCCGCAGGGTCTTGTTTTGGTCAACGACGAGTGACTCAGGGGTGGTTGTACAAACGATACTGCTGCCAAAAAAAAACTTAAATAAAATAACCGAAAAAAAAACTATTTATTATTGTGTACTAGCGATCGAGTCAAAACTATCAACACCAGCGCTGGTAGTCTGATGTAGCAAAAATTTGACATTTCATTATCACAAAAAACAGCTTGCAGTATCACGAAATCTGATAAAATTAACCGTATTTATATCGCAATCTTCAAACGTACACATTTGCCACGAATCGTACCCGATATACATCCTCCCATTAATTGGGGTAACCGTTATAACGGAAGATATTTTTATATTAGAGAGCTTATAGTCCTTACTGTCGAACTGATGGTTTTTACTGTCAATAAATATGCAACAATTCATCAAATTTAATTAAAGCTATCTGACTGATTGTAAATAGAGACCAAAAAATTGCATAAAATCATAATAAAGGTTCAGAAAATAATATTATAAACCTCATCTCAGCACAAGCACACTGCAAAAAAAACGGCCAAGTGCAAGTAGGACTCGCTCACTGAGGGTTCCGTGCCAACTTTAACTCAATTAGAGATCCACTTACTTCCACTTAGCCAAAATATCACAATATTTTTTGACAGCAAATACAACTTTGTTTTTCATAGTATTTATATAAATAATAAAGTTATGTTTGCGGTTATTGAAAATATGCTCTCTATCTCAAAAACTGATAGTTCGATCTCGTTCAAACCAACATCTACATGTATTTTTTTCAAAATTTACACTCGCTTAGTATAAAAGTTCGATGGGGGGGCACACATTTTACCTAGACTTTTAGAGAAAATGGTTTGAGGAACCTCATTGTCATTTTAATAGACCATAGACACGCTACACGCATAGGTTTGTCATTTTTTTTTTGTTTTAGTTTCGTGTATGGGAGCCCCTCCTTAAATGTCATTATTTTGTATGGTTTGAAGGAGAATCGTAAAGCGGTTAACAGGATACATCTTCCTGCCAAATTTCAGTAGTATGATGCTTAAAGTTTCAGAATAAAGTGTCTGTGACATACGGACGGACTTACAGACAGACAGACAGACTTGACTAAACTATAAGGGTTCCGTTATTTGCTATTCGGCTATGTAACCCTAAAAATAAGCTTTGTGATACGGCTATGACGATACACGAGCCTTATTTTAATAAGGTTTAAGGTTCATGGTGAATATTATTTTAAGGAAAAATAAAAATAATTCCTGCAACACCGTTAATAAGTAAATCAATACCTTATGTCAGTTTGACATTAAATAAACAACGTTTTGCAAATATTAAATTAAATTCCACAAGAATTCCCAGCCAATACAGTAAAATACAAAATCGGAAAACATAAAAACACATTATCTTGAAGGATAGATAAATAAATAGATTCCATACATGTAAGTAATAAAATTTTGCAACGTGTTTCTGTGTGCATAAGAAGCTGGATATTCAGTGTCTGTTTATGGTTTCATGATTTAAATATAATATTCAACTAGTGATTATTTAACTGGGTTTATATCGGGTTCTCACTTAATAAGATCCGAGCCCCTCATATATTGCAGAACTATTTAAAAACAAGTTTTCAGCAGATTACAGTTAAAGACTTAAAAGACAGAGCAAGAACTTACAAATCCGAAAAACGAAACCAAAACGAGCGCATAAAGATGCAGGAGACATGTGAAGTGCATTAGGAATGATTTATAATAGCTTTTCCAATTATTTTCAGGACTTTTTCACGAATTGCTGCAGTTGAAAGTTTGAAGGAGTGACAAAGCAATAATTTCAGTACAATAAAAAATGATAGTGTAATAATTTAATTGAAAACCACAAAATACCTTCTAATAAACGATTCTACCTCTCTAATAAACGTTATTCCCTCTAATCAATGGTTGTCTGGAAGAGATCGCTCCCAGCGACAAAACCGCCAATATTGTACTACTTATGATTTGATTGAAATGTTTTTGTTTCTTGTATCCTTATTTGTGCAATATTCTTTAATGTTATTATTATTATCATTAAATGCGAATCATTCCAGAATCTTTTATTTATCGTTTCTGTATATAGTAACAGAAAGTCCCGTTTGTTACAGTACTAATAACTCCAAGAGCTCTATTTTTAAATCACTCGCCTAAATAAGGCGAGTGAATTGCGTTCGAAAACCAATTAAAAATCAATGGAAATCACGCAAAATATAGACATAGGTACTCACAAAAATCCGTTATGTTTTTTCAAATCACTTTTGATTGAAATTATACTAGTTTTCATTGGGAAATTGAACATTAATCAATGAATTTCACACGCCATCTTGAAGCGAGTGATTCAAAAATAGGGGCCCAGACGGGGGCACAATTTTCATTATTTAGAGTTAAATTCGTCGTCGCGCCGAATAGGACATACGACAGCTATCATTATAAAATGCTTTTGTATTTAATGTTAGTTTGATAACTATTTATCACTAATTCATCGATGCAACCTAGAACTTTTCTGTCCCAATGACTGTCCTTTGCGGTATGTACTCTGCCCGTTGCTGCGACTTTTTTAACATTGTTGCACTCGCGCGTGTTGAAAATGCGCTTCAGCATCGGAACTCACGCAATGAACAGATTTAATATAGCATCAATGCAGTTGGCGTTGGTTTGGATGCAAACGCCAAAATTCAGTACATAATTTGACTTTCCAGCATTATCATCGCGACTGCATCGATGCTGCATCGCGACTGCATCGCTGCTAAAAATCACAGAGTGTAAAGGGTCTATAGTTTCACTGGTCTAAGTCCGTTGCGATCGCAGGACCGCAGGACTATTCTAGCTTATAGAATGATGATGGTGACGTAGAAGTATTTGCTTAGATAAAAACCGTCCAAATGCGACGGAACCATAAATAACTTTGGTTTCATAAAAAAATAAACAAGGACTCAAGAGCTTTAGAAGCTGTTATTTATATAGTAGTCTACCTTTTAGCTGTATTAATGAGAGCCAAATAAGGGTTGCAAATAGTGATCGAGTGTTCTTGTGGTTATCAACTTTCTTTTAAAAATTGTTGCCTCTCATCGTGCATTATTGTCTTAAATATACTTTAAAAATATAATTTCAAGTAAAGGTGCAATATTATTCATTGTTTTATCGCTACATTACTAATTACTTCGTAAGTGCCTTAAAATTCGAGGTAATGTAGGTAAGAAGGTACGTAAATTAAGTAGTAAATACGTTGTGTAGTGAAAAATATCAATTATGGAGTTAAATTAGGGAATTCCGACGGGATTTCCCATTTTCTTATTATTGAACCCTCAACACAATTTGTTGTATACATCATTGGAATTGTTATCAGGCTTTTGAAAATAATAATTAAAAATACTGCGTTTATTTTAACCTTATTACCGCACAAATGCGACAACTGGGCCACGAGTATTAAATAAAATAATTTCTAGTTACTTATCTTTTTTCGACGATAATGAAAATGACATTAGAAAACTGTGCTTGCGAGATTGACATTTGTAAAAATTGCAAGTCCCGACGAATGGAGTTATCGTCGAAATTAGCCGTATTCAAATACAAATCCTAAGTAAAGGAAATGTATGAAAATTATTTAAAAGCATCATAATCTATTAAAAAGCATGCCTCTAGAAGTTAGTTCCCAGAAGTATCCGCAAGAGGCTCTTTACATTCGAAAACAATAGTAACACCGTATCTAGGAATTAAACACTTGAGTAAAGGTAAAAAATACATAGAAAAATATTTTGATTTTTTTCTAACATAATTCTAGCATAATTTTCGATTTTTCTGCTAAGATGAGCTTTTACAGATTTTCATTACCCTCGATAGCGTTATCGTCAACATCTGTCAAAATTAGTGTGTCGAGTCCTGCAAATTTGCGTTGTCGGCGTATCGACTGTCAAAACACGGTGTCGAGTCTCGCAATTCACGAGTTACTCGAGTTAGCATACGTCACTTCGCGACGAAACTACCACGCCTGATCACCTCTTTGTAGCTTAATAGCTACGGCGTAGTATTTCGTAAATACACGCGAGCTATGCGTGAGGGTACGAGTTTCCCCATTCGTTTCGAATTTTCTTTGAATATTGTGAAGAGGTTTTCCTGTATAATACATGCATCGAATTTAAAGGTTCTTTTTTAATAAGCATAGCTCATATTATCATCCCTGAGTTGGATGACACTGACCAAAATAACAGCCTGTATGTATTTTCATTGATATCAAACCCTACAACAAATTATCTTTGGCCATGCCATGTACTAATACTAAATACATTGTCATGTTCATAAATGGATCGCCCAGCATTGGCAACACGGACGACCGCTTCAGATTATAATTATCTATGCACAAGCAATTATATTAAGTTCATTGCACAAAACGACGATTGCAACCCTGGTCTGTATCGTCGTTACACTCCTAGCAAGTGTCGTTATCACCCGCATACGATCAAGTTCTGTGGATACTTTGCTCTTTTGCTACATTGTATTCCAAGAAAATGAAGTGTTTGAGGCCTTTTCGGCACACATCCGATCGTCACGATACAAATCCGATCCGAACTCGTGTTGAAATTCTTTCGCCAAACTCTTACTTTCGTATTAGTTCCAACCGCCATGCACAATGAGGATAGACTTATAACATAAATATGCCTCTAGCTAGAGATAGGTCCACAATCCAGATATTTTGTTTTATCAATGCTATAAGCTCAAAAAATCTTCATTTGTGTAGTATACACTATGTTTCGTAGCACTTTTAATGGTCGTAGTAGTCACAACACGGAGAAGTTGATAAACTGCGACACTGTTTGAAATTATCGGCAACATTAAGGCTGGCTTACTCATTAAAGTTAAAAATTGAAAATAAATAAAATATTATAAATATTGGACACCAATCACATACATTGCTCTGATCCCACATTAAGTAGCCAGTGCACTTGTGTTAAAGAAATCAGACACAACGGTGGTACTACAACACCCAGACCCGAGAGATTATAGAAAATTATGATTTCTACATTACCTTTAATGGAACTCGCAACCTATGAGCGGCGACGCCTTTAAACCCAGCATGCAGCCACTACACCACGGAGGTCGTCAATCGTCAAATGGTGTGCCTAAACTTGGTAAAAAGAAGACATTATTTTACTCGTAGCACTTGTAGCGGTCGTAGCAGTCGTAACACATCGGGGTCGATAAACTGCGACGCGGATACGAGTCGCCGGCGACGCAGAGGCTGACCTATCCATTACTAGATGAACAAACCCCAAGAAACGGCTTATGGTAATAAATTTTAATGCGGTGACTAAGCTTGATGTGCGCGTATAATCGTTAGATACATAGTGGTCGGATACTTTGTTTTGCAGTTACGGTTGGATACTTATTTATGTATAGGATGGTATTTTAGTATTAGAGATAAATATTCTAGACTAAAAGGAATAATATGCAGCCTCAAGATGAAAAATATGAAACTTCTTTTTTGTAATTCACTCGTAAATAAAAAAATCGGTTTTCAAAATGACGTGAAATGTGATGATAAACCAAATATAGGTTAACTGGTACACGTGGGTGAGATGTGTACTCGTAGAAAGTAAGTATTATACAGGTGCCTTGTAATTCGATACATTCCCTTAAAGGGGTAAAAGTAGAGCTCATTTACAACAGATTTTGTCATTAAGTACCCTAGCCGATAGTGATTATTTTTAAAATGTTTAAGTTTTTGTGCTTTAATTTTTAAATAACTTTTTAGTGAATGACTCATTTTGATGCTCGTATTGCTCATGATCTGATACCTAACATCTCAACACTCCTTCTAAATAACAATAAGCTCTACAAATACTCTTAAAATTTATGTTATGAACGTAAACTTGCTTGACTTCAATAAAAAACTTTTTTAATTAAACAAAACTTATGGAGAAAATCTATTGCAAATGAGCTCTACTTTCAACCCTTCAAGAGGATGGATTGAATTTCAAGTCAACCTGTATATCAAATATTTAGCTTTAAATATATTTTTTATATTATACTTTTTTCAGTACATACAAAAACATACAAAAGAAAACCTAATAAAAAACAAGCACTAAAGAACAGCGCAGAAAAAGTTTTATGCTTAATTTAAATTAATCCTCTTGATAAATTATCCAAAGTATACGTAACACGATGTTACATGCAATTACACCACGCGGCGTCTTGTTTGCGGCGAACGGACGCACACCGCATGCATCGCCTTCGAATAGTGATGTGAGCACGTAAGCAAGTCAACCTAGCTTAAAAAATAATGAAATATATTTTTTTATCGTCACCTTTAACATCATTAACGAGTAAAAATTTTTATCATCACCCTTAACATCATCAACGAGTGAAAATAAAATAATAATTATCATGTTTAGACCGTATTCGACCAAACGAGAATAAATGTTAACCCAAAAAAAGTTAACCTTTGGATAAATCGCTATTTGTCGGAGAGTAAATCAATTTTCAATTTTACTATCTACTTTACGCCGTGTTTCGTGGAATAAGAGCTAACCCAAGTATTTTGTAATATTCATCTGTGGTCATGACGTCCGCATGATTTATGTCGGTATGGCAGAAAATGTTCTCAAGTTCAAAACTTTGAACAGCTTCATACTTTCACACACTGTAATACGACAATATTTGATTCACAGAATTTTAAGTTTCACACCATACTTATTTGGTGCTGCATTGATTTAACGGATAATAATACAGTTCAAACATTCGTTCTGTTGCGAATTTAGTTATTCCAAGTAAAATTTTTCGTCGAAAAACGACTTTGAGTTACTCGAGTATAAAATCGAAGAATAAAAGTATTCTTCATATACTTATGCGCGTGTAAGCCCATTTTTGGCCGAATCCACCCTTAGTAATGCAAAGTTAGTCTGTAAGCATCGATCTGCTAAGCAAAGGCACCTTAGGTATTAATATAAGAATAAACTAAAAAAATTGTGCATGATAACAATGACGAATTTGTGCATTGAACGACTACTTAGGTTGCACTAAAACCCCTTACACACTGCTATTTTTAACATTGATGCAGTTGCGATGTTAACGCGCGTTAGCTTGGTGTAATCGCGAAACAAAAGCTGGAAACTGATAAATTATGTTCTGTATTTTGGCGACTGCATCGATACTAACGCTCAACTGCATCGATGCTAAAATTCGCAGTGTGTAAGTGTAGGTGATATAAAAGTTCACAGACTGGACCACTTACAACAAATAATATTTAAAAAGCGCTAACTCCTTTAAAATGGTTTCAGAAAAATACATTTTAATATTATATTGTAGGGATTCCATGCCCTTTAAACAGTCAATGTTCCCATGAAAAGTTTTCTATCAAACCTCATTATATCAAGTGCAACCCTCGTAGCGTATGGAACTGACACCACGAACAAGTTTCGTGCTTCATGAATTGAAGCCACTTGTCATCAACTCACACAAACTGTTCATCATCGGCATTCAAATTTCAAGGAATACTTCAATCTTCTTATTATGTTGCGACACATTTTTTGCTTTGCATAGCTTCTCTATACGGACTAATACCAACTCACTGGATTTGTGTGAAATTTTGTTTTACTTAGTTAAATAATAGATACCACGAGAGACCAATGCTTCACTTTAGGAACTAGTATTTGAGCTTTAAAATGCGTATAAGTTATTTGCAGCAATCACATTCATATTGTTTTGGATAATTGATTGTTATATTTTACTTTTGAAACATTTAATAAAACACACTTATTTAAATGATAAAAATACTATATTTTACTTATAAATTATACCAAGAGCTTTATTTTTTAATAATTCGCGTCAAAATGTCGTGTGATATTCATTGATTGATGACCGATTTTCGTAACAAAAACAGTTTAAACCAATACAGGAGTGATGGAAATAAATATTGCTTAATTTTATAAATACTCGTATATTGGTAAATTCTTACAAAATTAAGCAATATTTATTTAATTATTACTTGGTTTTAAACGTATAAAAATATTCAACACATCACTAAACAAGCCGGCTTAATTAACGCTCTGCTAGAATATCCAGCAACATTGGATCCACATATTATTAATAATGATGTTCTCCTGAAGCTCGAGCCGAAATGTGGGGTCACTGACGTCATGCCAAGGAAGTAACAATACTAGCATGAACCTAATTAGCAAAGGTTATACACCAGTACCATATAAATTAGAGTATATTTTTAAATAAGAAACTTTCCTAAGGACTGAAAAAAAAATACTGGGACTAGTTAGAAAAGTATACTTCCATTATTAAATGTAGTTATTATAATATTAGTACGGTTCTAGGCGGTTTTTATTATAAGGGGATTTGTCACTTACTTAACTCCAAGGATGTCTGGTTTAGGTATAATAATATCATTGCTTAACACACATTAATCACGAATTTTGAGAGCAACTCATCTTACATAGTAATATACATGAAAGGAAAATAAAAACCGTTTGCGGTGGGGACAACGATAAACATTTCTTGCTAAAATGATGACGTTTTACATAATTGAAAATTTATACAATGCAAAGGAACCGAATGAAATAAACAAGCTCTCGAAAGGACATCGCGATTAATCATGTGTATTGCGTCAAGCTTTTATGTAGGTACCTATATTGATAGTGAAATGTTTATTTGGTATGTTTCAGTTGTTTTTATTTTTTTATTCGTATAAAACTCTATGAAAATAACGTAATATATCTATATAGTCTTAAGTAGTCACAGAATTCAGTGATGTTTTTTTTAAATCACTTCCGTGTGGAATAATACTAATTGTTATTGGTAAATCGGACATTAATCAATGAATATTATACGCCATCTTGACGCGAATGATTCAAAAAAGAGGCCCCGGAACTTTAAGATAAGCGTCCTTGTGGACTCGCTACAATCGCATAAATAGAGTCACTTCTGAAAAAAACAATTTAACCTACTATACGGTCGTGGTTTCTGCCGCCTTATCAATTTTGGTCAAAAAATCTTTTACACACACGTGTGACTAAGTAAATGTGTGGGATAGACTAGGATCGGGAATCATTGTATAACACACGACACAAAACCGGGCGTGACTTCAAACAAAAGACGATCCAAGGTACAAGCGATTCTGGCCACTAACGTGGTTAGACAGTGATATCCTCGATAGTATTTTCAAATCATATCTCAAACAAAAAATATTCATAACAACACACAAAGAACATTCTAGACAAGCATATTTTATACGTTATCGTTAAACCGCTTTGTTATTCCTGATATTTTCCTGTTGATAAAAGCCTCCCAGAGTGCAATGCCTTGCATTTGAGTCACGTAACCCCTGAGGCTTAGTACCGAAAAACGTTGCAACGCGTACCGCCTGCGTAACACACATGCCGATGCTGAGTTTCGTTTTTTCAGTGCTCACTGCCTTGTGTTTAAGTAGCCAGTTAGTGGTAAATGAAAGTTTAGCGTGTTGTGATTTTTTCAACACTATTCGAAAAGGGAATAAAAGTAGCATGAGGAGTTAAGTCGATGATGGTTAAAAATCACTAGATCATTACTTTTTTGATAAATTCCATCAGCATGGGATCCAGTGCTTGCGAGGATCCATGCTAGACTACAACACACTGCAAGATCACAAGACGCAGTTAAATCTTTTTTCGTGGATATAATATTAACGTTAATATTATTGAGTGACAGTAGTTTAATTTTTTCAAAACTGTACGAGTAAATGACAAGAGACTGACCACGAACGCTGTACGGTGTTCGAAACGTCAGGATAAAATTTAATCAATTCGCGAAAAGTAAATCAGTAAAATAGAGTTTTATTTCGATTACTTTTTTAGTTGGAATCAGAATAGATGTTCAATACCTAGAACATAGTGTGGTATGTGGTACTTTTGTTAAAGTGGCAAATCAAGACCATATCATACGAGTATAACTTACACTTTTCAAACTTAGGGTTTGGACATATATGCAGTAAAATGGAAGGGTGACAGATTGAAATCTATTTTAAGCCCACGAAAAGGTGTAAACAGTCAATCGTCTTAACACTTATGACTAACTACGTTTATGAGGCTACCCTTTTTTATCCAGCTGTAAATAACAATATGTATAAATGAATAATTCATCACATTGTTTGACGACCCGTCTGGTGTAGTGGTCGAGAAATCGCTTACTACGCAGCGGGTGCGGGTTCGATCCCCGCACAATACAAACATGTGTGTGCATGAACATGTCTGTTTGTATTGGTCTGGGTGTTTTCTATGTATATCATGTATGTATGTACAAACAAAAAGTGTTTAAGTATGGAATCCGTTGTCTGGCACCCATAACACAAGCTTTGAGTAGCTTACTTTGGGACTAGATGGCGATGTGTGGGAATGTCCAAAGGATATTTACTTATTTATTTATATATACATATATATTTTAATAAGTCCATGATGCTGCCAAGGATCAATCGAAACAAAACACAATAGGTTTCCGCTGCCAACAGTATCATCGCTCGCTAGCCAAAACTTCTATTTAATGTACTTTTGTCTACCAGTTTCATATTCATATAGAGCCATATACAAAGTTTGTTCGTACTACTATGTCAGCTGTTCCAAAATTATCCGTACTATGTTGTTAAAAACTATTATGCAATAACTAAAAAAATATGTGGCAGATTGTAAATGTTTCTAATTCGTAGCAGAGTCTCGTGTTATTATTGCAATTTTAAATATCACGGTCTTGTTGGGTACTGTAATAAATATCGATTTACTTTTCGCGAGTTTATCAATTTTAAAAAAGTGTTTTATTTCGATGAGTAATATTCGCGCAAACTTCAGAAACAAATAAGTGGTAATTCACTTCCACACCACCCAGTTACTATATAGGATTATTTGAGAATAAAATTATTTTTAGCTATAATTGATTAACTTCATTATATTACACTTAGGTTTATAACCTTACTATTGTTTTCTAAAGCCTTATATTAATTCTGGCTATAGTAAAATTAAATCACATCTTTATCCAAAAAACAAAGGTTCTCTTTTTCAGCACCCCGTAACAGCTATACGTGCGTACATACCGTAACACGATAAAGTTATGTAAATGACATACAGTCTTCTGCACAAACAAACATAGCCCCGCATAATACCAAACTAAGCTCGACGGTCCGTCCCGACATCTCGTTACATGTATGCACAATATTATTCCTGAGGGGATGCGGTGCCTTAAGAAGCGCATTATTGCGATGCAGCGGTCTAGCTCAAACAGTGTCCAGAGACAAGTATCGAAAGCACAGATATGTGTTTAAATAGACAATTATCGAGAGCACAGATATGTGTTTTAGACTTGGATGAGTTAACCACTGGATATGAAACGCAAGAGCGAATGTATGAAAACATCATTAGCCAATTTCTGCGGGGCGGGGGGAGCTTGTCGTGTCAATTTTTGACATTTAGTGCATGTAAGTGTCGATATTTTTTTATCGATATGTGCGGAACGAATGAATGAACGAATCTTTTGTAAAAAGACATATATTTTTTATCACTAAAACAATGGGATAATGAAGCAGTAGATTTTTGCGTTGGCATTAAATCACACTGGTGTTAAATGGATACCACATATTCGGTGATGTTTTGTGGGGATCCATTTTGTCTCCCTTCGACCCACTTTATATTACTTAATGGATCCACACGAAATCTGAAATTATATTTTGAAGATGTATTGTCATAAAATATGAAGTTTAAAATTTGAAAGTAAACTGTTGTATTTTTAAGATTAGGTACCTTAATCTACTCTCGAGTGAAACTTTTTACAGATTTATCATTTTATTTTAAAAGAATATATATTTAAAAAAATAATAAATGTTTAT
Organism: Pyrausta purpuralis; assembly: GCA_963924145.1. Lineage (NCBI taxonomy): Eukaryota > Metazoa > Arthropoda > Insecta > Lepidoptera > Crambidae > Pyrausta > Pyrausta purpuralis. The sequence continues at coordinate 19,501,053 of OZ001643.1, read as the reverse complement.
CGAAACGATTTATCGACAATTGTCAAGCACAATTAAAATTAAACTGACAAGAGAACGAATGATAAACATACGACAATCCTACCGTATAAAGTATACGTTATCTTGTTGATTTTGTAGTAACTGACCACCACTTTTTTAATTGGCAATGTTACTTTTCTCTTGGAAAACACATTTCACTATTTTCATGAAAAATATCAGCTTTTTTGGGATAAAACGTTGTTTACGGATGAAAATGAATATTTTTTGTCTTGCCGCTATAATTTTTCCACAAAAAAAGCCACATTTACCCATTTTTTCCGTCAATGTTTCTCACTGAGCTCTATCACCGTACTGACAAGACGTCATCTGTAAGTGAGGCCAAAAAGCCCGCTTCATGGCTAAGGGGGCACAAGCGAAATTGCCCGTCATTGCGCGTCCAGTGGTTTATTCGTCCAAGGTTTTAGACCTGATTTTTCCAACGTCAGATAAGAAATAATCTCGAATATAATACAATACGCCTAATTTGAAAACTTCACCTTTTTGTCAGTTATCATTTATGGAAATGTCATTTTAAAATTGGTTTATACTTATTCAGGCTGATAAGTCTTATCAGACGTTGGTAACATCAGCCCTAAATGAAATGGCGTTGAATTATAAAAGATTCAATGACATTTAAAAACAAATTAAAACAGCTACTGACAGATTTTTTTTATTATTCAGTTAAAGACTTTTTGAATGAAATTTTGTCATAAGTAATTTTATTTTAAATTAATTAAATGTATTTTTGTTGTATTTTATTTGTAAAATGAATGCATACATACTATTTTTAAATTGACTATTTTATTGTATGTCTAATAAGGCAGGTCACAGTGGGACGTAATTTTTATTAGGATCTTATGTACCTGTTTTCCACCATAAACGAATTTGATTTAAATTGCGCTACATTTTAATACTTTACACGGTACCAAATCAATCGGATAAATTGAATCATTGAATAATATGCGTCATATCATAATTGACAATGACACAATTGACAAATGCACGAGTATTATTTAACACTATCGAACAAAATTAATGACTTACCCATCCTGATAGATTCTTGTCTATCTATGCATAAAATTAAATTTGTTCTTTGGAGTAGGTTACAATACTTGGAAAAAAAACATGCTCACACTCACTCAAGTATTTTTAATACATATTTTATTACATTTCGAAAAAATGGATAGATATAACTAAGACTTTCAATCGCAATTACAATGTAAAGGGGTGCTTTTAGGTTTCTGGGGTTACCTAAAATATCGCCTACGGTGTGGGAAAGTTCGAGCGTAATATAATTTGAAGTCACTCGCGTCATCTATGTGGTAGGTATCCTATCTGTGGTCGAGACGTTTCTGCATGAAACCGCAATAACAGTACTCTTACAGCTCTACCCCACAGTATCGTTCTAAAAATTGCTCAGATAACAACAGTTAAAAGAGAGTGGACAGTCCGATAGTGGGTTGCTTCACCTCGCTTATATGTTTAGTACTATTTTTAGGGTACTTTCAAAATTGAATCGAAACCTCCGGCTTTTCTGACTTGGAAGCTTTGTCAATAACAGAAACGCAATGTAATTTACGAATGGTTCAATTTATATGATATTTTCATTTTTTGATGAAATGTGTCGGGATGAAAAATGTGTGAAAGTAAATAAATAGGTACCTAACCGCAAATGGTTCAGTTAATAATGTGAAACTGGCGATCAAATTAGTTACACAAGTTTTGGCTTATTTTTTTCCAAACTTGAATTCTTCCAATTGCTAAAGTGACATAATTGGATATCTAGACATTATTACTAGTTGTAATCTAATTGGGGCTTTATAAACGTAATCAAATATGGTTTGTATGTCATGACTACGTGATTAATCATATTTTCGTTTCAGCTCACTGAGTTTACACATACACTAGTTATTTAAAAAATACCTATACATATATACTGAGGGGTAGCCAGAGGAGGTTATCAAAAGTAGATTTTTATATTAAAAAGTTCTAGTGAAAGTCTAACTTAATCGTCTCAGTTAAAATTCCTTACCGCGAACTTCAATATAATGCTAATGGCTCCTTTGCGATTGTCCGTATAAGCATGAGCATGAATATCCGTAATTGCAATGAGAAAGTTTTAGGAAACTACCACAACCAACCAAATTTGCCGAAGCTCCAAACATTCCACAACCCAGTTCGATATTACGTAACTCAAAAATATCCAAGAAAATCCGTGGTCGTTCGAAACTTAAAGAGCGCTCCGCCGAATGCAATCTTCAATTCGTCCAATTTCTATTTTTCGAGTCGCGGGCGGCGTTCTTTGGTTCGTCTTTTGTCTTATTTTATTATGCCGTTATTCGGTGCTGGCGATAAAGGCTAGCGAGACGGCTTGTCTGCCAGTTCCCGGTGTTCTCGCCCTTGTTTATCTGGCTGGGTAGTGGAGCAACGGCGCCCCGCGGCAGTGCCTCCGCCGCCCGCCCTGCGATGGGACGCACGCTCGCCGCCCCGACAACTAACACGCGCGATCTTGCTCAGGTGAACCGGAACCGAAACCGGCTCTAATGTTACTGCGGCAAAATGACTCTTTTTCTACATTTATACTGTGTGATATGGATAGCGCTACTCCTGTGCTGCACCACGACAGGTGAGTTAATACGGCAATTAGCATCTTTATTGAGTTCGCCGGTAACACGGCAAAGTTTGTATTGAATTCGCATTCGGTTTGCATTAACGTTAAACAATGTGGTCCTTTGCAGCACGATAAAATAAGTAGTTTTTAAAGTTGCTCCTTTTTTGCATACAAATAGGCCAACGATATTTTGCAATACTAGTATTTTAAAAACACAATTGTTGTATTGATATATTTTACTTACTCATAAATAAGGATATTTTTGTTGCTTTTAGAATACATGCGAACCTTACGAAAATATTGTAAAATGGTTAATTCGTCTTTTTAAAGCGTCAATTTTATTTGCTGTAGAAAAACTACTTTATTTTAGATATTGCGAACAAAACATGATATGGTCTCATGCATTGTAAATAATTTTCTAACGGTGTTACTTCTGTTTTTTTTTTCCTTGAAAAGTAAAGATTTGGTCTAGCGTGAGTGGTAAATTATATTCTCTTATTCACATTAAACTTATACGAAGCCCGACAGTTATAAATTGATGCGGAGGAGAGAAAACAATAACGTATTATTCTTATCCCTCCATTATCATTAATTAGTTCCATTACTCCGGATCTCGATAATGAATGTGTTACTCATTACTTTTGTTATTAATAAATCTGTCTCATTAAAGTTGGTATTTTGACTGCTGGAAACTGTCATCAGTGTATCTATTTACATGACCTGATCCTAATTATTGACCTTTAATATCTGTCGAGATAAAGTAAAATTAAAAATGCAGTATACATAACATTAACAAAACGTACTTAAATTGTATTTATTTTGCAGTCTACTTACATTATTAGATAAAGTTTTCGGGTACACCTTTTTGGTTACTTGCTTAGTATGGCTAGTACGAGTAAGTAGCTGTTATAGTCATTAGAGAATAATTACTATTATTTACCCAGTATCTACTAATAGACAAACATTGAGACTAAGATTGTGTTTCTATACAATTAATTTAGTCGACACTTACATAGTATTGTACTTAACAACGGTGCATGAAATTCCTGGGCCCTTTTTTTTAATCACTCGCGTTAAGACCCCTTACACACTGCGACTTTTAGCATCGATGCAATCGCTTGTTTTGAAAACGCGCTTCAGCATCGTAACTCACGCAATAAACACATTTAATTTAGCTTCGATGCAGTCACGCGTTAGTATGGATGCAGAAGTGAAACTGCATCGTTGTAAACGCGCGTTAGTATTGATGCAGTCGCAAAAATTCAGTACATAATTTTATAATTTCCAGCTTCTGTTTCGTGACTGACTGTATAGATGCTAACGCGCGATAGAACAAAAATCTCGTTCAAAACAGATTCAAAAATGGGGTCCCAGTAGATATTCTGTTAGTTTTACAAAGATAGTAAACAAAGTCATTGCAGAAACGTTGAAAGTTTTATCCATCGTTTAAGTTTTGCACATTAGTGCTTCTGCAGTGTACCGGCGATGATGAGACGCGATTTTCAATCGACTTAGTGCAACTTGGCTCAGTTGCATCTTACAATGTACCACCTATTATATTGAAAACACTGTCAATGAGCTACCTACCTAGAGTAGTAACATTCGTGCGTCAGAGCTGGAATTGTGTAAAGCAATCGTATTCATTTGACAGTTCATAACGTACGGTTTGATGTGTCAAACCCTTTGTTCTTTGTCGTTTGACAGATCATACCGTACGTTTTGAATTGTTGCATGAGACCGCAGAACAATATAATTTCTATTGTGTCTCGTTCGCATAAGCTTAAGGGATTAAGAAGACTTGTAGGTAAATAATAAAAATGTAAGTTCAAAGCATAATAATTAATAATGACTGCAAGCGCAGCGATGATTAGTGACAAGCAATCAGCACTTTGAAGCATCATGTCATCGGGTCATTGATTGCAGACTACATTCGTAAATTCTTAACGTTGTGCTGGATTACATTTATTTCTTTATTTGTTCTTTTTAATTTCGTGCAAACATAAACTGACAGCGCACGTGATGCATCCTGAAGAAAATCGAATGTGGGCAAGTGGGAGGGTAAGATAGTTGGCAGACCTGTCAGTTGAATTTAGCTAAGAAAACAAAACATTATTTGTGACAAAGGGTGACATTGACGTTAGGGATCCCAAAGTAAGTAGCTAATGCACTTGTGTTATGGAAATCAGACACAACGGTGGAACCACAACACTATATTGACCCGACCGGGAATCGAACCCGGGAACTCGGAGCGGCGACGCCTTGAAACGACGCAGCGTAGGACGTCCACCAACAAGATGTACAGACGGCCTTGTAAGAGTCGCAGGATCAAACTGGATGCAGACCGCTAGTGATCGGTCGCTGTGGAAAGCCGTGGGAGGCCTATGTTCAACAGTGGACGTCCTTTGTTTGGCTGATAATGATGATGATGATGACTTACTTGCTGTATTGATTTAGTTATTTGTTAATAACTTAGAATGTGTATTCACACTAGATATAAAGTAAATACTTCATAAATAAAACCCAATGTTACTTCGAAGTCTATTCCTTAACAACAGCAATATTATCTTCATTCCACCAAGCATACTTAAAAGTTACAAGTGCGTTGTAAGAACAAGGAAAAACAACTCGCCAACGCCGAAGCAGGCTCATCTAAACAAAAACATACGTAATAAGGAACGCGAAGAATTGCAGCCAACGCGAAGATTTATTCGTAGGGCGGGATATGAGTACTCTTGCTTCTACTACATAATTCGATTAACAAGCTAGGGAGATGGCAGACGCGGCCCGGACACTAGCCAAATAAAAAATAAATTATTAATGTTGAATGAGAAAGCATATTCCGATGGCGTTTGTTAACTTTTTTAAATATCACTGTCGCTTAAAAAAATGTTTTATGGGTTTGATTGTGAGGTTTTGATTTACACATAAGGTACGGTAAGGTAAGGACTCAGGCGCCTGACTGAAGCTTAACAATCAACGAGATTCGCTTGCGCACGTCATTACTCAGAAATGAGGGTCAAATCAAACAAAAGACGAAGTGAGGTGCAACACATATATATCACCTATGTAAGTTTGTAACACCTAGTATGCATGCATGAATAAATGAAATGAAATAAATAAATGAAATGAAGTGATTGGCTATGAATGTGGTAAGGCGGTGGTGTCCTTGTTTAGTATGTGCGCTTTTACCTGAGGCTGACAGCTTTTCTTGACACATTATACATGAAGATGGATTTCGATCAAACGTAAATCATATTATTAATATTTAACTCATGATAGTTAACTAAGGAATGATCCTTACAGCCTTCAAGCTGGAAATGCTACTTTTTAGATATTTAAAGGTTTATTAAGGATAATAAAATTTCCGGAAGCACTCCAAGATAAAATATTTACCTCGCAGAAAAAGCCGAATTAGCAATACTCATTTTACAGGAAAAATAATGTTAGCCCTCCTTTTTTCGTTTATTAATAAAAATTGACGAAAAGCAAGATGATGAGCGCTGTACGTAAGTGCTGATAAATAAAATATAAGCTGCAAAAACAAAGCTTCATAAACGATTCAAAATACGGGGTGGGAAAGAGCATCGTAAACTGTCATACCCAATTGAGTCGCATGACGTCGTCTCTATTAAGAATTGCAAGGGCCTCGAGCATCGCCGAGATTTATCCAAGGGGTCGAGAGTTGTTCTTGTATTCCCAACATAATTCAGTTAGCTTTGGGGAAAGAATCGGGAGCCGAGGGGTCGTCCGTGACGCACCGACGGACGTCCGCTCCCGTCTACTATGACAGTTATCGATGTATTCCACCCCCGCAATAAATATAATTGAGATGAGTTATGACAAAATACGCATGAATAATACCATCGGCCCGGATTTTGCGCTGTCATCCGAAATGTTTTGCAACGTCGACAGTGTTAAAGGAAAAAATGTTAAAACGGACACACACTAACTATTACTTAAAAAATTCAATGTCAATGATATTAAATATAAAATTATGTAAGTAGATTTTGTTATAGATAAGTTATATTAGTAATATTGATTAGGCAACAACATAAAGTTATTGTATAACTTGCCTTTCGTACTAAAATCTACACAAAGCAAGACATGAAATACTTTACTCGTAGACACCGGTATCATTTTATTCCTTCATAAAGAACCTGTGATTATAAAAACAAATCGCTCGATACTTGTCATTTAGAACAATATGTATATTAATAACAAAAAATTAATTCCAATTATTACGAAGGACAATTAGGAGACTTAAGAGATGAATCTTCTAGATGGAAGGTTTTTTAGAGCTCGTAATAAGAATTTTATAGCAATTAATTACTGTAGGAGGCTTCTTATCAGATAATTGTTTCAAGGAATTTGAGAATAAACAGATTTAACATTGGGATTCAATTAATGAAATTTTATATTTCATTAAGCCATTGTATAAAATTTGCATGCTGTTTGTAATAGCAAAACATGTGCACTAATTTACTAGTATGTACCATCTTTGAATACCGTGTTTTTGAGCAAATAAATATTCTGATCTGATTCTGAACATTTAGACTAACACCTTATTTTGGCATAAATGGTTAATTTAATAACAAAATATAAGTGAACGAAATTATACCTGAAACCCGATTACACTAAACAATATCACTTTGAAAGTTATTTAGTAAGATTTACTAACGCAATTTACTAGCATCACTTTATGTTACAAAGTAAATTAGCGTTCCCACTGTCTGAATAAAGCATCAGGCAAATGAACATTTAATTTTCCCCAATTAAGTTAAAATGTATCGCTTTATTTTTGCCGAGATTAAACCGAGTTCTAGAACTAAGTAAATCGCCGGCTATCCCGCGTCACGAAAAACAAAAAAGGAAACTTTCCCTAAATTGGTTTTAAGGCTGTGGAACTTTTTTCATAAATCAGTTCCTCGTAATAGCGGGGCGTTTCTTTAAATTATTTAAATTATCTCGGCCTAATTTAATATTTTTTCCTTTGTATTTTCTGATTGAAACATAAAAAAAGGTATATTCGACTTATCGTAGCTCAATGACTGAGAAGTACTTGAAAGTTTTCGAACAATGAAAGAAGTCGTAACAAAATCCAAAGACGCGACACAAGTCTAGACGCTTTTTATGAAATGTCTTAATTGTACGTCTAGGCACATTAAAATTTTATGATGAACACGTTACTAATAGTATCATAGCAGTGCTAGTAGGTAACAAACGTACTACTTATCCAATCTTATCGATCGTTACATCGTGTATAATTAATTATTGCCATGTGTATGATTTTACTGTAGCTAAATAAAACCTGCTAAGTGCCAATCGGACTCTCGTCTGATATGTAAGCACTTTTATTACCATAAACATCACCTGTAAAACATTATAAAGATGACCCTTTAATAAGGATTCGATTTTCTTTAAACAACAAAATGTTCGAAATTTTGAGACAAAACCGGTTGTTTCTATTGATGACGATGACTCACAACTTATTTTTTTTTTCACAGCTAAAATAGACAATCAATAACAACAAATATTTTGCTTTAAGTTTATGGACCACAACTTTTTCATTTGTTTACTTATCAAAGCAGTGATAGTTTTTTTTTTCCAAATTTATTGCATTGCATTGTATATGCTAGTGCTGTGATAATTTTCACGTATCCACCTACTTCCGTTTCGTTACTAGTGTTAGTACCGGGACATTGCAATCTAACAAAAACTTGTCTTTTAAACTGAATGTTAAGGAAACAAGCCAATTTATTTAAAAAAATGTTTAAAACTTACAATTATTTTTAAAGACCCATTTAACGACACCCCACACAATGGAAAAAAAAGCATCCCCACGTTACTTGTACGAGAGGTACCCAAAAAAAAAACACTGGCGGGGAGATTCGAATATATAACTATACGAAATTACAGTTTTCTAGCGCCTTAGGTCTCTGCGCTGGACCGCGGATAGACAGACGGACAAAGCGAAACTATAAGGGTTCCTTGTTGGACTACGGAACCCTGAAAAGAAGGTAAAAGCTTTCGGGTTTTGGTGAAATTCAATCCACTTATGGTGAAGTTAGCAATCGCGTTGGCAGCGGCATGTTTACCCTCGCAATGACCCCATGTCAACGAAGCTTGCGAAGTTGTGAACATCCCTTTACTGGGAACTACGAAACTAAACACTCGTTGTTATTAGAGTCAACAACACAATAAATGTTTGCAGACCCATAAACAACTCTTTTTTTTCAACTTTACTAACTTGTACGTCTAGCTGCAACAGTTTCTGTATGTTTATTAAAATATGACGTGCGACAATTTACTCAACTGATGTTAGCGAAATAAATTTTCTTGAACATTACGGCTCTACATTTTCTTAAACGTCGCTAAGGGTTTAATGCACTCACTTATTTTTAAGACTTTCGAAAAACCTTTCAAGTACATAAGTTTTAAAAGAGTTTCTGTTGCTCAAAATGTATCCATTCAAACAATCAATTACTATAACTACAGAAAAGTGTATGTATTTATTTGAGTATCAGAATCAGCTTATTTTTTTAAATTAATTTAATAAATTTTCACCTTGTATAAATCACTTCTGCATGATGTTCAGTCTCAAATTCCATGCAACGGAGAACTTAGTACAGGAACCAATATTTTTGTAACTCACGATCCATCAGTTGAAACGCTAAAAGCGCCCAATAGCGCCCGCCATGCCGCATCCACTGAGCAGACTCGAGAGCGTCAATTATTCATAAATCCCTGCCGATAATGGAACAATCCTGTCGCCGAGTAGGGCGCTGTCATCGCTTGGCGTAATGGCACACTCCGGCAAAAACCTATCCTAGTTAATGTATTGAAATGACAGACACAATTAACGTGCATCCCCAGTTCCACATCGCTATTAATACGACACAACCCATCGAAGGTTTTTAATACTTTTTAATACCCCCGTGTGCAGGTAAAGGGCTTGGGATGCAAATGCAAGTTAAGTTTGCATGTTTTATGCAACAGCCAATGGGCGTTGAAATGAAGTTAGCTGACCGAATGCGGTAGTCGATTTCTACGACTTCACGGGCGAGCAAATACGCTTTGAATATAATTACCTGCGACGATTTGCATTTGATCAGCAATGAAACTGTTATTAACATTACGTACCTAAGATTTAATTGTAGATTTAAAACTATCTCATTATAGCATTTGGATAACTTTATAAACGATTTGTACCAATTCTCGCAACTTAAGTACCAACTTAAGTAGGTTGTATTAAAATATATTTTTTATCTTTTTCTGTTTAGTTTTTTTTATTGTAACTATTTTTTTTTTTTTTTGCACTAGTGTAACTTTGTGGTTTTCCTGCCAATGATGTGTATACCTATAATTGGCATAATGTAGAAGAATAACACCTTAATTATTTCTAACTAATCTTGTCTATACCTAAATATGCTGTTGGTGTGCCATATTCTATAAAATTTAACTAAATTAAATATACCTAAAGTGATTAAGCGATCGTAACACAAAGTTTTATTTTAATTTTTGTGTTGAATCACAAATCCCTTAGGTTTGATTCAAAGTCCGTTGTTAAGCAAATTTCGTTAATTTGTTACAGGCCGGGAATTGCCAACTGGGCAAAATATAGTATCAGTAGCGCCTATAGAAGTTCCAGACGGTAAGTTTATTTGAAACCCACCTTTTACTGTAATTAGTAGAATGTACAATCGCTATATTTTTTTTAACTTTTATATCTAAGTTGAAATCTCCTGCAGATATTCATCCCCTAAAACTGATGATTTACTCGTATGACATAATTTGTAATATGTGGAAATTGTAGTAAAAGGTAACAGCAAAATAGACACACTCATTTTTTTAGGGTTCCGTAGCCGAATGGCAAAAAACGGAACCCTAATAGTTTCGTCAAGTCTGTCTGTCTGTCTGTCTGTCCGTCCGTATGTCACAGCCATTTTATTCTGTAACTATAAGCATTACACAAATTAAATTTAGTAGGAATATGTGTCTTGTTAACCGCTTACCGATTCTCATACAAAAAATAGAAAATATTGACATTTAAGGGGGGCTCCCATACATGAAACTAAAACCAAAATATTTTTTTTAGTCAAACCTATGCGTGTGGGGTGTCTATGGATAGGTCTTCTAAAATGATGTAGAGGTTCCTAAAACCATTTTCTTTTAAAGTTTAACGTTTCATAGCTAGACGCTTCCAAAGTGATAAAATGGGCGTCCCCCCCCCCATCTAACTTCTAAACCAAGCAAGTGTAAATTTTGAAAAAAATATATAATGTAGATCTTAACAAATACTTTCAACCAAAATTGGTTCGGACGAGATCGAACTAGCAGTTTTTGAGATATAACACATTTTCAACAACCGCAAACATAACTTTATACTTCATACAAACACTATGAAAAACAAATTTATATTTGCAGTCAACAAAATATTGTGATATTTTACTAAGTAGAAGTAAGTGGATTCCCTAATTCAGTTAAAGTTGGCACGGACCCTCAGTGCGCGAGTCCGACTCGCACTTGGCCGGTTTTTTTAAAAATTCTTTATGCATTTAAATTATTATACTTTTTTATTAGTTACACAAATCTTAAATTCAAAAATATTACCTTAGTATAAATCTATACTAATATTATAAAGCTGAATAGTTTGTTTGTTTAAACGCGCTAATCTCATAAACTAGATACTGGACCGATTCAATAAAATATTTTTGTTGGATAATTTACTTATCGAAGAATGTTTTAAGTAATAAAACATTACGATACGACTTATAAAATCAGAGCAACAATGAAAAATGTTGCATCAACGGGAGAGGAAATATTCCTTTTGAGAGCTTCCGTTGCGTACATAGCGTCAACCGTTTAAGATACATCAAAATCATGTACGACGGGATTGTTAATACTATAAAAGTTCTACAATAAAGTCCGCGACAGCATGTCATCTATCTATCTATCTAATGTGGTTTACTCACTACAAACTTTTTTATGTTCATAAATAATAAAATTACAAATTCAGTTTATTTTTAAACAAAATTGCACTTTACACTATTTGATGTCAATAAATATCTTAGAAAATATCATAGTTTTAAAAAAATATTGTTCGCAGCTTAAGAAAAACACGCACTTGCGCTAAGCGCTAAGGTTTTAGTGGCCCTATTTTTGAATCAGTCGCGTCAATATGGCATGTGATATTCATTATTTAACCCATTTGCTGCCACACTTGAGACACAATAGAAATTTAATTGTTATAACGCACCGGTGCGTGCTGTGGCATGGAACCAGTTAATGTCCGATTTTTGAATGGAAAGCAGTTTAATTCCACACGAGAGTGATTAAAAAAAAATGATGACTTAATTTTGTTAGTATTCACGTACGATTATATATTTTTCTCTGTTTTCGTTGATCAGTTTGCTTCCGAACGAAAATCACACGCCGTATCCAAGCGAGTGATTCAAATAGAGCTCTTGGCCTCTTACTCCAAATGAAAATATGTGTTTTGCGACAAATGTTATACGGGAAATCCGAAAATTACGCAGGCTACGCCGCGGAGGACCGCTAGTTGACTTATAAATTGCGGGAATCCATTATTCCATTATTTTTTCCTTTAAATTTATTATGTCGTAGGTAATTTCTTAAGAAAACAAGAGATAATCACATGAGCATTAAATTACAATTACAACCCTTTCTGTCGCCAGAAATTTGCATTGAGACGACCGTATTGCGCAATACATCGTAAGTGAGCGTGCGTTAATAGGTAGCAATGGTCAGAACAGAGCAGAATACAGAAGTTTTGTTTGTTTTGAAAAAGTTTTGTAGTAGGATATACCCATTTTCGGGCTTGGAAACTTTTGTTAGGCTACTAACTACACAAATGCACCAAGCGGGTCCGTGTTTTATTTTTCTATATATCGCATTACAGTCTTAAAAAGATATAAATATAAAAAAATATCCTTTGAACATTCCCACAAATCGCAATCTAGTCCCAAAGTAAGCTACATATAGCTTGTGTTATGGGTGCCAGACAACGGATATAATACTTAAATACTTTTTGTTTGTAAATACATACATGATATACATACATAGAAAACACCCAGACCAATACAAACGGACATTGTCATGCACACAAATGTTTGTATTGTGCGGGGATGGAACCCGCAACCCGCTGCGTAGTAGGCGATTTCTCGACCACTACACCAGACGGTTTGTCACCAAGCTCTATGTAACGTTGTTATATGCCTAAACTTTGCTGCGATTGCACTCGGTCAAGCAAGACACGCAGAGATACTACCAGTGAAAACGCATACTTCAACACTATTTCCGCTATTACCTATACCTACTTAAAGTCTTATTTCAGGAATTGCCTTGAGTTGCCGTATCTTATATACGGAAGCATGTACGTTAGAAACCTTACGGGCGTATCGTGTAATTTGAAATTATCGTATGAGTTATCAGAGATATCTGAAGTCAAGTCTGCTAAAACAGTTCCTTACATACATGTGATGTGCGTGTCATTCTACTGAATCCTAAGTCGACTGTAGTTAGGTATTCTATCAATTGACCATCTTGAAAGCAACCTCGCACACTGAATGTCACTCTGAGAGATTCCTTTGATAATAATGAGAGATTTAGTGCTAATCTGCCGGGTGATACAGTTTCCTAATCAATTAATCATCTTTTTGTAACGGCAAGTCAGTTGAATCCCCTTTATGTTTGTAGACTTTTAGTGTAGATAAGCTTGACGTTATGCACCGACTTCAAAAGAATTTGTTTCGTTTATATAGATAAGCTGTAATAGTCAGATTTTTGGAAGCAGATTATTATTTTTTTATTACTTATATCTCAAAAACTGCCACACCGATTTTGATATTACTACCGCTGTACCCTAAGTTAACTATACCTGATTGAACCAAAAAAGAATCTTCTCGCTATGACTTCTCGTTTTTATGAAATCTTAAGACAAACATTCTAAAATTTGCACACGTGTTAGAAAACCTTAAATGTAGATCAACATACTAAAATTTTATCCAATTCTGAGGATATCAAAAACATATAGGTCGAATTAATTACCTCCATCTTTTTGAAGTCGGCAAATAACGTGTAGCTAAATACAGTCGCTAGCTATTATAGCCGAACAGCTATAGTCAGTGTTATGTGTCAAGAACAGTAGGTACCGTTTACTCGATAGCGACGACAGTTTTACTCGCTAGCGACGACGCAACTTTTTGTACGCAAAACTTTAGTTCCGTCAGTGACTGCTAGAGGCGCTGTGCATTTTTCCATATACTACTACGGTTTTACTACTAAGTAAAACCGTCGTTGCTGTCGAGTAAACTCATGGTAACGGTACAGCCCCCCGATTCAGATCCATTCGGTTACGGATTCGGTTACGATTCAATAACTTTCACTTATTATTAAAATTATAATAACGTGGGCTATCCGATGCAACTATTTTATTATGTTTTTTTATTATATTTGTTACCGAACTGACATATTGACATCCGTTCAAACTACGACATTAATTTTAAAATAAATAGAAAATCTAGCCGAAACCCAAGCCGAATGGCTTATCGAACGTTCTGAATCGCCATGCAGGTGCGAGAAAAAAGTGAGTTTATAGATAATGGTACATGGTAGCAATCTAATATCCAACCATTCTAATGTTGCTGACCATGAAAGCTTAAAACAAACAATATCTTTAGGGCAACTATTCATTGTCGTTTTCAAAAATTTATAATAGCTTTGTAAACATTGAACTATGATGTCATAGTTCCAGATCGCCATAAAATAAAAAATCTATGGAAGATAGCGTTTTGGCTATATGGTATAGCGTGAGTTTCTGTGTAATGTAGCTATTTTGTTTTACATTATACAGTAACAAAATTACATGCAAAATAGTTAACTTTCCCATTGCGGTGAGCCGCAGTGCATTAACATTTGAGTACAAATTCGTTGTATTTTAACATGTGATGCGGTGACTGGGGATGGATGTCGTATTATTTAAGTATTTGTTTAGACTTTTAATTCAATAATAAAACGATACAAAAAAGTATTAAAATCTAGTATTATAGTAGACACTTACTAATTAGAAGCTAAGAAGAGATCCTCACGACAATTACACTGTCTTCAATACAAAGTAAAGAAATACCGTATAACGTAGAAACCAGCTTTATTAGTGCTTTGAAATGAAATCTATCAGACTGAAAGTGTACCTAAACCGACCTTGTAAAGATTGCAGGATCAAACTCGATGCAGACCGCTTGTGATCGGCCGCTGTGGAAAAACCGTGGGGGGGGGGGGGAGGGGGATTGAAGGTGTAAAAATCTAACAGTGAAACATTGATTACCTCTCGATAAGTTATGTTGCACTGGTCTATATTGTTATTGTTAAATTAAAACTAAGACATGCTACAAAAAGACAATAACTTAAAATATACCTATTCAAAAACAAAACCATTTCCTTGCGGCAAGGAGGCTATGATGCTGGCTGATTTGTATCATTAATTTAATTAATGATACAAATTGATTGATTGATAATTTGTAGTTATGTTGGTTTGTAATGCATGTGTTTAGTCATGTTTGATAGTACTATACTACATAAAACACGACCTTCCATCGCGGCTCTATGTTACTAAAATAAACTACTACTATGGCGACAAATTCGCAAAAAGAGAACTATCACGACACACAACTATTTGTTGCGGGGGACCAAACATTAATCACGCCTATAGTTTGGACGGCATCAGACGTGGCGGCACCGAGGCCGTGGTCTGAAATGAAGCGACGAATGTATGATTTTTAGTCATTCCAAAGACGCACTTGTTCCTTATCGACCTTAAATTAGATCTACATAGATAACCACTTGCTTAATATCACGACATACATACAGCTATTTAAATGAGGAAAACTGTGCTGACAATAATCCCGGCTATGGTTTTGAATCGGCTGTTTAGCTATTTATAAAGGACGTTGATATCACTTATGTCTCATATAAAGCCTTTTCTTACCTTTTATTGTATAAGTTACCTAAAATTATATTATTTTTTTGAATCACTAAAGCGTTCAAGGATGCAATGTACATTGCGTTTAATAAAATTATAACGATTATCAACGATAAAAACGATCCCAGCAGTTAAGTCACGGTAATATAAGTTTATGTTATAGTTTGAATTAGCTTTTTACGCACCTTTGAACGAGGTGTTATAATTACTAAAAGTTATACATATACGTATTACATAACGTTTTTTTTAATTCTTTGATGTGATTGTACGGACAACAGCACGTCATGGTAAACACTGCGGTATCTTATGTAGTTGTAATAAGGTCTAGTTTGCAACAAAAGTGGGTAACCTGATGTACTGTCGACTGTACGAAGTGCGTGTCTTTGAACGCGTATAGCGAAGCGCTATCTTTAGCATTCGTAACAATGTGATGTTTGTGACTTTTCCGTGCTTCTGTCCGATCGATCTAAAAGTTCTAGTCTAGTAAACAACCTTACTGCCAGACTTTACTCTTGAACATAATATTATTTTTTGTTTCAGAATCAATGTACCCACGATTTGCAGAACCAATACCCAATGTTACGGTCACAATAGGTAGAGACGCATTGTTGGCGTGTGTCGTTGAAAATTTAAGGGGATTTAAGGTACGTGTATACTCGTAGCACAATATAGGACTTTATTTTATTATTATTGCGTAGCTTATCAAACTATCTAGCTTAGGTTTACATAACAACAAACAGAAATTTAGAAATGTAACAACAAATAATAGTAATAAAAAAATATGAGGCATTGGACCTCCAATGACTACCAAGTCATCATGTCCTAAAGGACACACATTTCAGTAATTACGTCTAGAATTTTAGAAAGGTCTTATTCTAAAATTAAACCTTTTATACTGTTGATAAATATGACTAAAACTAATTAATGAAATTTCAGTAGTAGCGTGGGATTA
Organism: Pyrausta purpuralis; assembly: GCA_963924145.1. Classification (NCBI taxonomy): domain Eukaryota; kingdom Metazoa; phylum Arthropoda; class Insecta; order Lepidoptera; family Crambidae; genus Pyrausta; species Pyrausta purpuralis. The sequence continues at coordinate 19,484,475 of OZ001643.1, read as the reverse complement.
GAGGATTTTCTCATACTAAATCACAAAAAGAAACTATGTTTACAATATTCCAATAGTTACCGTATTTGTTAGTGTAGCGTACTAATGAAATAAGATATAACATACCTAAACGTATGATATTTCAACAATAGCCGTACAAAAAGCTCAAAAATTTTAAAAGAATCAATACATATTTTGAAAAAAAACTTTAATTACATTTAGTTAGCAATATTATTTTTTTATTATACTACGTTAAGTCTCCAAATGTATACACTTATACAGTCTAAATAAAAGCTTTCAATAACTTAATTTATTGCTATAGGTGGCCTGGGTGCGAATGGATACTCAGACGATACTGAGCATCCATCATAACATTATCACCCAGAACCCTCGCATCAGCCTCTCGTACAACGACCACCGCTCCTGGTACCTCCACATCAAGGAGGTGCAGGAGGTGGACCGCGGTTGGTACATGTGTCAGGTCAACACTGACCCCATGAGGTCGAGGAAGGGCTACTTACAGGTTGTTGGTGAGTTTTTATACTGAGAGCCCGTTTTACAATCTCGTAGTTAGGTTCGATGATATCTGCCAAATAATTAAATTAGGCGTTGGTTAATGCTTACGTTTCGACTGTTTTGTCTTGTTCCACTTGTGGGTCTTCTACCAATTTGTTTTTTATCTTAAGTCTAAATAAATTCAATCAGTGACTTTAACTTTTTTAACTTAGGGGTTACTTTTTTGAAGAGTGAATGAAGCTTAAAAGTTTTTAAATATGAATATAATTTGGGGCCCTATTTCTGAATCACTCGCTTTTATTATTAAAGCGTGTACATTTTGGTAAAAAACGAATTGAAAATCAATAAAAAACACCCGAATCATAGATGTTAAAACTCACAAATTTTATATAGGTAGTAAATATAATGAGTTGATTATTATGCTTTATCAACTTTATTACTGACCAATTTAAAAGTAGAAGTAATTATTAAACTGTTTTAATGAAAACTTAAATAACTAGTACATTAGCATTTTATTGTTGAGCTACATAGTAAAACGTTTGCATAATCGCATTTCAAAGCTATTTTCAAACTTGCAACATAACCCCGCTCAAAGTTTATTAAAGCTGAAACCCTTTGTAAACTTCCCCGCTAAATGGAGTTCCCAACAAGATAATAAGTTGTTTATTGGTTCGTGCAGTGCCCCCATCAATCATCGACAACATGACATCTACTGACATGGTGGTCCGTGAGGGATCCGATGTGACCTTGGTATGCCGAGCTTCCGGGTACCCGGAGCCCTATGTCATGTGGCGGAGGGAGGATGGGCAGGACTTCAACTATAATGGGGAGTCAGGTGAGAGTTAATTGATGATTAGTAAGGAATTGTGCTTGTGGGGGTTATTTAATCAGGTAGGATAGAGAGGGTGGAAAAACACAATGAAAATACTACAAAATGAGTAAGGGATATTTGATGTTTTATTGAAGAATTTAAGTAAAGGCTATTTAAGGTTTATTTTGAAACCTAGACAAAGAAAAGTTTTGTATCAATAAAGTTAATATGACATGGGTGCTTGTTTAAGTCATTCTCAGAACATTATTGATTTCAATCCAACTGTAAATCTGGTCAAATATACCAAATTACTAAAAAAAATATAATTAGACAGTAATCAATATTTTGTGTTATTAACTCGTATGGTAATTCCTTAAATTACTATATAAATAACATTGATCAGTATTATTCGATGTATTACATTTCTTTGATATTTCTTTAGACTCTTTAATTATATTGTTAAGCAGATTATATTGTATCAGTTTCATTAGTAACAAATCCTATTGTCAAACAATGGAATTCCCGTAAAGGCACACAAATGAATGGCAAAACGTGGAGAGGCCAGAGACCGGAAATTATCAGTGGCGCAAAATTCCGGTTAATGTTCAGTAATGCCTGTGTTTATTGCGAACAAATTTCTAGCTCATTTCAAACCATATCAGTACCAAATATTGCTTTATTTTATTTAGGAAATTATTTGAACTCATGATGAGTACCTTTTCCAGAGGGAATCTGTAAGCAGTCGTCAATTAAGCTTAAAAGAATATTTATTTTTTGCAGTACGTCTTGATTTTCGTGAGTATCTCATACCTTCGTACTCTGTCAATCTATTAAATAGCAACGAAAACGTAAACGTAATTTACTGAAGTTTCAGAAATAATTTCTACTATAATAGGTATATCAAGTTACAAGACCAAAAAGTAAAAACTTTTTAGGAGAAATATTTAAAAACCTTGACATATAATTAATAGCCTCTATGTACTCCTACATTCATTTGATGAAACGCATCGGATTCTTCTTACATCTACAGTATACATATTTATTTGATTTATTTGTTTTGTCCAAACAGTGAGCGTGGTAGATGGAGAAACTCTGACCATAACGAAAGTGTCTCGGCTGCATATGGGGGCCTACCTCTGCATCGCATCCAACGGGGTGCCGCCTTCGATCAGTAAGCGGATTATGCTGATGGTTCAGTGTAAGTATTTTAGGTTTTAGTTTTAATTCATTATTCTTAGATTTAGAAAGGACTGCCACGGTGGCGCAGCGGTAAGAGAGTCGCACTTTAAAGCGACGGCTGCGCAGAGGTTCCGGGTTCGATCCCCAGGTCGGGCCAAAAATATATACCTACCAGAGTTTTTCTGTTCAGAAATTCTTAGGGTAGCCCGGAGTTTGGGATTAGGCGGTGTTTCACCACCGTGCCTCGGAAAAACACGTAAAACCGTTGGTCCTGCGCCTGATCTCTCTCCGGTTGTGTCAGATTGCTGTCCCATCGGGCTATGAGAGTGTACCTGTGTGAATAGAGAGTGCACCTGTGTTTGCGCACACACTTGTGCACTATAATATGTCCCGCGCAGTCGGTTATTCGTTGTGACTGGCCACCGTTGTCGAAGTCGGCTAGGGGACTGTTATTATTATTATTTAGAAAGGGTCTCTGAAAATGTACGAGTTGAAACGTTTGTGACTATTTACTTTAGACCGAAAATCTTCTGACTATATCTGACTTTTTGTAGCAGTAGGTACAAACGCGGGGCGTTTGATGCTCCACAATTTTATCACTACACTAATCATGGGTGTATTCCGTCTTATTGGAGACTGAATTGTGTTTTTATCCTCACAACATGCAGAAAACTGTATAAAGTCATAAATTGGAAGCAACCAAAACAATAATCATGTCAATTCTTATGAATGGGAAGGAGATCTTTATTCTTCGATTCTAGCACATTCAGTGTGTGCACTGTAATAGGAACAAAATAAAAAAATATAGGGCATTTAAGTTACCAATAATCGATCCTATATCGTTTGAATATATTACAATAACAAAAAAATATATTGTTATTTTCTAACACAATAAATCGAACCAGTAATGTATAGCAAACAAATGTGTCCAGTTATAAACAGGACATTGTCATTTTCTACAACGAGTTCGCGATTGTAATATGTACATTAATTAGGCAATTAAATTAAGACTACTTTATCTCTGAGTTAAAGCATTTTAAGCAACTGAACCAGTGTCGGAAGTCTCCACATAGTTCCCTGTAAAACCACCAGGTGGCGCTCGAAAAATGCCGTAACAAAGTTAGTGTTTTCGTGTATTTATTGATCGAGAAGAATTTTCGAATGAAGCTTAAAAATTACAAATATTTTTTTAAGATTTATTAAACACACAAGCTACTTAAGTTAAAATGATATTAAATGGATTAGAAAATCATAAAATTGAAATTGTCTACGCGAAATGTCAAAAATGTTGCATCACACTACCAACACACTCTGTAGAATCATTGATTAAAATGTTTGCTCCTTTTACACACGCTATAATATTGTTAAAAATTTTATCCAAAAAAAATAGGCCAATCCCTTAAATAACTAAAATAGAACACATATGAATTTTAAAATAGGATTAATAAAATGAATTTAGCTCCATCAGCATGCGAAAACACAGCTGGCATGCAAAATGTTGGCAAACTCGAAAATCTGACCGGTTCGATCGCGTTTGCGTCACGTTAATTTTCACGACTTGAATAATAAAATGTTCAGCATGTGATGATGATGATCTGGCTAAAGCAATAGTTAAAAAAAAACGATAAATCATGGCGAGAATTTTAACAGAAAAAAATAAATATACTTCTAATGAATTTACTAACATTTAATATGAATTTGTGTCAGATGAGGTTCTATTTCACAGTTCCCCCAATGCTGTCCATTCCAAACCAGTTGGAAGGCGCATACATCGGACAAGACGTCACTCTGGAGTGCCACACTGAGGCATTTCCCTCCTCTATCAACTACTGGACCACAGACAAAGGAGACATGATCATTTCCGGTGAGAAGTTTATGAAAATACAAATAAGCTATATTTGCAGAATGAACGAGGTATTATTTTATGGTAAACAAATGCAATTTTTGAAATGTATAGAAATAATGATGCTCTAAACATTTTTAAGGAGTCATTCAAAATACCGAATAATTACACTACTTAATATGTTGTCCATCAATTAAAAAGGTATCAAATGATAAATTTAATTGCTGACTTCAGTCAGGTAAAGGACTTAATGGGTGTCTTACTCGATATTTAAGTCGTAAATTCATAATAGTTTCACGTTGACCTTTTACTAAATCAACCACAAAATATACAGGGTGTTTGGCGGAACGATATAGACATTTCTGGGCCAATAGAGGACTCATTTTAAATTATGTATTTTAAAGTGACAAGTGCGATCATTTTTAGGTTATCGTATTTTATTCGTATACAAGGTACGGACGGTCTAATGTCTTTTGAAAATAACTTAATACTTACCCTATAGCGTCTATAGCATACTTGACTTAAAATAATCGCATATGTGTTCTTTCTTGGCTCCAGAAATACCTTCCGCCAAACACCCTGTATAATTCAGTTATGAATATTAGGTCATGCGCAAAAAAGAAATAACGATTACCCAAATATTATCGCACAATTGGGTCATGTGTATGATAACTTTATGGCATTCGTAGATATCGTAAATTGCCATATCTATTTGTGTATTCTTTAGGTCTGCAAACTTTTACCAATTTATCAATTAAGTTAATGAATTAGTGGCTATGTCCTTTAATAAATTCTAAACTGCCGTTACATACTACGCTTGAGCATTGATTTTACAGAAATAGACCTCTACAGTTTAGAACACGACCTCCGTACATTTATCATATCATGTAAACAGTAACATGTAACAGTGTGTGTCGAAGAATGGAATCGATCCTATCACTGATTTATTACTTCTTAATGAAAATAGTTTCTCTTGTGTTTGCTTACTCGGATTTAAATAAGCGTTCGAAATGTGTTCCCTCATGCAAGTTTGGAATAGTTTTATATGAGAATACCTCTACTAGAATAATACGAATTTTATATAACTATGAGTTTTGCTATGATAAGTATGGACAACAGCACGTCAAGGTAAACAGTATGGTATCTTATTCACTTGTAATAAAGGTAAGTTTTCAACAAAAATGTATAACCTAATGTGCTGGGTGTACAATATTAAGTAAATGACTTTTAAGAAATCAATGTCAAATTATTGTCGTTTATTTTGATACCAATCATCAATTTTAATCCGTCGAACCCAATGTTTATTATCTAACTGGATTCTCAATATATAAAATACGGAATAGAATTTCATTACTCAGCATTCTGCCATGGACATTCTCTAAACAAAGTTTCGATGCAATCGCAGTGATAAATAGGTCGAACAGTAAGTAACGTTGGATTCTATGTCTGAGACTGAAGCTTTTGTCTCCCCAACCTTCGTACAAATCACCTGTACTGTATAGGCAAATTTGAATCACATTTGAATCGTCGAGTAGTTTCTACGTCGTGTCAATCGAAGATTTTGTACAGTACTAGTGGTGTCCTATCTTCTTTATATATTTTTCCATTATAACTGAAAGTAGATGAGCAGGTATATTATGTGGTCTTGAATTTAAATTTTCTATCTTTAGTATTTGAAGTTTAGCTCCTACGGTTTATGCTAGAAAATTTCCTCTGCATTAACTCCCACAGTTCGAACTGTACTCCTTAGATTTTAGTTTCAAAACTCATGAAACGTTGACTTTTTTCCGGCGATTGGATTGACAAACTGTTTATTCAGTGTACCCAATAGGTCATTCCAAAGTTTGCAATTCATCTCGGGGCTTTATAACAGCGCTGCGTATGTCGGTGTCTGCCAATCAATTAATTTAATAGCTAATAGCAACAGGATGATAATTAAACCTGAAGTTAGTTAACCCAAGTTCATACAAAGTACTGTAGGTAGCAAGAACAAGAATATGGTCAGGTTTTATATTTAAGTAGAAATGGAAATTGTAGGTGGCAAGTACGAGGCGTTCCCCACCGACAGCGGGTACAACAAATACATGATGCTCAAGATACGGAACATCACTAAGGACGACTTCGGTTTCTACAAGTGCATAGCCAAGAACTCTCTCGGGGAGACAGACGGCATCATCAAACTAGACGGTAACACTTTACTACTTTGCTAGGGATATCTTCGTGACACAGTAAATAGTCGGTTGCCATTTAGAAATGAGAAACTGAAAATTGCTTTGCTACTCGTGCGATCTTGCATACATAATAGTTTTGTACAGCAACTAAGGACCGATTTTTCATTGGTCAGATAAAACTTATCAGACTGATAAATTACAAAGCGACAGATTTAAGAAAATGCCAGTTACGTATGATTGCTGACAATTAGGTGACGTTTTCAAATTAGCCATATTGTATTTTGTTCGCCGAATATTTTTAATCTGACTATTGAAAAATCAGCCCTAAATATCTTTTTAAGATCTTTTCATAAGTTTTGATCATCAGAAGAATATAGCTTATTTGAACAAGACCATAGAGTCCGTGCAGTAGAAGAACTTTTAAATTTTCAGTGACGAATATAAGCTTTTAAGGTACTGATCCAACGGTGCCTGGCATACTTAATGAGCTACATGTCTTCGCATTTCATTTATAGAAATACCTGCTCCACCGTCTGCCCTGACCACAACACAGAAAACCATTTTAGACAACCAGACGATTAGAAAAAAAGGTGGGTCCTAATTTTATTTGTCGATAGAGTTTGATGTTCTTTGTTTGATCCTATGTGAGTCTGTATCACAAAAGTCCCAAAGCAATGGGTAGGGTTTATGTTGTGACGTGTATATTTTACTTTTTTTACTAGACCAGCGGCTGAAGTCTGAAGCAAAATTGTTGACATTTCGCGTAGGCACTTCCAATTTTCTGATTTTCTGCTGCATCAAATATCCTTTTAACTTAATTAGCCATAAAAATACTAATATTTTAAAAGTTTAAAAATATTAGCATTTCATTCAAAAAATCTTCTCAGTCAATAAATACACGAAAAAAAAACAAATTTGTCGCAGCATTGTCTATGCGAAATGTCAAAAAATTGCTTTAGACCAAGCCCGCTGTTGTAAAAACAAACTTAAATAACATGATCTGTTAGATCTGATGATCTGAATTACCTCTTACAGATTTAAGATGATGATGAGGATTATACTGAGGAGTAAATTGGTTTCTTGATGATATTTATGCAAGTACAGGGCATATTAAAATGTATGACGTCACATTTTGATTTGCCCTGTACCTCCAAAAAAATGAAATACATTTTTTTTACTAAAACAAATGTAAAAACACTCATTAGTCTCAAACATGATTCAATCGGACCAATTACAAGAGTTTGAGAACGTGGAGTAATCATACTGGTTAGGTTTCTTAATGTTATTCATGACGTCACTCATTTTTAAGAAGAAACCTTTATAGCTTTTGACTGCAAGCTGCAAGTATTTGTTTTAAGTAAGTAAAAGTAATTTGTTTTGGCAGATAAAAACTCGGTACAAAGAAATGATGTCATCAGTTCAAACTTCCAAGGCGGAGCGTATGTTGAGCAAATGAAGGACTACGGTAATTTGAAAAAACTTTTTAATATAGGTAATTAAAAATACTTCATCGTGTTCCTATTTTATTCTCAGTTTGGTTTTATATTTCTACGGTCCGTGTATGTTTCTAACCACATTTTTATTTCGTTTTTTTTTGCCATTTACGAGTATGTAGGGAAGAAGGAGGCACTTTAGCACAGGGGCAGATTTGAGCATGTTCATTTCTGAACGCAGCTATATATTATTGTTTGCCGCAACTCCATTTTAATTTTGACAACACTGGCTGGGACAAACGTCAAATCACATAGCTCGCGTGTTTTGTTATCAAAAAGAGTTAAAATATGCCGTTGTATTAGAACCGGCAAAATAAAAAATATAAATAAATGTTGTAATTAATTTCAAATCACGTGCGTAAAGGTATCCAACAAATTATTTCTCAAAAGTATGCAGTACTTATTAGTTTTTTTGCGTTCAAACGATTTTTAGTTCAACAAAAAAAAACGTTTTGTTTTAACCTTTTCAACAAATTTAAACATTTCATCATTTTTATAACGCCTCAACACCAAAGCGGTTGCAGGCAACAGCATAACAATAAAATATCTATTGTGTCTCGTTAACATACGCTTGAGTGACAAAGGAGTAAATAAGGAAAGAAAATTATGGCTTACAGTTGTTACAGGGAAAAAATATTAAATATGTGCTAATGTGCCTGTTCTTCCTTATGTTTTTATAAAACTACTAAGACCCGATTTCTTCAACGTCAGATAAGGAATATTCGTGTAATAAATAAAATTCAATACGCCTGATTTTAAATGTCACCAATTATTTAAGTAAATGTCATTTTAAAATCGGTCGTTTTATACTTATTCAGTCGGATTAGACTATCTGACGTTGGTAAAATCGACCCTAAGAGTGCCTAATTTACATAAGTACTGGTTATGTTATAATGTTATATTCGCTTAGTGTTTTTTTAAGAGTAAGACTCTTTTATTATGATAAAAAAAATGTTTGGGTATAGTAATTTTTACGATGATATCAAAAATGAATGAAATAATCTTTTTGACCTTTTGTTACAGAATTTAGTGACGACAACTCTGCATCTCCACGACAAATGAGTTTTACTTTATTTTCAATGTTACTTTGTCACATAATAACATCAGCACAATACAGCTTTCTTTCTTGATAACAAATCTCGACAGCAGATTTTTGTATATTTATTTTTACTTAGAATAAATAGACAATAACGGTAATATCGATCCACTTTTGTCATTTTATCGGTCAGACACCAAAACAGTTCATTTGTTTGTTATTTTCTTACATATAATCTTCGCAGTGGTTACGAAGCATTGACTTGTAAGAAATGCCTACGTAGGTTTTAGTGATAGAGTTCTGAAATCTGTCCATCTCGATTTTTCATAGTACTTAGTGTATCTCTTAATTCATATTAATTTAGGATTTTGCTTATGTAATTATTTTGATGACTATGCAACGTGTAAATTGAAATAACATAAAAGCTTTTCGACATAGCATTACAAAAACGAGTAAGCTGTTTTAATAGATTTTATCTAATAATTTATTTTACACATAATTTTTTTCAACAGAATGTGTTAAAAAATTTGGTAGTACTGAGTACTAATTTGGTTTTATGGCACATTTAAACCTCTTTGATCTTTATACTTTTATTCCATCCTATTTCTATAAATGTTAATAATACGATCTTTCCGAAAATCAGTTAATTTTTTTTTTACATTTTATACATATTTCATAATTTTTATCGTCATTGAAGATTTGTGTTGTAAAATTTTCACTCGCTGGTATAAAAAAGTATTTTTTATATCATTTTCCGTTGCTTTATATTTATAGATTTTTTGTACATTACTTGTAAATGATCTTAATTTGCTGTAAATGTTAGGAAATTTAGGATACCACTTTAGTCAAGTAAGCAACTAGGACCTTTTGTAATATCAATTTAATTATTTCAACCATTGTTACAAATGGAACTGCCAAATAAATGTGTAAATTGAAATAAATTAAAGCTTAAAATAAGTTGTTTTATTAGAGTCCTCAAAATACACATAATTAAATATAAGCTGTAATCATAATCGTTGGTCCTAATTTTGCGATAGGTACGCTTCCTAAAATTCTGATATTTCTAGAAAAAAAAACAAAGTACTGACCGAAAATACTGACATCACTACTTACTAAAACATTGTATTTCAGCTACACAAAAATACATACATATCTAAGTGGGTATAAGATAGTCCCAATTCTGGTTACGGAAACACATTCTAAATAGCCAATAATGAATGTGTAAGTACTAAAGTGCTATGGAATCTAACAGGAGTTTCGACCGCCATTTTCATTAATACGTAACAGAACAATCTCGGTGCAACGGCCTTTCCTTACCAAAGGAATCGATGCCTTACTTAGTAATTTACTGCAATCCACTTTTATGCTGCTGAATTCCCAATCGCATTGGGCAAAGGTGGCAAATAGCAATCTTCACAAAGCGAGGTAAAATCGCCGACGATTTTTAACCCCTGCAAAATGGGGCAGACTTTTTATTGGATTACTGTAAGACGCAATGTTTGAGAATACCTCACACCAAAGATTCGAATCTCAATACTTGTGTTTCAACTTTTCAAAAGCTTTGCAAGAGAATTCGAAGTGTATGTACAGAAAACAGCACGTCAATGTAAACTTTTCGGTATCTTATTGTCACTGTCACTCCCGGCTAGTGTGGACAAAAGGTGTTTAAAAGGTACTAATATTCGAATGAAATAAAGAAATCCGTGTATAGCATTTGGCAACTAAAGTTTATTCAAATTTGCTATTACACATCTACCTTTTATCACCTTTAAAAAAAACAAATACAAAACTTAATAGCTCAGAATTCAGTAGAGACTGGGTTAGGTTCTAATTTAGTTATCTATATCTATACTATTACAAATCTTTATGTTCACAAATTTCTAATTAAATAAAGATAAACCACCAATTTAAGTTTTTCATTTCCTAATTGATTCCAAAATTTATCCTCAAAGGGATTCCTAAGTTATGCTTAAATTAATAGCTAAATGATCCCACTTTTCACTAAAGTTAAAGTAAACACAAGGAAAACCAACCTTGGATTTCAACGGAGGTTACCATTACAAATCTTTGTTGCATCAAACTACAGACAACTCTGCAAAGTTACCCCAAAATTTCACCGATACCGGTCCAACCTCTAAACAGCAGACAAGAAGCAAATCAATCCATCAGGAAAATCTGACTTCCAAAAATAATCCAAATAAGGTCTAAGTAAGGTCACTGAGCTGACAACATGATCACCAAACTGTGACTGTACAACTTACAAACACATATCAAAAGCGCAACCTGCAACAGCTGGCTCGCCATATAAATTTTGAATTGATTACTAAACATTTATGCTAATTATTCTATTTGAGACCATTTTCCAGTCATTTATATCAAATCATTTTCGAAATTTATTCATCCAAATTGACATGTTGGCGGCGTCAGGAATAACTATCAAACTACAAAATAAATTTGTCGTGCCCCGTAATCAAAATTTTTACTTTTTTTACATTTTTACACACGTTCCACTCCGACGCACGACCAACAGTCGGAACCGGAAAAACAGCAGCTGTCACACTTGACAGATGTCAGTGTCAGCATCCATCATATCTATGCCAAAATTTCACGACTATAGACTGGAGTCCTACATCCATTTAGCTTTTCGTTTCACGCGAACTTAGACAAAAATATACAACGTTACATTATGCGGTTGTAATAATGGCTAGTTTGCAACAAATAACTTGATGTGCTGGCGACTATTCATTTGCTTATTTCCTTAGGATCAGCGGTGGGCTGGAGTTGCAATTAACCTATAAAACCCAAACTTAATTATTTACTATTCCCATAACTGACATCATAAAGAAAACTAAATTAACTTATTCTTTGACATTTTGCAAAAATCTGATAACAACCTGTGACTTATTTAGGCTGAATAAATAAATAAATAAATCTGACTTACTTTTGACTTATCAGCAATCTAACGGCCCCCGAGGGATCACCCGCGTAATTTTCGTATTTTCCGTATTATATTTCAACGCAAAACTCATATTTCTATTGGAAGTAAGAGGCCAGAAACCATAGCGGTTAGCGCAAGAGCATTATTTTGGCGGGGAGTTATTTTAAAATTGTGACAGCTTCTAAGAAATTTATTGAAATCAAATAATGTACAGGCCATTTTTTTCATACGATATGGTCGTGATGATGATCGGGAGTTTATTCTTATCAAAATAAATATATTTTAATTTGATAAGAATAAATTCCCGATGTGCATCAAAACGCCTTTAAAAACAGTACAGATTTTTTATCAAATTCATGACGATAATAAAGTGTTTAGTGAGTAAACCATATGAGATTGACAAATGATGTCGCGCACTTTAACGTAGATTTTTGGAAGGTTAACAATCCGTCATACATGATTTTTATGTATCCTAAACGGTTTACGCTGAGTACGCAACGAAAGCTCTCAAAAGGAATATATTTCCCCCGTTTTTGCAACATTATTCATTGTTGTTCTACTCTTATAAGTGGTATCGTGATGTTTAATAGAGCGTGTTTGCGTGTTTGTGTTCAGTAGTTCCTGAGATAAGTGCGTTCAATCAAACAAACAAACTCTTCGGCTTTATAATATTAGAATAAATAATATACAAGATAAAATCATTATCACCACTTACTATTGTTTATAATAGATTCAATAACGGAGACATAAAATATATAAAAATATCCATTTACTTTTATCAAGTAATTGAAATTTTATCTTTATGTGTAAGATTTATTATTTTATTTGTGCATAGCTCATAACTATCTTGTAATAATTATTGCCTTTGTGATTTTAAGCCTCAAAACTTGAGTAGGTGCCAGAAGACCTTATTGAATTTAAATATCTAAGTAATTTATATTTAAGCGTTTCTCCAATTTTCGCTGACTCGTAGTAATCTAAATGTCTGGTGCACCTTTTTCAATTAAAAGACACTAACTAACCTATCAAATAAAATGTGTTGAAATCATTATGCCTGGAGGCTTATATGCGCTTTTTGAATAAATAGGTAGGCAAAAATTAGACAGTTGTGTCTTTAAACAAAAGTTAGTAGTCTTAGGTAATCTCTTGTATTATTGAAATTTATTTTCCATTACTGTTTCAATGACAGGTTAAATGAGGCATAATAAAGTAGTTAGTAATAAAGATAGGTAATCAACAAATGATATATTATTTAATAATACAATTACAATCATTTCTTCTTGTGCTTCGAAACAAAGTGTACCGATTTCAATTTAAATACAATGTTTAACAACAAAAGATACGTGTTTGGTGATCAAAACGTCGAAGTTCCTGCGCACTTGAATTTCGGGAAATTTATTTTAGATCGACTACGTCTCCAAAAAGACGCAGTGGCTCTTGTAAGTGAAGACTTTAGCTATTTAGTGCAAAATATGATATTTATGATTTTGTTTTTGCCTATCCTAAAGTCGTTTGAAAAATATCGCTCGATACGATACTTATGACCGCCTAAATTGTATTTGTTTTGTTTTTAATACTTTTAGGGTTCCGAAGCCAAATGGCACAAACGGAACCCTGTTTCGTCAAGTCTGTCTGTTCGTTCGTATATTACAGCCACTTTGTTCTGAAACTATTAGCATTACACGATTGAAACTTGGTAGGTAGTTGTATTCTGTTTACCATTCTACGATTCGCATACAAAAAATAAAATAAAATGAACAAAAATAAACTAAAACCAAAAATAATTCTTTAAAAATGACATAGCGGTTTCTAAAACATTTTTTTCTCATAATCTAACATTTGGGAGATAGACGCTTCCATAATGGTAAAATGGGCGTCGTCCCCCTTTAACTTTTGAACTAAGCAAGTGAAAAATTTAAAAAAATATGAAAATCATTACAAATACATTAAAAGATAATGAGTTGGAACAAGATCTAACTGATAGTAAGTTTTTTTTTTCGGTCAACAAAATATTGTGGTAATTCAGTAAAAGTTGGCACGGAACCCTTAATGCACAGGTCCGCCTTAGCCGGGTTTTATTTTTGTATATTAATTATTTCCGTTCAACTTATGTTAAATGTTGGTTCTCCAGGAATACGTTGAGACTGGAAAAAAAATGACGTACAAAGAACTGACACAATTTGCGGTGAATCTTGCAGTCGGTCTGGTCAAGTTGGGAATTCAGATAGGGGACACGGTGGCGGTGGGATCAGAAAAACGGAACGAATTTATTTCCACTGTCCTGGGAATCGTTTTCACTGGGGCCACTTACACGCCATATGACCTGAACAGCGGCAGAGGTAAGTTTTGTTTAATTATCTGATTAATAAATGTAGCACTGTGTGCTGAGGTCTATGTACAATCTGTCATGATAAACGCTGCATCGAGATTAGAGCAATTAATTCTGAATTGCTTATTACCTAATTACCAACATGTACATAATATCATGTCTTTACCGCGATGATAGCTTATGATGAAGAGACTAATAACTATAAAACAAAATATATTTATATCCCTTGGACTTTTTAATTATAGGTAAGTCTATACTAAGATCAGTTTCTATAGGCATCTTGATAATATCACTGTTTTTATTCAGCGTTTAATTAGTTCATTTCAGTTCACCCCAGTTTCGAACTTTACGCTTTCAAAGAAAATGTTAAGTAAAAATATCAATATACTTACTTCGCAAGTCACAAATAAGAAAACGAAGTTGTCAATATGATCGTACGTGGGTACATAGAGACTTTTGAGGATATTTAAACTATTCATGAAATTTTACAACTTTTACAGTCTCTAGAAATATAGTTTCTACATACATAACAGTTCTAGTAATTAGTTTTAAAGTCCTTCAAACAAGACCTATTTTGTAGTTATTGATAGGTAAGATTTTTTTATTTAATTTCAGCCATATTAAAACACAAACTAACCATAACACAGCCGAAGTACTTCATCTGTTCTACGCTGTTCTGGAATACATACAGCGATGTATTGAAATCTTTTGAGTGCATACAGACATTTATAAATCTAGACGATGACGTCATAGAATCTGTGATTCCTGTGAAATCGGTGATTGCTAACGTGGATATGGATTTATTTGAGCCAGCAAAGGTACAAGGACAGACAGATGTGGCTTTTATTTTGTACTCTTCAGGTACTACCGGTATGCCTAAAGGAGTGCAGTTAACACACTTGAACTGTATTCTGAACAGCCTGGCTGATGAGTGAGTGTTCTTTTACTTTCCATCGACTTCAATTCAAAATATTAATTTTACAAGACTTTTAATTCATGTTTGGTGTATTTCAGTTTTAAAAACGAATCTTACAAAACCGTGTTTCTTTTTGGAGAATGGTATCATAACTATGACACTTTTATGACCTACAAGTTTTTGTTTTTGGGAAGAAAAATCGTCTACGTGAAAGATCCTACCCCGGTTTCATTCCTAAAATGCATACATGATCATCAGGTGAGATATAGTTCTTAAACTTTTGTCTTGCAAAAACCTAAGAGTGGTAAAGTGTAGTTACTAGTTTAGGTATGTTAGGTGGGTGTTTCCGCCTTTCCATAATTGCTTCTGTTTGTAGCAATCATGAAGCTGATAATTTTTGAAATGATTTTCTATTTCAGGTTGATATTGCTATGATAGTTCCATCTCTTGTTGGGTACTTAGCTAAATCTGATGAAGTGTCCAAATACAATTTAGAGACACTGAAAGTTATCTATTCGCGCTCGTCCCCACTTCATGTCAAGACCATCGAAACTGTTAGAGAAAGGTACTAAGTTACAGATATAAAAGTAAATAAAGTAGATTGCTAACGTCCCTTACAGATCACAACATACGTCACTACAACAGTTGTTGTTAGTTGTTTGAGTCATATTCGAATTAGATTGTACTTTTATTTTATAAATTTGTTTTTTTACTGTGTTATTTTTACTGCTTTTCTATGTTAGTTCATTATAATTGATATTTGGAGTTTAATAGCAACTTTTGTATCTAGATTACCTAGCCTAAAAAAAATTCTGCAAGGCTATGGTATGACTGAATCTGGGGAACCTACTTCAGAGAGTTGGGGTACTAAGGGTGCCAAACCTGGGAGTGTTGGAATGGCATCACCAGGAATAACTCTGAAGGTAAAACAAACAATTTATTTCGATGATAATAACCCTTTGATAAATTTACCATGTCAGCCCAGTAATCGGATTAAGTTAGGAAAATAGCCTATTAATTTTATGTAAGATTAACCTCATGATAATGGAAATGGTGGTAGTAAATTTTAATTTATTTGATCCTTGTTCTTAGGCCCAATTTCTTCATCATAGTAATGGTAAAGTTGTTGTACCAGCGGTTGAGTATTGTTTGTTAAACTCTCATGGAACAAAAGGCCGCCGGAGGTCGCATAAACAAAAGCATAACGAAAGACTGTTGATAAACACATCTGTAAGGAATTAAGATTGTAGGAGTTTAGAAAAAAGACTACCTTAACTAACCAAATGCCAGAATAACTATTTTATTGACCATTGGTTATGGTATTTTTTCTTCAAAACGCACATAATCGTAAATATTAAACCGCTGGAAACGAGATTTTACCATTGCTATAGGTTAAGAAATCGGGCCTTAGTAGTACACCTACTAGTTTGGTAGTTATTTCACTCCCTTTACTTGTAAATTTACCTTGATAGTATCTTGTAAGTAACTTGGTACCTATTCAGAAAGAAAGAAAAGCATTTATTGGCAAAGAGAAATTACAAACACAAACAAACCTAAAAACATACACACAACAAACGCATTCCAGACAACACAAAGCTAGATTTAAAAATAACTAATTTTGTTCGCAGGTTGTAGACCCAGACAAAAATGTTGTACTAGGACCAAATGAAAAAGGTGAAATACGGATAAGAGGACCTGTGTTCATGAAAGGCTACATAGGGGTAGATCCGTCGACATACTTGGATGAAGAGGGTTTCTTCAAAACTGGAGATCTCGGTTACTACGACGATGATAAATACTTTTTCATTGTGGACAGGATTAAGGAAATTATTTGCTACGACGGCAATAAGGTAAGTACTGATTGCAGTAGTATATACAGGTTGTGGCCTGTATTAGGAGCAATAAATGTAGGCCCTTTCACTAGTAATCGAACATTACATTAATGGTTTAAATTTATTAAAATTAAAAATAATTTCATTGCTATTTTCTGTCACACAAATCGAACCAGCAATGTATTGCAAATAAATTAGTATACCAGTGAGTTAAAAATGAGTAATGCGATTTTATAAACATTGATAAGGGGTTACAATTTTGGATTACTATATCCCTGAGTTAATACATTTTAGAACACAATGACCGGGGGCGCTATTTTTTTAATCACTCGCGTCAAAATGGCGTGTGACATACTTTGATTAATATCTGTTTTCGAATGAAAATCAGTTGAAATCCGCACAGAGTTGATAATAAAAATATAACTTAATTTTGTGAGTACTTACGTATTTATTTTGTTAGTTTTTCGTTGGTTTTTAGTTCGCTTTCGAACAAAAATCACTCGCCATATCTAAGCGAGTGACAAAAATAGAGCCCCAGGTCAAGGTATACTCTGTACAAACTTAAAATGTTTTGCTCCTAATACTGGCCGGTTGATTAGATTCATTCTGTAATGATTATGGTTATATAAAGCTACAGACCATGTATTCAAAATAGCCATTGTCTCCCAAACATTATTATTTGAACACCAACAGATTGCCCCTTTGGAACTGGAGGCTGTTTTGCAGCTGCATCCAGCCGTAAAAGAAGCAGGTGTAGTTGGAAAGCCGGTCTCAGATTATGGGGAAGAACCTACTGCTTTCGTTGTCAAACAACCAGGCTTTGACGTCAGCGAGGAGGAACTCATGCAATTTGTTGCAAATGAGGTACTTTCATTCCCTTGCGCAATACCACACATAACACAATACCACAAAATAAATTCAAATCATTTTAAATACGGTGACATTTAAACAGTGTAATCAAAGGAAAACTCTTTATTGTCCTAGCATTAAATATTGACAGGACCTTTCTTTATTTATTCTTTGAATGGAATGGTATCACTTGACTTGTACACATTTTTGTTACGATAACAGCATTTTCAAATAACATTTACCTACAGTTTCTCTACAATGTATTTTTGTTATAACGAGTATCGTATGTTTTAAGGGTTCTGTAGCCAAATGGCAACAACGGAACCCTTATAGTTTCGTCAAAATTGTCTGTTTGCCTGTCTGTCCGTCCGTATGTCACAGCCACTTTATTCTGAACCTACTCGCAATACTTAGGTGAAATTTGGTAAGTAGGTGTATCTTGATAACCGCTTTAGGATTCTCATACAAAAAATAATAATAAATATGTCATTTGAGGGGGCTCCTATACAAGGAAAAAAAACAAAAAATAAAATATTTTTGCTCTTATCCGTGCATGTATCTATGGATAGGTCTTATAAAATGAAATCGTGGTTACTGAAACCATTTTTTCTGAGTCTTACGTTTGAAAGATAGAAGCTTCCAAAGTGGTATAATGTGCGTCCCCCCCTCTTACTTTTGAGCGAAGCAAGTGTCAATTTTGAAAAAAAATTACAACTTAGTGCTTTACAAATACTTTCAACGAAATTTGGTTTGAACGAGATCGGTCTTGTGGTTTTTGAGATAAAGCACATTTATAAGAACCGCAAATTTAACTTTGTCTTTCATACAAAAATATATTGTTGTAGTTTGGCTAAGTGGAACCCTAATCTAGTTAAAGTTGGAAACGGAACCCTCAGTGCGCGAGTCCGACTCGCACTTGGCCAGTTTTTATTGATGACCACCAAAGTTTTGATTCACGTCCATTATTCAGTTAAGTATGCGTGGGTGTATTTCTGTATGACATAAATAAATTATGTGTCTTTATTTATTTCTTCCTTCTACTTGATTTTGTTTCAGGTGTCGCCTTATATGCAGTTAAGAGGAGGGGTAAAATTCTTGAAAGAAATCCCAAGAAATACACGAGGAAAGATATTACGCCGTCGTCTCAGAGAACTTCTTAATGAAATGTAAAAAGGCAATTTTTCTATGTAATTTTATTCCATTCTCTCTGCACGTAGTATTTTAAAAATATGCTATGGAACAGAGTTATAATAATTCATTACACAACAAGTATATATTTTTTAATAAATAATGCAGTTACTTTAGTTAACTTTTTTGAGTTTCCTATCTGAAATATAATTTGATTGGCAGTGATGCATCTTGGTTTTTGAACTTTATATTTGAAATGATATACATACATGCAGCCATAGAAAGTGTTGGTTTTATGGAATCTATGACTTATCGACGTAAATCCTTGTCAAAGTCGAATCTCGACACCAGCGGGCGTAGTCTGATGTATCATTTTTGACATTTCGCGTCGACAATTTCAATTTTATGATTTTCTAATTCATCAAATATCATTTTAACTTACGTAGCTATATCTTTAATAAATCTTAAAAAATATTTGTAGTTTTTTAAGCATCATTCAAAAATTCTTCTCAATCAATAAATACACGAAAACACCAATTTTGTCTCAGCATTTTTCGAGCGCCACCTGGTAGTTTCACACGGAACTATGTCGAGACTTCCGACACAGATACGCATTTGATATGGTTTACTGACACATCAACGATCGCTCAGGTCGAGTGCGCCAGTGCAAACATCAACATGTCTGCCATCCCAATCCTATTATAGGATATTGCTATCCCATAATCTGATGGAGCCCAACATCTGTTATCGATACAGCAAACAGTGCGAACAAGTTCAATTATTGTTTGGAGACTTTACACAGGTAAATGGCAGACCGTCGTGACATGTATTACCAATATTACGGATGGCAATTTCCATGGCTTTCGGCGATATCTGGCTTTACGCGGATAAACCGTTTCATTGTTAAACGTAACTATTTTGATGTAGGTTCCTTTTGCCATTCGGCTACGGAACCCTATTCCGTAGCCGAATGGCAAAAAACGGAACCCTTTAGTTTCGTCAAGTCTGTCTGTCTGTCTGTCTGTCCGTCCGTATGTCACAACTATTTTATTCTATAAGTATAAGCATCACACTGTTAAAATTTGTTAAGAAGATGTATCCTGTTAACCGCTTTACGATTCTCATACAAAAAAAAAATATGACAATGAAGGGGGGGCTTTTTAAGTCAAACCTATACGTTCGGGGTTTCTATGGATAGGTCTTTAAAAATGATACTGAGGTTTCTAAAACCATTTTTTTAAAAGTCTAACGTTTCATAGCTAGACGCTTCCAAAGTGGTAAAATGGGCGTCCCCTACCCATCTAACTTCTAAAATAAGCGAGTGTAAATTTTGAAAAAAATATCTAATGAAGATCTTAACAAATACTTTCAACGAAAATTGGTTCGGACGGAATCGAACGAGAATTTTTTGAGATAAAGCACATTTTCAACAACCGCAAACATAACTTTGTATTTCATACAAACACAATGAAAAACAAAATATAGTAGATTTTACTAAGTGGAAGTAAGTGGATTCCCATATTCAGTTAAAGTTGTCACGTAACCCTTAGTGCGCGAGTCCGACTCGCACTTGGCCGGTTTTTTTTATAATACTAATAAGTAATATCCCGTAAAATGGCAAAATCTGTTTTCCTTTTTTTTATAAATTCTCTATTTTAAATCGAAAGGATATAAAGTTCAAGTACCTACCTATGTTATCTTATATTTATAAAAATAAAATTCCGTATTTACAAATTGTTAAAAACATATGTATTTTTAAGTTAATGAAAGGAAGCAATGAAATTTAAACGCATATTATGGAAACAAAACATGTGGTTCAGTGGTGTGTTACACATTTTAACACGCATTCTGGGAAATGATTTGAAGGAAGGTAAGGACACGTATTAATTAAAAGAAGAATATCCCCGAAGTGATCTAATGAAGAGCACTTACGAACCAAAATGGATGGTGCTCACCAACGCAATAAGGTCACGATCACAATCTGGGAGTAATATTGCCCCACCCGACCATTTGCATTGGCAATTTTTTAAATGAATCTCTTTTAACATTTAAATTGACTGGTTCTACCTCGGGGCAATTTAGCCGTAACGCGCTGGAGAATGGTCCCTGCGGCCTGTAATAGGTTTCTGAAAAGGAAATCGAGTTAAGCAGGCGTGATTGACTTAATTGTGGTATAGCTTTACTTCCCAAGATTAAAGAATCCCGTTGTCTTGGGGCAAATACATTAACCTAGTCCCGATTTCACCAGGTATGCTGGAAAGTAACTTTATTTTAATGGGAGACGGGGTAGCGGTGAGGGTTTTTTAAATCGAATCTCGAAAGTTATTTTACTCTTTCTAGAAGAGTTTGCGATAAACACGAAACCGAGACTTTAAAAACTGCCTTAACTTAATAACGTAAAGAGGGTTTTGGTGAAAAAAAAACCTGGGCCCCTATTTTTAATCACTTGCATCAAGATGGCGTGTGACATTAATTAATCCATGGCCGATTTTTCAATGAAAATAATAGAATTCTACACAGGAGTGATTTCAAAATGGTAACGGAATTATGTGAGTACTAAACATCTATATTTGGCTTAATTTTCACTGATTTTTAATTAGTTTTCGAATGAAAAGCACACGCCATGTAACACATCTTCTATAACTATCGATGTGCACACCGTACGTGTCATGACTACTCATGATTTACCCAAAGAATAGAAACCGTAACTCACGAAATTTGGTCGACACGAAATAAGTGTCTTTCCGCCGCATACATAGGTTGTTTATATTAAGATTATTCTCAAGGTCTCACATAGGTAATGCATTCAGGCACGCAAATGCATAAAGTCATAGGACCATGACATTTTTATCGTAAGCAATAAATTCACGAATGCAATACGATAGAACAGAATACTTTTGTATGTTTTGGCGATTCGAATCAGAGGATATCCTTATAATAAAATAATAAAATACAATATTTGTTGCTGTTTATGGAAGTACAGATAGTACATGCGTAAAATATAGATATTTAATGGTTTTTTTAGGTTCTTGCTAGGACGTCAAACTAGATAAAAGCCCATATAACATATCATTTCGACCCTATGCGCTTGTTATGGTTTATGGCCTTAATAATTTATTACTCATAGTATTCGACATGCGCTTGTTATGGTTTATGGCCTTAATAATTTATTACTCATAGTATTCGACTATATATTACATTTGATTTATTTAACATTTAATTATTGTGGCAAATCTCTGTTCAGTCAAATACAGATAATGCCTATGTTACTTACCACTTCGCTTGAAGCCTTCAAAACAAGCTTATCGTCACGCTCAATGAACAAAATCTCTGCGAATGCCACTCAATATTCCTGACAGTTGTTTTCCCAAACGCCTCATTTAATACTTTCAGAGCGGAAAATAGACGGAAAAGTCTTCATTAATTTGCCACTTTGGAAATTGAATCGCTTAATCGCTGTGCGACGAGGGGGTTATAAAACTGCCAAAGGATTCACATTGATGACATTATTTTACGCATTCAGTGCTAGCCGTGTGTGAAATGAATCATTGATGTTTGGCTTCTTTTACAACCTTTGTTCAATGCGAAACCTGATATTAATTCAGGGATAAAATTATCTATAAACTTACCCACTTACGCTCTGTTTGACGGATGATCGCTTATGGCAATCACTCAGTAGACAACACTAGCATAGGTATAGCTAACACTGTCAGATAGATTGTGTTGGTCATGAGATCGATATGGCAAAAATCCGAGCATATTAACCTATATTCAATATTTTGGATGTCGTTAATATCAACACTTTACCGTTTATAATTTTGTGTTTATTATGTATATGTATTCTATCTATGTTTATTAGTACTTTTCTTATGTACCCTATTATATTTGTGTAATATTAGTATGTATGTTTATGTTATTGCATTTTATTTCTTTTTTTTTGTACCACTCTTCTCTCTTATCAATGTTCTGCCACTGATTATACTCTCTGCATTACCAGGTGGTTAACTGGGAGAGAATGTCATTAGGCATTAAAATCGCCAATTGTTTAATTTACATTGCAAT
The DNA here is from genome assembly GCA_963924145.1 of Pyrausta purpuralis. NCBI lineage: Eukaryota > Metazoa > Arthropoda > Insecta > Lepidoptera > Crambidae > Pyrausta > Pyrausta purpuralis. The sequence continues at coordinate 19,461,393 of OZ001643.1, read as the reverse complement.
AAAATTTCAATAAATAAATTTTTAATTGCAATTAAAACTAATGTAAAGAGAAGCAGCTAGGAGTATCTGCCTTAGATGATGGTCTGCAAATTAGTATAAGTTATGTATCTAACTTGAATATCTGGCCAAAACAAAGCATTAAAATAATTTTAGATTAATTATAAGTGAGTTAGTAAATAGTGGCAACTTACAAGTTTCAAATTTCGCCAACACTTAATCTTTTTAGCACCAAGCCGCCCACAAGAATCTGAACTTGAAATTGAAATGTGGTGTGTAAACGCTCGGGAGCTTGCTTAAGTTGATGTAAGTGTGTTTACTACATTAGTTAACGCGAAAGTAGTTTGTATCTTGGGCATGACAAAGTTAGAGATAAGCAAGACAAAGCCGACTCTGATAAACCAGCCTTCAAGCGGGTAATTTAATGAAAAAAGGGGCGTGCAAACGTGTCAGCTATGCCTTGAATATGTTGTTACCCGTAATGATGATAAAAAAGTTTATCTAAAAGGAAAACACGTACCTTTTCTGAATGGATTATCAAATAAATGGAATGGTTTTATAAAAATATTTTTAGCGGTGCCTTATTATATATATATATTTATATTTATATATATATATATATATATATATAATATATATAGTTTGTACCATTAGTTGTATATATATATATATATATATATATATATATATACAAACTAATGGTATCCTTATACACTGACATAAATAATTTAATTGATTTAATGTTATTAATTAATATTATTATATAAATTATAAAATAAATTTTAAATTGTCACAGTACAATAGAGATACAAATTTAATTACATTAAAAAAAATATTTAACACGTGTAACGTCAAAAATAAAATATTCAGCAACAAGCATTGGCAACAAAAACCTTAAACAAAACTAATTTTAGTATTGATTTAAAATACTTTTTTTGTACATTTTCTCGTGATACAACTTTCCTTTTGGTTTATTTTATGGAAATATTGAATAAGAATAATTTCTTATTACTTTCTAATGATATGAAAATTTCTTGTTACTTTGAGATCATATTTTTTTGCTCGCTTGCATCGGTCTTAGTAATAGGTCTTATTAAATTATCTTTTTCTCTAAAATATCGATAGAAAAAAGAGTCTACAGTACATCCTTACCCCAAATAGCTAGTCAGCCGACACCCTGTATGCTTACTTAACAGCTCCTCTTCTCCATTGATAATGTTTATGAGCTTTCTTCATAAGATATAGCTATAAAAAGTGTACCCTATTCTTGCAGCAGAAAAATATTTTACTCAGATACGTGCATGGTTATTGCGAACACAACACTATTCTAGTTCACTGGTTTTAGTGGTATCTTATGTTTTTTAGGTCAGAGGTACAATTAAAACCTACGTTGTAGTATGTAATGTACTTTTTACTACCGTAAAAAAGGTCCCCTAAATTTTCCAAATTGTATATTTCCAGTTATGTTGATATTTTGAGTTAGCCAATCATTTTCTGCATGGCAAAGGCAGTTTTTGCCATTTGGTGCTTCGTTTATCATGCGGCAGTGATAAAAACACATTAATTTTAATTTGTCAGCCATTTTCGCCTCAAATTGGTCTGTAATATTTATAACTTTGTTGATACTTCAACCAGACGTTACGACAAACAGACTAATATTGATTTATTTATATCCTACAAACTGAATAAATCGAGCAAATTTCACGGTAATAGTTATCGTCGAGCACGACCACTGCACTAAGCTGTGACGTTGGCCCGCCCGCATATAAAGCCATTTCTGTACCATTTAATTAACTAAGTACCGCCTAAACGGGCAGCGGTCATCATAGCCCCGATCTAAACGGCGAATAAGCAAACGTAATAAAATAAATCCGCTAAGCCTCGCTAAGGCCCCGGGTCTACGCGGCTTACTGAACGCTACAAAAGCTGGAAAACGTCTGTGTGTGGACAGAAGACTCATAAAATCCTTAGCGCTGACTAATTAAAACTTATGATGACCTGTTAAAGAGACGTGAATAGCTGAGATTTGATTACCTTACTAATAATTTAAACTCTTAAATTAAGTAATAATTGACAAAATGAATATTGGTTGCTTGTAGAAAGACTTTCAAAATTGTTAAAATTTATTTCAGAACTGCCTTAATTACCGAAGTACCTAAATGTTTACTAGAAACACTTTAAATGTTGTGTTTCCTTGTTTATAGAAGCAAACAATTATTATCTCTATATTTACTTGTATCCTATTGGATGTTTCCAATCAACGTTTTTAATCATATTTTAGTTGGCGACACATAAAATCAATTTAAATATGAAAAAAAATAGCCGTTAAGAAAAGAAAGAAAGAAAGTTTTCAGCGTGTGAGTAACTACTCATTTTCAACATGGCAAGGCAAGACATCACATTTTTTTTAGATTTATACAATGATATTGCAAATTTGCAATGTAATTACTGTAGGGTCAATGTCATAGCTTAAATTAAATCAAACAGCCAAATCGCCGATAATGTAGGGACAGTCAAAAAAAATAAGATCCGATGATGGCCCCATACCAAAAATTGTGGGTATGACGGTCTCGATCACCTGAAGTTTAAAAACACCTTGCAATGTCCTCCTGTAAGCTATACGAGTACATATTTACTGATAACAAAATGTTTTCTTACGATATGAAGCTGACCAACTGTGACCAACATTCATAGGATCTGATTTATTAAGCCTCCCTCCCTCCCTTGTCACCGCGCGTACGAGAGGACATTATTTAAATGCGCTTCGTTACCATAAAGGGATAAGTAAGTTCATCAACTGGATATGAACCAAATACGTCATACATAATACCCTATCTATTGTATTGAGTTGCGAAATTGTGTCGCTTGGTATAAATAAAATTTGTATGTATAAGCAAGTCACATGGTAAGAACGATATTTGTAAGCAAATGAAATGTTTCCAATGAAATATGGTTTTAAGACGAATAATAATAGAATAATGCTGAGCGGGAACCTTTTTGACACACCTATTATTTATATACATATCTATTTTAACTGATGTCCATATCTAATAATATTTATAATAACCATTTTTTTATTGTTCTATGCATGTAACTTATGTGTCAAATAAAATAATTTCCATTAAATTCTATTCTATTCTATAAGAATGTTTTTTGACATAAGCTACTAAATTGATTAAGGTTAAAATAAAAGTTAAAATCATATTTTAAAGAAAGACGACCTCCGTGATATATGTAATGGCTAAGCACACTGAGTTTCAATTCAAGGCGTCGCCACTCCGAGGTCCTGGGTTCGATTTCCAGTCGGGTCGATGTAGAAATCATAATTTTCTATATTGTGTCGGGTCTGGATTTTGTATCTAATCCGTTGTATATAATTCCCGTAATACCAGTGCATTTGCTTCTTACTTTGGAATCAGAGAAATGTATGTGATTGGTCCAATTAAAAAAAGGATTTACCTTCAGACTGCACTGAAAAATTAACCTTTCAGCGTTTAAAACTATTTTTTTTTTATTCTCACCAAGATTACTTCCCAGGAGTGAGAGTTTTTTAAGCCAGATGAGGTAAACGCGATGCTTTATACAGCTAACAGCTGCCACCTACTTAGATCCCGCGGTGAGGTTTAATAAAAGCTTGTTATTTTAACAAGCCAGGAACTATTTGATGGATGGCTTCCACCATCCGTGAGTCTTTCAAGACTCAAGTTTTACTTAACACTTCAGAACTGAACGGACAAACTTGGTCTGCACTTAAACTTCTCAAGTGTTAATCGATCATCTTTGGTCAACGGACTGTGAAACTGCGTGTGTGATATTGCTTTATGATTAGTTTTGCCGTTGCGATACGAATATTATCAACAGAACTGGCAGTGGTTTAAAATGTTTTCAACACTCACAGTGTCATTTTTTATATTCATAAAGATAAAATAAGAAACCAAAAAATGCGCACGAGCGGGACCCGAACCAGCAACTCTCTGGTTCACCGTGCCAAACGCTCTTCCAATTAAGATACCGTGCCGTCGGTCCGACCGCGCGAAATATTTGGTTTCTTATGAATACCTACGTCCAACATTGCCTACGTCATTACGCGTGACGTCTGCTTACAAATCAATATTTCGTATAAAAACCTTTTTGGTTATTGCAACAGAAAAGTTTTTATTTTTTCTTTTTGTACATCCTTTATTTTTGACAGATAGGTTGTAAAAAATTGATTGATCTCAGTGAAACGAAAAGCAGCATGTGACAAGGGTTAGGCCAGTTTTATGGGAAATCCGTGCAATATTTCATTGGTTTACTGCATGCCGTCGGTGCCTCGCCACCCTTCGGTGCATTGTCGAAGTTTTATGGAGAACTCATATCACGGGCTTGCACTGTTCACGGGTCATTAGCCTTGAGGCGGGCCGCGTGACGGGCTAAAGTGCCAAGTTGTTGCACTCCGAAATAACATAGATTTCCATCCTAAAAGTTGGGCTTAAAATATTGTGACATATTAATCCTAAATCGGAATGTTAAATGCGCAATAAAAATGATCCAAATAAGTATTGCTTACGCGATTTTATTTTAATGCAGGTCAATTAGCTGTCAAACTCTACAATTGAGATGGTGAAACCAAACCTATGAATATTACGCCTTGTAATGTAGTGACCTCAAAAGTATATTATACTATCGAGGCGACTTGCGACCATGCATCGTCTTTTGTCTGAAGTTAGGCCTGTTTTAAGTGTCGTGTGTGCAGGCGATATTCGTTTGAAAGTGGTTAGGCCAGAGACCTCGACCGTACATCTGCTTGTGAAATTTATGTAATTTTCTAATTCAGACGAGTCGTCCCTAAACAATAATAATAAAAATAAAAATCTTTATTTCCAATATCTTGTTTACAATATTTTTGCAGAGTCTTCCCGGTAAGTAGTCTTAATGACACTTGTATTGGGAATGGCTCGCAACTTCCCTTACGGTAGGTATAGCCGACAGGTATAGGTAGGTAATTATAAAGTTAGTTACATTAGTGGTTACCGGCACTAAAAGGCTGGTACCGAGAAAAAGTACGTAATTATAATTATGACTAAGTGTGTGACACAGATTCAATTCTGTGCTATTAATTAAAACTAAAGAAAAACAAAGAAAAGAAAGACAGACGCGCCACTTGGTATTCAAGTGGAGGGCGTTTAACGGTATCTCATTTACTCTCTTCTAATATTTTTATGACAAAGAAAACCAGATAAATAGTGCAAAAGCAAAAGTAATTTCTTGTAATACCGTCTATCGCTAGCTTGCTAAGCTACACGGTATATCAAACTCATTATTATTAATATGCCTTATAGCTGCAATCTCAGCCTAGCTTGACTCCTTCATAACTTGAGTAGGTTGCGAAGGTGAGGTATGAAATAACCTTTCTATGATTATCCTCTTGAATGAATAATGATGGTGAAACATGATTTTACGTGACAATTATGTAGTAATAAATAAGCTCAGTTAAACAACTGTCGACCATATAAATCAATCAATTACTTTTTAAAAGTATAAACAGGCCTATATTTATTTAAGTACGGATTATAAAGTTGTGGTTATATAAATACCTCGGTAAAATAATGTTTAAATATAGGCAACAATTTCATAATTTTTTCATGAAGAAAAATAACTCGTCGCAAACCTAAGGTAAGTAGGTAAATGTGACCAAAAAAGAAAAAGAAATAATGATTCAATCTGGCCAGCTATTAATAAAGATTAATCCAAGCAAGCGGTAATGGCGTACAATCTGCAAACCTTAGATGGCCTATTATCACAGATCTAAGGCGGTAAATTTATAACTAGCCTGGACACGGGGGCAAATAAGGTCAGACTGACGTTTTGGTTCTGTCTCCATTGTGTATTCGAAGACGAGGGTCGTGATTTATATGGGGTATCGACGACAAACAAACGGGGGTGCCGTCAAACGATGTCCATACGCGGAGATACCAAGGTTTGGCCAATTTTTGCCGGAGTATTCTCCGCCTATTCACAGTCGTTATTTGCGCCCATTTTGCTACGCATTTGTAACACAATTTGCATGTACAAAGTTACAAGGGCTATGTCATTTTATTACAGGAAAACTTTAGATCATATGTGGTTTGACATGTATTTAACAAAAAAATGATGTTTATCTATGTCGCACTATCAAAACATTAAACGTTCTGTAACGTCTATAAACATGTTATTGCTGTAACTTGTTTGCAAGCTCTATCTAACTATATATGAATTTACATTGAGTAAGCGTTCCGTTAAGCCTTATTAAAATAATTATTCCGACAGAAGATCAGGTGTCAGAGGATAGTTGCCCAAGGCTGTGCAGCCAGGATGTAGTTTCATCTCTGTGCTAATTAATTGGATTACCCAGCCTCCCCCATTATGTGAAATGGGGGCTATTTAGTGAATGGATTTCGCACGCGTGACGGCGTAAATTCGGTTTGTTCTACGGATAATAAACATTATCAAAGTGGGTACGACAGCGGGAAGTTTCAATCGATTACTTGTTACGAAGCGTATTGTTGAATTCACGTAGATAGTTCTCGAATGAAAATATATAATCATTACAATTTAATCGTGACATACAGAAACATTAAATATTCATGCGTAATGCTTCGTGTCCTCAATTGTTTCAATAGTGGATACTTACCTATTTGAATAAAATTAATGCTCAGGAAAGCTCAGTTGAAATGAAACTGCCATAAGCTCTGAATCAGGTGAACAATGTGGTTAATATGAAGCACATTGATCACTACTTCAAACATTGAAAACAATTAAAAACAATGAACAATAACTTTGAAAAGTCCTTCCATTACGTGTAAAAACTATGTTTATTAATAAAAATACGGCGCAAGTTAATTTAGATAGTGTTTCAAACAAACGACGTGACATTAAAGTTCATAAATAAAAGTGACGGGTAATTAGCGCTGGGTCAAACAGCTATTTCGTCAAACAATTAGTGGCGATGGTATCGGGGATGAAGCATTACTCAACTTCCAGGCTTAGCTCATTAACCTTACGAATTACAAAAGGCGATCGCACTTGTCGCTATAGCTAATCATAATTTTCAAGGCATTACCGAATATCGGTAACCCGATATTCGGTAATGCCCCCCCCCCCCCCCTCTAACTAGAGCCAGATATAGGCCAGGGACCCTATTTTTGACTCACTCGCTTAAAAATAAAACCTATTAAAAATCAATGGAAATCATGCGAAATATGTATTAACTTTAGTACTTACAAAATCCCGTGTGGAATTATACAATATCTGTGGAAAATCGGACACTAATCAATTAATATAAATAAATAAATATTGGACACCAGTCACATACATTGCTCTGATCCCAAAGTAAGTTAGCAAATGCACTTGTGTTATAAGATAAGAAACAACGCTGGTACCACAACACCCAAACCCGAAACAATATAGAATTTTTTTATTTCTATATTAACCCGAACAGGAATCGAAACCGGGACCTCGGAGCGGTGACGCCTTAAAACCAGCGTCCTTAGCCACTACACCACGGAGGTCGTAAATATGACACGCCATTTTCACGCGAGCCCAGACGATATACACGAGTGATGCAAAAATATGGGCTCAGGTACGCAGGAGATATTATAGTGCACTCTTTGTTCCTTCGATCTCATTAATTCCGTGATATGGCAGTCGGACATGACCGAGAAGAGATAAAATATAAAGCTAATCCATTAAGATGAAATAAAAAACCAAAAATTAGCGCACGTGCGGAAAAAAAATTGGTTTCTTATTTCATCTTTATGAATATAAAATATGACACTGTGAGTGTTAAAAACATTCTAAACCATTATATAGCTAAACATCAAACAGATGATTACAAAGAAGTACGATTACGGTCATAATAAGCAGTAGAATGAGAACTGTTGAAACAAATTACTGGACAATGTTAGAGATGTATGCGCGCATGTCATATAAAACTGCAAAAATGCCCTTGTTGCCCTACAAATCACAATTTCTAGTGCGCCTACCGTAAAAGGTAATTCCGAAGTTTCAGGCTCGACGCGACATTGACAGACAGAACGTGGTGAAAAATGAAGTGCATAAATCACAGAGTATTGGCTATGTGCGAAGTGGCTGATGGGTATAGTCAAATCTAACGCAGTGCGCTTTGGCGGAATTGTAAAATTGCTGAAAAATAGTTAGTGTGATTTAGTTTCCATCCTTATGTTTAACATCACTTTTAGGTTTTGTTTCTACCAATTTAAAAAAAGAATTATTTAATCCGACCTGTATGTTCCTGTATAAATAATAAATAAATAAAAATCTTTATTTACGTAAACAAGTACATTTTTATGGTTACCTATTGATGTAGTCTCTTATTAGGCATTACAGAATGCCTGTGCCAGGAGGCCACACTCTTCCATAACTAGCACTACTTACATAAAAGTTATAAATTATATTACTAGTAATAAAACTAATTGATCATAATTATGTGAGTGCGTATGTGTGTGTGTGTGTGTTGTAATTGGCTGATATTTGAGTATGACGATCATATTAATCTGCTATTGCTTTAGAATGTTTTTAACACTCACAGTGTCATATTTTTATATTCATAAAGATAAGAAACCAAAAATTTGCGCACGGGCGGGACTTGAACCAGCAACCTTTTGGCAGACCGGGCCAAACGCTTAACGCTCTTACCAATTGAGCTACCGTGCTGTCAGTCCGACCCTGCGAAATTTGTGGTTTCTTATGAAAACGTCAATTGCGTGACGCTTAGCGCCATCTAGCCGTCTGTTTATGAAACAGATGGCCCAAGCAGTCCGACTCAGACTGACAGCACGGTAGCTCAATTGGTAAGAGCGTTTGACCCGGTCTGCCAAAAGGTTGCTGGTTCAAGTCCCGCCCGTGCGCAAATTTTTAGTTTCTTAGCTTTATGAATATAAAAATATGACACTGTGAGTGTTTAAAACATTCTAAAGCATAAGATAGCGAACCGACATCAATTTCCAAGTTGAATTTATTCTGTAAAGAATAACTGCTTGGGCCATCTGTTTCATAAACAGACGGCTAGATGGCGCTAAGCGTCACGCAATTGACGTTTTCATAAGAAATCACAAATTTCGCACGGTCGGACTGACAGCACGGTAGCTCAATTGGTAAGAGCGTTTGGCCCGGTCTGCCAAAAGGTTGCTGGTTCAAGTTCCGCCCGTGCGCAAATTTTTGGTTTCTTATCTTTATGAATATAAAAATATGACACTGTGAGTTTTAAAAACATTCTAAAGCACACAGGCATTCTGTAATGCCTAATAGGAGACTACATCAATAGGTAACCATAAAAATGTACTTGTTTACGTTAATAAATATTTTTATTTATTTATTATTTATACAGGAACATACTGGTCGGATTAAATAATTCTTTTTTTAAATTGGTAGAAACAAAACCTAAAAGTGATGTTAAACCTAAAGGTTGCTGGTTCAAGTCCCGCCCGTGCGCAAATTTTTGGATTCTTATCTTTATGAATTTAATCTGCTATATTCGTTTGCCATGTTATGCAAGTATGTGTATGTTTGCTCACAGATTTTTAAAAAATGAAAAGCAATATCGAGATAATTCTTTTAGATCAGTCAAATATACTTATTTGGAGTCCGTGCACGATGTGAAGCTTACGTACAGCACAACCAGGGGGGCAATTCTCGCGGCAATCAAACTTTTTTCGTGTGGTAATTCGATTGCGAGTTTGACCATTTTACATTATAAATAAAGTAAAATATCTACACGTAAAAACACTGGCGCACAAACAAAATCTAAATACATAAAATCGTGGCCTTGAGATATCAAAAACTATTTTTTCTTCGACAAAGAAAATTCGATCGGTGAACTTTTTTCGTATACGAATTGCACGAGAATTGGCCCCCAGTCTTCGCACATCATGCACTGACGTCAAAAATTTGATTCTTCTAAATAAAAGACAAGAATCCGTAATTTTAGTTTATATTGTTTACATTGTCTAAAAAGTCTCGGATCTTTATCATACTACTAGCGGTCCCCCGCAACTGCGTCTGCGCGTTTAGAGTTTGCTGCCTCCTCTCCCGTCGCAGCATGATGTAGCGTATAGTTATTTTTCAAATCGGGAGTGTAGTTCCCGAGATTAACGCGTTCCAACAAACAAAATCTTTAGCTTTTTTGACTTAAGTAGCCTTTAGTATATTAATAAATGTAATGATGTTAATGTAATTATTTGAGTCGAAAAAAAATCTTTCTTTTTTTCTTTATGATATTAGTATAGTACCTTTCATCTTCTTCTTCTACCTTTCTTCTATCGTACCTTAATATAAATACCTCTAGTATTAGTGTTGATTATTGGTTATGTTACAAAATTAGCTTACTGCCTGACTTAATGATTCATTCTGCAAAAAAAAACTTTCTTTATGATATTATAGTATAAATACATCTAGTATTAGTGTACATTGTTGTTTATGTTACAAAATTAGCTTACTGACTGACTTATGTCTTATTCTGCATGAAAGCCTTTTCGCATTTACCTCCGTATTTTCCAAGTATGGAAATCGGATCGAATGCGGATAGGATGCGAGCGAGTGAGAAAGCGTGCCTAGCTTATTTTCCCTAAATTTTGCACTTTCTTCGCCTACCCATTCGTTTCCAATTGAATGCATCAGAGGCATTGAGGGTCCGGAGCGACTTTCAGGAATTGTTTTGAAGCCATGTTGCAGACATGACGAGAAAAGTATGTATTACCAGCAACTGAAACAAACTTAACACATGTTTATTAGTACAACAACGATAAAGGGTAACTACGTACTGCATTATACAGCTTGTGGCCTGTAATTAATAAATAAATAAATATTGGATACCAATCACATACATTGCTCTGATCCCAAAGTAAGCTAATGCACTTGTGTTATGGAAATCAGACACAACGGTGGTACCACAATAGCCAGACCCGAGACAATATAGAAATTTTGATTTCTATATTGATCCGACCGGGAATCGATCCCGGAACCTCGGAGCGGCGACGCCTTGAAACTCAGCGTTCTTAGCTTAGTTATAACCACGGATAATAGGAACAAACATTTTAATCAATGATTCTACAGTGTAAACACTTACCTTGAGCTGGTCGTAGTGCTCTAAAATGCTTTAATATCTTATATATCGAAATCGCTTACTCGTTGCAGTAAATGGCAACGTCAAGTTATATGACTGGACACATTTGTTTGCAATACATTGCCAGTTCAACAAATTTATTTTTTATAATAATAAATTAAAACCATGTAGAATTTATAACTGGTTTCTTAAAGGGATTATATTTAAATTTTGTTGCTCCTGTTACAGGCCACACCTGTATATCACATCCACTTGTATTTAATGGACTTTACTAAACTAATATTATACTTATTACTGTATAAAATATTTTAGACAAAGATGCAACGCTCAAAATCATAGATATCATATTTTAAAACTAAAACCAAAAATAGGTCCCTGAAAGGACTAATTCATTTGTTTTCACTTTACACCTAATAGGAGCGTTAATGCTCGTTCTTGAGTTTTATTAACACTTATTACTGAAATGCTTAGTGTTTGTTACGTAATAGCACTCCATTAGGACTAATGAAAAATACACTAACGTAATAGATTAAGCAGTTTCTTTGATAAATAGTTACAACACCATGTTACATCAGATGTTCGGGCTTTTCCTTATTAGAAAATACATAATAGTATAGAAAGTATAATTTCAAATTGCCTGTGCAAGTTATATAGCTCTTCTTAAAAAACAAGTCATTTTAAGCAGGCGACAGGATAAGTATTGTTTGCATAGGGAATTTGAAATACTTACTTATGGTTTGTTTAAGTAAGTACCCTTGGTTTCAGACGGTGAGAAGGTGAGAAACTTAATAACCTTGCATGGTATCAGAGTCCTATCTTGAATAAATTGTTTTTTCAATAGTTTTAGGTGGGCAATTTCTTGAACATCATGTACGTCTAAATGTAATAAAAAAAATTAAATGTTAACTAATAAACAATTTGTACGCCTGGGCCCCTATTTTAGAATCACACGCGTCAAGATGGCGTGTGTTATTCATTGATTAATATCTAATTTTTCAAAGAAAATTTGTAGATTTTTTTCCCATTATTGAAATATAAGCTATTATGACTGTAACTTTCTATTTTTTACACATCTATGGAACATGTTGTTGATGTGTACAATGGACCTACGTATTAACTTATATGTAAATCACTTTTTTACATTACCGTTTGTGTCCTTCCAATAAATAAATTAAATAATTCCACACGAAAGTGATTCCAAAAGAGATTACTAAATTTCATGCTTACGTCTATATTTCGCGTGATTGTCATTGATTTTTTATTTGTCTTCAAACAAAATTCTCACTTCATATTCAAACGAGTGATTAAAAAATAAGGCTAAATACTAGATACATAGAGCTTTGTTTTAAAAACATACTTTAAAATCTTTCCTACCGGATTTTCATCGTCATTATCCGGCAACATCACATCGTTAATTAAATCGCTGTAAAGGTACTGCTCAGTTAACGTAAATTCTCATAATTTTTACAACAATGGTCTCCAAGAAAAGACGGGTTTAAACATCACGAGTGAAGGAGCACATCTGTTACCGGTGCTCGCTCCTCTGACTTGTAATAATGAAATTAACTGGCTGGTTAAGAACAAACGGGACTTCGTTTCAAGAGGCTCTTTTGTTTCACCTGCACAGTATCACTGAATCAATTAATGAGCTTTGCTTTGTTGTTTTTGTTTATGACGTGAACAGGCGAAAGTTAGCGTACGAACTTGGTGCTATATGATTCCTATACTATGCTGTGTTTATTGTGAAATATTCATTGTTATACTAATTTTGATTTGAAATGACGGAATTAAGTATTTTTATTACCTTCGACAAATAAGCACTAACCAACAAATAATTTAAATATGTAACGTCATTTCGTATAAAGTATTGGACAGATGGCGTTAACGAAGACCTATTAGGATATTGTGAAACTGGGCGTATACACCGTAAATTCAATCTTTCACGTGTAACTTAGTTCCAGTGTATTAGATTTCATGCTTATACTCGTATGTACGAATTTTATGAACATTTGACTGTTTAAACTAACATTTGTGCCTATATTAGTACATATTTGTAATAGGTGTTTAGAATATCTAGTGTTTTTTCCGATGCTTTTAAAAGATCGATTGTGATTCCAATACATAAGGGGTGGGATAGAGACCTAGTTAATAACTACAGACGTATAGCAATACTTCCTGCTTTATCCAAATTATTAAAAAAAAACATAAATAAACGCCTTATTAACTATTTAGAGAAGAATAACTTACTCGCCATAAACCAATTTGGTTTTAGACCTGGCAAAAACACAGAGGGTGCTGTACACAACGTCATTCAGTTTTGATCAGAAAATTTGGACAAGAGAAGACGATGATTAGCAATTTTCTTAGATCTAGCTACAGCTTTTGTCACGGTTTCTGTCCCTGTATTATTGAAAAAGCTTGATCGGCTTGGTATACGTGGCAAGCAACTTGATCTTTTTAATAATTACATGCAAAAAAGATTTCAGAGTGTCAAAATTGGTAATTACAGAAGTACAGACCTACCAGTGAACCATGGAGTTCCTCAGGGCAGTATTCTGGGGCCGACTCTATTCACAATTTTCATAAATGAGCTCTGTCTAATGAAACCCTATTCTGGAAAATCTATTTGCTATGCAAATGACACTGTACTGCTCTTCACGGGAGATGATTGGGAGGGAACTTTTAAAAATGCTCTAAATTCTTTCAATAGGGTACGAAAGTGGCTGCGTAGTAACAAATTAACTTTGAACGCAGAGAAAACCAAATATTTAACGTTTTCTATCCGTGTTGTCACTCAACCAGCAAACGCTCTTAATCTACAAGCACATAGTTGTATTTGTGGCGGTTCTAGCCCTCCCACTCTCTGCCAGTGTCCTATTTTGGAAAGAGTTGAATTTGTTAGACACTTAGGTGTACTTCTTGACAAAAACATTCAACATTTGACAATTCGCATTAGAAAACTAATATATGTTTTTTTAAAATCTTAAACATGTTGTTCAACCATATCTTTTAAAATAAGTGTTTCGTGCTCTTTATGAATCCTTGTTAAATTATTGTATTTCTTGTTGGGGCGGCTTAAAAAACCCTCATTATTTCTCTTGAAAGAGCTCAACGAGCTCTCTTGAAGGTCTGCACATTTCAAAAATTTCAATATCCTACAATGTTACTATATAAAAACTGCCAAGTACTTACCGTTCGGCAACTATTTGTCTTAAGTATTATTAAAAGACAGCATCATTCTATAAATTATGACCCCAAACATATTAACTCTAAACGTCGTAATGACATTGTGACAAAGCCCAGTTTTGAACCAAAAACAAAATTTGATAAAAAATATTTTACGTTTCTTGGCCCATACTTATATAACAAAATTTACAAACTTATTAAAATATACCCATAGGCATGAATGCAACACTGCAGTTGCAAAATGGTTGCAACATCAGTCTTATCAAGAAACCGAGGAACTTTTTACTATACTTACCTAAAACCTTTACCTTCAATACATGTACTTATAAGTGCTATTTACTTTTGTAGGATATGTTTATTCCTGCAGAGGTTTTTTTTTATATATAGTGTTCACTTGTACTATATCCTTAACTTGTTTGTGTGCTACTTAAACGTTACTTACTTACTTAATTTATATTATTAAGGGGGAAGAGCTTTGCTTAACCTAAAACACAGGGTTTACCCTAATTTAGGAAGCAAGTTCACATTTTAGTTTATTAAGTAGATTTAAGATCCATTGTTGTATATTGCTTTTATCTTTATTGTTTGTATCTTTATTTGAATAAATAAATTATTAATAACAATTTATCAATAATTAAATTATCAATAGGTACTGTAGAGGTTTGGAGATACGCGTAAACCTCTACGTCTCGTTCGTTCGACTCTTCGTATTTTAAATGTAGAAAAACGTTATTTACGAGTAATTTTTGATATATCATTGTCATATTCCTTCGATTGTCAGTCAGACCTTCGTGTGTCAAAAATATTTTTATAAACAATCTTTGTCGCGATTTTTAAATAAGTGTTGCTTAAAAATCATATAAAATAGAAGATTGACTATTTCAAAGTTAAGTGTTTATATTGTGAACCATTATTTACATACTTATATAGGAAACATATCACAGATCGTGACACATAAATTCACATTTATATCTCCAAGATCACAGCGACGCTACGCTTTCTCACAGTACCTACTAGAGCTGACAGCGCTTAGTGACAGCCTTTGGTACATAGTTTACTGCCGATATTTTTTTTAAAAAAAAGCGGTTGATAAATTGAATCTTTAAATGACATTTTCTCACTTTAATAAAGTAATTACCTTATGAAGCACGTGAAGCCTTACACAAGACAAGTCGTTCCACCTCAATATAAGAAAACCAGTTATATTGATTAATAGTTCAGAAAGTTCGACGGAACGAAGTATAATAACACTGGCTGACCATTTATTATTTACCGAT
This sequence comes from Pyrausta purpuralis, assembly GCA_963924145.1. NCBI lineage: Eukaryota > Metazoa > Arthropoda > Insecta > Lepidoptera > Crambidae > Pyrausta > Pyrausta purpuralis. Next base: position 19,445,832 of record OZ001643.1, on the reverse strand, counting down.
CGATACGGAATTTGACCTGGATGGAGCTTAAGTGTTATTACGGCTCAGTGACCCCCAAAATACCAAAATTAAATTACAGCAAATATAAGACACAATATTCCGAACAAAAGTTTAGTCATTATCTTGTAGAAACCGAAAGAAACTAGGAACAAAATGATTAGAAACGAGGTTTACATCAACCGTATTTGTTGCTAACCACCAACATTAATTATGAGCTATATTGATTCCTCCAGTCCTTGTCAGTAATTGTTTTCCTTTATTATTAAACAGAGTGTAATCTCCACTCGGATAAACATGCCTGTAATAAATTGCCCTTACATTACGTAATTGGAAAAGTATGACGAGCTCGATTCATTGATTCATCGTAATTAAATGTTATTACGAGGTCTTCTGACATTTTGGGTATTTTTATTGTGGAATAAATATGCTACGAACAACAAATCACAAGATTATCACACCTCGTTTCAATCTATACCGCCTGGCATATAGCACTAGCCAGAACTTGTGAAACAGACCGTGGAAAATAGATAAAACTTGCGGTGTGCTTATTTGTCGATTGTGAAACAGGCAAGTCTTGATATCTTTTAGTACAGTACTTTTTTTAGTATATTTACTTACGAGTTTATGACATAAAACGTACACTGGTTGCTAGTATTTACAGATAATCTCTATAAATTAACTACTTGCACTGTTATTGTAACTGGATGCGACGTCGATTGATTAATTAATGAATAGTAAACAGCTTTAAGTGCCATTAAAAAGGTAAACAGTTTTCATCATTTGGTTCATCGCCTCATAACACATAAATCCCAGAGATGAGGGTTCTCTAGAACAATATCTGGCTGAGCCAATTAATTTCGATCTGGGCCTGTCGCACCCTTAATCTGATGGTCACTCACGCCCGAAACTTGTAATTGATTTTCTGTTAGAGAATTCGGTAAACTGAACAAAGCAATGCAATGCACAATCTTCAACTTAAACAAATTACTTCTATTTTGTATAAGGTATACACCAAGACTCTGACAAAAGAGTTCGTACTCCGTTGATGCAATTGTATCAATGCAATTTTTCCTAATATTGAGTTAGTGTTTCGGTATTGATATTGCTTTGTTTGGTTCTCTCTACTAACAAAAAATGGATTAAAAATCAATAAATGAAAGTTGAAGTTAAATCACAAATACTTTCATTTGTTAATTTTTAAAGTTAAGTTATCACAAATGAAAGTTTTTGTCATAACTGAACCCTATAACTGAACCCTTACAAAAAGGTTCATTTGTTGATTTTTAATCCAATTCTTGCTTCACAGACAGAACGTAACAAAATAAGATCATGCTGAAACTTTTGAAATTGGACTCTATGTAAACATTTACAAATCTATACGGGCTTATATTAACGTTTGTACAAGTAGAAGGAAAGGTGTGCTTTGTTGCTGGATGTCAAATTAGGCTGCACACACTTTTCCGGCTAGTCACGTCTATCGTTTATGCGAAATCGATTGGAACCGTTTTATGTGACGTTTCCGACGAATTTAATAGCCCAGAGATGACTGGACGAAGAGCAATAAACGGGAATAAGTATTCTTACACATTGGCCGATAAAACTTTATTTCCTAACTACCCTGAGACGGCACGTATTGAGTTCTAGTCATTACGCTTCGAAGTTGGTTCCATTGGGCCGGTAATAACCTCAATTTAATACACTAATTATGTTTCAATTTGTTGCTTTATTCGCCGACACTTATTCAATTACGTTTGAAAGTTTCATGTTAGTTTTGGTTTTGTTAATAGCTGTTAATTGAGCTCGTTGTGATCGTGTAATAGTATTGTTTTCAGAGGGAGTTGCGAGTCGGATATTTCAATCCGAAGTAGTGGATAGTGTTGTAAATAATTCAGGGTGTTACCGGTAAGTGCTGGGGTTACGGCCGCTCGGAGACTTGAACGAATCTGCCCACACCACTCACGAGGGCGAAATCACATCGCAATTTTATTTTGCGAAATTAATTTTTAATCCGCACGTTACTTGGTAAGGAATCAGTGTTTGTGAGTATAAAACCACATTATCCTTTTATTGCCACTTAAGCGTGGAGCGTAGAATACGGCCTTCTAACTTTATGTTTCTACAAAGTACGATAAGTCTCCCGGGTCGTTGTCAATACTACGAATACTGCTATTTCCCACAATATCTTTAGACGTATGAAAACTATGACATCTACGAGTACAATGATGTCAAGATGCAGGTTGTAATCTTTGTCCATGACTTTAATCTGTATTTTCTGGCACCTGTCTTTAAAAAAACAAAACAATTTAAAAATCGAACCGTCTCCAAACTGACTTAAAAGCTACTACTGAACCAATTTTGTTCCAACTAACACTGCACCCTAAGTTGGAATATACTTTGGAACTGAATAAGAATCATTACGCTATGACTCCTCGTTTTTGAGAAACCCGTGGACAAACATATAAATATACAAACCTAGATAAAAAAATTGCATATGTATTTTGAAGCTTTACTAGATCAAGATACTCCAATATTATAAAATTCGAATCCTCAAATAAAAACGATAAAACACGTTGAATTGATAACCTTTTTTTTTTGAAGTCGGTAAAAAGGGTGTATCTACCTACTTTTTTCTAAAAAAAATCGTATTCGTATTTCATTCCCACGCCTCAAAAATATATTTAAAATTTTAGTCCATTCTCAGTATATTATGCAAAAATAACTTTTCCTACCTTCAAAATCTTATATATATATATAAAAATGAATTGCTGTTCGTTAGTCTCACTAAAACTCGATAACGGCTGAACGAATTTATCTTATCTTAGCCTTGAAATGTTTGTGGAGGTCTAGGGAAGGTTTATAAGGTGAGAAAAAATCGAAAAACTAGCGGACGAAGTCGCGGGGGACCACTAGTAGTTTAATAAATGCTAGGACTAAACGTTCGACATTCAGCTAAAGAGCATAAAACCGATCCAGGCCATTTCGTGTAAAAACAAACAAAAAAGGTTTTGGTTGTTCTCGCGAATCAATGCAGGATTCGCGTCACTCCGATACATTATTAACGTTAGACGCGACGTCCTATGTCTCGGGAACATTATGTCCCTAGGAGGGCGCCCGACCCAGAATAGATAAGCTAATAATTTATGCATAAGGTGTTAGTTGATTTAATCACTGATACACTTTATGGAGATCGCGATGATAATACACCCCAGTGGCTTGCCTCATGGAGGGAATGCGGTTATAACAAACATAATTTTGGATTGGTACGAGTATTTACCCCGGTGTTAAATAAGATAAACGATTTAAAAGTAACCGAGGATTGTCCGTATTAAAACATTCAATATAAAACGATTGACTCACATAACGAAATAAAAATAAGGAATGTACATTTCTAATTATGTTATTTAATTAAATAAATAAATATCCTTTGGACATTCCCACACATCGCCATCTAGTCCCAAAGTAAGCTACTCAAAGCTTGTGTTATGGGTGCCAGACAACGGATATAATACTGAAATACTTTTTTTGTTTGTAAATACATACATGATATACATAGAAAACACGCAGACCAATACAAACAGACATGTTCATGCACACAAATGCTTGTATTGTGCAGGGATCGAACCCGCACCCGCTGCGTAGTAGGCGATTTCTCGACCACTACACCAGACGGGTCGTCAAATTATTCAAGTTTGATGAAAGGATATTCCAATCAATAGACAACTGATCTTTATGTAGGTGCATTTGATTTAAAAAAGCGCTATATGTATTTATTTATAAGTGGTTTATGTAGCTGTGATTTGTACAATAGGCGGACTTAATGCCCTTTCTCTACTAGACAACCGTTTGGGAATGCAGAAAGTTAAATCCGTGGCGGATCATTTGCGATAGATGTATATCCAAAAGGTGTTTGTTAGATCAATACTTTATACTTCATAACTTAGATATGATAGCTCTATTTTAGAATCCAATCCCAACAATTAGGTACAAAATTGGTTTTAGAATACATTTCCAGCAAACGCCAAAATACCTATACCTAATCAATCTGTTCCCTGAAATAGGAGACACCATCCCAACTCAGGCATTCATACTTAGTAACCTCATTACAACAACTGATATTTTATTCAATTACCCCTACGAGCACCGACCCGCCATTTTGTTCATTAACGAAATTGAAATGGCTTAAAGTGAAAATGACGGTAGCACGATGCACTTATTAGGGTATTAGGCGCGTTACTCAGTTGCTTCAGATTATCCCATGAGCCGATACGTAATTCAGAGGAAAGGTTGCGACCCCTCTAGTTTGTGTTACCCGACATTGATATAGGGCATTAAGTTCCCATCCCAGTCTCCCTTAACGCGTAAACAAGATAGAACCTTTCTACGTTTCGCCCTACCAAAGGTTGATAATTTATTTAAGAGACTAAGCGCGAGATGCTTTCCGTCTATTTTCTACTTTAAACTAAAATTGTTTTGTTTCCATCACCGCTGCAATCCTTATGTATTATGTATGAGCGATGGAAAATAAACAGTGCGACTCAAATTCGTGCTCACTGACGGAATACGTAATTCGTATTTTATACATATCTTTCACATTGAAATTATTCAGCCATTGGTACCTAAATGGACATCTTAAATTCATGTCGAGAATGTTTTTAGGAAGAGTAATTTCAAGGAAAGTTTCAGCGTAGTTGGACTAACAAAATGCTTATAAGTGTAAATCAAAATTAGGTAAGGAATTTTCTTCCATGTGTTACCAACGAAGTACCAGACTACGATTATGACGGGGATGACTTTTTTTATTCGAAATCAGTTTGCTCTTGACTCTGGCCGAGACCTAATTTGGCATAGACGGGGTCAACGATGGCGCAAGCTCACCCAGAAGAAGCCTGTTCACTTTGGATTAATTCTGCCTCCCATAAATACTTAAATACATATAACATTCATGTCTAGTTAGTGCTTATCTCACAAACATTTGCCACTTGCGAGATTCGAACCCGCACTCGCTGATTCAGTAGTAAACGAGTCTTTTAAATTGGTATATACTTATGGGCTTAAATATCAGTAGGTATGTGTTCAGTTCAATTCCATCATCAACTCTTCAGACCATTCTCTCTGCAACTATTTATTACCGATTAGAGGTTGGTAATAACAAATCATAATACAAATCATTTTAGAAGTCCCGTTCGAATCTACAGAACAAGTGCCACCTACGAGTATGTACTGCTAACGAAGTGTAAGCGGATTTGCAAATTCGATAAGTTAGGTGAAATCGCGTGGACACGTACCGAATAAAGCCCGCTTTGATCCTATTATCGCGCGGGTAACACGGCACGGGATCTTGTGACAGTGCTGGTCCGACTCTGTCCGAGTTTATCATGTGTTACGTATTTGCCAATTCTCCTTTTCTGTACATTTTCACTCTTTGTCTCAGCGACGATGAAGTCAAAGGTCTGTTTAGCAAATTTTCATAGTTTTTAAAACGTAGATTCGAAATTACTACACACACTTAATAAATAACTAAAGTACAAAGTTTCCTATTGTGACTTTTTAGTCGGAATTCAAAACTGAAAAACATTGAACACTGAGAAATAACCGAAGTGTTTACCCAACAACAAATCGAAACGTTTTTAGATGATACTTGGATGTCTTAGTTAGATAGTACTTAGTCGTAAATAAAAAAGTAACAGTAAAGTTAGCCTGAACACATCCCACAGCTGGGCAAAGGCCTCACCTGAAACATGAGTAGGTATGAGCCAACCACGGAGACACCATGCGAATTGGTGAAGGGGTGTTGGAAAACAAGCGACCTTGTTGTCAGATTTTATCAAACTAACTATTAAAGAAGGGCCTCTGTTGATATAAGCCGGTTTATTATGAATACTTTTTCACGAAATAAAAAAAAAACAAGTATAACCAATTGGAAGTGACAACTAAATACTTCTTCTCACTTAATTCTTAAAGAATTACAATCCTTTATATAAATACAGGATAATTGAAATTGGTATTGGTTTTTCTCGTTACTGTATTTTTCTTTCTATCTACAAAGTCATGAAAGTACTCTACGGACAACAGCGCGTCAAGGTAAACACTGCGGTATCTTATGCAGTTGTAATAAAGGCCAGTTTATCTGACCTGATGAGCGACTGTACATTGGAAGGAAAATCACCTAGGACTAGGTACGGCTGGGTAGATTTTTACGCGCGTACAATCCAATATTTGTACAAGAACCGAACTGAAGAGAGCCAAAGAGCTCGAATACTCTAACACTTTTTGTTCCTCGTTACTCTTTTTCCGGCACTGGATAGATTCGGAACAGAACTTGAAAAAATACGGCAGCTTCACGAACTTATGTACACTTACTTACTAACGACCCACCACCCTTATACATAAGATGTAATAACGATTGACTAAAATGCTCAAAAAGTTCAAAAATCTAAGTAAGTCTTTTTAGCTGTTGTTTTATAAATAATAACAATTACTCTTCATTTGAAACTATGGATTTTTTCTTACACTACATAATTAAAACTCTAACAAAATAAACATTAACAATATAAAATCGAACGTCTTCAAACGTAACGCTGACTTTAAGATTAAAGGCTTGTTTCTCAAATGATAAGTCTTCTTAGGAAATGTGTTCTTATTCAAATTATTCGTTGCGTAGAGCTTACTTTCCCATAATGAATCAACTCGTAAATATAATAATAAAGTCATTAGATCCATTTATTTTTCCGACTAAAAAATGATGTGCCTTTGATACGAAGCTTGGTGGCAGAATAAGCGTCCATTAGCGAAGCTGTCTCCACTCTCCACCGTGTGGATGACGCCCTTGGAACGTCCAATTATCTGTACACAGCCGCCCGGTACACAATGCTGTGCAATTAATGAATCGTGATCAATTAGCTCAGTAATGAACCGCCTTTTTACGAACACCCCGCTTTATTATTTGTTTAAAGGAGAAAGCTAATGAAAGGACGAAAAAACTGAAAGATCGCAGTCAAAAGACTAAAAGCTTTTCGATCGCAAAGTTACTTCGATAGAGTGAATAATAAAGCTCAGTGCATAATCAAATATTGGAACTGCGATGAAATCGCTTGTAGCGAAAATGTTTTACTACGATAAATACATCATTTAATATGAACTTTGTATATCACACTTATTAGTCATAAATAAGACGTACAATTATTTAAATAAATTTGAAGCCAGCAGTTCAAAGCCCATTGTATTTCTTGCATAAATTCAATAACCGATGGCAACGATAAACAAACATAAAAATGTGCAAAGTGAGCGGGTTTATACTAACCGCAAAATTAAATTTCAGTGTGCAAATTGCGTTTGTTCCATAGGCGTAAATAAACTTTGGCTATTAACACGTCAAATTTGTTGTTTAACAAGAGGGGGAGGCATTGAATGGAGATTAAACAAGACGATACGGGAGTCGGCCTCTTCGATGACTTTATGGAATTAGTTGGGGAAAGTAACTTCCCTATTGGTATGGCCTCTGTGCGAAATACAATCAGCTGCTAAGAATTCACACAATTCTACGCCTTATTCTTTTGAACCCAGAACAATTTGTTAGTTTTTTTCTTTGTAGGTACTGTCAGTACTTTGAAACCTTTGACTTGGACTTATTACTTGAAAAATTGTTATTGTAGGCCTGAATTTAACAGTCCCTTTTTTAGGTTTTACTAAAAACGTACCAAATCTGCGCGACATTCTTTTTAAGAATTATATAAATATATTTTTTATTGGAACAAACAAATGTTTATATGAAAAGAAAAAGTTTTACTATTTTCTAAGCTCCAATTATAAGATGACTAGTGGTCCCCCGCGACTTCGTCCGCGCGTTTTGAGCTTGCTCCCTCCCCTCCCGTCGCAGCGTGATGTTTTATATCCTAAAGCCTTTCTCGATAAATAAGCTATCCAACACAGAAATATTTTTTCAAATCGGTCAGTTCCTGAGATAAGCGCGATCAAACAAACAAACTCTTCAGCTTTATAATATTAGTATAGATTAGCGCAAGCGCACGGTGTACTTAAGCTGCGAACATTATTTTGGTGCGGAGTTATGTTAAAACTGTGATAGCTCCTAAGATATTTATTGAAATCAAATGATGTAAAGGGCAACTTGGTTCTAAACGAAATGTTCGTGATGATGAATGTATTTATTTTGATAAGAATAAATACCTGTGTGTATAATACACCTCTAAAAATGATGCATTATTTTTTTACAAATTTATTAATATAAAAAAGGTTGTAGTAAGTCAACCATAAAAGATAGATATATGCTGACGCGGACTTTATTATAGAACTTTTAACGCTGAACAATCCTGTCATACATGATTTTTGTGTAACTTAAGCGGTTTCCGCAGTGTACGCAGCGGAAGCTCTCAAAAGGAATATCTTTCTCCCGTTTTCGCAACATTTTTCATTTCTGCTGTGGTCTTATGAGTCGTATCTTAATGTTATATAGCCTAAAGCCTTCCTCGATAAATGGACTATCAAACGTAAAAAATTTTTCAAATCGGGTCAGTAGTTTTTGAGATTAGCGCGTTCAAACAAACAAACAAACAAACAAACAAACAAACTCTTCAGCTTTATAATATTAGTATAGATAAACCTGATAGTTGCACCACAAAGCACTTTCTTATTCGTGCACAAGATACTACATGCCGCTTACAAAGGCTTAAGTTATTAACTCAATTAGTATTTCATTAAATGCTGTAAAGAAGAAAACAGGTTATAAAGGGGCTAATTATGTGGAGTCTGTGGTGGCTCATTCTTTATGCATTCAGCTCGCCTTAATGCCTTCATTACGAGTTTAAAGTATTAAGCAAACTCGGAAGGGGGCGACTTTCTGAGATTTGGATAAGTGGTCTGCTCTTGCTCCGTAAGGCACAAACGGAAATGTTGTGCGAAAACAATTTCCCGCCAATGACAGAACAAGGAGTGGTCGGAAGAAAATTTTGTCGACGGAATGTTCGAGTAAGTATTGGAAAATTTATTCTGCTGTACACAGAAATGTGACTCAATTGGTTCGTCGATTCAAAATAATGAAAAGTTTACATTTTGTATCCGGATGCTAGTCAAATTATCATCATCATCATCATCATTATCATTATCAGCCAAAGGACGTCAACTGAACATAGGCCTCCCTCACGACTTTCCACAGCGACCGATCACTAGCGGACTGCATCCAGTTTGATCCTACGATCTTTATAAGGTCGTCTGTCCATCTTGTCGGTGGACGTCGTACGTTGCGTCTTTGTTCATTATCATGATGCATATGTTTAACTTATACAGGACATTAGCATGTCCTGTAGGCTATATTATTATCGGAAAACAACAGCGAGCCATACTTAGGTATATTTTAATTCGAGCTTAGATGACAAACTCACATCAAATTTAAAAACCGGCCAAGTGCGAGTCGAACTCGTGACTGCGGGTTACGGGCCAACTTTAACTAAACGAGGGTTCCATTTACTTCCACTTAGACAAAATACCACAATATTTTGTTGATAGCAAAAGTAACTTTGTTTTCCATGGTGTTTGTACGAGGAACAAATTTATATTTGCGGTTATGGAAATTGTACTATATCTCAAAAACTACTAACTTGATGTCATTCAAACCAATTTTTGATGAAAGTATTGTAAAGCACTACATTATGATTTTTTCAAAATTATCACTTGCTTCGTTCAAAAGTTAGAGGGGGGGGGGGGGGACGACGACGACGACGACGGGGAGTTCCTGTATCATGAAACATACTTGTTCTGTGTTTTCCTAAAATTTAAAAGTCCTGTAATAATATAATAATTACAACAATATTTAATGATATCATATAACGTAAGCAAAAAGATTTTAATTTTTCAAAGTGTGCGCAAACTTTTTTTGATTTCTGTGCTTAAATCTGGATGTGTTGTTATATTGTGATATGGCGTTTGTGATTATTTATTTACAGTTCACTGTCGCTACTATCATAATAAATTACTATAATATACTTACATGAAACATTTAAATGGATCATAATCCTTTAAGACTGTGCATTAAAGCATACGTTCGGTCACGAATGTACCTACTTATTAACTTTGGAAAATGCTTTAAATAACATTCATACATAAATATGCCTAGGTATTACTAGAAATCAATCAATAATGTCTGAAATTGTAATGGGCAGTTACTTAAGTTCCTCGGCTAATTTGTGTGCTAAGTTTGGAGCAACCTCATGACTCCTTGTCAAAATAAGCCGCCCCTCATTCTTTCCCTCTGAAACAGCAATTGGGAAGTGTTAATGGCCTGTATTAGATCCATGCTTATGAGTTTCATTAGTACTGGAGCCGCAAGCGATCCACGTAAGTACGTGCCTTTATTAAAGTCGACGTGATAGCTTTGAAAATTACTTGATAAACGCAAGGTGCGGGCTCTCCATTCATACCGCTATTTCATGTCACAGCAATATTTCAAGGAAAGTAACTAGTGCTAATTTCTTTGATTACTTAATCGTGCTACGTGATGAAATTGTGAGTTATGGCGGCTTTAGCACTGCTAGTTATGCAATATACAGTAAGAATTTAATAATCTAGGGCTTGTAGCTGATTTTTTTAACAGACGTGTAATGAAGACTACAATTGTGATACTCTTATACTTAACAAATTATTGTTTATAGTTATTTAAACACGGATTAACTGCTACTTACTTCTGTTCTGTACTAAGTACTGTTTAACGTTATTCAAACAACTAATTTATTAAACACAGCTTTCATTTTAAGATCGAATCATCTCTATTTGATATATTTAAATATGAGGCTCTGAAAAAGTTTATAACTTTAGCATCTATTGCCCAAATAATAATACGAAGACACGATTGAAACTTTTTGAGGGCATAGCCTTTTTTATTTATAAAATTCTCAAGAGTTGACTGCTCAAAACCTCAAAGTTGACACAATAGTTGAAGAATAATTATGTGTAAAATTGAATGTCACCCCATCAATTGGTTGACTTACTCATGATGATTTGACCCAGGACTTCGCTAATCCTGGATAAAATCTTCATTCTGTCTTCGTCAACATCAAATAAACTGACCGAGACAGAAAGATGGTTTTAGGAGGATTTACGTAATCCTAAGTTAAATGATCATGCGCGAGTGGGGCTAAATGAATTATGTGTTGGTTAGTGCATATTCATCGAAGGTGAAACAGGCCGTAAGATTTTTCTCACTAATATTTTATTAAAGACGATTATTTAGGATGACGACGACAGGAAGGATGTTTACTTTATATTTTAAACAAGGAAACTCAAACGTACGAAGGTGTAAACTAACACACAAAGTCTGACAAACTGTAGAGAAGGAGGTACATTTTAAATATTTGTTTTCATTTGATGTGTTCACGACCATAAAATTATTATCCCTTTGGAATAGAACGACAAAAGCGAGATGTAACTAGCAGCAAACTGTGAGATAAAAAGAGATGGGAGATACGAAGTAGCCGAACCATTTTTGGCAGATGTCAAACAGTTGACCGCCCCGCAGAAGCTCGCTGAAAATTTTGTGCATTAGATTTTTTATATTTAAAAGTGAAATTGTGCATATTTTGGAGAAATAATGCGTCTGAAACATGGTGATTTGATCGGTGATTGATTGTTATTCATTACAGCGGCGTAACCCTAACAAATAATCATTCAACAGGTAAATTAGTCCAAATCGAAGCCTCTTAATATACGACTTATATTTACCATTACCTTCAAATTTAAAGTACGCAGTTTGATTATTGTATATATTCTATATAAAATTCTCGTGTCACAGTTTTTGTTTCCATACTCCTACGAAACGGCTTCACCGATTTTGATGAAATTTTTTGTGCTTATCCGGTATCTATGAAAATCGGCCAACATATATTTTTCATCCCCCTAAATGTTAGGGGTCCACCCCTAAATATTTTTTTTTATTTTTTGGTCAAAATTTGTAATTTCTATTTTTTTATGATACAACATACAAAAATACATACAATCCTCAATTTTGTACCCTTCTGCAATCAACCCTTATTTTTTAATTGCCATTTTAGTAATTTAAGGACAAAACAAAATTCGCTACCAATGCTTAACTTTTAAAATTACGGGACTCGGCGGGACTGGGCTGGGGCGGGACGGGGCTGGGAGCGAAACAAAGTTCGCTGGGTCCGCTATTTGTATTCTACAACCGTAATTTACGTAAAAAATAAAGACAGAATAACACAGGGAATGTATATCGACGAATATTTTGTATAATGAAATAATATTTAGTTTTACGCTAGAGCTGCATGTTCAATATTTTGTGTCGGCTGTTTATCATGCAGTAAACTACTATATTTAACTTAGGAACATTGTTATAAATCACCTGATCTAAAGGTTATCTCATTGAAAGCTACAAATGTTACTTACTTAAGTTAGTTACTGATATCTTAAATCGGTTTCGTAAGACAGCTTATTCTTGTCCTTCTATTCCGATAGGAATATTAATTTCATGTTCACGACATTATTTACAACACACATACCAAGTTTTCAGTGGCTAATAAAATTATTTTCTATTTTATAACAAAAAAAATGTTTACTTGATCGTAACCTACTCGTATTTAGGTAAAAATCACATAAATTATCAACAGATTACGTGTTAATAATAAAATATGAAAGTTTAGTAATAGGTGGAATTCGGATAAAAACTACTACGACTTATAGTTTTTGTAGGTACTTATGCAGCTAATTTGCTTTATTGGTTTTGTCGCAGTTTTTATGACTGGCTCCAGTTTTATATTTCTCATGCATTACGCATTATAAGTGTGGTATAAGTGCAGAAAGGCATAAAACGAAGGTACTATTTCATACCATAAAATAAAATCAAACCTATCAAAAAATACCATGAATAATTCAGGCGTATCGCGTGATCACTTTTAGTTAGACGTTCAGAGGGTAATGTTTACAAAACTGCAGTAAAACGTGATTTAGATGAATATTTACAAACTCACCTGTTTAATTTGTCACATAATAATTGCAATAAAACAGTTTATTTTGCTTCGCTTTTAAGAAAGCTAGGGGCTTGATGAATGCTTTTTATTTGACAATGAAAAGAATTACAGTAACTCAAAATTGCATTTCTGAAGCAAAATATTTGTTACGCGAGAGATAGAAATTCAATACATATGCAGACAGTCAGAACCCTTGCCCGGTCAAAAGCCTTATTCTTTGATTTACATTAAAGAATAGACAAATAAATTTATCTTAGAAGCCACTTTTAAGATCCATTCCAGTGTATTGTCAGTGAAATAAAATAAATTAAGCAAACAATACACACAATTTCTACGTAACTTAAAAAAGTGACTGCGAAGTTGGTTTTCTTCGCGCTCTTGTAATTTATGTATGGCGGCGCAAATGCCAATTTATTGCTGAGTAATGGCACCGTTTGCAGATCTGCAAATGGGCTAGTCGAATACGAAGAGAAATGGTTCGAGACGTGCTCCGCTAAATGTATTTATAATTTATTTATCGGGCATGTAATACAAATCCGAATTGTTATCGCTAGAATTACGTTCCACACTGGCCCGAGCTTGTATTTGAATAATGGCCGAAGGGAGTGCTAACTGCCTTTGTTTGCTCGCTTCAAAGCTTTTAATTTGGGTCCGAGACTTGCGGTTCGTCGACTAAGAAGTATTTGAATTCCAATAGGTACTGAAAAAGGTATGCGAACATTGGCCAACGTCTTCTTCTTGCCCGACAGAGCTAACGAATGGAAAGGATATATAGGACGTAGTTTCATGGTATAAGAAAAATTTAGTTACATGTATAAATTACATGTACAAGATGTAGTTAGATGTAAGTACATCTTGCTTATACCATGAAACTACGTAGCTTTATTTACATAAAGAGAAGATTTGATTGTTAACACAAGCATGGCATCGTTATAATAATCAATGTGAATAATTATGTTCAGTTTGAGTTTAGGTACCTAATAATAAATACAGACGACTCTTTATAAACTCCGTTTATAATAATATGTGAAGTATTCGTTTTTCAATGCTGCACCCATTGTTAGTTTTACTAATTTCTTCATTGCATCTGTTTTTCAAAAGCGTTTGGTTTTGGGTATCATAAGTATTTTAATGTAGAAGTGCTTTTTCGCATGACTTTTAGTATTATAACACGAAAGTTCGGCAAAGCCACAGTTCTGAATATTTGCGTCCTGTTGGGGTGGCTTGACATTCTGAACACTCACCTCCGTGATTTATTACCCTGACATGACAAGTAGCAATGCATAGACGTCTTATGGGCAGCATTTAGGTAAATAGACACACCTTTAATAATAATAGTTTAAAGAACAACTCAAAATCAATGCAAAAATTACGTGATAAAATTCTAATAACCACTGAGGAAAAACATATTAGTTTTTCTTTAATGGACTTCATTTGTTTAATCACTCATTTCCGTCCACGCAAAAGCTGCAAAGGTATTTCCCAAATTACAATCTCTAAAGCATTATAACAAATAAATAAACAGGAAAAAGTCTTTCAACGCAAAATTTGTTTGCCTAAGCGGCGCAGATTACGGACTGTATTTATCTTGAAGATAGCCCCAGTCAAGAAGCAATTTATTCAGTAAAATGAAGTTTCAAATTTTAATAGACGATCCTAGCAACCCACGAAATTTGGTCCTTTGAACCACTGGTCGATTACAAATTGCTTTTTCGAAAATTCGTCGACGCTTTTCTCAGACCTTGCAAGCTTAACCTCCTGAATTTGTTCAATTAACGGAGTTAACCTTTCACAAGTACAGTTAAATTACAAATCAATTCATAACCCCTTTACAAATCCGAAGTTAAATAAAGTTCTTACTGTAGGTGTCGGATGGAAGGTGAACTTGAAAGAGCTTAAATGTTCATTTGAAAAGTTTAAAAGTGCAAGGTGCGATGCATTCAGAGCTGGAATCCAATTTATTTTCATTGGGTGCAGTCGTCGTTCATCAATTCCGTGATAGTGAGATCACAGCTCGTTGCTGACTCTAGTACTTGGTGCTACAATGGCCGGACAATGAATCGCTTTTAATCTACCTTTCTCTCCCTTAGCGTGCAAGCAGGAAGAATGGCCACACCCACACAAGGAAAACACGGCTGCTTTAATTAATTAGAAAGCATTTTCTGAAGAACAATTGTGACAAGAGTTTGCGCCTTGGTGATGATTTGACAGGTGGATGAGACTTAAGCATTTGATATCTCCAAACCTTGTATATTTTAACATGTTTGTGAAGTTAAAATAAGAGCGTGCTTTGACAGCTCTCTGAAATTACCAAAACTGCGAGAAATATAAGCCATAAATGCCTATGGAAAACGCATATACCTTAGCAATACTTATTTTAAGTAACATTCTGGTTAGTTTATGGGATATATAGGATGTCCCAAAAATTATGACCCTAATTTTGACCCTAGCAAAAATATCACGGTTTTCTAAAAATTCCACTTTTTTTGTTTGTTTTCTTAAGTACACCCTGTATGCTTAATAATGCAAGTCTAAGTATGTATACGCCAAAACTACTTAACTAAGTACAAAAACACCACATCAAATATGACAAAATAACATTACAAACCATGCTAATAATATCATTGCAAGAATGTCAACGTTTTGTCCAGCAAATCATATTTTATCATAATATTCGGTATTATTCCCTCACAAGTTTATCACAAACAAACAACCAAATCAGGGAAAAGAGATCAAGTTTGTAAGATAAAAGAAAAATATGTAGAGGTAGGTATACACACAACTTAGTAAGAGGCGGTCGGCGGTAAAGCCTCAAATATTTGTTTCTTTGAGAGCCCTTGCTCCGCGCTCAAAAATAGAGTTGGTATTCCAGATTTTCCTCTTCAACAACATAATAATATTAACCTTTTACAAGCGCCCATTGTTCTTAGAACGTGTTTCCTTACAAGTTCGAAAGTTATGTAAAACATCGCCGAGAGTTTATTAATGTTTGTGGGTATTTCATCTTTTACTTGGCTTAACATACGTTATAGGGATTGAGGGTCTACTTCACATGTTAGGGTTGGAAAAGTCATTTTATTTTGCTTTGTTTGTTGCAAACTAAACAAAAAAGGTTTTATATGTGCTATCTGTGTTTTTTGAAGAAATATCGAGCACTATTAACTCTTGGCTATTCCTTAAAGTATCATTCAAATAAAGGCTGCTTTTAAACCACAGAAAAAAAAAACTGCCTAGTCATCTTGACAATTCAAGGACATAATATAGGATTATAGGACAATTTAATAACAAGCCTGCAATTTTAAAAGCTAAAGGGAAGCGTTATTAGTGCTGTTCCTTATCATCTAGATCGCTTCAAGTCGTTGGCTGGATTTCCTCAGGTTGCTTCATTAGAAGACTTGCGTGTCATACGATCAAAACAATACACCGATCATAAAGTCAGATTTATTGTTGCACCGTCGGAACAAAAATAGAGTCGAGTGGTAAATATGTATGGTTTACGGTACTAGAGGCGTTCATAAATTGTTTATGAGTTGCAGCGCTTCGAGCAATGGCGTGGCAGGGTGAAGCTATTAGCCAACTTAAACTACTGTTTCCACCTAATCAATAAGCGCTCCATTCGGAAATTGCTTCATCGTTTCTAGTCGCGGATTTTTCCACGCGCACTCGATTTGCTCTTGCTATTACCGTCACAGCTATGAGATTAATCTTTGGAAAAATATTTTTGTATACGGATTTATTGGGATTGATTTATATGTTTATTCACTTTTTCAACATTCGACGAAGTATGGAGAAGCAGTACGCTTGTATTTATGAAAAAGTATCAATATTGAAACTAAACAAAAAGTAATTACCTATTAACAGCCAGTGAGTTGAAATTACACGCAAGTACACAATAGGTAGTTAAATCAGTTAAGTGTTATCAGTGACTTACTATATGGATTGGACGTAGGAGTTATAGAATTGTATACGGGGTTTAGTTTTGGTCAGTGACATTCAACTCAGGGATGATAATATTAGTTATGCTTATTCTAAAAAAAAAAAAATATATGTAAGTTTTACAAAAGAAAACCTCTTCATAACATTCTGGAAAAAAACAAAACGAATGGGGAAACTCGCATCCTCGCGCGTATCTATAAAATACCACGACGTAGCTAGTAAGCTACGAAGAGGCGACCTTGTGCTAGTAGTTTTGACTTGCTCGCTAGTATCGCAATAATAAATTGATTTTGTGGGTTTATATTCGATAAAAAAAAAAAAAATTTTTGCCATCAGTACCTACCTATCGTTTGTACAAGCACCCTTCGCTCGTTGCTGACCAAAACAATATTCTGTTGATAAGCTGCCGTTAACACATTATTATGGCAATATGTTTGTTTTAATTAAAGAGCCTCTGTAAAAATGTATATGTATATATTTGTTTCAGTAACTCCCTCTCAGCACACTCAGCTCAGCCCATCCTCTTAGGTGCCTGGCGCTGGAGGCATGTGTTGGTTTGGTAACCAGCATCAATGTATTAACCTTTTGGTCGATTCAGAAGGTGCACACGATAAAACGAGGTGTCCAAGTCGAATGTCATTGACGGATGCGGCTGCGAGTTAGTTCAACGGAGACCGGTTTCATTTCCTGAAACTAGACAATTATTCGTGGAGGCTGTTACCGCAAAGCTTTTTAGTGATTTTTGGGTACATGTGGAACTGTTTTATAGTATATAAAGTGCTGGCCTGACGACGCATACTCAATTCTAAGAAGACAAGGGATCTTGTCTGTCCTAAGTAGTTACTATACTGAAATCACCTAAGAAATATTTGGGAAAATCACAAAATACATAGGTATGAAAAATAAAACACCAAACTTTATATAAAATTACACACAAGAAAGACAACTAATGTTTTCAGTTCCCTGTAGAGTAGTTTTTCTTTTCCGAGCAACATTTTGTCTCTATTAATTAATCTTGCGAGAATAGCTCTCAGTGCATCTATTAGGTGGGTTTGTAAAGATGCTAGTATATTAAGGCAGTGCAATAGTAATAATTAAGAAGGGGTCTATTTTGAGGGGTTTCGTAGTACAACAAGGATCTCTTATACTCGCGTTTCGCCATGTCCGTCTGTCCACAGCTGAGCGCAGAGATCTGTGATGCTAGCAAAAATGTAGATGATTAATATTAGTAACGGTTTTTTAATCTGCCCGCCAAAGTGGTTAAATTGATTTTTATTAAATTGGGGGGTTTGGACCTTTCATACAAATAATATAGGGATGATTTTTTTCTTCTCTTGCCAAACCTATTGTTTGGGATATCGTTGAATAAGTATTTTAAAATTATTGTGAGTTTGCTACCATCAGTTTCGATTAAGAGGCTTGTTTCCGTTATATTCAGCTTTAAATGAAATTATTTTCTCAAAACGGTAGTAGGAAAATAAATACGTGCAAAAAATCACAACACTAGTATACATGATGATTTTAGAAGAAAAACTATGTCGGCTATGATAAGTATAAAATTACAGAGTTGTAGTCCATAAGCCAAAAGCAGATTAATTTTCATGTAAACTTTTACTTAAAAAAAATCTCTTAATCGCCTTAAGATATTTATTACTATGAAACTGAAACTGTAAACACATATTGATTGTAATTGTGTCTTTAAGCTGTAAAAAAGCATATTTGTGAGTCAGCACCATTAATAAGGCATTCATAATCATGTTTTACAGAACACTTGTAAAGTGCTTACATACCATACATACAGCCTTATTCATAATAACTTGAACAGTCTAATAAACCTATTTTAGCTGTGTTTTGTCGCTATCTGTCAAATGATGACAGCGCCTAGAAAGATCGAGACAAAACCGTGTATATAAATTAAAATAGGTTTATTAGACTCTTCAAGTTATTATGAATAAATGGGTTAGTAGATACCACGTAGAACCTATCGTGCGCGAGTCTGCTCGCACTAGGTCTGTTTCTAGTAAAAAATTGATCTTCAATATAGACTATCTACCTATCATCACTTATTTCGATTTGATATGTAGCAATCAAAATAAAATGAAATCTATGCAGTTATTAATTGTTTATAATTAATTCCAGATAAAAATAACAAATAGACAAGTTTCAGACTTCCCACCAATATTGTCAGGAACGCCTTATTCCCACTAAAAACTTTTATCACATCTTAAAATACTCAGAATGAAAGTAAGATAATGTAAAGTGCCATAGTATAACAAAAGAATGTATTTGGTATTAGGCATAAGCGTAAGGTTAAATTTGCGCTAACTTATTTGTTAACCAATTATAGATATCACAGAGAATACCTCTTCCGTTTTGAAATTTTTAATACAGATTCCTGCCCATGTGATGACACTGCTAAGCAATCCTTTCAACGTCTTTTGACAGAATGTGCACGATTTGCCTCTAAACTCTCCGTCTGACCACAAAATCACTTGCAATGCAACATACGCAAACTCAACGACCCACACAAACTATCAAATGTGGATGTGGCTTCCAAGGAGGTCACATTAAACAGCTTCAACAACTTCCTACCTATTCAAATACCGACCTTCATAGTTTTAGAACTAAAGATATTCAATAAATAAAAGTGTAAAATTTTCGTTGGTCTTACACTAGGACTGTAAACTCAATAAACAACAAACAGCTTGACTAAAAAAATAATTTTTATATACGGGATTGCTACTATGTACCTGTTTATTTGTCAGCTTTCGTATACTATAACTATTAAAAACTAAGTGATCATGAAAGTTCAAAACAACATTTAAAGGTAAAGCGTAAGGTTCTATCACTGGGGGCAGATTCTCATGCAGTTTGTATACGAAACAAGTTCATCGATCGAAGTGTCTGAGTAAGTAGAAGAATAGTTTTTGATTTACCAGTGTCATGATTTCTATGCATTTCGATTTCGTTCGTGCGTAAGTTTTGACACTGCATCTTCTCACCGATACCAGATTTCCGAGCTTGAAGCCGGCGGATGGCGTGAAGCTGCACAGGATCGGGAAAAATGGCGATGTGTCACATCGGAGGCCAAGACTCACTTTGGATCGCTGAGCCATCGAAGTAAGAGTAATTAAGTAGTAAGTTTTGATACTAGATAGTTTACTTGATTCTTTAAGTAAAACGGTTAAACTCGCAATCGAATTACCTCACGAAAAAAGTTCGATTGCCGTGAGAATCGCCGCCCTGGTAGCACTTCCCAAGTGGGCTGGGCCGTAGCGCGGCTCTCATTGTAGGCGGTAATTGTCGCGAGCTATGCCTGCTCACTGTTAATTGCGTTGTTCAACTGCACTCTAGTGGCGTAAGCATCCCCTTACTTAGCGCTATTCTATGCTTGTCGCTACTAAATAAACCCATTTTCGCTATATAGATTTGCTTGTAGTATTTCATTTTAAAACTTTTACATTTTACACCAAACTTTTAATGAAGATACTCGTAGTAGAATGTTCCAAATGCATGTCGGGTCGGAGATAAAGGTATTCATTACACTAATAATCGTATTAAAGTGTTCTAGCCATGTAAGCACCCTCGTGTACTGATTAACCAATAAACTATGCAGGGCTTCAATCTTTAAATCAGCTATAAGAACCCTAAGGGTTATAAAATTACCTACAAGTATCAATATGAGGTCCAAAATTTATTATTTCCCTATAAAGAAAATCTTCAAACTAAATATGTAGCAACTTATTTACCTATTTACCTACAATAGATCACGAAGCTCCGCGTAGAAAGTAAACAAAGCGCCTTTACGCCCGGGGATCTTTATCGGGTGCCTTGCGATGTATGTGCCGGATTGCCGGCAGCAATTCCACTTTAAAATTTTAAACATTCTCGGACATAATGTGCTAGATTCTTCTACCCGTAAACTCTAGTTGACTAAATATACAGAGTGTCACGTAGGTAGATTCAAAGTAGAGCCCCACTGTAAAATGCTGTAGAACATTAGGCTATGGAAATAACTCAAATAAACTTACCTAGCTGTTTCTACATCCTTCAAAAGTCTTATATTCTTTACAGCAAAAGCAGCTGAAAAATACCCCATTGTAGTTTGGAGTCTAAAGTGATTCTCAAGAATGTTTTGTAGTCAATAGTATCAAGCGATTTTTCTTTTTTCTTAACCTGAGTTGTTTCCTATCGGACACTAAGCATCGTAAACTTAACGCATTTTGATTTACTTCCATTTTGAAAAAGATTGTTTACAGTAAAACAATAGAAAACTAATGAAAGGGTATTATTGCATCCTTAAAAATTTCCTTACCACTTGCAATTTCGATATAAGTGAAGTATCATCTGCAAACACTCGCCATGTCGTCCTTACCGTATCCGGCAACAGTGACTTCTGCACTCTTGATTTGGTTTATTGGTGGTACGCTCTGATGTGGTTAGCGAAACCAAACTTCGTTTTAAATAGTCAGTCTCATCATGAACAGCAAAGCTGCCCTGCCGAATTGCAGGTGTAGTTATATGTGGGTTTTAGACATGTCTTTCGTAATTAAGGTTTTGCATCAAGGTCTTCAAGACGCATTTTTTCTCAATACTTTTAAAGACAGCGCGTCGCCATTCCGGTCTGAGACACGTGCGTTCCTCCCAACTATCAACTGGTATATTGCATGCTACAAGGTTGCGTTTCAGGCCGTCCTTGTAGCGCAAATATTGTCCGCCCCGCTTTCGCTTCCCACAAGAAAGTTCTAAATAAAATACTGCTTTTGGCAGTCTTTCGTTGTTCATACGCACGACATGACCACACCACCTCAATCGCTTTCAGATGATGAACACCTCGATACCAGATATGCGCAGGATTTATGTGTTTGGAATACGGTCCTGTCACTTTGTTCGCAATATCGATCTCAGGTATTTAAGATGAAATACAACCAATTGCTTCTTATCAGCTCTAAAGCAACATCAAGTTTCTGTACCATATAAGAGAGTAGGCAAGACAATCGATTTGTAGACTTGGATTTTAGTTTGTAGCCTGAGATCGTGTGAGTTCCAAACACGTGTCCTGCCAAAGGTTGCAGCAGCTCCTCCTATCCGGGCAGGAATTTCCGATGCCAGGGTGTTATCATTCCTGATTCGAGAACCCAAGTATTTAAAGGCAGGAACTTCCTCTAGATCAGACCCATTTGATATGATGCTAGATGGATCTCCATCACAACCTCTAGGGGGTTGTTTAAGTACTTGAGTCTTGCTTGTGCTTATGACCAGCCCAAATCTGTGGCATGCGTTATTTAGCGAGTCTACATAGGTTTGGAGATGATCTGCTGATTTAGCCATAAGACAAACGTCATCGGCGTACAGAACGTCTTGGATGGGTAATCTGCAAACAATACTATATCACATAGATTCCCTACAAAATGCTTGCTTTACAAAAGGTTTAGAATGTTTTTAACACTCAGTGTCATATTTTATAATCATAAAGATCTTATTTCATCTTTATTATTATTAATAAAAAGTCCCACTAAAGATCCCTGGGACACACCCATTGTAAGAGATGCTCCAGGAAACTCAGTTCTGTTTTGACATACTTTTTGCGTTCTACCTGAGAGATAAGAATTAATTAATTTTAATGACTTCAATGATGCTCCATATGACGTATTTTATCAGTGATGTTTAATGATCCACACAATCACATGCTTTGGATAGATCACAGACAATACCTAAAGCATCTTGCATATTATTATAAGCATTGCCTATTATCAAAGGCATCAAATACATGTGTTAAAAGAGCAACTCCTGCCATCCGTCGTGCCTTTAGTAAAACCGAATTATTTTATTATGCAATAACTTTTTCGATAAAAAATGTGCTAAAATTTTATTGCACCTGAAACCTTTTAATTTATTTTACTCAAATAAAACAATCGTTTTACTTTTAAAAAAATAGTTTAATACCTAGTAACAAAATAATTGCACGAACTAAATCGATATGCATAGAAATCGTAACCCTGAAGACTCAAAAACTATTTTTTCTTCAACTAAGACAATTGGATCGCTGTACTTTTATCTTAAATTTGAATGTGCACGACAATCTGCCTCCCATTAATAGAACCTTACACTTTACCCTTTAATATTGTTTGAAACTTTCATGGTCACTAACTTTCGAATAATATACGAAAGTGTATGAATAATAAATAATAGATACATAGTAGCAATCCCGTATTTATATATATAATTTAATTGTTCTAGCTTGGCATTGGCTCGATCATAAAAGCTCAAAGTACGTAATCAAAATGATCATGTTAGAAAACCAGTTACAAATCAAACAAGAATAAATAACCAAAACAGCAAATTTATCAGTCGTCATAATCATTTATTAATGAATATTAAAATTATTACATAAAATAACTTATGTAGGTCATAAAACGTATTAACAGCAACAACCAGGCTCCTGGCTGGTTACCTGACCGATAAGAAAGGTAAATAAACTTTGATTTAATGATTGTTCATCTCCAATTTTAACATGTTTTTTTTTAATAATTAGTCAGTGGACTCAAATATGGTCATGCAACTTCAAATAAAGTCTCATCCCCTTCTAACCAAAACGTTTGGCGTATTAATTAGGCCAAGCACTAAATATCTACTTTTCCGAAAGATGCAGTGCTCTGACTTGTACCGTGTGTTTACGACGTTTATCCTCGCTAGCGACGACGTAAAAGTCAATGGAAAATTAACAGTGCCTCTAGCGTTCACTGTCGGAACTAAAATTTTCCATACAAAAAGTTACGTCGTCGCTAGCGAGTAAAGCTGTCGTCGCTATCGAGTAAACTTATGGTAACGGCACAGAAAATATAAAAGGTAGCGGCACTAGAACCTGGACCGCAATTCTCATGCAGTTCGTATTCGAAAAAAGTAATTTTGCTTCATATGAGGGTCAAGATTTCTATGCATTGATTGCTTTCGCGCGGTAGTTTTTTAACATGGTGTGTGTGTTTTTTTTTTTAATATGATTAAGCTCGTAATCGAATTTCCATACGAAAAAGTTGAATTGTTGTGAGAATCGGCGCCCTGTTGTGTTAACAATGTTCCATTTAATAATCTGAATCGGAAAAAAAAACATGTGCTCGTAGTGCAGTCGTAGCAGCGCTTCCGGCTGCATCGGTTGATGTCAGAAGCCAGAAGCAGTGGTCGCTTGCCTTGAAACACCCTCTACCTATCCCTGAGCCCGCGTGGTGGATTTATTTTTAACCTTTATTTTATTTATAACCTCATACTTGATTGAGGTATTTGTCGAGCAGTGGGAAAGTTACAGGCAAACTGTTTTTTTCTTTAATTAGGTATAAGACAAACGCTGGAAGAAGTTGGAAAGAATAATTCATTGAAATATTAACTAACCACCAACCTTTCTTACATGCGATGTAGGTAGCTCTATGTAAAAAACTTAGCTGTACGGCTGTATGGATGATCCCTTTGCTTACCCAGAATATGTTTCAAATTATAACTATAAAAACTGTGGTCCACTTTTTCAAGTGGCCCACCACCACGCTCACGACTGCCTATTTTCCGATCCACTTAAATGCCGTCGTCACGACAATATACGAGTCTGTGAGCGTTTTATTTGTTGGTTGATGTTTATATTTTGATGAGCCCGACATTAAAATACAGAAATTATTAAAACAATTTATTTTATTTATTATTTTATATTCCAAGCGAAAAGAAAAATATTAAGACGACAAAATCTATTACGTTTCACAAGTCACAAAATAAAAATTACTGATACAGTGTGTGCCGGTAAACTGCTTAATAATTTTACACTGCGCGATTTTCAGAGTTCCGTAGCCGAACGGCAAAAAACGGAACCGTTATAGTTTCGTTAAGTCTGACTGTCTGTCTGTTCGTCTGTCTGTCTGTCTGTCTGTTTGTCTGTCTGTCTGTCTGTCCGTCCGTATGTCACAGCCACTTTATTCTGTAACTATAAGCATCAAACTGTTAAAATTTGGTAGGAAGATGTATCCTGTTATTCGCTTTGCAATTCTTATACAAAAAAAATATATATATAATATTTATTTCCCATACATGAAACTAAAACTGAAAAAATAATAATAGTCAAACCTATGCGTGCGTCTATACATAGGTCTGTTAAATTTAATGACATAGAGGTTCCTAAAACCATTTTCTTTTAAAGATAGACGCTTTTAAAATGGTAAAATGGGCATCCCTCATCTAACTTCTAAACAAAGCGAGTGAAAATTTTGAAAAAATATATAAGGTAGATCTTAACAAATACTTTCAGCGAAAGTTGGTTTGGACAGGATCGCAAACATAGCTTGTTTCTTTATACAAACACTATGAAAAACAAAGTTATGTTTGCTGTCAATAAAATATTGTAGTACCTATTTTACCAAGTGATTTCCCTAATTCAGTTAAAATTGGCACGGAACCCTCAGTGCACGAGTCCGACTCGCACTTGGCCGATTTTTGTAAGATTAGTTACTCAATGTTTGATAGTACTACCTTATATCCGTCGTTAGTCAAGGGGTATTAAAAAAACCCGGCCAAGAGCGAGTCGGACTCGCGCACTGAGCGTTCCGTGCCAACTTTTACTAAATTAGGGTCCACTCGGCCACTTGGGACTACATCCACTGTGTGAAAATACCACAATATTTTGATGATATCACAATTGTTATGAAGGACAAAGTTATATTTGATGTTATTGAAAAGTGCTAGACCTCAAAAAGTACTAGTTCGATCTCCTTCAAGCTAATTTTTGGTGAAATTATTTTTAAATATCTACATTGCTTATTTTTGTTTAATTTCCCTGGGTTAGTTTTTTTTTTTTTTTTACCACTTTGGAAGCGTTCATCTTACAAATGTTTGACTATAAGATAAAATAGTTCTAAAAACCTCCATGACATTTTAAAAGACCTACCCCCACGCATAAGTTTGAGATTTTTTTGTTCCATATTGGGAACCTCTTCAAATGTATTTTTTTATGGAAATCGCACAGTGGTTTACAGGATTAGAGTTGTTATGTATCCAATATACCAAAGTATGCAGTAGCATTCGGACAGACTACGATAGACTTCGGATGCGAAGTGCAGGAATGCTCTTGTAGTTTTTATTTAATGTTATTGAATATTGAATTAGAAATAAATAAAGGTCATTCATACTAAAATAGTGACTATTATTTATTTTTCTTGTACTAAGTTTCATTTTATACATAAAATAATGAAAAAATATTATTTTGATACAAATAGGTAAGTAGTCACAGAAGAAAAGTTATACAGTAAGTAAATGAGGATTTACTTTCAACTTTAAAACGATTGCGAGACTTGGTATGTCACATTTCGTACTTAATCTTGCCGATTTCGTCATTAAAAGTTATCTTCGAAAGCTACGTAGTATGCCGTAGTATTCCGTATCCTACCGGTAAGATTCCGTGCGTTTTGGTAGGCTAGGCTTGGTTGATTTACAAGACTAAACGGGATACACTTACCTACCAAGTTTCATCTATGTAATGCTAATAGTTTCAGATGGACAGACAGACAGACAGATAGACTTGACGACTGACACTTGACAATCTCAGGTAGATAAAAAGATAAAGGGAAGGCAAGGTATTGTTTTTGTTTGCGTACTTATCGCTTGTGCGACGTTGCCAATATGGTCATTGTGTGATCGTAGAACTGACAAGTAAAATAAATACACTCTAAACACTTTATTATTTTTATTATTTGTATGAAACTCTTCTGCATAACTCTTTGACGTGACGTTTTTTTTACACATCGAGTACGCTAGGTTGCATTATTTAAAAAAAATGTTGTCAATAAGGTCACTTAAATTTCAACCACAATATAAATTAAAGTATAATTAAGGCAAAAAAAAACTAATTGCCTGCATGTTGTTTCGCAATTATTTCTAAGATCCACAAAAACGCACAATGTATGTACTGCATTGAACAAAATGTTGTCATTTAACACTGTAAATTTTACACACAGTCTCCTTTTTTCCCTTTGGGATTTTAAAATGTACGGGAGGTATGCAATGTAGTTGCGATTGAATGACAGTTTTTGTTCGAAATAAAATAAAACTTTATTGTTAGAAACTACTTTTAAAAAATAAATTAAATCGCACCACAAAAATAAAAAAATGCGAGTAAAATATTTCACTTCATTTTTAAAAACAGATCCATAAATTTCCGGTATTCGTTTCAATCAGGTGTGTTAAAATTGGGTCCAACTCAACTCCAAATGGCTATTTTTCCAGCGGCTGGGTTTTATTGGGTAAGCGCCTATATACTGACTACACCTCCGCCTCACTATATTGATACCTTTTGAGATCGGTCGCATGTGCAAAGCGGTTCGACGCGAAGTGCAAATGGACCGCACCTCTAATCTGTTTATTTTGTATTTTCGTCTCTATGGAATAGGCAAAGGTCTTAAGACCAAGCTGCCTTGTCATCCTCTAATATCAGTCAAGTGCGTTAGACATACTCTTACTAATCTGTGGTCAAGTGTCGTCTGTCACTGTCAGTGAACGACAATCGTCGGACGGTGAGTTTTGCGCGGGAAACGAAAAGGGAAGGACGGACCATATTTCTTCATTTTAGAAATTGTTTTTTTCGGGTCAATTATTGTGATTTTGCGGTGGAAATGCCATGATAAGTCGTGCTTTTGAAGATAACAATGAAGTTAAAGTGAGAATTATGGTAAAGCGAGCTCTTATCGCGCCGTCTTACCCGGATCGCTGCTCCTGCGCTTAGCATCTTTGTTGAGCGTTGGAATGCGGACCACCTCACATTTCAATGAGTTTGGTTAAGTTAGGCTAGTTTAGAGTTAGTTTTAGTTTTAAGTGCTGAAAAATGAAAATAATAAATGAAGAATTGTCTGTATGGCGCACAGCCAAGGACATAAAACTTGTATTAAAAAAAAAGAATCGTCGGATGGAGGGTTTTGCGCGGGATTCGAAAAGGGAAGGACGGATCTTTTTTCTCCGTTTTATAATTGTTTTTTTTGGGTCAATTTATGTGATTGTGTGGTGGAATTGTCATGATGATTTGTGCTTTTGAAGAAAACAATGCAATTAAAGTGGGGAATTAAGGGAAGCGAGCTCTGATCGAGCTGTCTTACCCGGATCGGTGTTCCTGCGCTGAGATTCCTTGTTGAACATTGAAATGCGAACCACCTCGCATTTCAATGAGTTAGGTTAAGATAGGTAAGGCTAGGATATAGGTAAGCTAGTTTAGTGTTAGTTTTAAGTGTTGAAAAACTGAAAATTCACTTAAGTATTGTCTGTATGGCCTAGAGCCGAAGACGTTAAACATGTACAAAAAAAAGTCGGAAAATCACCTGATCTTTTGTTTTGGTACGTGAATCTCCTGTATTTTACTAAGTAATATGGATTGAAAGTGGGTTACTTGGTTGAAATACCTGTTGTTACCTTTTAAACGAGTTTCCTTTGCTTTGATATCGGTCAGTGACTTGGTTCGGTCAGTTTGTGTTAGACGGGCTCAGGTTGTCAGGTTGGCGTTATTTACCTATTCAAAAAAGATCAAGTATTTTATCTGCAGCTGCTCTTCCATACATTTTACGCTTTTTTAAGGAAACGCCGCCTGTTTTAAAAAAATGTGTTTTATATATTTTAATTATTTTTTAAGTCCCTGCCACACAACTGCAAGCAGAGTATCGCGAAGTGTATACTGAGAGAGAGTCACGCACCGTTCACGGTGAGTTAGAAACCATTTGACTGATTTAAAAGCTTGCGCGAAAGTTTTTTGCGTCTGTTTGCTATATTAATTATATGTATTTACATTAAAATCAAAATTCTTAGCAATTAGGGGTGCTTAAACACTCACGGATCAAAAGGCCTCTGGCGCGCGGTCACTAACAAAAGACACTGTGCGGAATTAAGCATATAAATAATTATGGCTGGCTCTGTGGCACTCCCAGAATATGACCCTAAAGTTTCTTATAACATACACCGTTTCAATACCAATACAATTCAAAATACAGCATTGCAATCGGAATGATAGTTAACAAGTAAATTTACTTTCAAATTACAGATGGCTGAACACAGTCAAAATTATAAAAAAGATTTAACAGTTGAGGCACAAATAAAAACCATACTGAATACAATTTTTGAA
Source organism: Pyrausta purpuralis (assembly GCA_963924145.1). Taxonomy (NCBI): domain Eukaryota; kingdom Metazoa; phylum Arthropoda; class Insecta; order Lepidoptera; family Crambidae; genus Pyrausta; species Pyrausta purpuralis. The sequence goes on along the minus strand of OZ001643.1, from coordinate 19,416,774 downwards.
AACTGTAAGAGGGAAGGTGAACAGCAGTCTTTAAAAGTACCTATTTCTGATGTTGAAGACAGGGTAGCATATTACACAGGACTGGAAAAAGAATCCTTATGTAACCTTCTGGATGACAAACCTATTAAAAATATGACACAAACATATGATTTAAAGCATCGCATGATTATAATGCATGCACTACTTTCTTTCTACAAAATTTGTGAATCACCGAGTTTTAATGATGTCTATGAAAAGGTTAAAGAAATTTTTCCAGCGGAAGATATTGTACAATTTCGATATGCTATGACTAAAATGGGATTTGACTATAGAAAAACCATAAATGGACTATTGATCACGGAAGAGGCAAAATTGACTTTTGAAAGGATTCACTACTTGAAAAAAATTAAAAAGTTAAGAGCATCTAAAATTCCAATCTGTTACCTAGAAGAAAGATACATTGACGAACAGTTCAAGTTTAACAAACCAGATTTAGAAAAAGATGGCTGCTTAGGCAATAATACTAGTACACATATTGTGGATGGTTTTTACTTTTACCATGTTCTTTCCGATACAGGCTTGGATTATTTTTTCATTACAAATAAAATTTGTGAATCAGAATACAGAAAATGGGTAGTTAATATATTATTAAAAATATTAAAACCAGGATGTGCTTTTGTTATTGACAACCATCCCTTACACGGTGAATTAGAAAATGACACAATTACTCCATACCACTCAAAGGCAGATATGATAAGTTGGTTAAGAACAAAACATATTCCATGCTGTGACAGTATGTGTAAAGGTGAGTTGTATGAGATTATATGTAATTGTCACCAGCCTAAAGCTAGCTATGATTTTGATAGATTACTCAAGGCCCATGGTCATGATGTTTTACGTGTGCCTACTGGTTTTAAAGAGTTGTCCCCGATTCCACTGTTTTGGACTGAGGTATCAAAAAGAATGCCTCGTTCGAATAATAAATGTACTGCTGCTGAATTAGAAGAAGCTATCATTCCTACTATAGTTGAAACCCACAAAGCCACTTGGATCCAAATGAAGCCATCAATTCTTAAATGTGAAGAAGCTGTAGAAAATTTATATTATGATACAGAAGCAGCTCTAGAAATGTGTGAGCCATTTGATGTTAGAAATGTTGATTCACATGCAAATATTCCTAAATATTTTTATGAATTGGACAGGTACTAATGTGTAATAAAACTGAAAAACCATGTATGTGTGCAAATTCATACCTATTATGTATTATTTCTAGTTTTCTTTAATGTAATAATATAAGATGATTTATCCTAAATGCTTGTTTTGTTTGTTGTTTTCTTTTATTAACTAGGTACCAGTATTAATTAGGTAAAAACCAACTCCAAAAATACCCAGACATCCCTCAATTATTGTTATACATATTTTTTTTAATTCTTTTTAGTTCCATGTATAGGTAGGTATGTATGGGTGAATATCTTTTTTTGTTATTATTATTGTACTAGCGGTCTCCCACGGCGTCGCTCGCATACATTTTGGATTTTCATGGTGAGTATGGTCGAGGTCTTTGCCGTCTTTGAGGCATAAGCATATGATATTATTACCAATCCAAGTCACGCGAAGCGACTCTGTGCTATCTGCAATAACCCAACCAACATCTTAGCAATAACCTCTATTTGTCACCTACAAAATAATTCGGTGTAAGTTACCATTACCACACCAACAAATGGTTTGACTGTTTTAACAGCGACATGTCCTATTTGTTTAGATTAAAGGCAATTATATTATATTCAGAACCTTCATCAAAGATCAAAGCGCATTATTTTTAACGACTTCAATAAAGGAGGTAATCAATTCAATATGTATGTAAGTGATATCTTTGGAATTTTATATTGAGTATGTTGATCAAGTAAGGCTTGTACGTGTGCTAAATTTCGTAAGTGTACCTATGTATGTTTGTATTTTTGTATGTTTCTCTACAACGAGAAGTCATAACGAGATGATTCTTTTTAGGGTTCCGTAGCCGAATGGCAAAAAACAGAACCCTTATAGTTTCGTCAAATCAGTCTGTCTGTCTATCTGTCCGTCCGTCCGTATGACACAGCCACTTTATTCCGTAACTATAAGCATCACACTGTGGAAATTTGGTAGAAAGATGTATCCTGTTAACTGCTTTACCATTCTTTATACAAAAAATAATGATAGTTAAGGGGGGCTCCCATACATGAAACTGAAACCGTTTTAAGGGAGTTCCGTAGCCGAATGGCAAAAAACGGAACCCTTATAGTTTCGTCAAGTCTGTCTGTTTGTCCGTCCGTCCGTATGTCACACCCATTTTATTCTGTAACTATAAGCATTACACAATTGAAATTTGGTAGGAAGATAAATCTTGTTAACCGCTTACCGATTCTCATACAAAAAATGAAAAATAATGACAATTAAGGAGGGGCTCTCATACATGAAACTAAAACCAAAAAAATTTTTTTTGTCAAACCTATACGTGTGGGGTGTCTATCGCTTCCAAAGTGGTAAAATAGGCGTCCCCCCCCCCCATCTAATTTCTAAACCAAGCAAGTGTAAATTTTGAAAAAAAGATATGATGTAGATCTTATTAAATACTTTCAACGAAAATTGGTTCGGACGGGATCGAACAAGTAGTTTTTTGAGATATAGCGCATTTTCAACATCCGCAAACATAACTTTGTACTTCATACAAACACTATGAAAAACAAAGTTATATTTGCTGTCCACAAAATATTGTGGATTTTACTAAGTGGAAGTAAATGGATTCCCAAATTCAGTTAAAGTTGGCACGGAACCCTCAGTGCGCGATGCCGACTCGCACTTGGCCGGGTTTTTTTTGTTAAACTATGCATGTGTGGTATGTATGGATAGTTCTATGGAGCCATGGCATGAGGTGTCTATGGATAGGTATTGAAAATGACATAGAGGTTCTTTATTTAGATAGACGCTTCCAAAATGGTAATATGTGCCCCTAACTTCTAAACTAAGCAAGTGTAAATTTTGAAAAAAAAAATGTTGGACGGGATCGAACTAGTAGTTTTTGAGATATACCTAGCATTTTCTACAATCGCAAACTTAACTTTGTTCCTCATACAAACACTATGAAAAACCCAGTTATATTTGCCGTCAACAAAATAATGTGGTATTTTAGCTAAGTGGCAGTAAGTGGATTCCCTAATTCAGTTCAAATTGGCACGGAACCCTCAGTGCGCGAGTCCGACTCGCACTTGGCCGGTTTTTAGTTTATTCAGGTATATTTCAACGTAGGGATAGTTAACTTTTATAAAAATTGGTTAGTTTTTGAGATATGGGTAATATAATAAAAAAAATCATAAATTAATTTTTAAAAAATCCGACTACTACAATCCGACTAATAAGGCTTAAATCGATTCCTTTTCTTTTCAAGATTTTTTTTAAGACTTTAGTGCATTTTGGTTTTGAATTCGGTTTGAATTTTTTTTTTTTAAATAATTTTATGTCATTATTTTTGGTGCTTAGAGCAGGAGGGGTTGCACTTTATGTCTCCGTTCTATAAGGAGCTACATATTAGGTACCTATCATAAGTTCTGCCATTAAAATCACTGAATTCCTAAGCGTTAAGGAGTTCCGTTATCAGCTCAGCTCCACACATAGAAAAAATGAATAAGGTTAGAATGGGTTTGATCGATCTTTTGTATGGGAACCTCTGTCGCCGGTGGGAGTTACCGTGCTGTTGCTGCAGTGTTTCAAGTACCAATCAAAGAATCAAAGCAACTATATTACAAACCAATTACAATGTCCGCTAGGAGCTCTGTGATTGGTGTCATTAGTACTTGAAACCACAACTACCAATAACAGAGCTGCTAGCGGTGAAACCACCAATCCTCATTCAGATACGTTCGTTATTTTATGTCAAAATACTAGTGATGTGGTAAAAGTCGATTATTTCGGTTGATAAATTCAATTACGGTGTAATGTTGTTTCTAAATATGAATCAACATGTAGGATTTAAGTTTGAGTTAATTTGGATAATTTTACAGCTCATTTGATCGCAGCAAGGGTTTTACTCTTGCTTTTCGGTAAAAACAATAGAAGAAAAAATGGAGTTGCTAAACGTTACTTGAAATATAGTAACTAATACCCATAAACATAAGAATAGTATCTACAATTAATTTTATTAGTAGAGTTGAATCATTCTATGTATAAAAATAAGTATCATTTTTTATATAAGACATATCCAATGTAAAGAAATGGTAAGAAAGGTGTTTAAAGGTATTTGCATGGTCTACATTATTGTATTATATATTACAATGCTATTTATTCATTCATATTCGTATCTAATACTATAAAGCTGAAGAGTTTATATTAAATTATTGTATTGTTTGTATTTGTTGTATGTTAAACGCGCTAATCTCACGGCTTACTGGACAGATTTAAAAAATATTTTTGGGTGGGATGTCTTATTTATCGAGAAATACTTTAGGCCAGAACTTCACGTTGGGACGGGAGGGGAGGGAGCAAACTTAAAACAATATGTATATTATAGTAACATAAACAGACTTAAAATAATACTACTCAACCTTTTTTTATTTTAAATTCATTTATTTTTGGAAAATAGTTAAGATTACAATTAAAAAAATACAAAATACTTATAGACCTATGGTCTACTGGTAGAGAATGCTTTTGACATTAAGTCCGCCATATGTACAAATTTATGTTTCGTGCATGAAAATTTATATAAATGAATATGATGGGTTAGAATGTTTTTAACACTCAGTGTCATATTTTTTATTCATAAAGATGAAATAAGAAACCAAAAATTTGCGCACGGGCGGGACTCTAACCAGCAACTTTCTGGCTAACCGGGCCAAAACGCTCTACCAATTGATTTACCGTGGTGTCTGTCTGACCTTACGAAATTCGTGGTCTCTCATGGATACGTCATTACGCGTGACGTTCAGCGCCATCTACCCGTCTTGTTTATGCAACAGTAGGCCAAGTATGATAAATATGACCCAAGTTAGTATGGTGGTTAAGTTTAAGAAATGTACAACTGCGTGATACAACCGGTAACCTAGCAGTGTTTTTGTTCGCGTTTTAATCACGTCACCAAAGGAGCGTTGTAGAGGTTTGTAAAATTACAAAATTATATGCAAACTAACAATAAGTGTATATGTAGGTATATAGTGTGTATATGACTTCAAATAACTGGCTTACAAATGTATTTCATCAGTTTTAACCCCATAGTATACTATCAAAATTCAACCATTTCTGAGCAAATTTTCTTTTTGATGGTGTAAGAAAATATCAACCGATACTAGCTAACCAACTAAACGTGCTTGTTGAAGCACGGATATGCTACATACAAACTCTTCAGTTTTATTATATTTATTTATTTATTATATTTCAAAAAAATAATAAACATTGTTTATATTTGCAATTAAATCTTGTTAATATCTTAATTCATCAATACGGATATTACCATTTATCGATATTTTTACTGTGCTGTGAGTTACATCCCTAATGATGCGTATGCAAGCAAACCAACCAAATTGGACGCGATACATTGCGTACTAAGATAGAAGATTTGTTAGCGTGCGTTGAATATGCGTGGACTGTCATCAATGAGTATTTTTTTAAACTTGGTGCAAAGAATCCGCTGACATTTGAAATATCATAATTTGAAAGTGATTTTTTGCAAATAATGTCGAAATAACTACATTCTGCGGTGAAAAGATACACTTCCTCTCTCATTATGTATGACCTGGCTTCACGCTCTGCAAGTAATAATCGCACAAGACGGCATTTTTGACAAAAAATAATGCAACGCTCTTGTCACGCGACTGAAGTAGCTACGGCTCAATGCAGGCATATGCCTACAATAGTAGCACGCTGCCGCACTGACCGCGGCCATTCTAACCTTATTCATTTTTTCTATGGCTCCACACATTGTTGACCAACAGACGGAACAACGTCAACATTAAGATTCTAGTAAAAAACACTGTACGTGCCTTTAAAATTTATGGGTTTCCCTCGATTGCTTCAAGATCCCATCATCAGATCCTGACTTGGCAACAATGGGACCAACTGGAGGGAATAATCTTTAGGTTAGCGTTTTTTTTATCGGTCTACAAATGACTGCGATATGAGGTAACACAGCCACAAAAAAACATACAGTCGAATTGATAACTTTCTACTTTTTGAAGTCAGTTAATAACGCATTTCCCTGCTATTTTGGAGAAACAAATTCTTTTGGAGTCGGCATGCATGCATGAATCATGATGTGCGTAGACTGTTAGTGTACGTAAGCTTGACCTCAGATCTGACTCCAAAAGAATTTGTCTCTCATAAATAGAAGATTACTACCTAGACCTACTACACGACAAAGCGTTTTTTCTTTTTTTTTTTCTCTCAACATGCACCTGCGTATTGCCGATGCTCCCTTTCATTGTTGTGCTTTAAAAGAGTAACCACTGTCTACTACTAACGTGCCAATACGTCCATCCATACCATACCATGTTCGCACCTTTATGGTAGCGATTGATGCAATTGAACAACTTAAGTAAAGCTTCAGAAACCGACAGAACTTATCGATGATGACTCCTCCTAACTTTCAAAATACATGTAGGTAGGTGGGTATGTCGATAGGTTTTTCTTATAATAACTGATTCAAGCTTCTTTTTATTTATGTTTTATCTAAAAATCGTAAGTTTATGGTCCCATCAATCTTCTTTTGAGAGTTTCCTAAGGCACTTTTAAAGAAAACAAGGAAAGTTTAAGCAGGCTGGTACCAACTTTGTAACATTTTATAATCTCGTCAGCCAATATTCCAAAGCCAATATCGAATAAAAAGTGAGCAGTTAAAGCCCAAGGTAAAAACACGTCGTCGCCACCTCGCTAAGCCACGTACTTTTCATGTAAATTTTAAGCTGACGGTTTTTGCGAGGATTTCCACCAGCAGATTCGAAATCGTTAAGACAATTTTAGGGCAAACTACGGTCAGTCAGTACCACGTGTTTACGGCGGTTTTATTCGATAGCGGCGACGTAAAAAATATATAGGGAAAATTGCACAGCGCCTCTAGCGGTCACTGACAGAACTAAAATTTTACATACAAAAAGTGACGTCGCTAGCGAATAAACTTATGGTAAAGGTACAGTTATGCGTGTTATAGGATACATATGCCTGTAAAACGGACCAGTAGCTTGCCTCCTAATAGCGTGTGCAAATTACTGGCGCAACGTGGATGGGTGAGGCCGTAGATTTTGCCACATTAGCTATAACATAACTCTCCGCTTCATTTTAAAAAAAAAGTATTGTATGTATATGTTTTTCAATAACAGCATCGTATTTCTTCACAAATGGTGAAACGCGATTAATAAATATATTTGAATAACTTCAAACCCTCGGAAATTTATTAAACATTTTGCTGCAAAAAGCGATGATTTTTTCGTAAAATACGCTTATCCGTTCCGGTAGAGGTGCACTTTGAGCATCAGTAAAATCAAAAATATAACTCTTTTTGACAGTCTGTTTGCTTTGACGCTAAACAATAGTAGTTAGCTAGCCACGTTTTAAAAATCGTTTCGTATATCCTAAGGAAGATCATGAATTTTCACTCGTTTTCGAAAAACGTTAAAATCCGTTCTTTGCGCTACTTTGTATTGCGCAACTTATATCTGCCCATTCCGTTGTGTTTAAAAAGTAGCAGTATTCAAGTCTGAGTAGTGGCAGCACCGAAGAATCTTTGTGTATGGTCAGTACGCTGTCAGCGGCCATATTTTTGTCAGTCCGACATCAACATTGTTTGAAAGAAGGAAGTGTCATATTTTTTGCGGAGATTGTTTTTTGATATATCAATTTAAGTTTTTGATATATATCTATACTTGATGTTGCGCATGATTTAATAAAATGTTTGACATCTTTCAAGGCTTAATTTACATTCAAAAATAGCTTATTTATCAAGTTATAATGGATTTTGTTTGCGCGACAGTTGCGCAAAAATGACTTTTTGCCACTTTGCGATACCAGAGGCGTAGAATTTGCGCTACTTTTTTTACGCTACCAAATAAAGGAGTTTACACACATAGGCTTGCAGGTTTTTTTTAGCTTGCATTGCTCCAGCTTAAATACTCTTCCAGTTTTGGACTGTCTATTATGACAGACACTGAAAAGTTTAATTAAAAATATTTTTATTGAGGTATGAATGTCTTGTATGAAAAGCTCTTTTTTTGCCTTTTTATTTATTTATTTTATTTTAAACTTACAAAATATCCTTACAAGTGGTCCTTGTGTCTTGATGGTATAATATAATAAGTAATTAATTTCAGTAAGATGTCTACTTTGTTGTGTAATTTTATTAACAAGCAGACAGTAAAAGAACACGGAAAACTTAAACTAAGAAAAAAAAATGGTGAAAAAAAAGGAAAATTAATATTGATACAAAAGAAAATTCAAAAGTTAGTTTGAAAACTGTAAAGAAGAAGAAGATAAGAACATTTATTGAATCCAGCTCAGGAAATTCCGATATTCTGAGTCTAGCCGACACAGATAATTCTGAATGTGAAAAATTTGATGATTTCATAACGACATGTTTAGAAGAACAAGGTAAAAAAGGAAAACTTCGAGCCAGCCATACCGTTTGGGTTAAGCGATGTTGAGTACTTTACAGGCGATAATGATATTTTTTAAAAAGATGACTGGATCGTGGCAAAATTTTCTACAAAAAAAAGTTTGAAGCACTTTGTAGGACTTGTTTTATGGATAAAAGATAAAATCTCTACTGTGAAGTTTGTAAGGAAAGTGAAAAACTTGAAAGGTAGTAAAGGGTTAGTCTTTACGTACCCAAAGGTTGAGGAGGTATGTGAAATGCACTTCTATGACGTGTTAAAGTGTTACCCCAACCAAATATTTCCCGACGGGATCAAATTATGTTCGATATCGATTTCAGTTATTTCAACGTACAGTAACAAACTATATTAAAATATACAGTTGAACATAATTCATGTTTGGTAAACTTTCATTCTAATTGCGGTTGTGATAGTAAATCAAAGCTTAGAAATTATGTTTCTGTCTTCAAAGAGTTTTTTGTTGGTTAAATACTCTTTATAATTCCATTACTGATCTTTTTATGACTTGTTTTTTTTGAAATTTTGATTTTTGTTCCTATAAATAAATTGTGTTTCTAGAAATAGAACTCTTAGTTTTTTGTTACAGACAAGAGTAAAATTTGTCATTTGTCATACTTACCTTGTAAAAGTGTGTTTTATTTTGTAGCATTTTCCTAACAAATGTTAAAAGTAAGTTAGTACTTATGGGTTCACCTAAAGATATTAAAAGTTATGTGATAATTACATATCTTGTATGCACTCCTTAACAATTTTGCTTTACCATTTTGCGTTACTCTGCGCGACGGACTCGTAGAATTTTTTGCGACACCTTTGCGCTATTTGTGGCAAAATCTACGGCCTCACCCGGATACATAGGTAAGATAAACTTGCATGCAAGTTGCGTGCCTGTAGTCATATAATTCCTATTCCCAAGCGCCAGTTTTGCGTCCCTAGCGTCCCCTTCCTCGCTTTGCATTTGCCAGTACTTACTGTCCAAAAATCAAATCTTGCCAGTAAGCGTACGTGCAAGGAGCTGGCATAAGAGTGTGCAAGCAAAAGGCATGTATATCGCCGCCTTTATGAGATAGCAATAATTTATGCTATTGGTTGTAGATATGGTAACTGAAATAATTTGATTAATATTCAAATACCTACAATAGTAAATAATACGTCCGGTTTATTTCCGTTGCACTATCTTTAGGTAGTATCTCATAGATACATTCATGTGAATACTGTAAGTTTAACAAAAGTAAACTTAGGACACAGTTATACAAAACTTTCACTTATAGATAGTATTTGGCTGACAAGTAGAATCCTTAAGTAAAGTCCGTTTTTCTTTACTAGTCGCATAATGTAAACAATCCTTTTATTAATTTTAAAATAATATCAGTGAATAAAATTCATTTACTGTTTGGATTTAAAAGATCTCAAGATTAAACGATGATTTACTTAGTCGGTGGTTTTTGTGTTTATTTTATTTTAAAATGAATGATTTCGGTAAAATGAAAAATTAAGATGGTTTACAATATTCGAAAAGCAATATGGAACAGGGGCCCTATTTTTTAATCACTCGCTTCAAAATGGAGAGTGATTTTCGTTCGAAAATGAATTAAAAGTCATAGAAAAAAACTCGTCGTCGAACGAAAATCACTCGCCATTTCGAAGCGAGTAATTCAAAAATAGGGCCCCAGACTTAAGAGTGGAAGGTAGACGTTCTTTTAACTTAACAACTTTAGATTCTTCTTGTTAAGCTATATCTAGCTATGAATTTTTAAATAAGCATCGCGTTACCGCAATCGTAATTGTTGATAGTAATGTAGAAAAAAATATTTATTCAATTTGTCTTGCTTGGGGTCTTAGAAAATTATCTAGTAAGTATACACATACTAAAGCTCCCCAATGTATTAACACACGTTAATACATTGGGGAGCTTTAGTAAAAGATTAAATAGCTAACGAGCAGAAGGCCAATATCATTTTTATCAAAATTATTTTGCCCGAGAGGTATCATCGTCTGAATTTACTTATTATTTATTTAGAACTTCAATCACCTTTCGTTATTTTTTTCTATTCGATGTCGTAAAATGAAACTGTTTACGCCTTAGAAAATTAAAATCATACCGGATCGCCATTCGTTTTTCTCACTCTGATTTATTATGCTAACTCCATCATAGCCTCCATTGTAAAAATGCATTTTCCCGTTGAAGGCACTCGGAAGACATTGGTTTTCTTTACGGTAAAATAGCTTTGGCATAAATTTATAATATGAAATGCAAATTCGAGCTATTCAGCCTTTTACGTTTTAGATTCTGACATCATGGACCATCGGCTTTGGGGAAACTTCTGGTGACAAAACTCGTACGTAATTTTCTATTCAAAGTTTTTAAGTAGGTATATCATAGAGAGTAAGTAACGTCAACGTCTTAAAATCGTAAAATGATGTGCGTGAATAATAATTTTCAGTTAATCTAAGAATAGGATTTGATTTGACGCAAGGTACAAATGGCGCACCGGCACTGCGGATACGTGATTTTGAAGGTAAATATAAAAGTTTCTCTTTGATTTTATGATTTTAAAATAATCTGCAGCGGTGATAATTGAACCATGTCTCTCAAGTGCTTTATAAAACTTTATAAAATTTATAAAACATGTCAATAGCATTGATAGTAAATGTTTGTTTTCCTACGTTAACCATCAGTATTAAAACAAAAATACTCCATTTTGAATTTTTAAATTAAAAATTAAATGTTATTTTATGCAGACTCAGATGTATCATCAGAAAGTGGAAGGCGGCCTAGAGCAGATAAAGGAGACGATGAAAAACTCCCGCAACCCCCTGCTATAAGAGCCGACTCTTTCAGCGATAATGACGGGGAAGACAAAGTCAGAAACGATGAGTCAAGCAGGGAAGAAGAGATAGGAGGTCAATCGAGCGAGGCATCTGAGAACAATGGTACCTAATTGATACCTTTAGGGACTTAACATGTATAGTTTGTTTAGATCAAAGTTACATGCGCACTGCTCAGTGTATGGTCTCATTTAAGGAGACGAAGGACGTCAGGCGACGCGTTGGGCGGCGCGATTCACTCTTAAATCAAACAATGATGGCGTTCTATGCGTGCGTTTACAGAGAAGCGTTTTGTTTGTCACGCATTTGTTTGATATAGACTTATAGAGCGTCTGACACGGCGTATGTCACGGCGGGCGACGCCGCTCGTGACGCGGCGGGGTAAACTAGCAATTTTAACTACTCGTGAACGCGGCACTTGAACCGGCAGGTGTTGTTGCGAATGACGTTGTTATGTTTCTATATGTTTGAGTTATCGGTTGGGATGACGTTGAAACGCCGTTGCAGAATCTGCATGCCACGCATGGCCGCGCGTCCCATTAAAAGAGGCTTACCAGTTAATACGGACAAGATCCGCCTTAGAAACATAAGGTCCTATGTACAAAATAGGAACAAAACTTGTTTGTTAAAAATAGTTATCCATTTTTTATTTTTCAAAACTACATTTTAATTAAAAATTGGTAAATATAAGTTTCAGGTTCACAGAAAAGATTTATTTTACTAATTTGAATTTTAAATAAATGTAAACTGATAAAAAGTAAGCTATACTTGATATAAATATACACGTCCTTTCTAATAACTAAGGTGTCCTTTTAAAAGGCTGGGTGGATTAACAGTCTTGGCTAACGCTATAGTTTCTACTGGTTTCTACTATGCCAGAATGATAGATTTTTTTTACGTTTTCTGAAATTTCCATCTGTCAGTCCGTGTCGCTTGCACGATCATTCTGACTAGACCATAGAAGTACTATCCCAGGGATAATAATTTTATGGACTAGACTGATGCACCATGACTGACGTCTCAAACTGATGGTGTCACCGTTGCCTAGTAGAACACAATTTTCACCACTTTTATGTTACAGATTCCGGTACATACCGACGTAGAAGTACAAAAGGTTTGGCACCAGAAGAATACGAACCCGAAGGTGAGAGTAGGTACTCGTAATAGATATAAATAAGCCCAAAATTTATTGTACCGTGTAGGTATAAATAAACAATTAATTAATATAGTGTTCTCAAGTCTTACTCTAATTAGATTAGTAAATTATACAGGCAGACTAATAATTACTTTATTTTAATCACAGTTAACGCAAAAGTCCATGGAAAATTTGATGCAGATGACGCCTCAGAAGAAGATGGTAAAAGATGCAAACTTAACTTTTACTGATTTTTCTGTGCTACTGATAATTCCTGTATTGAAATGTCAATATTATTTATTATCAGGTAGAAAATACAGTTATCGCAAGAAAAGAGAAGTAGACTACGAACTCGTGAAAAGAAAAAGTGAGTAGGAATATATGTTTTATTTTATTTCTTATTCTGTACTTGTTTTTGAATTAAGCTACTTTTTAGTACCTATAGTTCCTGACTATAATTTACAATTAGAACTATCTTTTTGTGATTAGGTTAAGAAGTACTTTGGTAAATTATGTCTTTAATAATAACAACCCTATTTCAGATAAGAAATTCGCCAGCGCTAGAAAACAAGGGGTATCCATAGACAGTGAGGATGGATTTCAACTTCAGTATTGAATTCTGAACTAAAAAATAGAAAATCTTTCACTGAACTTTTTACCTTGTTGTTTTTTTTATCAGTAACTGGCGGTTCCGACGAGCTCATATAGTCTTCCTTTTTAGGGCTCCGTATCCGAATGCTCCGGAACCCTTAACGAAAATTGGTTTGAACGATATAACTAGTAGTTTTTAAATTAGAGTACATTTTCAATAACCGCAAACGTAACTTTGTTATTCATACAAATACTAAGAAACAGTTATATTTGCTGTCAACAAAATATTGTGGTATTTGGGGTAAGTGGATCTGTAATTCAGTCAAAGTTGGCACGGAAGCATTAGTGTGCGAGTCCGACTCACACTTGGCTGGTTTTTTTAAAGCAACAATTCAATCAAATGTTAGGTATCCTCATTCTTTTGAGCAAATCAAACAAGCTATAAGCCCGAAGGTTTACGTCAAGAGGTGGGATTGTGTAAAGCAATCGTATTCATTTGACAGTTCAAAACGTACGATATGATCTGTCAAACGCTTTGTTCATTGCCATTTGACAGATCATCAAACCGTACGTTTTGAATTGTCTTAAGAATACGATTGCATAACACAATTCCACCTCAGTTCCATAAAACTTAGGTAGGTATATCTCCATAACCATTATTACCATTATGCAAAACTTACGAGCCGCTGCTTATGCAGGGTGAATGCAAGGTGTTGTAATTTATAGGAGTTCTATTTTTTTCTCTCCTGTTCGGAAAATTGAACTTTCATGTGTAGGTAGCAGGGTGGAAAATCGCTTTTCCATCCCAAGGGTGGAAAAATATTTAGTTTAAATTGCTACGATCATACATGGAGTCAAAGATAATTGAGTCACATCATATTATCTATACTAATATTATAAAGCTAAGGAGTTTGTTTGTTTGTTTGTTTGAACGCGCTAATCTCAGAAACTACTGGCCCGATTTGAAAAAATATTTTTATTTCAGATAGTCCATTTATCGAGGAAGGCTTTAAGCTATATAACATAAAGATACAACTCACAAGACCACAGCAGCAATGAAAAATGTTGCGAAAACAGGAGAAAGATATTCCTTTTGAGAGCTTCCGCTGCGTACGCTGCGGAAACCGCTAAAGTTACACAAAAATCATGTATGACAAGATTGTTCAGCATTAATGGACATATGCCGCCGAGTGGTGTGGATACACCATCAGCCTTTCTTGATAAATAAGCTGTCCAACTCATTTTTTTTAATTTGCTCCAATAGTTCCTGAGATTAGCGCGCTCAAACAAACAAACCCTTTTGTAATTTTAGTTTAGATCTATTGAAAGCAAATGATGTAAAAAGACGAATATATCTATATAATACCTTTCGTAAACTTTTTAGTCAGATTTATGAAATATGGGACACCAATCACATACATTGCTCTGATCCCGAAGTAAGTAGCTAATGCACTTGTGTTATGGAAATCAGACAACGGTGGTACCACAACACCCAGACCCGAGAAAGTACCGAAATTTTGATCTTTATATTGACCCGACCGGGAATTGAACCCGGGACCACGGAACGACGCCTTGAAACCAGCGTGCTTAGCTGCTATACCACGGAGGTCGTCAATAAAGAAAGTGAAAGTAAAAATAATTTATTCAATTTAGGACACAAAATGCCACTTATGAACGTCAATAATAGTGTAATATCAATAATTTATGGCCCGTATGGGGCTAGAACATGTCTCTTTATCTTTTGGGCCCTACTAGCGCTTCGAGATAAGACACAGACATTTTGGCAAGTGCTGAGAAGAAACGCCGGAACAAACTCAGTCACCACTAGCTGCCTCAAAAATGATACAAATCAAAATAAACAGGTAGGTACCTACATCAGTTTGGTGCAGGCTGGTTGTCCATACATTTTCGTCTTGAATTTTATAATACCCCTTCGACATTAGGGTAGTTTTGACATGTAACTTATATTTATGAATAGGTAATTCGATAACATTATTTATCTATACTTCTATACTAATATTATAAAGCTGAAGAGTTTGTTTGTTTGTTTGTTTGAACGCGCTAATCTCAGAAACTACTGGCCCGATTTGAAAAAATATTTTTATGTTCGATAGTCAATTTATCGAGGAAGGCTTTAAGCTATATAACATAAAGATACGACTCACAAGACCACAGCAGCAATGAAAAATGTTGCGAAAACGGGTGAAAGATATTCCTTTTGAGAGCTTCCACTGCGTACGCTGCGAGAACCGTTAAAGTTACACAAAAATCATATAGGACAAGATTGTTCAGCATTAAGAGTTCTATAATAAAGTCCGCGACAGCATAAGTCTATCTTTTATGGTTGACTTACCACAACCTTTTTTATGTTAATAAATTTGTAAAAAATAATGCATCACTTTTAGAGGTGTATTATACACACAGGTATTTATTCTTATCAAAATAAATACATTCATCATCACGAGCATTTTATTTAGAACAAAGTTGCCCTTTATATCATTTGATTCCAATAAATATCTTAGGAGCTATCACAGTTTTAACATAATTCCGCACCAAAATAATGTTCGCAGCTTAAGTACAACGTGCGCTTGCGCTAATTATATTATAAAGCTGAAGAGTTTGTTGGTTTGAACGCGCTTATCTCAGGAACTGCTGAACCGATTTGAAAAAAAAATTGCACTCCGGGAGTGCCGGCAGAAGTGAAAACTTGAATATCAACGTTGTGCATTTTTGATTTTTTGGAATAGTTAGGGAATAACTTTGAATGAATTGCTCTTATTATCAATATAAAAGTACTATCATTTTTGTGATAGAATACAATAATAATAATAATAATGATAATAATAATAATATAACATTTTTATAGAATACAATATTTATTTATTGCGCTATCGTACACAAACATTACAATTTATATTATATTAAATTACATTAAAAAGTTTATCTCTCAGAAAAATCAACTTACATCCATAATTTCGCCAACCGTCTTACGGTTTTTCGATCAGCCCACGTGTCCTGACGCGAGTTTCACATTTTTCCCCCATCCCACAAAAGTGCTCAACGCCGCTAAAGAAGTTTTTACTTCAAAAATTTCTGTGTTAGATAGCTTATTTATTGAGAAAGGCTTTAGGATATAAAACATCAGGCTGCGACGGGAAGGGAGGGAGCAAACTCAAAACGCGCGGACGAAGTCGCGGGGGACCGCTAGTTAGGTATAAGTATTGTTGAAAAATTTGACACAATTTCCCAGGAATGAATTCATTGTTTTGGATAACCTGAAGTTTGGAATGACAAGTTTGTTTTTATTTCGTGTGTTATACGAATGTATGTCACTTTTTTTCATGAAAAAATCTAAATTTTTGCGTACGTTCATGATATTATCAAATATGTATTGAGAAGCGACAGTGAGGATGTTAATTTCCTTAATGAATTCTCTCAGGGATTCGCGGGGACTAAGTTTGTAAATGGCACGAATGGCTCTTTTCTGTAAAATAAAGATGGTATCGATGTCCGCAGCAGAACCCCACAAGAGAACACCATAAGACATTATACTATGAAAGTAACTAAAATACACAAGCCTTGCTGTTTCAACATCAGTCAAATGTCTAATTAGGGTTCCGTAGCCGAATGGCAAAAAACGGAACCCATATAGTTTCGTCAAGTCTGACAGACAGACAGTATCTGTCTTTCCGTCCGTATGTCACAGCCATTTTATTCTGAAACTATAAGCATTACACTGTTGAAATTTAGGCAGGAAGATGTATCCTGTTAACTCCCATACATGAAACTAAAACCAAAAAAATTTTTTTAGTCAAACCTATGCGTGTGGGGTGTCTATGGATAGGTCTTTTAAAATGATATTGAGGTTCCTAAAAACCATTTTCTTTTAAAGCCTAACGTTTCATAGCTATCCGCTTCGAAAGTGGTATAATGGGCGTCTCCCCCCCCCCCATCTAACTATATAATATAAATCGTAACAAATACTTTAAAAATAATAGTTTGGACGAGATCGAACGAGCAGTTTTTGAGATAACTTTGTACTTCATACAAACACTATGTAAACAAAGTTATATTTGCAGTCAACAAAATATTGTGGTAATTTACTAAGTAGAAGTAAGTGGATGCCCTAATTCATTTAAAGTTGGCACGGAACCCTCAGTGCGCGAGGCAGCTGAAGTGAGTCTCCCAGCCAGAGCGTCAACATGTGGTCCCCACTGCAATTTCGAATCCAATGTAATGCCTAGAAAAACAGTGGAGTTTGATAGATCTAATTTTTCACCGTTGCGTAGAATTTCTGTGGTAGCTTGCTTCACGTTAGGCATGGTGAATTTAATACATTTAGTCTTTTTTTTATTAAAAAGCAAGTTTAATACATTTAGTCTTTTTTGTATTGTGCTAGTGAACCAATTTAATATCTTAGAGAGAGCTCTGCTAACATTGTCACATGATTATTCGCCTCTTCTTGATTTGAAGATTAAAGAAGTATCACCAGCGAACAGAACTATCTCACAGGAGTCTTTTGAATAAAAAGGAAGGTCATAAATATAGATCACAAACAGCAAAGGTCTCAATATTGAGCCCTGGGGCACTCCCATTTGGAGCGGGGCATCTGAGGAGTAAATGCCATTAACGTTTACTGTTTGTAGTCTACCTGAGAGGTAAAAATTCAACAGTTTTGACGCATTATTAGATTCACCGTAATGTTCTAGCTTAATAATGAGTGTTTGATAATTGACACAATCAAATGCCTTCCATAAGTCACAGAATACACCTATCGCATCATGTTTATCTTCATAGGCATCCAAAATGTGTATGACGAGTGCCACCCCAGCATCTGTTGTATTTCTACCTTTGGAGGAACCAAACTGTTTCTCATGCAGTAATTTGTTTAGTTTAAAATGAGAGAGCAATTGATTAAATATAACTTTTTCAAAAATTTTGCTCAAGGCAGGTCGAATGTAAATTGTCCTGAAGTTGCTTGGGTCACTTTTTTCTCCTGACTTTAATAAAGGTATAATCTAAATTAAAATTTGGGCACTCTTTTTGATAGTGAGTCTTTCCGGGTGTGTGTGGGCCTCCGCCTTGGTATATGTGAAATTTTTACGTGTCCATGTGGCAAGGAGGTTGATAAATTTGGTCTCCACTGCCTTTGTTGCCAGCAAAGCGCCCGTCACGCTACCCTTAATGACGCCATCAGAAGAGCTCTTGCGACCATTAATGTTCCTTCCACGTGGTTTGGTCCGTGATGATGGCAGGAGACCCGATGGCCTAACGCTTATTCCCTGGGAACGGGGTCGGGCCCTAGTTTGGGATGCAACTTGTGTCGATACTTTGGCCCCTTCCCATCTCAGAGAATCAGCCCTTAAAGCTGGAGCAGCAGCGGAGTTGGCTGAAAACGCCAAGCGTCGCAAGTACGTTTCACTTGCAAGTGATTATGTGTTTGCGCCGTTTGGCGTTGAAACATTTGGGCCGTGGGGATCCTCTGCTAAATTGCTGTTTAGAAAAATTGCGCCAAAATTAAATTCTTTAACAGCCAATAATAAAGCTGGCTGGTTCCTAGCTCAAAGGATCAGCATAGCTATCCAACGCGGCAACGCAGCCAGTATCATAGCCTCCTTGCCGCAAGGAAATGGTTTCGTTTTTGAATAGGTAGATATTAAGTTATTTTTTTATGTTGCATGTCTTAGTTTAATTTTTTCTTGTTTGTTATTAATAAAGTTCAAGGTATAATCTTACTATATTTTATTAAAGTAGGAATTTGACCTTGATCAATACGAGAGAGGTATAATGGGTTTTATTGTGTCCGTTGATATTCCCCATATATCCTCAGATTTTTTTTGTTTTAATTCCTTGAAAGTTTTAACAACCATTAAAGGGTTAATATGAGTGAAATCAAATGAGGAGTAACACCTGTCAACACACGATACCAGCATGAATTAAGTTGTTTTGTCTACTTTAAATATTTCTCGAAGACTGTAAGTAAAGAACACCTTTGTTCAAAATTAAATTCTCGTGATGATTAATGATGTATTTATTTTGATAAGAATCAATACCCGTGTGTATAATACATCTGCAAAAATAGTAAAAAGTAATAAGTAAACCATAAAAGATAGACATACGCTGCCGGTACTTTTTTGTAGCACTGTTAATGCAAAAATAATCTCGTAATACATGATTTTTGTGTACCTAACTTAAACGGTTTAGGTACGCAGCGGAAGTTCTCAAAAGGAATATTTACCCCCATTACCGCAACATTTTTCATTACGCTAGACTTATGAGTGGCATCTTGATGCTATATAGATACACACATCAAAAGTGACTAGGGATCAACATATATTTTCGCAATAACATTTCTCCTGATTGATATTAATTAAAATTTTCTTTAAGGATTATCAAACAAAGTGTTTTCGTTTGTCTACAGTAACGATAAACCAAGTCACCTTTGCACTAATAAAGAAATTTGCCATTTTCCTAATAAAGGGATTTTTGACATTTGAACCACTAACATTAAAGTTCGAAAAAAAGACTAAAATAACAGTTTTCTTTAAAATTTTATTGGGTAACTTAAACAATTATTAATCCGTGTTTCTACCGCGAACACTAACAACACAAGAACATTGGTTGGGCATACTCAAAATGTGTTCATCCAAATCACGCTGTGGAATGGCCGCCCATGTTCGTTGCAACAACAAAAAAAATGTCTTCTTGCGACTGGATACCCTCCATATTCGGCAGAGCTCTTCTCTGTAGCATATCCCAAGCATGCTCAATCGGGTTCATGTCTGGCGACTGAGCAGGCCAGGGCAGGACATTGATGTTAGCTGCGGCGAGAGTCTGTCTTACAACTCTTGCGGTGTGCGGTCGTGCATTATCATGCATTACCTGAAATAAGGGACCGATTTGCACTTGTAGAGGAACGATGACGTCTGATACAATCGTCTTAGCATAAATTTGAGCGTTGAGGTTGCCTCTGATCCGAATCAAATCAGTTCTTCCGCCGATCCAAATACCCACCCATACCATGATGGTACCACCACTATAAGGATTGACTTCCTGGCAGGATTTTAATCTCTGTTGGCGTCCAGGGGTTCTCCAGTGTCGTATACGTCTTGTATCCGGTCTCATACCAAAACGAGACTCATCAGAAAAGCACACGAAACGCCATTGTTCTTCTGCCCAATTTCTGTGTTCAAGAGCCCATTGATATCGAATCCTACGATTGTGCATTGCTATAGGTGGTACCCGTAGCGGTCTTCGGGAATGAAGGTTCACTTCATGCAAGCGGTTTCTGACTGTTTGGTCGCTAATTAAGTTCCCTGAAGCGTGATGAAGCCTCACGGCTAACATCATGGCGGTTATTGTTGGAGCTCTTCGAGCTGTGATTTAGATGTATCGGTCTTGTCTCCGTGTGGTGCAGCGATACCGTCCTCCATGGCGCTCAGCCACGGTACCAGTGCTTCGGTAACGTGTCCAAAGTCGACTGATAACACTCTGACTTGTATTCAGAGCTAAAGCCACAGTACGTTGCCGGGAACCAGCTTCTATCATTCCCACGGCTCTGAGCATTTCTTCCCTGCTTAAATGACGTCGCCGCACCATAATAACGTTGGTTTTAATTAGTAGTAGGGAAACAGTAGCACTAATAATGTCTTCAATGCGTTGTATGTTTTTATAGGGAAAATATTGACAGCTGATTTTCATATTTTACTCGAATTTGATTGACAGTTCCTTTTACAAATTATGAAATGCACCAAAAAGGATCCATATAAATTTATAAAATCATAAATTTATTACCAAGCCACATCTCAATCTCAAGAAATCCGCATAAAAATGCTTGATCCTTAGACACTCTTGATGTGTGTAGTTTTAAGCCTTCCTCGATAAAACGGCTATCTAACGTGAAATCGGTCCAGTAGTTGCTGAGATTAGCGCGTTCAAACAAACAAACTCATCGCCTTTATAATATTAGTATAGATTTCCCTATTTTTCCTAACATCTGCCTGATGATTCATTTTCTTTACACTTTTCATTCAAAATAAATTAGCGGACCTAGCGTTTCTTTGTTTCGCCCCAGGAACCGTCCGGTGACACGTGCTGGTCATGTACGGCTTTTTAGGGTTTCGTAGCCAAATGGCATAAAACGGAACCCTTATAGTTTCGTCAAGTCTGTCTGTCTGTCTGCCTGTCGGTCCGTATGTCACAGCAACTTTATTCTGTAACTATAAGCATCTCACTGTTGAAATTTGTTAGGAAGATGTATCCCGTTAACCGCTTTACAATTCTTATACAAAAAGTAAAAAATGCTGAAGACTTGATTTTACTTCCGATTTCTACAGAGTTCGAAGAAAAGGTCGTTACTGATTCGATTGACATTGGATTAATATAATTTAAGTATAATGATCTCCAGGTAATAGTATGAGTATGTTTGTCAACAGATTTCTCGAAAATTAAAAATTATATGAATATTTTTTTTAGTTCAGCCAGACATATTTTAACTTAGGTAGGTAGGTAAAAGTGCAATATTTATTATACTACTGTGTTTGTATTTAAATTTAATGTGTATCGAAACGTTTTAAATAGAATTCGAGTATTTGATTCATTTTGTGTTATATATTTAGAAGTGCTTGTAGCGCAGTGGTAGCAGTGCTTTGGTAGTGATACCAAAGTTACGCAACATACGGCGCGGCAGTGTTTGAATGGGTGGCCATTGCCAAGTGACGTAAATCACGAGTATCTCCGTGCTTTGGAAGGCACGCTAAGCCATTGGTCCCTACTAAAATCAGTGGATATTAGTCTTTAAGCCTAGTCAGAGGTTTTAAGGGCGGTGACAACATCTGACAGCAAGTTTATTCGCTCGCTCTACCCCTTCACACTGAACCCGCTTATTGGTGTATGCCTCAAAATCAGGGCTTGGAAACCGGTTTTTTTTTTTAAAGTTTGACGAAAATACAGGTGCAACTTTTTGAAAAAGGTTATGTTCCTTTAAACCGGTTTGGAAAAATATGGGTATTTTGCATTAACCGGTTCAACTTTTCGTTCAGGCAGGACAACCACTCTGAACTTCGTTAAGATCTGCAAGCGGTGAGCGCATCTGACGTTTGTTTCTGAATCTGATAATAAGTTTTAACATCTTTTGAAGAATATTCGGTCTAAAAACAAGTCGCGTTGCGATCGTCGCGAGCGGCTACGAATTAACCGGTTTATTGAGGTTCACAGTATCACTCTTATTTGGTTCCGCTCCGGAACGGAATTTTACGATAACACCGGTTTAATCGTTATAATACCGGTAAATCTTGAACCGGTTTCAAGCCTTGCTCAAAATACCTCGTAGCCGCTCACTGACTCTTGGGGACAACACTACCCAGAAATTTTTGGTAGCAGTTGACTCTTGGGTAGTTTTGTCCCCAGATTTTTTATCGTTGTTCAAAAGTAAATTTAGGCGTGTTCGTGTACATGTATGGAGATTTGCTATTTTCGACACCAACGTTGATAAATTTAGCGTTATCTGTTATATTTTTTTTAATCTGTAAACGTTTTGTGGGCGATTTGATTTTTTTTTAAGTGGAACACTCTCAGTTTGACACGTCAGATTTTTGAAGTTTTTATTTAAATTAAAAATAAATAAATGTTTTTTTAACATTAAAAGGTAGTTTTATAACAACACATGCACCAATTGACCTATTGAATAAATAAAATAAGTAGTTTATCGATCTAATTACGGGAATAAAACATATTTTAGCTCGAGATTTACCGTTTCTACTACTAGTTTCGACTCAAAGTTCATGGTAAATTAACCATGTACTTAAAAGCAACGATACCAACACTGTTTGAAAGCTCTATTCATCTGCTATTATAAAACAGCTCTTCATTCATATCCTTTTTAAGAAGCGGTCATAAAAATAGTTTTTGTTAGGGAGGCGAATAGGGGAATTTTCGGTAATACTCGAGCGTGGCAGTTTAAGATATGAGAGATACCTGGACCTAATAGAACAACCTTGTGAAGTATTTAGCTCTATATGTAGTGACGCGCGCCTAGGATAGACGATCAGATTAGTAAAAAAAAACCGATAGTCTGTAATACTCGAGCGCGTCAGATTAAGATATTGGGGGTTGATTTTAGTGTTTTAAGACTAAATTTAACTAATCTGACGATAAGTCCTTGACGCCGCCGAGTTATAGGGTCGCGAACTTGTAAAAAAAAAAACGTTAATCCGGCATTATATAAGGAAGAATATAATCTAAAACGTACTAAAAATACAAAATCTGCCGGTTTCCGCATGACCAGGAGTGTGGAGGAGCCATTTCGTCTTCCGAAAAACGGGTTGCGGCATATAAGTCGCGAACGATACATTTTACAAAAAAAAAGTTTAAATAAACAAAAAGGTAATTTTATTTTACACAAAAAAGGTCTCTTTACATTTTTGTCTAAAGTTAAAACTTTTTGACTTGAAGCTTCATAAAAACTCAAACTCCCGGTTTGTTGAGTATATCTTGAAAACTGAGGGTGTTAAAAAATTGATATCAAATAACGATGATTAAATTATGTTACTTTAATCTCAAAAAAAATTTTTTTTCTAAAGCTTCTCGACAATTTTCGTCGACTTGGAAAAGGTTACGCGTATCTGTATACAAAAGTATTATTAACATGTACAGTTTCATGTATGTATATTATTCAATAGCCTGTTGATCCTCAAATTGTTTTTTGGACGTACCGTCAGCAAAACGAAGTGAAGAATAATTAAAAAGAAAGAAGAAAGGAAAAAACAAGAAACCAAAAAACCTTTCCGGTCAGATTAAGAGAACCCACCAACATTGTTGTCAGATTAAGAAAATATGCTTTCAGGATACCGAGATGAACCTCCCCTATGAAAATCTGACGCGCTCGAGTATTTCAAAATAACTATTTTTTTTTGCATTTTCAAAAATTCATCATAACTTATGGTCACGCCAAAATCGTCAGTTTTTTTAAGGGAGCTTCCTTGGGGCCTTCTTAACACCCCTTCCAAAAATCTGACGCGCTCGAGTAATTTTATTTTTTTTGCATTTTTGACTACTTTATATGCCTACCCCCACCACGCAAACCGGCAGATTAGTATACCGTTGTTATCAGAGGCACTTGGGGCATACGTAGTATGAATATCTGACGCGCTCGAGAATGCCCAAGTAACTGTTTTTTTTTACATTTTTGAAAAACCGTATACGCCAAACCCACCGCTTAAATGGTTTTTACCATACGAGCTTTTCTTTTCGAAATTATTTTATCTTTCGATTTTGATAGGTCTCGACGGCGCCGTTGAATTACGCCATTTAGCTACCTCGCCTCCCTAACTATAGGGACTGACTTGCGGCGGATGACATTATGCAGATAAGAAATTAGCGCCGTTTTTTGTTTACGCGTCGAGTCAGCAAGCGGGTAGTAGAGGTAAGGCCTCTGCCCAGCAGTGGGACGTTACAGGCTAACTATACTTTACTTAAGTGTAACGTAACTTTATTGGTGTAAAATAATAGAATTAAAATTATTAATGATCACACTGGATGCGGGCCGCTTGTGATCGGTCGCTGTGGAAAACCGTAGAGGAGTCTTATGTTCAGCAGTGGACGTCCTTTGGCTGATAATGATGATGATAATGATTTGTATTACAATTACTTAATTTAATTAAAAGTTATTCAAATACCTACTGCCTAACCGTGGTTACATGTCACATCCTTCCTGACGTACCTACATAAAATGTTGGAAGTTCGTCCGTCAGAGGTCGCAAAGGCCGGCCAGTCCACCGCAAGATATTACCGAGAGCCAACAAAATTACACTATTAAGCTGAATATATTGCCGCCACAATGGCTGCCTGGCGATTCCGAAAGTTTGTAATCGATTTATTATGTAACCAACATACATATAACATTTTGTACACACACACTTTATCTACATACACATGTACCAGTTTTGGAAGTTGCTAGTGCAAGAAAAACAAAAAATTACCTTCTAATGCATGCACGTAGGCTTAGTCCGTGTACATGTAGGTACCTTACTGACCTGTTCTATAAGGTACGAACCCCCGAAACGGTTATTGTATTTACGGTTATTGTATACTATTATGAAATTAGTAGGTAGGTATTTGAAAAATCTTTACAGTTCCAATTTTCTAAAGTGAATACTTTATTATATTAATTTTGATTATTGTAAGTTCGTCACGTAGTTATTTTCAGTATAGACAGCGAAAAATAAAAAAAAGGGAAATAAAACGCTACCTTATGTAAAAAGTATGTAACATGTAAAATAATGACGAATTTACAGTAACCCTTACCATAACTACCTATGATAAATTGACACATATTTTTTAATACTTGTGACCAATTTACTTGAAATGTATGGAAGGTAGGTAAAAAGTCACGAATATACAAAAACCCGCCGAAACTAGGCTATTACTACATTGATTATACTAGGTTTTTACTACTCTCATTCTCAGCAAATAAGCAAAAGAGTTATGAACGTAATCAGAAAGCTGGCAGGCGGCAGCACTATCCAATTTATTATGAAAACTGCTAGCGGAGTGCAGACGGGCCTTATCTCTGAAAAAGAATTAAGAAATCTGAATTATTATACGGACTGCTTAAAAAGGGATAGTATTGTACGTTGATATCTCGGGAGTTAATTAGCATCTCTAGACAGTTTCCTGGTCCACTGTGCTCAAGAAGTGGGGATGCTGTTTTCCGCTCGGGCGCCCGCCGCAAAGTCGGCGTCTATTCGCTTTGCCCAGATTAAAAGGTGCAATTTAAACAGATTCCTTTCGTCAGCCGAGTACATCTGGCTACGGGTAATCGCCTCTCTGATATATGTATAATAAAGATACCTACCTACCTAGACAAAAAGTGTGATAAGCGTTGATCGTTCTTTGCTTTTAATTACGAGGGTCAAACTGAAAGTTTTTAGAACTGGCCACTTATAAACAATATAATAAAAAAAATATACTAAAATTTGAAAATAGAACTCTTTGCCAATATTACTGAGTATATATCATAAAATTAATATTCCTATCGGAATAGAAGGACAAGTAAAAGCTGTCAAACGAAACCGATTTAAGATGTCAGTAACTAACATAAGTAAGTAACATTAAGAGCTTTAAATGAGATAACCTTTCGATCAGGTGATTAAAAACAATGTTCCTAAGATAAACATATTAGTTTACTGCATGATAAACAGCCGACACAAAATATTGAACATGCAGCTCTAGTGTAAAACTAAATATTATTTCATTATATAAAATATTCATGTATACATTCCCTGTGTTATTCTGTCTTTACTTTTTACGTAAATTAACGTTTGTAGAATAGAATAATCAAACTGCGTACTTTAAATTTGAAGCGCATTGGTAAATATAAGTCGTATATTAAGAGGCTTCGCTTTGGACTAATTTACCTGTTGAATGATTATTTGTTGGGTTATTCCGGCGGTAATGAACAACAATCAATCACCGATCAAGTCACCATGTTTCAACAGAAATATTTCTTCAAATTATACACAATTTCACATAAATTTTCAAAAACTCAAATGAGAGAAATTTTCAGCAAGCCTTCATAAGCCTCTGAACTGTTTGACATCTGCCAAAAATGGTTCTGCTACCCATCTCTTTTTATCACACAGTTTGCTGCTAGTGACATCTCGCTTTTGTCGTTCTATTCCAAAGGGATAATAATTTTATGGTATATATTATTTCATTCATTTGTCATTTGTTTTACGATTTGGCGGCAAATTGAAAATTGTCTGTGTCACGTCTGTTAAAATATGAACGCTGCCATTGCTTATAAATATTTAATGTACTGAATGCATTCTTATCATATATTTTTTTTAATCTGTGACAGCCTGACAGCTCTACTGTTAATTTTGTGTTCTGTCTGACCTCCTCGGCTCGCTAGGCTAATTTATAATTTTATTTTAATTTAATAATGTAATTACTATTTGACGATGTATTGCAACTTTATTTCATGAAGAAATAAATGCTTGTAATAATCAGCGTGCGGTCTTTTCAATTCCACGAATCCTGCTGCGCCACTTCCACTCGCCCCTGGATCAGCTCTCGCAACAGGTTATGGGCCCAGTTTCGAAGACAGGAAACGTGGAAGGTGAAAAGGCTAAAACCAAGAAGCACGTTGGTTATCCTCAGAAGCTCATGCAAAGGAATTCCAAAGCGGTGAGATTTTTTTTTTGAGAAAAAGTGACCTGCTTTTACCCTCTAAAAGTCACTTCACAAAACCGCATGGTCATGGAGAATTCTTCGAGTACATCTGCAGGAAGTTATGTAATCAGCGGCGGCTTTAATTTTGAGAAACTAGAAGGCGTCTCAAATTATGTCAGCTGGAAGTTTGCAATCAAAAACGCTTTGATTCTAGAAGGATTATGGAATGCCGTCCTAGGCACAGAGGCTGACGAATCAAAAGTAGCCAAAGCACTAGCGAGAATATCACTAAGCCTTAAACCCTCTTTATACCAAATTTTACATGGTATTACCACAGCAAAAGCAGCATGGGACAAGCTGAGAAATGTCTATGAAGACAAAGGATTATTCAGACGGGTTGGTCTACTTCGGCAACTTCATAGGGTGGACTACAATCAACATCAAAATATGACAAAATACATCGACACAGTTTTCTCCTTAGTACAGCAATTAGCGGACATTGGTAAGGTCATTGAAGATGAAGAGATTGCGGAGATACTTTTATCTGGGCTCCCTCAGGACTTCGACACACTTGTATCGGCCTTGGAGACAGCATCGTTGACCAATTCTCTATCTTCAGAAGTTGTCCGTGCTCGATTAATTCAGGAAGAATACAGAAAATTGCACACCGAGAACCAGCAAATACTGCACAGTAACAGTAATTCATCAAGTGCACTTATCGTCAAGAAGAAGATCGTCTGCAATTACTGTAAGAAACCTGGACACATTCAGTCGCGCTGTTTCAAGCTGAAGCGCCAAAAGCAAGAAAAGCGTAATCAAGAGAACACTGCATACGCTTCATCGTTCTACGCGTCTGATAGTGTGGATTTTATAGTGGATAGCGGATCGTCTTCGCATATGTGCAAAAATAAAAATTACTTGGACAATATTAGACAAAATAAGACTATAATTACTTGTGCAGATAAAGAAACTAAAATGAAAAGCTCTGGTGTTGGAGATATTCACGTAAGCATTAATGGTTGTAATAAAATTTTGAATGATGTCATGTATGTTCCACAGTTGACCGAGAATTTGCTTTCTGTGAGTAGATTGTGTGAGAGGGGTATGGTTGTGATTTTTAATAAGGATGGGTGTTCTGTCTATGATAGTTGTGATATTCAAGGCAAGCCTATTATGTCTGCTAATCTAAGTAAGGGTGTTTATAGAATGAAATGTACTTTTGCAAAGGAGCGGTCGATGGCTGTTCTACATGAAGTGCAGAAAGCACAGACCGCAAAGTATGCTGGGTCAAATGGTTTGAATGCTAATTTATGGCATAAAAGGTTAGGGCATCTGAGTCTTCAAGGTATGTATACACTTCAGAAATGTGCAGCACGTAAAGTATCTTTTCAGGTTGACAAGGAGAATCTAGTCCCGTGTGTCGCCTGTCTGGAGGGGAAGCCGGTGGCCAAGGCTTATCCGAAGGAAAATACAAGACGTGCAAGCCAGCCGTTAGAGTTGATACATAGTGACGTCTGTGGCCCGATGAAAGACCCCAGCTGGAGTGATGCAAGGTACTTATTAACACTTACTGATGATTATTCTAGAAAAAGTTTTGGATATTTGTTAAAGAAAAAGTCAGAAGTTTTAGACTGTTTTATCCATTTTAAGAACTTTGTTGAAAAGCAGACTGGATTGCATATAAAATGCCTGCGTTCTGATAATGGCGGTGAGTACTGCAGTGACAGTTTTAGGAAATTCCTTGAGAAAGAGGGAATAACTCACCAGTTGACTGTACCGTATTGTTCTCAACAGAATGGCGTGGCAGAGCGCCTTAATAGAACTTTAATGGAGAAGGCTAGGTGCATGTTAATACAGGCAGGTCTCTGTAACCGTTTTTGGGGTGAGGCTGTTATGACGGCAATTTATTTGAAGAATAGATCCCCCACTGCGGCGTTAGCAGGACAGGTGCCTGAAGAGGTCTGGTCCCGACACTCAGTTTGTCTCGGACACCTCCGTGTATTTGGTAGCATTGCCTATTCATTAATTCCTGAGCCTACTCGTACAAGTAAATTGAATGCTAGGGCAAAGTTATATATTTTTGTCGGTTATTCAGAACGAACAAAAGGTTACCGACTCTTAGACCCATCTAATCCGAGGAGAGTAATTATATCTAGGAATGTTAATTTTATAGAGGACAGATTTTATAAGGATTTTGAAAATAATGACATGAAGAACAATTTAATAAGCGATAATTTAAATGAATTTATAATTTTAACAGAATATAATAATGAATTAAATTGTAATAGAACTGAATATAATAATGATTTGAATTCTACTCAGAATAATAATAATTCTAGTCAAAATATTAATAAAAGTATTAATTCAAATGATAAACATGATTTTTCGTATGAATTTACAGATGTTGAGTCTGGCGATAAATCCGACGAGTACCCAGATGCAGAGCAGGCCTCTGCTGAGCCTGAGTCTTCAGTTCGGGAGCCGGAGGCGCAGCCGGTGACTGGCGAGGATGCAGCAGCTCGAGGGGAAGGCGCGACTAGTACAGTAGGTCCTGTCACTGTCAGCGGCCGCCCCGTACGCAGTACACGTGGTATACCGCCAATTAGATATGGCGATTATGAAATCGGTATGTACGCCAACTCTTTATTTGAAGAACCCCAAACATACGAAGAGGCTATGACGTCATCAGACTCCTCCGAGTGGAAAAAGGCAATGAAAGAAGAGTATGAGTCACTTGTTCAACATAATGTATGGGAGTTGGTTGATCGTCCTTCTGATGCCAATGTCATTAAATGTAAATGGGTGTATAAGAGGAAACATGATACGTCAGGAAATTTTGACAGGTATAAAGCTCGCTTGGTCGCTCGCGGCTTTAGTCAAAAGAGAGGACTGGATTATTCTGAAACTTTTTCGCCAGTTGTTCGACATTCAACAATGCGTATTCTTTTCTCACTTGCACATGAATTAGATATGTGTATAGAACACATAGACGTAACTACAGCATTTTTGAATGGCGACTTACATGAAAGAATATACATGGAGCAACCACAAGGTTTTGTCAGTGATGAGAACAAGGTGTGTATGCTAAGAAAAAGTCTGTATGGATTAAAACAGGCTAGTCGCATGTGGAATCTGAAGGTGCATGATTTACTGTCGAAGAATGGCTATGTGCAAAGTAAGTGTGAGCCCTGTGTATATGTCAAAAAGTATGGAAGGGATCTCACCATCATAGCTTTATATGTTGATGATTTTTATATTTTTTCGACTTGTAATACAGAGGATTTATTTAAATTATTGAATGAAAATTTTTGTATAAAGCATCTTGGTTCACTTACGAGTTGTTTAGGCATGCGTGTCACTAGAAATAAGAATGTTTTAATCTTGGATCAATCTGAATATATTAGGAAATTACTTCAACGTTTTAATATGACAGACTGTAAGCATGTATCCACACCTATGATAGCAAATAGTAATTTATCTAAAACAGACAATGAACCTTTAGATGATAATGTTTATCAGTTCAGGCAATTAATTGGCTGTCTAATGTATTTATCGGTTTGCACGAGGCCAGATATAGCTTTTAGTTGCAGTCAGCTCAGTCAATACTTGACCAATTTTGATAAAAGTCATTGGGTAGCTGCTAAACGAGTATTGCGATATTTGGCGGGTACCATTGATTTAGGACTTTGTTTTTACAAGAGTAAGTCTCTAGATTTGTTGACATATACAGACGCTGACTGGGCTAACGATAAATGTGATAGGAAATCATACACGGGCTTCGTTGTGAAACTAGGTAATAATACAGTTAGCTGGGAAGCTAGAAAGCAGCGCTGTGTGGCACTGTCCAGCACTGAGGCTGAGTATGTAGCCATAAGTGATGTTGCGAAAGAGTTATGTTTTATTCAGAATTTCTTGTTGGAAATTTATGATAAACATATAGAGACTATTATCTATAATGATAATCAGAGCGCACATAAACTGTTGCTGGCAAAGGAGTACTGTCATAAGCGTACCAAGCATATTGACCTACGTTACCATTTTGTAAAAGATTATGTATCAAGACGTAGAGTTACAGTTAAATACTTACCAACTGACCAAATGACAGCCGATCTATTTACCAAGCCCTTATGTAAAACTAAACATTTTAATTTTGTCGAAAATTTGAATTTGAAGCATCTGTGATATTAATGTTTAGAATATTATTGTGAATGATTTTGTTTGTTGTTTTGCCTGATAATACTGATAATTGCCTAATAACTTGTAATAATGTTATGTACTGACTGACATAAGATAATGGTAGTAGAGCAAATATTGTACATTACTAAGATAGAGTTTGGTAGAGACTTATTTTGTAGAGTCTTATGATAAGAATGAGGGGAAGTGTTAAAATATGAACGCTGCCATTGCTTATAAATATTTAATGTACTGAATGCATTCTTATCATATTTTTTTTTTAATCTGTGACAGCCTGACAGCTCTACTGTTAATTTTGTGTTCTGTCTGACCTCCTCGGCTCGCTAGGCTAATTTATAATTTTATTTTAATTTAATAATGTAATTACTATTTGACGATGTATTGCAACTTTATTTCATGAAGAAATAAATGCTTGTAATAATCAGCGTGCTGTCTTTTCAATTCCACGAATCCTGCTGCGCCACTTCCACTCGCCCCTGGATCAGCTCTCGCAACAACGTCAACATGAATTTAACACGAGAAAATTTTCGTGCAATGATTTTTTATGACTTTCGATGTCATTTAAGTCAACAAGAAAGTTATGATAGACTACGATTGGCCTTTCACGATGAAGCCCCATCTCGTGCGACTGTTTACAACTGGTTTAATGAGTTTAAACGTGGTCGCACTAATCTCACTGATGATGTACGTGAGGGACGGCCTTCTACGGCGACGACTGAAAATAACATCTGTGTTGTGCGGCGTATGATAGAGACTGACAAAAGAGTGACCTATCAGCAGATTCGGACAAGCTTAGGCATCGGTATGAGTCAAGTGCACAAAATCCTCCACGAACATTTAGCGGTCAGGAAGCTTTGCGCCCGGTGGATACCTCATAATTTGACTAAGGCTCAAAAACTCCATTGTGTGGATTGGTGCCGTAAAATGATTGAAAGATTTAACGGAGGTGACTCAAATGCTGTGTTCGACATACTAACAGGTGACGAAAGCTGGATTTACTGTTATGATCTTGAAACCAAAAGACAATCTGCTCAGTGGGTGTTTCCTTTCGAGGAGTTGCCAACTAAAGTGAAGAGAGATCGAAGTGCGGGAAAAAAAATGGTGGCCTCGTTCTTTGGAAGGATAGGTCATTTCGCAACAATTGTGTTAGAGGATCAAAAAACAGTTTCTGCAGAATGGTACACTACCAATTGTTTGCCACTTGTCTTGGAAAAAGTTCGAGAGAAACGACCTCGCAGTAGGATCCTCCTTCACCACGACAACGCCTCGTCGCACACCGCCAAGCGAACGATCGACTATTTGGCGACATCAAACGTTGAATTACTGGGTCACCCGCCGTATAGCCCCGACCTCGCGCCTTGTGATTTTTATTTATTTCCAAAAATTAAAGAAAAACTTAAAGGAAAGCGGTTTATGAATGCTGAAGAAGCGGTGGCTGCGTATCGCGATGCCATTGAAGAGACCCCTAAGGACGAGTGGGCAAAGTGCTTTTCCCAGTGGTTCCATCGCATGCAGCGGTGTATTGACGTCAATGGACAATATTTTGAAAAGATATAATAAAACTAATAACTGGCTAATGTAATCAGTTTTTGATTTTCTAAGAACTTTCAGTTTGACCCTCGTATTGAAACATCATCTATTTCTTTCATGGCATGCGTTTGATGCAGGTTTGATGTCATTCTAATTCATTAAGAAACATCATAGCTCTACGATTCAGTAAGCTCAAGCGGCAGTGGGCAAGGTACATAGCGCAAAGAACTAATGGCCGTTGGGGCAGAAAAGTTCTAACTTTGTGACACTTGTGCACTATAATATGTCCCACGCAGTCGGTTAGTCGTTGTGACTGGCCACCGTAGTCGTAATCGGCTGGGGGGACTATTATTAATAGTTTGTGACGCTGTCGTCAGGCACGGTCAATAGGCCCCAATCATAATCATTGTCTCGTATTTCGTATCACAAGGAAGAAAATCCCTTACCAATTTCAACAATAGTATCGACAGACCTGATACTATTTTAGCAGACTTAAAAAGGAGTTGGTGAGCTGCGGGCTCGCGGGTTGTCTTGCGGCTCGGCTCGTGACTCGCGCGCGATGGTGAAGGGGTTACATTCAATTAAACAAAACTTGTTTATATGTATTTGTGTTGTTGTTTTAGCGTTGTTGGTGTGCTGAAAATGAGAAAGAGCAGTATCAAACAAGTATACTGGAAACTTGCAAGACATTTGTTTTGATGGACACGGTAATATTCTGTTACTTTGCATTATAAAGATTTTTTTAAGTAAGGAAATTTCAGCATGTGTTATAAATTCTAAAGGGGTATTAGCCGATACCAGTTACACAGACATAACTTTACGTACGCCACACAGACACTACTTAACGTAGATCACACAGGCAATAATTTATGTTCGTCACACACCTTTGCTTTATGTAGCTCACACAGCAATGCTTTACGTAGGTAACACAGGCAATACTTTATGTTGCTCACACAGCATTACTCTACGTAGTTCACACAGATATTACTTCACGTAGGCCACACAGACACTGCTTCTCACACAGACAATTTACGTAGCTCATACAGCATTGCTCTACGTAGTTCACACAGTACTTCACGTAGGCCACATAGACACTGCTTCTTACACAGACAATTTACATAGCTCACACAGCATTGCTCTACGTAGTTCACCCAGTACTTCACGTAGCTGCGTAGGTCCCATAGACCCTGCTACTCACACAGACGTAATTTATGAAGGTCATAATCATTTTCCGTATGTGACACAGATATAAGTTTACGTAGATCACATAGCCAACGATTTATTCCGGAATATTTGAAATACTGTAGCTAATACTAATATACTCCGATAAATTAAACTACTATTACTACTGCTCCGATAGAAATGTTTATTACCCTAATATCAATGTTTTTTGTTTAAGGTTGAATAAAGAAAATCTTCACAAAGGTTGAAAAACAAAAACCCGAACTGTTGATTCCTCTTTAAACAACTATTCACTTATTGCTTTATGTTGTGTGTTTTTCATACTGCAATAAAAAAAATTGTATGCGTGGTTTTATTTATAGTTAAATCAAATCTTTCGTAAACGGTTCATAAAATATACAGTACACATAGTTATTGTTTCACCCATAACGAAGTTATTAGGTTTAACAATTTATTACTAACTACCCCCTTTTACACGCACTAACAAAAGTATTGTCACCGTTCAAAATAATAACTTTACTAAGTTACTCAATTAACTTTCATCTAGATTGATTGGATTATCTCCGTCTACCTCCCCGTCACTAAGCTTTTACCAAAATAATTTGGTTATAGGTTACCTAACGATATGATGTATGTGTTATTATGAAACAATCACTCGAGCAAATGTTATCTATGTGTAAAACTATGTGTGATCCACCTAGTGACTGCGTGTGAGCATCTCAAAAGCTCCGCATTGCACTGGTCGATGGATAAGTATTCAATGGTTTGTTCTATTTTTCTAAAACAATCATCTTTTAGAGAAGTAAACATAAGCGACTCACCTTGAGGTGGCTGGAGCGGCTGATGCTTTGAACTGAATGCCGCGAACCATCAAGCGATGCATACTCGTATGTCGCCGATGCATCGCTGCGCTGGCAGGTGTCGCGTCGTTGAGTACGGCAGTCTCGCATCTCGTAGCTGACCCATCGGCAGATGTAGCACCGCCTCACTCCTGGTTACTGCAGTATCGTTGGCGTTGTCTTGTTGCATTGGTATTTCCTTCAGATTTTCCTTTTCTCCAAGTTGATTTTAGCAATGCCGTCGTGGCTTCTTCTTTTTTTTCAGTTTTCGAGCAATGACAAATAGAATAGTATCCACAGAGTTCACGCAGCTGGTTGATTTTAAGCAGGCATTTTGTGTTTTTATACATACTTTTTTCTCGATGAAATTTGGGTATAACTTCCGCGTTAGCACTTGTCACTCGACGATGCCTTTCTCTCTATTCTTCCAAATCTTAGCAGTCTTCTTGGTCCAGTAATCTTCGTTGGTCAGAGCCGGCAGCGTTAGGCCCGTGATTTCCGCACATCCTACTTCTGAGGTGTGACCGCGTGTGGGGTTCTTGAATAAAAAACACGTAGTATAAATCTCCAGGTTCTTCTCCAATAGTTTTATTCCAACAAAATAGCACAAAGATAGGGCACAAAGTGAGAAAAAGTACAAATAGAGCCCTGTTCTTGGCATGCAGCTCGCTTTTATGCAAATCAAAACCTTGAACAACTGTAGAAAACAGTGGGGACGACATCCGTTTTCATATCTGAACATTTACTATAATATTTATTTGAAGAGATAAACCATCTGCTAATTAAATATATAAATTCATTAATTATTTAGTTATTTATCTTTCTGAATTGAGTAAGCCTTTTAGATTATTTTAATAATTACAATTATTGAAATAATTCTAACCTTCATCAACCAATCAGAGTCAACTTCCTTTGGCGCCAAAATTAACATTTGTTATACGGCAAACATAAAAGTCTAATAAGTGTCCCAATAATCTTTAAATATTGAATTTACAATAATTAAAATATAATTATAATAATTTAATCATCTCA
The DNA here is from genome assembly GCA_963924145.1 of Pyrausta purpuralis. Taxonomy (NCBI): domain Eukaryota; kingdom Metazoa; phylum Arthropoda; class Insecta; order Lepidoptera; family Crambidae; genus Pyrausta; species Pyrausta purpuralis. The sequence continues at coordinate 19,380,667 of OZ001643.1, read as the reverse complement.
AAATTAATCCAAGTTATTCTTATATCATAGCCGAATTACATTCAACATGGTGGACACTTCCGGCATTTCCATAATAAACGTTATTATTATGTCAAAACTAGAAAGGTAAATTATGATGTATTGAACATATGACGAAGAGAATGTGTAATTTAGTGAATACAGTGGGGTTACATAAGTCACACACAGTGAGTATGTGGTTTAGTGCATTACAGAACTAAGTAAATATGTGGGGCAGACTAGGATCGGGAATCATCTTGTAACACTCTTCTGCGCCAAACGGAGGACCGCCGGATGAGAGCCTATTTTTTTTTTGTTTTAGATGACTCGTAAACATCTTAATCGATTGTGAGTTTTTAAAATAAAATACATGTCTTGAAAAAGTTACCATTTGAGGAATTGGCATGATTTTTAAAGAACGAAGTCGGATTATCAAAAAAATATTAAAGTCCATAAAAATACCCTCAAAAAGGCTCAGGCTTCGCGTCCTATTTGTTTTGGTAAGCTCGGAATTCGCATAATTTCTAGTGAAGCCCCTCCCGCTTTTTGCAATATTTGCATAGCACTTCCGTTTTAGCCGGAAAAATGTTTGACCACCCTCGCCAGCTTTCTGAGGAGAGAGAGGTGGAGGAGTTTTGGCGAGGTCTCTGACCTACAGAAGACATCTCAAAGGAACGTCAATAATTCACTTTAACGCGTAAACACCGAAGCGGTCGCATGCGACCGCATAACAATAGAATATCCATTGTGTCTCGTTTACATATGCTTGAGGGATTAAAATTCTGTGAGTGACAGTAGTCGCGCTAGACTCTTGCCAATTTTCTGAAAAGATTCAGGCCACTGGCTTTATGCTGTATCGTTAAAAATTAGAGGCACTCTTTTCGATAGTGCGGCCCATACACACCGGAAAGATACGGGTGTATATGGGCCTTCGGATTGGCACCCCTATATGAGAATTCTTTACGTGTCCCTGTGGCAAGTTGGTTGATAAATTTGTCTCCATTGTCTTTGTTGCCAGCAAAACGCTGGGCATCTCTCCCATCACGCTTCCCTTAATGATGTCATCATGAGAGCTCTTACCACGATCAGTGTTCCTTACACGTTGGAACTACGTAGTTTGTTCCGAGATGATGGCCAGTACTAAGTATACGCGCGCATTGTAAATACGCTCGAGTCGAGGTACTTGTAGACATTGATCATTTCATATTTTTTCTTGTAGAAGACATTAGTATGCTACGGGCTACGGGTAATCTGTGTGTGAAGTAAACTGAATACAGTTTTTTCTTTCTTTCGGCCGTTGTAATAGTCCTTGTAAATGGTATGTTGACGTTAAATTAGAGAGATGTCATTAAGAGTGCGTTCCTCTTGCAACTCGATGAACCTCTCACGCTTACCCTTGGCGGGATGATTCTTTCAGTTTTTAGTTCAATCAGGTATATTTTAACTAAGGTTATAGTTTAATTTTAACCAAAATCGACTCTTTCACCATCTCTGCGATTCGACTTTGGAATCCTCCCCCCAATGAAATCAGAATGTCCCCCAACAAATTCATTTTTAAAAAGTCCGCACCCACTATCTTAACCTTGACTATCTTCAGAATTAAAAAACGTTTTCTTTTTTTGTGTTTTTGGATGTCATCAATATCATCACTGTTATCACTCATATTTTTGTATTTTTTAAGTATATGTATTCTATGTATGTTTATTAGTCTTTTGCTTATATATCCTATTATATTTGTGTAATAAATATTAATATGTATGTTTATGTTAGTGCATTTTAATTCTTTTTTGTACCACTCCTCTCACTTATTATTAATACTAGCGGTCCCCCGCGACTTCGTCCGCGCGTTTTAAGTTTGCTCCCTCCCCTCCCGTCGCAGCGTGATGTTTTATATCCTTAAGCCTTTCTCAATAAATAAGCTATCTAACACAGAAATATTTTTTCAAATCGGTTCAGCAGTTCCTGAGATAAGCGCGTTCAATTAGCGCAAGCGCACGTTGTACTTAAGCTGCGAACATTATTTTGGTGCGGAGATATGTTAAAACTGTGATAGCTCCTAAGATATTTATTGGAATCAAATGATATAAAGGGCAACTTGGTTCTAAATGAAATGCTCGTGATGATGAATGTATTTATTTTGAAAAGAATAAATACCTGTGTGTATAATACACCTCTAAAAATAATGCATTATTTTTTTACAAATTTATTAACATAAAAAAGGTTGTAGTAAGTCAACCATAAAAGATAGACTTATGCTGTCGCGGACTTTATTAAAGAACTCTTAATGTTGAACAATCTTGTCATACATGATTTTTGTGTAACTTAAGCGGTTTTCGCAGCGTACGCAGCGGAAGCTCTCAAAAGGAATATCTTTCTCCCGTTTTCGCAACATTTTTCATTGCTGCTGTGGTCTTGTGAGTCGTATCTTTATGTTATATAGCTTAAAGCCTTCCTCGATAAATGGACTATCTAATATAAAAATAATTTTTCAAATCGGGCTAGTAGTTTCTGAGATTAGCGCGTTCAAACAAACAAACAAACAAACAAACAAACTCTTCAGCTTTATAATATTAGTATAGATTCCGCCACTAATTAAACTCTCTGCATTACCAGGTGGTTAACTGGTAGAGAATGCCATTAGGCATTAAGTCCGCCAATTGTACATTTTACAGTGCAATAAAGTTTAATTAAATAAATAAATAGAAATCGGTCCAGTACCTTTGAGATATGGGTACTAAAATAACTTAACTTCATGATCTAAAAGCTTAAAATTACGTATTTGTCTGCTAATTTGGAGAAACAAATTCTTTTGGAGTTGATGCACGATCTGACGTTTCTATACAAGTATCGTGCACCAACTGCAACATGGATCTTTTGCCCGAAGGCAATATTCAGAAACTACCGCTACAATCTTCCAAAATACGGTTGCCAGATCGAGTGTGGCCTAATCTCTCCAATCTGACAGTGCAACAAGGATCTTCTGGCCGATAGATGATATTGACACCCCTGTCAATATCGGCGCTAGCATTCAATCTAGGATAGTCAGTGCAAAAATCTCCCTTGTTAAATGGAGTTAAGAAAGCTGTTCAACAAATATTTGGATAAAGACGTGGCTGTTGTGGTGGACGGCGAGTGGAGCGCACCCAATCTGTCTGTCAAACAAATGTGTAGAAGTGTCAAATGTGTCAAAGTCAGTTTCCTTGGTTCTCGTTTTCGATGAACTATTGCACGAGAATATAAATTTATTGTTCCGTAACATTCTTTTACGTATTCTAATAAGCTATCTGGTTTAACAATATGTCGTAGGATACCCACATTACATTAGTCTTCATATTAATGCTCTATTAGTAGTATTGCAACATCATGACATCTGTTTGTTTTGGTCTGCAGTTTTAATTAATTTAAATTACTCTAAATAAATCGAGATAAAATGGAAGGAGGTGAATGGAGAACATCTATTATTTACCAGCTTCAAGCTAGGAATAAGTATGAAACTGCTGCTTTCCAGGATATTATTGCTTTTCGTAAGTATCATAACCTATAATTAACGTAGTCTTTGTCTATTTGTTGACATTGGAATACTATGCTAAATGCTTAAGATTTTATCTACGAGCCATTGTTTTATCATTTATTGTCTTGGATATATTACTCTTATCTCAAATATTGTAAAAGTTAACCTACTTCTATCCACACAGATATAAATTGCTGAATATTAAATTACTACTTATCATCAGTAATATCTCTGTTAAGTATTATGATGGATGATGTATTTGGCATTCAGTTTATGTTTAGACTCCTGGACAAAGCTGGAAAAGTTTACTAATTGAAGCAAAAAATTTTTGTTAACTATGTATATAATTATAGTTATAAATCCATTGTATTTGAGTGTATGACTCTCTGAAAAATTGCTGTTCGAAATTCATTTTGTATACCCCTATGGGTATGGTTTTATCAATAACACATCCTTTTGTGCAGTAAAGTATCATCCTTGCTTTTCAGAAAGTAGACTTTTCGACAATGTAAATACTCTGAAAAATGAAAATTTACAGTTGACACTAGTCAATGAGCGAATCAGATATTCAAGTTCTGACAATGGCCCTTCAAGTGGAGGTGAGTGTCATATTTCTTATATCATTTATTGACAAATAAAAATGCATGATGTACTTTTCCAATAGTTTGGCTACTTGACAACTTGAGGGTAAACAAAAATTCACCTACCCACATTGAAAGGTTTATGGGAGGAGGTATCTACATGTACATATTTAAATTTCATTTGTTTTGTTACTCCACTCAATATTTAATAATAAATTTAATTTGTCTTGATTTCTGTAATAAAGAAAATGGATGCAAGTGATGAAGATTGGAACTTTTTGCCAAGTAATTGAGTAACTTGTTCTCTTAGTGTCTCAGACCTCTGTTCCATTTACCACTTTGTAACAATAATATTTAACCTATTTTATTCCATGGATTACAGGAGCGGGAAATAATGAAAGAATACAAGCTTTAGAACAGAAAATATTAGTTCAACAAGAAGAATTAACATCCCTCCATAGACGTCGAGGAGAAAGTGCACAGCAAATCATCAACCTCAATACTCAAGTACATGATTTAGAGAAACAGTTACAGGCAAAAGATATTATGTGAGTATTTCTGACTGCTATTCTATGCATACCTAAGTAAAGATGTACACTACCTTGGGATCAAGTATTAGCTATGCCTGCAACTGTGTGTGTGATGGGTTAATATGTGTCTTAAATTATAATTATTAGAAATTTTAAGCACTTGTCCAGTTTTCAATAGGTCAACTCTGGTCAGCCCTTGATATATAATCTTGTCTATTGAGTTTGCAAGATTTTAATCCTATTTCATCAAGTTCATTGCAAATGAGGCATTGACAATCTATGCTCGGGAAATCCCCATGTTTTATTTAGTGTGTTGTTTCTCACCCCCGCTTTGTCCCTGCATATCCCATTTCGTTTTTGTTGGCTTTAAACTGCTATTGTCGTAATATTTTTTAGATACTTAATAAAATACTCACGTATTGTAACTAATGAGTTTTTGCTATTTAAAGTAAATGTTCATATATTTTAATAAATATAAATGTTTTACTACTATAAGCAATCTTTTTATAACTTTTAAAATAAAATCAGTGAATAAAATTCATTTACTATCTGATTCAAAAAGATCAACGTGTTAATTGCATTAATCATATTTTAAAATAAATTATTTCATCAAAAAGGAATGTCAAGATTGTTTACAATATTTGACTAGCAAAAAGGAACAAACTTTATCTGCAAAAAGGCCTATAGATGCATCCCTAATTCTTATTAGAATAATAATTAAAATAGGTTTGCATTGAAAGTAAAAAACGATTTCATCTAATAGATCAAGTCTATAAAAGTATTTTTTTAATAATTGATTATTATGATTTGTACTATTTGACTAAAATGTGATAAATTTTCTTAGAATTTCAGAAAATACAGCTTTAATCGCATCTCTTCGGGCAGAGATACAAATGTATGAAACAAATATGTCAGAGTTGCAAGGATTGAACCAGGTTCTACGTGATGAACACCAAGCTTTACAAATGGCATTTGCAGCTATAGAAGAGAAACTTAGAAAGGCTCAAGTAAGTGCAATATATGTTTAAGTTAGAAACAAAAAACCTTACCAATTATTATAGTAGGGAAAAGTAAAGTTAGCCTGTAACATCCCACTGCTAGGCAAAGGCCTTACCTCAACTATGAGGTAGCAGCGCTTTGGTAGTGATACCAAAGTTAAGCAACCTACGTCGTGCTCGTGTTTGGATAGGTGGCCATTCCTACCATATAAGTGACGTATATCACAAGCATCGCCGTGCTTCAGAAGGCGCGTTAAGCCGTTGGACCCGGCTAATATTGGTTGACATTAGTCAATAAGCCTAGTCAGAGGCCTTATAAGCGGCTTGATTACATCTGACAGCAGGTTTAGTTGCTTGCCTTGCAAACACCACCTCCACTAACCCGCACTGAGCCCGCGTGGTGGAGTATGGCTCAAACTACCTACCAATTATTATAATGTATTTTTATATTGACTTAGTAATTAAGCTATGCTAATTATTCTATGTATAATGCCAATGCTGTTTAAAGACAAACTCAGGACCTTGAACTCAACATTTAGAATGAGCTGTGCAATTAACAAATATGTATAACAGAAACAATAAATTTATTTTAGTTTTAGTTTACCTACAAGGGTTCATACATCATAATATAATATTTGTATGAACTGTGATTTTTACTTATTCAAATTCATTCAACCTAGCCCAAAAATATTAAAATCCTTAAATTATTTGCTTCATGATTCCTTACAGAGGTAGTATCCGTTTCAATGTCATCGCCCACTCTCCTGTGGAGGAAAACATAATAAAGAAACCTTTTTGATGTGATGCCTTAAAATATAATATGTTAATTTAAGTCCTTGAGTTGGTAGGTACTATTGAATCACCTCGACATACTTAATTACTTTCCCTATTGCCTTAATAATACAATGAAACACAATTGTACTTCAATACCAAATATTAGTACTGTTGCTAGAGTGAAGGAAAAATTTGATATAAACAAAACAGCGTTCTTTCTTGCTATACAAATAGAATCCTAACGACAACTATTAGCATTGATAAAGAGGTCAAAACATAACAAACCCGCGTGACTGACTGATATGTTTACTGTTACTATTATCCCGTAAGTTAGAGCGTTTAACATCTTTTTATGCCTTTTAACATGTATGTATGTATGTGTATTTACGATCAGATAATTGCCCACTAAGTGACAGTACTTATGGACCTTTTATTAAAATGTTATTAACTAATAAATAATTCATTATGTAGTTGTAGATTAATAGTATCTTATTTAAGCAATAAGGTACAAAGTACTATTGCTAAGTATTTAAAGCTTGTACTATCAGCCTGGGCTAATAAATTACATGTTTATTGGTCTCCTGAGTACGTCGCTACTCACCTATTTGTGTAAACATTTGTCTTGGTTCTTGGTTAATTAATTCAAAAGTTTTTTTTCATGATTGCGTTTGTAATATGGGATTCGATCGACCACTTTTCTACTCCTTGTAGTCATTATCTACCTGAAGGATGTAGGGTGCCGATAAAGATAATGTTGTTCTCGGGCTGTCTGCTACTTAACACTTTTCAGGGCAGTATCCCAGACACAATTAATAGAACTTTCATTGTTTTACAGCTATAGCCGTTCACTGCCACGGAAAGTTTTAATCATATGCTCTTTAGCACTATATTTCTTATAGATTTGCGTTACCTTTTATTTAATGAAGTAACAATTACGCAGGACAGCTTAAGGTATCATTTAATTTCATCGCGTGCGCAATCTCAAACATATAGAAATGAAGTCGCGTCCTTCGCGGCGTCGACCGCTGAAACATCCGCCGCGTTCCCACTTTGCGTATCTTTCTAGTTCACCCGCTGCTTCTCCGCCACTCGGCATTTGACACTTAATTTCAATCAATCGTATGCAGAATCGCTTCTCCGTAAACGCACTCTTACAAGTTTACAACGCGCGACGCTCCGCGTCTCCTTCTAAGAGCCTATGAGTCCGACAGTAGGATTTTTGTTACGGTAAAATATTTCACCATGCTAAGTGAATGTGTGTTATTGTTTATGCGATTGTATTATTTTTGGCATTGTTATGTTAGTTTTTACTTTTGAACAATTTATCCCGCTGGAACTTCGCAGATTTTATAGCATCATTTAAAACTTGGTTACGTGCCAATCCAATTCGAGGATTTCTGCAATAATATTCAGCGTGTTCAATATTTTTTAGCGTACCGTATATAAAACAGAATCCTTGTAAGGTACCTACTTCGATGAGTGTTTATTCGTCAACTTTTTTGTTTTTTTTGGGAAATCGTAAAGAAAGCCCATTAACTGTAAGTCAACGCGGTATACATATGAGAATATATCGAATTATTATGCGTTTTCTCTACAGAATCAGAGCACAAATCCAACTCGCACTTGGCGAGTCAACGGTCACCAAAGTTCTTCTAATATATTATAGATTTAACAACACTGCAATATTGTAGCCGTATAACCTTGAATATATTTGATTGCATTTTCTTTTTCAACACGCCGTTAAACAGATCCATAAAACGGCCACACCTATATCTGACGCTACTTTCATTAATTAAAAGTGATGGTTTCTGCTGCCGTTAAATGGAGCAAGCTGTATATTTTACGATCTTCATATGATTATCGTAGTGTACTATAAACGTAGGCATACTGTATCTAGGAATATCGGAGGAAGACCGCTTACCTTCAGTCTGAATAAAAACTTTCAGTCGGCTTGTCGACTGTTGACCTCTTTCTATTTGATCGGTAGTGAGCGTGACTTATATTGTGTAATTAGTGCCCGTGCCTAATTAAATAAAGATTTTAAAAAATGCGCAAATTATTCAAAAAGGTACTTAATATATCAAATAGTTCTTAAGTGTTGTGTTGTCTCGAACTTACCCGATATTTTCTTTGTGCTTTCAGGATGAAAATCGGTCTTTAGTAGATAGGTTAATAAAGTACAAAGCTAAGGATGCGGATAAAATGAATGAAGAAAACGAGCATTTTCTCAAGTAAGTGTTTTTTTACATACTTTATAATAATTTGTGCAGCATGTGTTATATTTATTACAATTATACACCACCGAACTGGTACTCCCGACGTATTCTGATGTAGATTTCTTCAAAATTAAAAAAATAATTTTAGTGCTCTCATACAAAAGTGGTAGCAGTCACATAAATATCTTAAATGTACTTATTGCATTATTTTATGGGGCATCTGGTTTTAAATTGTAATTACATATGGCTACATACATGTCCGGGTAGTTAGTGTATGTTGCTCGCTAATCTGTAGTAAATCACTTATGTGCACTGCAAAGTAGTCCAAATGTTTGTCTTGTATTATTTTTATTTTACCTCCCAACGAAAGCTTGCTATCAAATTCTGTAGCAAAGCAAATTATTTGTCAATGATACATGACAAACGTAGTCAACACTGCACATTGTTACATTTTGTGTTTACCTTTTGTGTACTTTATGAAGGCAGTTGTTGTGATAGAGTGGGTCATGCGTGTGCCTCGCGGCTTTACAGCTTGCATAGTGTATCGATGATTTTTGTTTTTGCTTCTTTTTGTTTAATTTCTTCAACAGGTCAAGCAACCCTACCGCGTTTTTCATCAACACGTTTGGTAGAGTTAGTTTCGGGTGAGTTTGACATAACGTGAATGAGTATGTGGTGGTTTGAAGGCATTGTGGCGTTCATGATTAATTGAACATACCTCTCTCATAAAAATGGCCCATATATGTCGTAACTGCACTCTGAAACTGACTCATTTTTCGATAAAAAAATTCTTCTTTATCATTGATTGTATCTTTTAGGACGTTAGTTGTTCATAGATATCATATGTCGATATTTAATTTTGTAAGTTCGTGCCTATCTGTACACGGCTTCAAACTCTATTTACGTTCCTTCTGTGAAGTATCTTTTCTTTATTCATTGAGATATAAATATTTAATAATTGCATACATCGAAATCATATCATATTTGCATTGTTCATGAGTGTGTGCATGTAAAAGATAGTATTAAATATTAGAAAAATATACTAAACACCTTTTTAGGGTTCCGTAGCCGAATGGCAAAAAACGGAACCTTTATAGTTTCGTCAAGTCTGTCGTCTGTCTGTCCGTCCGTATGTCACAGCCATTTTATTCTGTAACTATAAGCACTGTTGAAATTTGATAGGAAGATGTATCCTGTCAACCGCTTACCGATTCTCATACATAATAAAAAAATATGACACTTAAGAGGGGGGGCTCCCATACATGAAACTAAAACCTAAAAAAAATTTTTGTCAAACCTATGCGTGTGGGGTGTTTATGGATAGGTCTTTTAAAATGACATTGAGGTTTCTAAAACCATTTTCTTTTAAAGTTTAACGTTTCATAGCTAGACGCTTCCAAAGTGGTAAAATGGGCGTCCCCCCCATCTAACTTCTAAACCAAGCAAGTGTAAATTTTGAAAAAAGTATATAATGTAGATCTTAATAAATACTTTCAATGAAAATTAGTTCGGACGGGATCGAACGAGTAGTTTTAGAGATATAGCACATTTTCAACAACCGCAAACATAACTTTGTACTTCATACAAACACTATGAAAAACAAAGTTATATTTGCAGTCGACAAAATATTGTGGTATTTTAGCTAAGTGGAAGTAAGTGGATTCCCTAATTGAGTTAAAGTTGGCACGGAACCCTCAGTGCGCGAGTCCGACTCGCACTTGGCCAGTTTTTTTAAGTAACATTAGCTTTTATGAATGATGAAATAGCAAAAACTTAAAAAAAAAATATCTACTTGCTACAATGTGTTTCTCTCTCGGGAAAATAATATTAGATTTATATTCGTTTAATTTATTTAAGAGTATGTAAGTTCTAAATGTCACCTATTTATACATGTTTAGTTTTTGATGTAATAGCTTCTTTGATGTGTATATTTTATTAGATTTCTCAATGAATGCCGCCGGGTTATACCCGTATAATTCATTAACTGTGATTTGGCTATGTTTAATTTCTTTGCGGATCGATTCCTTTGATTTGTGTTTTACATTTATGTGAGGATATTCATTTAGTCACTAAGAATATTTTGTAAATATTTTATTACATAAGGATTCACCGGCACGGTTTATGTTTCGCATGTTTTTTTTTGCATGTTTTGATTTCAGATATTTGGCACATGCAAGGTATGCAAATGATTTGCTGATTAACATTGTTTGCTAAACATGTAAATTAATATAAAATAATTGTGTGTGGTTTTTGAATTACGGTTTTTTTTTGTAATCTAGCCAGTTTTTTTAATAGTCCGTTCCATGGAGATTGGTAATCTCACTGTAAATAGTAACTTAAGGGTGTTGAAGCATAGCCGGTTAATGTTGGAAGGGGTATCACTTTATAGTTTTAGGCTACCAAGTTATCGTGAAGAGAGCACGGTGGTTGGTTTTTGGATAACTGCTTTTGCAATATGCTTTATGGTTTGTACACGGCCACCGTTGAACCACGCGAATCAACACTGTAACACTGCCACCCAGAAAATGACATTATGAAATTTTCAATTCTGCTAACAATTTATAGGAAAATGATCAAAGTCAGGAAAATTGACTTCCTTGCATTTTTTGTCGAAATTGAAAACTTCATAATAGCATTGTCTGGGCGGCTGAATTAAAATGTAAGTGTTACACATTGAAAGGTAATTTGCTTCTTTCTAGAAAGAAGAGTGACAAGCTTCGGAAAGAGTTGGAGGAAGCGGCGAGAGAGGGAGGGAGCAGAAGTAGCGGAGATTCACCCGGTGGATCAGATGACAAGATTATGGAATCTATGCCGTTTTATGCAACCACGCTCCCCACGAAAGTTGCGTTGAGATTTGTAAGTTTTCATTACTTTAGAGATAGGTGACATACAACAGTGTTATTTGAATTATAATTGGACAAATGGGGTTGACTGTTTCACAGACATTACAAAAGTTTGCCTTCTTTGCTTGGATTCATGTTTCCTAATGCCAGATAAAGAAATAGTCTAGTCCAGACATAGGATTAAATGTTTTAATAATCAATTTATGTAATCTAAATCGTTCTTTACATCCTGTATTCCCCACGTTCATTGTCAAGATATTTTTATGACTCACCTATTTTGTGTAACATTGATTATGTAGCATTCCATTTATATTTATGGTGCATTGTCAAAAACTGTTGAATGCTGACCGCCACGCAATCATTTGCGGTGTGTGTGATACATACTGCTTCTTATGTTTTGGAACGTCAATGTTTATTTTTTCAACAGGATGCTCATGATGGTGAGGTAAATGCCGTCAAATGGAGTCCAACCGACAGAATGGTTGCGACCGGAGGAACCGACAGAAAGGTTAAGTTGTGGGACCTATCGAAGAGTGAGTATCGAAAACCTTCCGTATCAACATTGGTGTTGATTTATAACTTTTGTATAGTCATAAATATTGCTGATTCGTTATGCCCGTCTTAAAACCGAAACTCAATCAACGAGTAATATACAGGGTGAAATTTTAATAAGTACCGAAATTTTGTGTAAAGACTCCACTGATGAATATGAAGAACTTTTACCATGGAGGCAATAGTGAAATCGGGAAGAAAAAAAACAGCTTTTCCATACATTTTGACCGCGCGCCAATTAATTTTTTTTATGGAACAGCTGATTATTTTTTCTCGATTTCAGTATTGCCCCCATAGAAAAAGTTGATCATATTCATCAGTGGAGTCTTTACACAAATTTAGGTACTGATTAAAATTTCACCCTGTATACAGGGTGTCCCAGAAATCAACGATAAACCGAAAACGGGTGATAGGCCAAGTCATGACAGTTATTAGAAAAATATAAAAAAAAATCTTTGTCGTGTATATTTCATATTATAAATATTTTAAAAAATATCGGAAAAACTGACATCCTGTGATGATCTTTCAAGTCCTAAGACTACAAATATTACTTTTTTGAATATTTTTTTTCTGCATTGTAGTCATGACTAACCCTTCTTTAAATAACAGTTCATATTTTAAACATACCTGCCTTAGTTTTAATAAAATGGTGTGTTTTTGCCCAACAATAAATTCAAAATAATTACTACACCCAACTTTAATCGTCTGTACTGTAAAAAAAAAATACTACCATATTTTGGCAAGTAACTTTAAAAGATGGCGCATTTAATCTGGATTCCAAAATGGTATGATACTTGTTAGGTTACTTCTTAATTGAAGAAAAAAAAAATTTTTTTAACGGAACCGGGTTTCAAGCCAACTGTTTAATTATTTAAAATGTTGGAATTAAGTTGTTATGTGACGACTATGAGTGACGTCATCTTGTCTAGAGTGAGCGAGACAGATTGTGACGCTAAGTGCGAGTGCTTTTTTATCAAAAAAAAAAAAAAAAAAAAAAAAAAAAAGCACTCGCACTTAGCGTCACAATCTGTCTCGCTCACTCTAGACAAGATGACGTCACTCATAGTCGTCACATAACAACTTAATTCCAACATTTTAAATAATTAAACAGTTGGCTTGAAACCCGGTTCCGTTAAAAAAATTTTGTTTTTCTTCAATTAAGAAGTAACCTAACAAGTATCATACCATTTTGGAATCCAGATTAAATGCGCCATCTTTTAAAGTTACTTGCCAAAATATGGTAGTATTTTTTTTTTACAGTACAGACGATTAAAGTTGGGTGTAGTAATTATTTTGAATTTATTGTTGGGCAAAAACACACCATTTTATTAAAACTAAGGCAGGTATGTTTAAAATATGAACTGTTATTTAAAGAAGGGTTAGTCATGACTACAATGCAGAAAAAAAATATTCAAAAAAGTAATATTTGTAGTCTTAGGACTTGAAAGATCATCACAGGATGTCAGTTTTTCCGATATTTTTTAAAATATTTATAATATGAAATATACACGACAAAGATTTTTTTTTATATTTTTCTAATAACTGTCATGACTTGGCCTATCACCCGTTTTCGGTTTATCGTTGATTTCTGGGACACCCTGTATATGCCATTATGGTGCTCAAAAGTATCCGACACCTGTCCATTGCACGCCTTCGATGTATCCCGTAGTGATACAACTCTACGACAGCATATTTGTCATCATAAATACCAGATTTGGATGCGAAAGTACTTAATCCAAAGTTTCTATGACGAGTGAACAAACTTTTATTTACTATATCTGGCATCTAATAAGATAGATAAGCTTGTAACATACAATCACCAAAGTACACAATGTGACATTGCTGTGTATGAAACTATGAAATTTCGTCAAGGCGCTCGCTTTTCTCCTAACGTTTCGAAGTCTCCTACTTCGCTAATACCCTATTTTATTTTAGTGGGACTTGTGGAGAACAAAGGAACGCTAGTGGGTTCAAATAAAGGCGTCATGTCGGTGGATTTCGACTCGTCTGGTGCTTATATTGTGGGCGCGTCCAATGACTTCGCGAGCCGCGTGTGGTCGGTCGGAGATCAACGGCAAAGGGTGAGTTGTGAAGCATGTTGGAGGTTGCAAGATACGTTAAATGATTGAGTACTCATATGAGTGAATAGTACTGTCAACATCGTCAGTATTATTTTAATGACCTCTGTGGTGTGTTTTAATGACCTCTGTCTAAGCACGCTGGGTTTAAAGACATCGCTGCTCCGAGTTCCCGGGTTCGACTCCCGGTCGGGTCAATGTAGAAATTTTAATTTTCTATATTGTCGCGGGCCTGGGTGTTGTGGTGCCTCAGTTGTTTCTGATTTCCATAACACAAAATGCATTAGGTACTTACTTTGGGATCAGAACAATGTATGTGATTGCTGTCCAATATTTATATAACTAATATTTATTTACAATATGTAAAATAGCGATATTCCGATATATCGTTTTCTTTTGTTTCTAATCAAGAGAATCAAGGCAGTGAATGTTTTTTGTCCAATTACATCTGCAATGATAATTATATCACTAAAATTCTTTGTATTTATTTTAAACATACATGATAGTTTAATAAGAAGCTACTACTTATCTACTTTATGTTAACGTATTATGTGGTCGATTAAACATTCTTTAAAATAATATTTAACTATGATGACTTTACCTTTATTAATAACAAACAAGAAAAAATAAAACTAAGGCATGGAACATTAAAAAAAAAACTTAAAATCTACCTATTCAAAAACGAAACCATTTCTTTGCGGCATAGAGGCTATGATGCTGGCTGCGTTGCCGCGTTGGATACCTATGCTAATCCTTTGAGCTACGAACCAGCCAGCTTTATTATTGGCTGTTACAGAATTAAATTAAGGTGCAATTTTTCTAAACAGCAATTTGTGATGATTTTTAAAATTTAAAATTTTATTATTAAAAATTCCAAGAGCAACTTTCTGTTTTTTAAATAGAGATATTACAAGTTTCAGCCCCGAATCTATCAAAGTGATATTCAATTCGTTGCATTCCAGGTAAGCTACGCTATAGGTTAACGCTGAGCTATATAAGTAAATAGAACATACAATAAAATAAAAAATAACCTTAGTATAGTACAGAGTTTTCACTTAAAGACACTTTGTTCGTGTTGATGTCTTAAAACCATGTTGCTAAATTGATTTATGAAATTGGGACAAGATGCGCCCGCGCTGTTTGTTCATTTTCGCGGCGTGGTTGGCCTGACACGGAAACACCCGTGACTTGTCATCCTGTATGAGAGAATCGTGCTCGACTCACGATCCAAGCCCTAGCTTTAACCTGGTTTTATTGAAAAGTGATATTTTAAACGTAACCTACGATCTCCACCAATAAATAATTCTTATTAATCTATACTAATATTATTAAGCTGAAGAGTTTGTTTGTTTGTTTGTTTGTTTGAACGCGCTAATCTCAGAAACTACTGGCCCGATTTGAAAAATTCTTTTTATGTTAGATAGTCCATTTATCGAGGAAGGCTTTAAGCTATATAACATAAAGATACGACTCACAAGACCACAGCAGCAATGAAAAATGTTGCGAAAACGGGAGAAAGATATTCCTTTTGAGAGCTTCCGCTGCGTACGCTGCGGAAACCGCTAAAGTTACACAAAAACCATGTATGACAAGATTGTTCAGCATTAAGAGTTCTATAATAAAGTCCGTGACAGCATAAGTCTATCTTTTATGGTTGACTTACTACAACCTTTTTTATGTTAATAAATTTGTAAAAAAATAATGCATCATTTTAAGAGGTGTATTATACACACAGTTATTTATTCTTATCAAAATAAATACATTCATCATCACGAGCATTTCATTTAGAACTAAGTTGCCCTTTTTATCATTTGATTCCAATAAATATCTTAGGAGCTATCACAGTTTTAACATAACTCCGCACCAAAATAATGTTCGCAGCTCAAGTACAACGTGCGCTTGCGCTAATTATATTATAAAGCTGAAGAGTTTGTTGGTTTGAACGCGCTCATCTCAGGAACTGCTGAACCGATTTGAAAAAATATTTCTGTGTTAGATAGCTTATTTATTGAAAAAGGCTTTAGGATATAAAACATCACGCTGCGACGGGAGGGGAGGGAGCAAACTCAAAACGCGCGGACGAAGTCGCGGGGGACCGCTAGTGCATATATATTATTGTATTTAATTCCTTTTACTGCACTTTATTCAGGGAAAGTGACCATGCTTGTCATAAATAGCCTAATACGTTACATGACCACCATAACGTGAATCGAAATCCGATTTAGCTTAAAGTTCATATTTTGAGTCATCATCATCATTCATCACTATCAAAGGATCACGATCTCGTCCACTGCTGAACATAGGCTCCCCCACAAAGGCTTCCCACATCGACCGATCACTAGCGGTCTGCATACAATTTAATTCTGCGATCTTTACAAAGTCGTCTGTCCATCTTGTCGGTGGACGTCCTACGCTGCATCTCTGGTCAAAGGGTCTCCAATCTAGAACTTTTCTGCCTCAACGGCCATTAGCTCTTTGCGCTATGTGCTCTTTTTTCGCGGAGAAAATGCTTTCTGCATACCGTGGCAAGTTATGTGGCACTCCTTGGTGAGCAGCCAAGTCTACCCACTTAAACCTCCGCGTGTTCCCTAAGACCGCTAAGTGGGACGACGTAGGATCGCTATTCGTATGCCCTCCGTCGTCCCAGCGGTTGCCTGTGCCTATTGGTGTCGGCATGTCATCAAGGGGTTGCCGCGTCGTTCTTCTATGTCCGTTACCTTAGATCTTCTACGAATCTCCACATTTCTGATTCGATCTCGTGGAGAAATAACAAACATAGCCTACTATCCTAGTAGATTCGAGTATTTCTACCTCAGCTCTGCTGTTATATTTTTAAAGAATATCCAGGCGTTTTACCACAACGTGAGTGATGATGCGACCGAAGATGGATCATCTCATTTACTCATAAGTCTGTATTATTTATTTCTGAACTATGAAAGTTCAGAGTTTAAATTCAAGTTCATCATTTGCTATTGACCTTTTGGGGATAATATGCGATGAATGATGAGAATGCGCAGGTTGGAATACCATTATATTTGCAATGATGATTTGATATGATATTGTTAGAATCCATTTGCGGATTCCATTCTGTGAAGTCAGCGGGAGGTTCTTTCATTTGAACGATAGGGATCGTACACCGGTCTTTCATATAACAAGGAGTATTCGAACTGTTATATCAATCCACACATTAATTTCAGACTGTACAAATTAAATTTGGTTTAAGACAAGTAAAAAATAAGTTTGCTAAGTTATTACGCAGATGCGTATAAATCAGAGTCAACCAATTTATGGCACGTAACTTTCTTGGTACCGTCGACAACCTTAAAATATCTTTATCTTTTGTTTTTGAGTGAATATTAATTAGTTACTCATTTGGCATTAAGGAAAATATTTAATGTCAGTCTTTTTACTCTCTGCATTTACTTCTCTGAACATGTCTGTGCCACTGCAAATGGAAGCATTCAAGCTTGACTTTAACGGCTTAGCTAGACTGTAGTGGTGTCTAATATAATAGTCGTATATTTGTCGGAGCTGAGAAGTTTACTTTTGCATTGAATTGATTGTTGAAAGGATATAAAGCTAACGCGGACGAGCGTGAGAATCGAATATCGGCGTTGGCGATATAAAGGCGCTCGCACAAGATACGAACATAATTGGATAAAGGAACAGGAACAATAATAGTGTCCGTCAGTGCGGACATTATCATCGGGCACGGGAGGCGGGTTCACGAACACGATCCTCTATTAGCGGATAGTTAGCGCGCGTCGGCGCGTCGTGATCGCGCTCTGATCACTTCCGACGGACCGGGGATGTTTCATCTCGTCCCACTGTGCGAACAACGCCCGCTCCACCGCAGCCCGCGACTAATCCGTGACTAAACTATACAAAAACACACCAGCGTTCCTATTTTAAACGCCAAATACGAGTAGGTAGGTTTTAAACCTCTACCATTTCACTCGACGCTTATTCAAATGCCTACTCGAACTGTCGATTTATATCGAAGTAGAACGCTTCAAAATAACCCACATTGTATCATTTCAAATTCCATCCACTACTCAATATCCTTTCCTAGAAGATTTACATAATGCAATTGCTGCACTAAATTCAATAAGTTTAACAACCGTGATATTCGTGACAGGAAATTATGCCTTTGCTGTGATATCGATAAGTTCAATGACTATAACAGATGTCATTTCGTGCCACCCACTTAGAGTGGTTTCGAATGCTCAAGTCATCACGAGATCTTGTGTAAACATGCAATCAGGACCTCAAGTTCAACAAATTGGAGGGAACGCCCACTGCTTTACTGAATGTTCATTTGAAAGGATACCTGGAAGCGCCTGTAGCGTACCGATGAAAATAAGATGCATTATTTCCCTGTTATTACTACTCGTTATACCGTTTTGCATGTTTTAAAAGAGAGGCGCTTGTCTTTTTAGAGGACTTAAGTATTAAAATCCCATAAGCTCCTTTCTCATTTTCGTCCATTATAACTGTAGTTAATGTATCCTAAACGTTGATTGAAAATAAAAACGACTCGCGATAATAATTTGAGTTGTCCGTAAGAAATAAATATGCATTTGGATAAGTCTTTGTGTGTCAGTCTGAGGACGCAAATAGGCTGACAAGATGGATGTGTCCTATCCAGATGGCGTACTTTTGCGGTGTTCAGTTTCTCTGTTTATTTTCGCATCAGAGTGAGCTGCGTGATCGCGGTCGCGAAGGACTAACTTGATGCAAATAAGTACACAAATTGCGCCACGAATCAGTAACCGGCGCCGCGGAATCGCAATATAATAGACCAAAATCGATTGCACTTCGTGAACATACCAGATAAGCACTTATCTCGTGACAGATTTACGATCTGCTAACAGAATCTCCCTCTACGGCAAAACTGACAATTTCTAGTTTACGATAGCCCTCTATTTTTTAAAGTTACGCCTCGCTACAAATAGCTTATATCGGGGGAACTGGCAGTAATCTGCTGAATATTTATTGGAGTCATTGAACTGCGTGTATAATATATCAGTACCAAGTTGTATGGCAGCGGTCTAGTGTGATGTTTCCTTTAAAAAAAAAGATGTGCAATTACCATTGACGGACTGTGGGGACGGTCTGTTGGCCCGAAGCCATTATTTAGTTCCTGTGTAGTTCGTCACTTTGAATACGTTTTTAAATATGTTGTCTTTATGTGGCGGCACTATTTCGTTTACATCTGAATAAATAATATTACCACAATAATCATGCCAATTTGCTTTTAAAAACATGCTCTTACTCCCCGCCTTGTTCCATTTGGAATTTTAAACGGACGTTGATTTTTAATCAATGCACAACACGCATTGATTAAAAATCAACGTCCGTTTAAAGAATTCAGAACGTTTAATATTTTATATAAAGTCGTAAACAGGCATGATTCAGCCCGTGGGATATTTCCATTCTCAGGATATCTTTTCAGATTTTTATCTTACGTTCACGGACACACAATATGGTAGGTACCTATACCTAACGATTTATGAACCTCGACGAACAATAAACCCGACCCACAAATGTTTTTATCGTTTAGATTTGCTATACAAAATCATTGTATGGTGGCTGGTAGAACTGTTTAACTGACTTCAAAAAAGGACGTTTTTAATTCGACAGTATGTGATATCGTTGGAATTTGATAATATTTGAGTATGTTGCCTATTAAGCCTTCCAAACACAAGCAAAATTTTGTACACACATCCAAAAAAGTTTGTTATCACTAGCATAAGCTGATTTAATTTTTTAAACGTAAATGTATTAAATAATCATTTTTTATGTGTGTTTTCTTAAAATATAAAAACCCAATAAAATATATAACAATAATATATAATGATATCATTTAGCGTAACATAAAGGATTTTGATTTTTCAAAGTGATCGCAAACTTGTTTTAAATGTGCATGTCTGTTTGTCCACAATTTATCGTAAATGAGAAGCTATCGGGAATTTTAAGGTACGAACCAAAATGGTCAAATACGTTCAAGTTTCTGTTTCCCTTTAAGTTATAACTGTCGCAACACGCAAGTTGTGCAAAAAGCCTATAACCATTATTTGGTTTTGTTCAGAAATAATAAATATTAGGAAGATGAAAGGCTATGAGTTCGTTTACTTTCATTTTCCCAGCGAAAGTGTGTCCTAGATCGCTTTCAAAAGGCTAACTCAATGCACACTTACCGCAACAATAGCCCTCTGTAAAGGCAAAAACCATTTATAATGTTCTCTGTACTTTTATCGAATAAACGCCTTATAAGTGTAGTCTCTATTTTACTGTAGATGCGAAATAAATAAAAAAATAGGTTTTTTGGTGTCAGTTCGGCTTTGACCACTTTTGAGACCGTTTGGTCGCTCGTAAGAACCTTTTGTGAAAACTATAAAAATGACAAAACCCGCTATAAGCCGCCCTTGTGTGGCAGTCGCGCTCTATGCCCAAAGAAAAAGCTTGACCTGTCTCTTATTCACGCTGCAGGCATCGCTAAACTACGAGATTCTCCAACTGAAATATCTGCAACCCATCCTATTAATGTTAATGCTTATAACCACTCATGTTAAACTGCTTATTGTTCTAGTGGTCATTGAGCTCTTTGAGTACCCACCGTGACTCATTTATTGTAATACTTAATCAGATTACATATTTCATGAGAACCGAGGCCGGTCCGACGATATTTCATTTGTGTCGCGATGCCAAACGCGCGATTACATCTACAAATACTCGTTCAATGAGAACGATCGGGAAAGCCAT
The DNA here is from genome assembly GCA_963924145.1 of Pyrausta purpuralis. Lineage (NCBI taxonomy): Eukaryota > Metazoa > Arthropoda > Insecta > Lepidoptera > Crambidae > Pyrausta > Pyrausta purpuralis. The sequence goes on along the minus strand of OZ001643.1, from coordinate 19,359,822 downwards.
CATAAATGGAATTAAAACGATTTCTCTGAGATCTTCCCGTGTTTCTTACCACTTAAGATGTGGTCGGCATATCTTGTAGCGATTCCAAAACAAGCTGCATTTACAAACGCCTGTCAATCTCCGTGTGTACGTACGCATTGGATTTTATTTTTTCCTCGCTTCGATTCGCATGCGGTACGCCGACGTACCCCTCGGTGGTCGCCGTCATTCCTGCTGTTCCGTCTATTTCATGAATATTTTATATTATTGTAAACGACTTTATCTTTCTCTACAATGTTGTATTCAATAGTATGATTTTACGACACTGGAAATGTGTTTGACGACACTGGAAATTGTGGTTGCCAAACACAAAGCAGCAGCAATAAGCTTAAACAGCATTTGCCATATTTCCTGCCATATAAACACTGGATTCTGTAGAATCAGTGCGATGTATGTGATGTCTATGTGATTTTTTATCTTCTTCGCAAAGAAATATCCGGTTTGTATTACGGAACATTTTCCCCTTTGTCTATACAATACTCTACAAACGGGAAAATGTCTAAATACCTATAACGTAGGAGCTACTCTGTCAAAAATGTTTACCTATTTACAGATAAAAATGTAGAAAACATAAAAATATAGTAAAGAACAATTTTATGGTCCATTCGTAATTCGTTAGTTTTGAGAACTGAAAAGAAAATTCTATGTGGTAATCAAATGTACGTCATTGCGTTACCAAGTTCATTTTGCGAAGCTACCGATGCGGAGACAATAACTTGTATTATTTTATTGCTTTGTTTCGTTGTTTAATTGTTGATAGATGAAGATATTGTTGTCTGCAGAACAAAAAATATGTATTACTTTTAAATCTGTTGGACTATGATAGCCTGTCAGTTTTTACATTTATCATAATCAGTTCCGCTTCTGGGCATGTCTTCTGCCAATAAACTGAGCGTGCTCATTTCTCTTGACTCCAGCGAGACACCTTATACGGCGCCTTACCTTGTTTTATATTAGCAAAAGTAGAAACAGCTTTGTAGTTTTTCTTTGTGGTTTACAGGTTGTGTGTAAGGAGACGAATGATAACAACGAGGACTGCATAAAGACTGGTTTATTGATTGAAATTATTCATCTATAAACTTATGACTACATACCTATCCAATACAGTGGTCCTAATGTCAAAGCTGTCGTTGAAGCCAGTTTTTATGTACTCTGCTGATAAATTTTTCATAACTGATAGTCAAGGCAATACAAAATAATGTCCTCACCCTTATAATCTATGCTGTGCATCTAGGAATCGAAAACGAACGCTTGGAATGTTTTGAACAGTTAAACATAACTTTTTACCTGACTACTTACTTCGATAATGTTTTCATAAAATTAATCTTTGTAGAATATATGTAAGTATGTATCAGTCTTTGTATGTATGAGTATGTGTAGAATATATAACTGATACGTTATCAATGAAATGGATTTCCATTTTTCATGCACCGCCCATTTAAGAGTACAAACGCTGATCTATTTCCAAGCTTCATTGCTTTTCCATGACTTCAAACTCGCCAGTTTACACGTTACGTGTTCCCTAAACTCAGGATACCATCTACATAGGAAGAGATTTAGCGTACAGGTGGCGTACTAATGGGAGCATTCGACACGTGTCGCGCGTCGCGTGCCGGCGCAAGCGCACGCGATCGAATCGCGAGCACGAGCGCTCGAGCCGTGCCCTTTCACACGTGATGGCGACGCAGATCGCATCTGATTGATGTGGCCGGCTTGTGACGGCAGATACGACCTTTGCGAAACACCGAGATGTCGCATGCATAGAAAAAAGTTGTAACATGCCAGTACTGCCAGTGTGTCATGGTAGATAAGACTTTGTTCTCCTTATTTTTTTCAAGTAAAGGTTGCCAATTGGAGATGTATTCATATGCAAGTAGATAGGGTTCAAATTTACTTGTTAAATCCAAGAACCTACTGTGTGTTTTCTGTTTTCTCTGACGCTGTTTCTGGGTACCGGATAACTGGATCTTAGCGTTTCATTATATTAATCATATTTTTTGACAAAAAGCCGTGGCATATCCTTCAGTCTGCTTAAAATACTAAAGTTGTTAAAATGTATAATTACTAGAGGTGGTATTGTTTACATGTTGTTCTTATTAGACATGAGCGTTTAATAGACGGACTAGTTAAATCAACCGTCGACGTGACATCAACGATTAGACGGTCTATCGTTCTCTGATCGACTAGTCGAATTCATAGACTGATAAACGAGTAGTCTACAGGTTCATATCAACGCGCAACTCGATGTCGTTTTTTTAACGTAGGCGATTAAATAATACAACATGTTGAAAAAAAAATAAGAAAACTTTAAACCAGAGGCTGTAAGTAGGAAAGTTATAATTACAAACAAGCATTGCTGCGTCACTTCGTCGTTTGCTGTAGTTGAATACGTCGAAACAATCTAAAGTGAACTTTAAATCTGACGCGATAGGTACGTTATTATTACAATAAACGCGCTGGTGAGAACAGTTGATTAGACTCCCGTTAAATGTAAACGTGTCGATCTGTCGTCTAGCTCGTCTAGATAGTTCATATGTTAATGCGATCGACTAGTCGTCGAATTCAACTAGTTGATCGACTAGTCGATAGACGAAATTCAACAGTCTAGTTTCGTCGACGAAAAAAACGTCGACGACCCATACATAGTTCTTATCTAATTTTCTGTATCAATTTAAGGTCTGTTCTTGTCTATCCTGCCCATTTATGATTACTTAGGGTCGATTTTACCAATGTCAGATAAGACTTATCCGACTAAAGCTTGATTTTTCCAACGAATAGAGATTTTCAAGAATTTCCTATAGTGAATAATCGTTGAATAAAATATATTATGCCTAACCTAATTTGAAAACTTCATATATTTGACGGCACTCATTTATGGAAATGTCATTTTAAACTTGTTCAGTCGGATGTTTTATCTGGCATTGGTAAAATCGTCCCTAAAGCCTGATTTCACCAACGTCAGATAATGAATATTGGTCGAATAAAATACAATACGACCAATTTGCTATGCTATAATTTATGAGTTGTTGTATTTAATTCGACAAAAATATATGTGACGTTAAAAAATCAGGCCTGAATAAATTTAAAACTACCGCTTTTAAAATGACATTTACATAAATAATTGCTGACAAATAGGTGACGTTTTCAAATTAGGCGTATAGTATTTTATTCGACGAATGTAAGTCATGTTAGTCGAATAAAATACAATACGCTTAGTTCTTATCTGACGTTAGAAAAATCAGGTCTTAGGCATCGAGCATTTATACTTATATTCTTGTGTAGAGTATACGGGGCAAGATTTCAATATCATAAGTAACAGGGTAGAAAATAAAACCACAGATTAATTTCTGAAACATTATTTTAGGTTTGACAAAATGGACGGATGAGACAGTACAAAATGATTACAGCATTTTATTATATTTAACATCTCAATTTTAAGGCACTAGCATCATAATAAAATACTTTCAGTTTTCATCGCAGGTGATAGCACATGATTAAGTAAGCTACGTGTATTCGCTTAGGTATTCATTCATATTAGGAATTTATTAAATAGGTATAATCCTCAATCATAAATTACGTAAAAAAGAAACTACGCTAAATTAAATAAATTACGATGTCGGGACGGCCGTCAATCCATCGTCTCTTGACTTAGGTCGCACGTTCGGTTATCTACTTAAAAGGTACTGAAATGTTACTTTTACTTATTTCTATTATTAAATCAGGCTTAGACTACTTTAAAAAAATATGGTACAATACGTCGTCGGATCTCCGAGTGGACATCCGACCGTAAAGTGAACGAATGAGCGACATGATCTTGATAACGACTCACGGCCACGGTCCCGCCGACCGGCGCCGGAGAGTGGGACAAGCGAGCGTTCGCACATACGTCACAGCACTCGTTACATACACTCCGACCCTCGCATCCATCTCACAGTCACACACACAGCATACGCTCCTCTGGTCGTCCCTGTCTCCGTGCCTCACACTTCCGCGCCGCGCCCGTACGTATCGCACCGCGCGGAAGACTTCGGACAATACCATTAAATAACCGCTATCGTTGCCCTACGCTTCGTTAAAGGTGGACGTGTCTCTCCGGCGAAACGTCGGCCTCACGAGCCGGGACTCGACGGGGGTTTTTAAACTACGAAATATACTATTATTGCGGACGCTGATCACGTCGACATGCCACCGTTTACTCAGAAGTGCCTCTGGTGCGCACGCGAGAAACTGGCATCGTATACTTTGCAGAGGGTCGATGGAGCGGTCGGGCCCGGGAGAAGCTCGGCCGCCTTGGCCGCCGCACGTCGACGTTGCCAACTGCAGGTCCACGCTGCTAGGACGACTAGTTGCGCTGCTAAGAAGGCGGCTGCAGCCAGCATGGCGCCCGCCGCGTTGACGCAAGTGGCGTCGGTCTCTCTGATGAAGACTGAGTCTTCGGTAACGTTCTTTGCTCGCTGCTTATCGAATCCGAATTTGTCGGTGATCTGAATGGTCTGAACCAGCAGCATGTTTTCAGTAGGCGCCGCTGACGTCGAACGCCTCTTCCTGCGTCCGTAAGATGAAATGGTTCGGAGCTCGTTGGGGCCGCCATTACATTGCACAGGCTCGCAGGTCGGCATGCACGGGGTCACCAAAGCGCGGAACTGCACCACCTCGGAGGACGGGAACTTGAATGCATCGAAGTGCGACAGTAATATCTGTAAATGAAAGTTGAACGTATATTACTTCTATTCATATTAAAACGCTCGTAAAGTTTAATTTATCTAACTGTAGCATTACTATTACCCTCATTAAAATTTCAAATAAATTCTTGTGGTCAGTTTTGTTCTGATTTATGAAATGATATAGTAAAGGGTTGAAAAGGCTATTAAAATTGTAAAGGAAGTGGTGAATAACATAAACAGTGCTGTCATAAATCCTCTAGTCTTATTTGGTGTCAATAGTTGTTGATTGCTAACAACGCAATAAAATTTGATATCTTACCTTTCCGCTTGTCGTTGATTTAAATAGAGGTCCCATAATGAAGTGGTCTGTAGGACAACCCTGGCTGTCAATAAGAGTAATTTCGCTGGAATCGACGCCATCCATAGCAACCAGTTCTCGGACAAATATTTCGAAAGGTGAGTTGGGGTCCAAGATCTCGAAACGGAGCGCCTGAAAATGATCAAACATAAGCAAAACATACTAATAATTATTATTTGGAAGCTAGTGTCCAATTTTAAAGGTAATATTATTACCAAGGGGTCTCCAACTTCAGCAGAAGCAATGGTGTCGTCCCCGCTCCTGTCGGTGATTCTCATGGCTACGTTGGGCGAGTCCACAATGACCTCCTCTGACAGACCAGTCTTGACATCTCCTTGGATTCCAAGGTCGACTTCATTCGCAACGGTCTTATTGGTCAAGTCGTATTGGCAAGCAACGGCTAATCCCAGATCCGAAGATGTTACGATAGTATCGTGGTGTTGAATCACAACATCGTTCAAGTATCTGTAACCAAATAAATTACATAATTAGTGTGCGATCTCAATCTCTCATTCTCATTCTCAAGGGCGTTAGTTTTATATAGGTTGTGCTCTACTTCAGTATTTTTTTTGTGTTTTTTGTAGTGATTGAATACCTACATGTTTAATGTCAATATGCGAATATGAGAATTTGTTACCTGCCAAGTCCATTCTGTTTGACATTGCACTCAATGTTTGAGTACTCCATCGTCAGTTCAAACTCAAGGCTCTGTTCCACATCGACAGCGCATGAGTTAGGACTTCCTTTTGCGTAGATTTTTCCGTCGAATAGTTTAGAGGTCTGGATTCGCGCCACCATGTCACCAGCACGGCAGTCGATGGAGACGTTGTAGCATGAAGACAGTTCGTATGTGGCGGCTTCGGGTACTTCCAAGTACGGGTCCTAGTGACAAAAGATCGTTAAAACAGTTTAAAATATTATATATTTTTGTCTATTTCTATTTCAGTACCTATTTCTATCGTATCGTTCTTCTTATGTTTTTATCTTTCTTATTCTTCTTTTCTAAAAGTACTTCTCAATTGGTCCACTTGTTATAATTTATTGTCACGAAAGCAATAAAATACTCGTATATATATTTTTTATTCTTAAACAAAAGTTGTGTCAGTTTTTTGTCGACCGATTTTCATATTTTTTACTTTGTTGGATTTATCTTGACTCCGATTAACAGAATTAATAAAACAGGTCAGCAGGATATGAAACTCACTGGTTCTGCTATAGTCAACAAACGAGAAAACAGTAAAATTAACTATTACCTGAATATCAGCTAGCGTAGCTCTCGAATGATGAGACAAACGGCAGACATGGTCACCAGTGTCTCCATGATCGTACGAATGGCACCGGAAAGGTGAGTTCAGGCAGAGCTCACGGCACTCCTCGACTGTTTGAACGTCTTGATAGACAGAGTCCACAGTCTTCAGGATGCGTCCACTCATTTTCTTGAACTCGCACAGCTTGGTCGGTTCTTCAACGCAGTTGTTTTCCAAGTAATCGGTGTCTGATAAAGTAAAATATTAACTGTAGAGTACTTCTGAGATAATATGCAAATGAATTTTAATTGATTAATAATTTACCTTCATTAGGCTGGAAAGCGCTGGTTCCCGCCAATGTGATTCGGTCCATGTTAGAGAGCACACATTCACCAGTTTTGTTGTTGTAGTTCGCTGATCTGCAACAAGGTTAAACAGTGTTTTATACAGCGGCACTTTTTGTTACCCCTTTTTATTTATTGTGTGAACGTTCCCAGGTCTTAACCACTTGAATGATGCTTGTTTACTTTACGTCAAGCTAGATTAGCTTAAAGTTTTCAATCACATTAGAAACTCTGTGTTCTTATTTACGACGATTTAACAACTACCTTTGCCCTACCGTTGCTAGATAAAAGTTGAATCCATTACCTACTCAATATCGTCAGGGAAGCAGTAAAGCTAAAAGTAGGTAGAAACCATAAATGCGCATTATAAATTGCTAATATTTCTTAGCTTCGTTGATATTAGCAATATGCGTCTTGATTAAGTAATGTGCCTATAAATTATTTATTGTTACTTGTCTTTGGACTTATAAACCTGGCTTCATTATGTAAATGTATTTTAGTTAGCTTTCATTTCATATGTGCTACTTTTAGCAACAATTTTAGCGGCGAAATAAAGTGCTTCGTATTTTAATAAAATTGATTGGAAAATTAAACTGTTATTAGCATAATTATCATCTCGGCTTGCACTCAAACACTGGAAGGACTTATCAGTAAATGAACGGTAATTTTAGAGGTTTTTTAAATTCTGATAATTGCACTTTTATATACTGAAGTTTACAAATCGGCCCGGTTGGAGTTGGCATCCATTAGCAGAGTTTCTTTAAACAAATCGTATTTTTGCCCTATTAACGTCCTGACGTACAGTCGCCAGCACATCAAGTTACCCACTTTTATTGAAAACTAGCCCTTATTTCCACTGCATAAGATACCGCAGTATTTACCTTGACGTGCAGTACTATCGAATGTGATCATATGAACTTCACACGTGAATGTATATCGACTGTGGACTACTCGAATTCTTTTGTATTATAATAGTAACAGTGGGAAACTTTTAAAACTTTACACTTTTAGTGGTCGTATCGTAGTAAAATACGTTTTGTATTACTTCGTATCTTGAGTCAGCGTTCTCTAATCTTGTCGCAAGTGCGTTAGTGTTTTATGTAATCTCGCGCTGTGTAGCGGCACAAGGCTATTACAAGAAAACATTAATTTAAAGTAGCTCTCAACTTTATGATTGCTAGTGTCCCGCTACTGTTAGCCGTTGTATTCATTAAACACCACGCAGACTGGCCTGAGTGAATGCGTCGTCTTCATCGCATAATAATTACACCCAACTACCGGTAATCTAAACGGTTTTGCTGCAACATTTTCCATGTAGAGGTACATAGATATATACTCATTACAAAAAAATAATTGTATACATACTATGCATCAGGATTGACTACCATCGCTGTAAATTTTACTAATCTCTACCTATCGGCCTGTTTCTAATATACGCAACAAAGTAACAATGTGATAGTATAACTAGCTTTTTATAAAATCTCCATAATCGCAACTTTACTTCCTAAGTATTTCTAAACCACTTTGGTGGTCGACGTTCCCACTCAAAGAATAGGCTATTTCTGTAAATCATAATTTCTATTAGGCGTAATATGAAACCGTAACTTTGCAGATGCACCTTAGGGCATATCTATAAAGGCGCCACAACGACTCGCACTGAACATAATGTGGCTGAATTTTATTCCCACATAACGGTTTCAAGGCATGTAATGTCCAGTCGTGCAGTCAGCGGGACCGCGGTTTTCCGATTCCAATAAAAGTAAAATATTTTCGAAGGGTTCGGAGCGAACAATATGTGTTTTATCGGTTATTGTATCGTGAAAGTAGGAAGCGATAGGGCAGACCGCTCCCACACCGCGCCGTCCACGTCTTGCTGAATATTTGCCAAATGTCGTGACCGCCGACGATCGCGATGCGCGCCGCCCGGGGTGCGCCCGGGTTCGCTTGCCGCTACTCTCAATGGAGATACGACGATTTGTACCGAACGGTACACGTGTCGAACTAGTCGAGACCACGTAAAATCGCGCAATTCATTCCAGTCGCCCGGTCTAACTTTAATCGGCCGCGCCGCGCCTTTCCGCCGCGCTGTTTACACTAACTTCAACAGCAGACTCTACATAATGCACGATTTCTCACAATTTCAAAGCCTTTGTTACAAAATAACGACGCTTCGGAAACAAAGATAATAAGGAAATTATTCAATGGACCGACTTCATAATGTATTCTTAAAGATGAAAGTACAAGTTTATAAACTTAAGGTCGATTTCAAATTGGAGCCCGTATATCGACTCGGCTGCGGTCACGATCTTTGTAGGGAAAGTTTATCTTAATGTGTGTCTTTCCCTTACGATCTCGGCCTGTATTGTATTGCTAGAAATGAACAATGAAATTAATGGCCTATTGGCATTGGAAAGTACTTCCCTATGTTCCTACCTCGTCGTACATTACGTCTGAATACATGAGTACCTATAACACGTACAGTCGTACATGCATAATTTGTATAGCTTTTTTATTATGTTCAACGAATCTGAAATCAATTTTAGTTATCTACTTTTCTGTATGATATAAGCTGTGTAGTCTATTAGTGGTGAATAACAACGTTGTTCAACTAAACGTGCCATCGGAAATACGTGTATCGAATGTGAGCGTCAAACATGTTATACTATTTATGTTAATGATATCAAAATCCTTACAAGGAAATAAACACAATAGGACAGTCATGTCTGGCTACATTAGACGCCTGAGACGCGGCCAGCGCAATTGGCCTCCCTGCTTTGTATATAATGCTCGTTTGTAAGATTCAGAAACCAAACGGCTACCAGGAAGGACCGTGACTTAGCCACAGTAAAGATGTACCACCATGTACAGCAACTCGCTGAAAACTTGAAGCAAATTGATTGACTTTGTTATACCATAAATGATTTTCTGGTGAAATCTAACAAAGCGATAGGATCGGAGTTCACACGGTCGAAATTGAATCGGGAAAAATTAAACCCATCGTCCGAAGACAACAATAAATGACCATAAATTGAGTTCATTTATAACATGACTTCGGCTCTTTGTTGATAATAATAAAGACATGACGTATCGTGTCTATCCGATTGCATTGTTTGGTTAGTTCTAAACTTGTATAGAATATAATTCTAAGTGATATTAAGTGTGCAGTAAATGAATGTTATTGTAAACGTATCAGATTTATGGGCAGGCGGGCAAAATGCTAAACTCTGTTTAATTAATTTCCTGGTGATAAACTTTGCTGCTACCTATGTTAAATTATAAATATCGCCCTAAATGGTAATTGAATCGTCCTAATTGCCCGCGAATTGCGTTGCTAATTAACGTATCTCCGATCCGATATAATTAAGTTTCGTAATTTTAATTACTAAACTATTGCAATGATACCCCAGGATCGTTAATTAACGATTAGAATGAGCATACTGTTGGTCTGCCTTGATATACTGCTTTTTATCATCGTTTTCTTGGAAATTGATACAAAGCTAACATGTTTCTACAAAAAGTTAGTTGATTTACTTACGTTGATTCAAGAGCCGTCTACTTATTAAAACTCTTTGCCTTATACGAGCAGGTAATCTTAAGATAACATTGTGGTTCAAAGTGAAGTTTGTGCTATGAACAGGTTTAAATACGCATTAATATACAAAGTGATACCTATTTGAACTAATGGCTAGCATTTTAAACGTCTAGAGAGTCGCGTTCTGTGCAGGTCGTGTCGGGGCTAAGGAGCTCTGAGGTCATTCATGTCCCACTCCGCCCATAGAAAGCTCTACTTTGTACGTTTCTTTGTGATGTTTTAATTTATCTCCCACCGCAGATTTACTACCACCGTCCATAAATAACTCGTCAACATGCGTTCAGAATATATTCATGCTTAATAACTTCATAATCTGATATAAGGAAGAGGTCTTAAAATTTCCATATTCCCGACAATCATACGCGCAGTCCGCACAGCAACCGTGATACTGTCAGAAGAGTAATGGAGTAGATCCACCGGTTCCGTCCGTTTTGAATTGAATTGACTTAACGTACTACGTGAATCATAATATAAATCAAGCTTTTCCCTTTCTCAATATATAAGTTAGTGTGTACGCCTATTTTTATAGCGTCAGACTTCGCTTGCTGTAAAATTCACCTGCAGTAAATATTTCCGCTGGCTATTTATTGGAATATTTCTGAATGTTTCGATTGTGTCATTTTATATGTGCGACGCGGCTAGCTGATGTTTTCTGTGGGGGACATCTTGTAACCGCTCGATGCAATAACGAATGAAGGCGATTTCAATAATTTTCTACCGCTTCCTCCTATTGTGGTTACGCTTTGGTGCATAAATTTTATATTTATGCCCATGGTTTTTTAAGTTGCTCACGTTTTATTTCTTCAGATGCTTCTTCTAGCCTTTAACTTTGATTGATAGAAAATTGAATTTAGTATTAGCTCAATAAACACAATGCGCTTACGATTGACTTCATGCCTTTTTTGCACAGATTAAGAGTTGCAACTACATGTCCATTTCCCGTCTTTACAAAGGTCGACGCCCTAACTAACTCTTTTGACAGCTTTAGGCAACTGATACTGACCTGCAAACGAACTCGTTCTCTCCAAGGCACAGGTCGAGACACATCTGCCTTGATCCAACTGTATGTGTCCTCTTGCCTCTGCCTTTCAGGTGGTATCCTCGAACACGGTCGAAGCACCAAGCTCTCTCACACGGCCGCACTCCCAGACATGACTTCTGAGCGTAGATCGTGAACACGGGGAACTGTGATTTTGTTAGTGCACCTGTAAAAAAAATATGTTTTAGTCTATACTTTTTACTGAAATTTTTCTTTAGAGAGCCTCTATTTTTCAGTATATTTTGCCAGGACTACAACGAAAAATTTCTTTTTCGGATTCGAAGCATTTTGTAGTTATGATTGTTAACTACGAAATTTTTCGAATACACTAAACTATGATTAGAATGAATTGCCATTCATAGTAGGCCTCCTGATTATAAGTTGTCAATTTTTTACAAGGTATACGAAATTTTTTGAGATGTATTATTTTAAATGACTAACTACTAGACGAACGCCTAAGGTTCTGTTGCATTGCATGTATAGACAAAGATTAGATAAAATAACCCATTTGAGATGCAATGTAAGCTTATCTTCACGATCAAAGTGGCGTAGCGGTACACCAAATCTCAAAACCGGATACATTAAGAGCATTACAATAATCGGTACTATTATTTCTGAATGCAAGAATAAGGACGTTTTCTATTAAACACGCATATCATCATTAAATTCTTCATGCTCCAACGTAAGTGTTCTGAGTAAAGAGGCGTTCAACCTTAGCGAATTCAGTGTTCGTCTAGGCACGGGCGGTGTAATTGGATCCCTACGCTGAAATCGCAACATTATTAATGCTTTCAGTATTTGATTCGCATTTACTGTTTACTTTGTTTTGGTTGTTATTCATTACATTACGAGTATCGTACATATGCTATATTGTGTTTTCAATTTGTACCAATATACTTTTGAGGCCAACTTAAATTGCGTGTACCCTCTTTTTTGGATGATACATCGCTGTATCAGTGAAAGAGATTAATCAAACATAATACCTCTTGATAGCATCTCGAGATCCAAACAAGAAAATTGTAGCCAGTGGTTCCGGACGGCTTTTACAAAACACGAATCATCCTTTATAATTCGAACACTACGGTTAAGAGGTCAAGGCATGTTCCACTAACTCGTGTTAATAGACTCGGTCAAGTTTTCCTTTTCGCGGCGAGAGTATATTTTTTTCCCAATAAGGCCTGATGAGCGAGCATTGCCGTTATCGGCATTCAAATGTGTTGGAGCAAAAAATCGGAACGCCTCGCTCGTTTGTGAGCTCACACAGATATGTCGAACAAACGAGAGTATATTGGCTTCATTAATGTGCCACCTGCTATTGCCCCGGTTATGGCTTACGCTGCGCATGATTGTTCCGTTATTGTTCCTCTATTCACATGCATAATCACTTAATCTTCGTTCGTGTTTTGGAACGGTCGTCGCGTCCTAATTTTTATCCCACTAGTGAATCACAAGATCAAATACATGGTATTGTGTGTATCGTATTACCGTTTTAATGATTAAATTCATACTTGGATAAAACCTTTACGATGACAATGTTATTTCTTGAGTTATAAAGCAAGCAATTACCAAAAAATATATGACCAAAACTATTTATATTTTGAGATAGCAGAAGCAAAAACTATTTATCCGTAAAAAAGTTATGGTGATTTGTAACTTCGTACAAAAATAAATAAAGGAATCGACTGTCATCAGCATTTTACAATCATTACGTTTACAGAATTGACATTATAATCGACTCACTGTACCCTGTCATACACAATAAAGACTTTGATCACGACCAGCTTCTTTTTTGTCCCCTCGTACATGCAAAGCTTCTCTATCAATTATCTGCTTCAATAGTAATCCACAAAGTAATAATCTTGTCATATTTTTTACAATTGATATCTGATTAAGTGACTGTTTAACCAACAACATACAAGTAATGGTCTTGCATGTCATCAATATTATTTACATTAATATTTGTAACTTCGATGTTATTTAGGACCACAATTTCATCAATATTTAATGAGCAAAAAGCTTTTTCAGAACGATGACTTTTATCTTTGTCTATATCGTGCGCCATTTGTTACATTCTAAAAGGGACAAAATCTTCTTGCTATCTTATTTACGTATTTTTTAATAAATAATTCAGGTCTCGCTCTGACTGCATAATAAATATGTCGTTTTTTTAACTGTATACAATTTTTATATACCTACGCCATCTAGAACCATACATACCCATGAAACGATTTGCGTGCTACTAAAAGTTTTCTACTATTTCCAATCAGGTGTTTCTGTCAGTTCATTTTACGCATGCGAAACGAATGCAAATGGGATCGTCATTTCAATACGCAGACACTTGGTTGAGGAACTATTCAATCAATCAAACCGCGACGTGCTATGTCACATAGAGTCAATCGTCACTCACCAGGCAACTGGTCCGCGTCGGAGCCGAACAGCACGCACAGTCCCGTCTCATAGTTGACGGCGCGACAGGTGTCGTTGGCCTGGCACTGCTCCAGGCAGTCGGTCAGCATCAGCGTGCCGGGGATGTCGTCGAGTATGTGCGACGGCGCCGAGAATACGTACCTGTGTGACACGCCACAATGATAACATGATATGCGACCGCCGAGGCGCTTACTCTCGAAGACGTATATTCGCATCTCAACATGTTAGTCAGATCGGAAAACGAACAGTCGCCGTCAGAAATATTGGAGCAGACAAAGTGACCAAATACTTCTGAACAGTTAAAAATGACAATAAGTTCCATACACTACAAGTTACCATTAATATCAGACCATTCATTACTTATTAATATCTGAGCAGAAGCTAGTCAATAACTTCTATACACACAACTAACCAGTCATATCCAAACACTCATAACGTCAAATGTATCTTCGCAGTCGATCTTAAATATCTGAGCAATCGAGGAAAATTGCAGAAGAAAGTGCTTCCAACTCAATTATAAATACTCTTTCAAAATAGGAACTCTTTTCATAGTTTATATTGTAGTAAGATGACGCTGGTAGTTTGTAACGCTTTGTAGTTAGTTAAATAAATTCAGACAAGTAAGTGTTCAGATATTATTGGCTAGTTGTGTGTATAGAAGTTATTGACTAACATCTGCTGAGATATTAATGAAGTAACCAATGTTCTGATATTAATGGTACTTTGTAGTGTATGGAACTTATTGACATTTGTTTATAAGTATATGGTCACTTTGTCTGCTCCGATATATCTGACGGCGACTGTACATACATGGTCGAAGAGTAAGACCTCGGACAAGTCCGGCCTTAATTGACGGCGTTTTGCGCTGTGTGCACAATGGACGTTTATATGTAAACGACACGGGCATAAATTTAAAATCGTCCAATTGTTTGGGAATTTATTACTATAAAAAATACATCAAAGAGTCAGTGAAGCATAACAAGCTAACTCGTTGATGTCTTTTTCACGGCGAGTTAATTCTGACATTGAACTGTATTAAAGTCAGTTGATATTATAATAAAATGATTTCATTCTGCCGGCTTTATGATTATTCATGTGATAGGTACCCGTTTATATCTTATCGAAGCCCCAGTCGACTCATATTTATTATTTTACGATAAAATTTAATTCATTCGCCGGTAAATGGGTCTAACTAAGATGTTTTTACAGAAATGGTCAAGCTACTTTCATGATAAATATCTTATGTGAAAAGTGGGATCTTGATAACTTCACTTCTCGTACCGTTGCGTCGACTTAGCAGTCTTAATTACCCGCGCAATTACCGGTCACTACGCAAGTGTTCTTCTACATTAAAAGTGCATAAGGATGTAATTGAAAACTTACCCGGTCACGAGTTCAAATCCGATCATCTCCGGGTCGCATTCTTCGAGTGAATTAGCGGGCGCGGACGGCGCTGATATTCCACTCGGCGCTGATGGTGGGATTCCTCCCGAGGCCGTTTCGGGCACTGATTCTTCGTCTATTTCATCTGGAGCGTCGTCTGTTGTTTTAGGAGGAGGCGGGGCGCCAGGGTTCTTGTACTCCTGTGGCGCCGCGACCACTGCAGGCTCAGGCGATCCCGACTCCACGGCGAGGTTGTCCTGTGGCGGAGCCTCCGCTGCTGATCTGAGCGTACCCTCAAACTTTTTAGCAGCCTCAACGGCGCACGCCACTAACACCAAACTTATTAACACTCGCATTGTGCTCTCGGAGAGGGGCCGTGGCAACATTTGTTATCTGCAACAAAAGACGTGTTGATTAAAAAAAACTATAAGACGCTTTAATAAACCCCTACCATAATTGCATGGGAAGCACAGAAATTATCGTGTATAAAACCGATCAAGTTTATGCACGCAAGCATTCAACGCGGATTGAGTGAAATTTTCCGATATCTTATAGCCAATATCAAGCGCCGTTTGACGCAATTCACGATGAGATTTCTAGGTGTTTTCATCCACAAGCTACTAAACCAAAACTCGTTCAGATTATATCAAACCGAATTATGTATCGTCTGATTTTTATTTGATAATTTTATTAACGATTTTAATAATGAGTCCTTGTTATCTTTGCGAACCTTAGCAACAGGCTCTGAATACCCAAGAAACAATTAATATCTGAGCCTGCGTCGTGCAATGTGTGAGAATAAACAATTATGATCTCTATCTAAGGGCATTAACTGAATAATTGCCACAAATTGTAATTAACGCGCTTGTGAACTGTAATATATGACCTGCAGTTCACTAACAGAAGCTCGTATTCACCGTATCATTACGTAATCATACCGTGATAGTATTTTCTGAAAAACTCATAGAAGGAATGAATCGTGAGAAAAATCTGCAACATGCATTCACATTTGATTGTTTGGAAATTCACGAGGAAAATAGAGTTGTTCAAATACTCCTCCTACTCAGATTGTACGTTTCTTGCGCTGGATTCAAGTATTGAGGTTATAGTTGCCGTTTTGTTCCTTTTGAATCTTTGTAAAACAAAGAACTACGAATACATCTTTGTTTTTTTAATTATTGGAATTGGTTCCGCCGCTCCATTTCGTCGGGTAAAAATCTCGACTTCCTCAAGCTCAAGAAAATCGCAAAATAATTTCTTCAGCTTTCAGGTTTTTAGGCCCATAAGTTTAGGTTTTTACGCTGTCAATCAGCCAATGTGAAACCGTAGTCATTCGTACAGGGAAATTGTTTAAACTTCTTCATTGTGGTAACGATAATGTGGAATGACGGGTTTTTCGACAACGCGAATCGACGGCAAACCGCGTTACGTCACGTTCACGTCTCACGTCCGATGCGTAACGGTTTGTCTCGTGGTCAACGGTACTACTTATTCCGATTTTATTGTGAAAATTTAATGGCTACGCTTGAAGCCTAATAATTCTTATATTGTTACATTGTAAAGCTGTCAGTCACTTTTTACTACATTACTAGAGGTATTTGTTGCGGTGGACTACCAACTTCTACAATGCGTTACCTACTTTAAACATTTTATTTAACTATATTGACGATGATAGAGTTAAACATTATTGTAATGATTTTGTGGGAACTCCATGATGATGGCGTTATTACCTGATTTCTGTTGTATTAGTGTTGATTAAATGGATGTATTCAAAAATCAAACATCCTATTTCTAAAAAGAAATATTTGAACACGTATTCAAAAGCACGATTGATAAATATAGAGATGTATATTATAAACTTGGACTACATGTGTTGATGTTAATAAATTAATATGTGTAGTCGTTATTTTGTGTTCATGTTTCGAGTAAAATGCAATTAACGAAACGTTCAGTATCAAATGGTTGATTAATACTTATAAATTAAGCAATACTAATTTATTCAAGCGTATTGCCCATTGGTAGTGTCGTAAATTCTCTAAGAGGAATTGATGCCTCTGTTTTATCTTTACTGTTGATTGAATTTACAAGAGATGCTGTAATTATTTATGTTATTACAGAGGCTGAAGATTCCGATGCATTCGCACGCTTGAATGATATAGCCCGAGGAAACCTTACTCATTTCATGCGTCGCGTCGCTTAAGGCGTGATAGTAATTTGATCTGCATGTCTATTAAGAAAATTTAATTATGCGCTCATAAACGTCTGCCCTATGTCACAGAAACCGGTTTAAGAAACCTTTTTGGTTGTGTTTCAGTTTCGATCATAGCACATGCCGCCGAGCAAAGAACTATTCTTAAAATAAATCTACTCTTGGTTTTATTCCTTTTAAATGTTGACATAACTTAAGGTTTCCGTTGCTATCTTGACTTTCGTGAAATCTGTTAGAGCATAACTCACCGAGCGGCTTCCCTACTAGAACGAGATTTGTTGTAAAATTGTCCAAATAACCCAGCGATCAGATGTAACCGTGTTATAAATGATCTCGTGCGCGGCGTCTAACAGTTTTCCAGAATAAACATTGCAACGGAACGGAGGCGAGACGTTGTTATTTGTCATGCTCCTCCCAGGCAAAGTTCAAACTGCAAGGTATTAATAAATAGGGTCTGGCTCCGGCGTCAATGGTGCGAAATAACAGGAGTGCCGATCTTGGCCGTAGCCGACCTTACCTAGGCAGGGAGTGCCCTACGGCCGGCTCTGACCTACACAGAATAGCAGTAAACCTGGTCATGAGCTCATACGATTTTAATCTGCACTTCAGAGTGCTCGAATGCATTTGATCAGATACCGATTTGCGCGTGTGTAGCTTTACAAATAGTCAATACTTACATCGACATAGGCCAAGCCTATGATGTTTCCTATATTACATTCAAACTATTTTTTTGTTATTTTATTAACTCCAGATTTATATAAACGTTTGTTGTTACGCATATACGGATATACAAAATATTACTTTATTGAGCTCATAAATTGCTATTCTAGTAAGTTTTCTGCGTGTTAAACTGTCAAAAAATTCGGGATTAAATTTGTTATTTTTTGTATATATTTTTCTATATATAAATCAATAGAATAAACCATTATCTCATTTTAATTCAAAATAATAAGTGAGAGTTCAATCACTGAAATGCGTTGTGCAAAACTCCTTACTATTTTACTAAAAACAACATATAGGTAATGCCCGCGCACCACTGTGAGAACACTGCAAAGAATATTACACGAAGCACCAAGCGCAATTTCCTAGCCCTTGCCTTGCATGTGCAAGCCATATCAGTCGATAAAGGATCTATGTTATCTCATCACCATAACATGTTAACCCGCATACAGGGGTCGTGCGCTATAGGAGCACTAAACCGTACTCCGCACTAAGTAGGCCATCAGCCTCTACCACGAGACATAGGGTATCGTAAACCTGTCGCGAGTGGGTTTTCTATTTGACCTCTATAGGAAGGGTAATTCACATAAATAAATAGGTATGAGGAGTTTATTTATTAACGAGCTGAAATCGATAGATTTATTACATTGGTTTTAGTGGTGTCTTCTGGATATTCTGATTGAAAAAATACGTGCATTTTATAACCGTATGCATGGCAATTATAATTAATAAGACATTGCATCTAACGCATAAATATTTCGTTGTCGATGTTTTCAATTAAATCGGTCTTTGAAAAATATTTTCTCTTTCCTTTTAGGAGAACAGGATCGCATATTTATATAATGCATATGAAGCCCTAAGCGATAGCAAAATCGCATCGTATATTCTTATATCTTGTTAATATTAATTTTGCATCTATTTATAGTAGGTAACTGGTTGTTAGCCTCGTTGGCCTGGCTATTTCATTTTCACTTGACATCAAAAGTGCTTTTAATTTGTTCGTTAACTGTGATAATTGTTTCAAAGATGCTATTGCATTCTTGAGACCTTTTTAACGTATTGCAGCTAGTAGTCGGGGATGTCTAGTTTTTTCGAGACCAGACATAAAATAAATTAAAACAATTCTGTAATGCTGTATTGCTTGTACACTTATTTTTGTTTGTATTTTGATTCCTGTGTGCAAGGCCGCATTGTAAGCTGCGCACAGCAAAAGGAAAGTTGAAAGAAGCTCCGGTATTTATGAACAATGCAGTTGTGCTTCGTTAATAAAAAAAGATTTTAATTTAGCAAAATGTTGCTAATGAACACGATGCCATTTAGTTATTAGTACAGATATTGAAAGATCGTCATGATAACGACATTGAGTGACGGGCGTAAAAAGAAGTTGCCCTTTTAAATATTTTCATAATCAGGTCGATGCATTTGGCAGACAGATAAAAACAAAACAAATGAGCACCTAATACAAGCGTTCAATGGATTTGTATCGTAATGTGTTTTAAAAAAGGAATAATGTTAGCGATACGTGGATGCGCTAGCGACTCGCAGCGCGGACGATCAGATGGGGTCAGCGCATTCAATGAGGCGGATGCCTGCAACCTGCTATTTACGTTTCACCATACTCGTACCCGTTGGCACACTATGGATGCCTTTTCTTGCACACAACGCTTATAGACCTCAAAAATATCGCTTTAATCACTTTCGTACCCTTAACAGACGAGTTAATAGTCCGCTTTGAAATGCGATGTACACTTTATACCTTCTATGGTGAATTCGATTAAAAAACTAAGAAGTAATATTTATTATTAAACGTGTGAAGTGTGGCGCTGTAGACTGTTTTAGGTTAAACTTTTGATAAAATAAAAAGAAGCTATTTAATTATCTTTTAACTATTGAGTTCCTGCGTGTTAGTAATAATTGATTGATGTAACGCCTCCGATTCGTACTCGACATCAGTTTTATGGCTCAATCTGCATGAAGACCGGTCGTTATCTTGCACTGCGATGTATTTGATCTTTAGCTGTGCCCTGTATTTATGTGCACTTTAGTTTACATGCATTTAAGTAACCTGTATTGTATGTGTGTTAGTATAATAATAGCATGATTGTAAGCTTCTCTCAATTTTATAATATCATTATTATAAGGTATATTTAGTATCTGATAATGTTACTAGTTTTTTTATTAAGTTAGCTTGTTTGTAAATGAGCACCTAGATATGTACTTTGTAAACATAAAAGCGGTGCTCTTCTTATTTCATTTTAACTGCCGTGTTATTAAGATTAACAACCTCGTCATAACATTGTATTTTGAACCGCCATAAAAGTCAACAGCAGAAGCTATCTAAATACATCACTGACACCACCGCGTCGCATGAATAGATGCCTCTGTCAGGACACAATAGAAAATCTGTATGTCTTAATCTACTTGACCGTAAACTATTAGGCGTGTCTAAGATCAACCATTAGCATTGCTGAGAGTGCTGCGGATTTACATTGAATGAAATTGTAATTTGTTGTGTCGTTCTCTAAAAGCCGAGGCGGTTTCCTTATACATGTGCTGACGAAGCACCGCTCCGCCTTTACGGGGACCCGCCCGACAGCAGGCGTCAATGCCTCTTATTGTACTAACTCAGCCATTACAAAAAATACCACATAAATCCACCAAGAGAATCTATCGCCTCATACTTAATCCCATCTCGTAACCACGAATGCATTATTCACTACGAACAAGACGCTTCGTATAAATTTTTATTATTGATCACCTGACAGCATTCTCACAGAGAAACATTTATTTCAATCTTCTTTGTCGTTTACAAAACTCATGGATTCTAATAACATAAATGTCCAGCCGGCAAATGAATGCAGTTTATTATGCCATTAATACGTGTAATGCTAACATTGCATATGACATTGCAATATGGACAACTTTATTATATGTTTCATGGTTACTGCAAATGAAAATGGAGAGAATTCTAAAAATAACTGTTATTATTACTATCTCGTTGCTTACCCGAAGTTTTTAAATGTTTTTGTTCCTACGTTTATCTAGCTTGCATTCGTATAATACTCGGGCTGAGATTAGCTCATCCCCGCATGGGTAACTCTCTACATAATTACGTACTTTACTAACTTACTAACTTTATAGTCAGTTGAGTAACTCTTATTATCACAATTATGTGTTCCGCGAAATGTTTATGCTGGCTGAGCTAACATAATGGCTGATGAAATTGTTTGACCGTACGTAATACACACCTGTAAACAATGTTAGTAGACATTGGAAGATTTCCAGATGTCCTCTCGGTGGAGGTTAGTGGGTTGATGTGCCGGCAAAGCTGCCCCTGCGCGATTTACATTAACGAGGGGATCTCGATTTCCCTGGTCTCGATAAACGCAAATACAGTCTCCAACCCGCTACCGCTACCGCCTACGCTAGCTCGTAAGATTAATTCTAAATTGTTCAATTAAGATACTAGAAACCGGCAAACAAATGCCTGTAATCTGTCTTTCTGTCTCGAACTGAAAGGATTTTACTGTCAAGTGGTGTCGGTCGCGAAAGCTGGTTAGCATATCGTCAATCAACTTATGCAAATGACGGTCGCTTACAGAGTTTATGTTTTTACACCATTGCGTTCGTGCATCGATATGTTTCTGTTAGAGGTTGATAAATGTTTTATTATACACGCTCTCAAATGTAACTTTACTTAGAAAATACTCTGGAATTTATGCTTGGGTCTCTTTCATGCATGAGTTTTTTTTTGTATAGTAACTCAATATTGTATGCCCTAGGATAAAAAGTTGCACGGTCGACTTTAACTTGTTTTAAAACAGGTTACAATTTCTAGAAAAATCCAACTACTTTCCTCGGTAGAACTTGGGGCGTTTTGTGCTAGTCATCATGTGGATTGCAACGACTGTAATGTTTTTTGCATTTGTATAACTCGCGGGCACTAAAACAAGAATCGTTTAAAAAATATAAATAACTATGTATTTTAGAAGAAATGCGCTTTTTTTTCTAATAAACTAACTCAAGTAGCAAACACATAGAAACAAGTTAGAATTACTGAGTAAGTCATCGCGTACAATACAGGTGTGGTCGTCCACTAAGAACCAGCACGAACGTGCAACACAAAGCACTGCGAAGTTCATGCGAATCAAAAGTATAATATGTGTAATCTGAACACATCGCAGTGTCTACATAATGTTCTAACTGAAATTCGTTTTAAAAAATCGCTCGATCGTGTTCTGAATGACTCTACTAATGATTGGTGCAGCGTAAAACGTGCGATCTCAAATTACTAACGTATAATCCCGGCTAGTTTTCTCCGCGATTAATCATGCTAACTCAATGAGGGACTGGTCTCTAAATCCTATAATTTTATAGCATTGTTCACGGCAGCATGGGCTCGGAGCGGCAATCGGAAGTAGGTTTTCGGTGCAGACTGTGGATCCGCGTCCCGCGACTTTCTTGGCCGACTGCGCAAGCGCACATCGGACCACTGAGTGACCACTCTCAAATTGCCCGCGCTCGCTCTACGGCCACATGATTTTTTTAAACTAAATTAGTGGCGGCGACTGTTGGCAGGCACTAAGCCAATAGTGGCTACGTTCAATGGCTGCGTCTAGTGGCTCGACTAAGCCACTAGTCGTCGGGTTAGCCGTGACTAGAGGCTAGAGAATGCTCACTCGGGGCACGAGTACCTCTGCAATTGTTCTGTAATTTAATCTCGCACAATATAAGGTTATTACCTAGGATCACAGCGCGATTGTCCTGTCGTCTCCTGACGCACCTTGCGGTCGCTGGATGTATTATCGGGTGCGACATCGCAATTTGTTTCTATTTCTGCCTACATCATCCTTTGTGGTGTTTTCTGCAATTACATTTATTTTACCTCGCCTTTGATTACTTTTGAGAGAGTTCCAACATTTTTATACCATTTATTTTTAAAACATAATGATACTCTTACTGAACGGCTGCACGCGTTCATTATGGCTATTTCTTTTACTAAATATGCTTTCTCATGTGGTAGTTTTTATTAAGTCATGGGTGTTATTATTTTCATTACTTCATCTACTATTAGTTTGCTTTTTACTTTAGTTGTCTTTGGTATGTAGTTATCTCCCGTATTTCTTTGGAATCATTTTAATGACACACTTCAATTATACACAGGTAATTGTTGAAGATGACGTCGGCATTTTTCAGGACGAATGTAATATAGCTTGTTAGCACCGGCATCAGAAGAGTTAACCACCTTATCATAATAATATGTTAAGTGGTTCTCTAAAATACTTATGCAATTCTAAAGTACCAAAAATAAAAAGGTATCTTCACGCAACTGAAGTATTAATGTTAATGCTTGAGCTTTGTTCGAACTAAAGTACAGCTCTGTTACGCTTATAAAGTGGTCTCATAAGTAAGAAGATAAATAGGTGCAATATAAGTTTCTTGTTTCTCTTTAATATCCCCACCTGCAATAGTATTCGTTACAAATAAGTTTACGTAAAGCACTCCGGCTTGTATTCAATTTATCTCGCCCTGGTGCCGGCCGATTCATCTGTTTGATAGCATCGATTTGTGCCATTAAAACTTATTTTATCGTCTGTGTACACAGGAGGTGGTTCGTAAATTTCGTCTAATACTGGTTTGTGTCCTGTCACATCCATGTAGGGCCTCGGCCGCATTGGCACCTGTTCCTCGAGCACTGAGCCAACCGGTTCCACTTATCTCCCATACACCATAACTCTGCCGCCCATACCTTCCCGTGAATGCGTAATTTGTGTACCTACTTAACGCTATTAGAGTAAACGCTATCTTCCATCTGCTATGCGAAGCTTGATTTAGTGCTATATGATTTTAAACAAACCATTATTTACGGTATTATATCGTTTATGTATCGAACTGTCGTAATAATTTTGTATTGTGAACTTTCAAGCTGAATGTCTTTTTGTCCGATGTCATTCAATGTTTTTATCGATGCGGTAGATATGCTACGAGTTTAACTATAGTAACATTGTACGTGTGTCTGCCTAATGGAGTCATATAAATGTATCGACATGTGTTCGCATCGAAATGTTTATTGAGCCATCACGGAACGGTGCTATTAGTTAAGTGCAGGCAGCATGATAGACGCATCCGTCATAGCACCCAAGGGTGTTTTTGTTCTACAATTCTGAGCACCAATAAGTTAGTTGGAGCCGCTTTTCACTCCGAATGAAATAAAGCAATAAATGTGTATAATAGAAGAGACTCTTGCACGCCGCAAGGCACTGGTTTCACAGGCGCATGCTGCGCTTTCTGGTTTATTTTATTTCTCGAAACTATCAGAACTAGTTAAGTAAATAAACTTGGGATAGCCCTCTATTCGTGCAATTTTCAACGGAGATTATTGTCAAATCCAAAAAAAAAACACGACATTGTTAAAGTTACTTGGAGTTAATCGAATAAATGAGAAATGTTTTGTAGTATTGTTTGATGGGAATCTGATTTTACACCTTCAAGTGAAATTACAATTAATTGTACTAGTTTAAACGACTTGCTATTAGAAGTATAGTTAGCGCTTATCTTTAAATTGAAAGGAAGAATGTAAAAATAAGATAACGCTAATAATGGGAAGCTCTTTAATGTGCGAAGCTCTAATGAGTTTGTGCAGTAAATGATTTCCCTAGGTTGTTTTAATGGCGCTTCTCGGAACTTTTTATTGCATTTTCTATTTATTACACTGAGGTATCAGCTACTCGGAATCTGTGTGGTCAAGTTCGCTAATAAGAAAGTTATTACTATTGAAAAATATCAATCGGCATTGCCTTTTAGCTGCTTGTCACATACCAATCGTCACGCCAATTTAATTGTGTGCAGCGGAAGGGCATCGCGTGGCATGTCAATTACGGCCTGCTTCTGAGTCAAACAGTATCAAGGTTGCCAGGTTTAAATGTTTCTCTATCTAGACAAACCTAGCTTTAGTTATAAACTAAACGTTCTCCTAGAAATCGCGCTTATAGAAACTGTGCTTGAAACGTCGATGCAAATTTTTGAATAAAAGCTACAAATAACTAGTAAGTAGCCAGCTGTGGGAAATGCGGAAAATAGGTCGTATATCCGACAACCCTACCGGCATTTAGTCTCATTTAGTCTCTATAATGCGATATTTCAAGCGCTGTAAAGCATCACACGCGTGAGCTAAACCGGCATTTATTGCCACTAATGGTTTTATATGGTCCACTCGTAAAATTGCAAATGTCGTTTCCCGGCTGAAACTATTGATTCGCACCGGTTACACTTTCGAAGGACAGATAAAATCGTGCGACTGATTTATTTAGGGCGTATCGAATCGCCGATGCGCAAACGCATATGACGTGAAATAATACGAATTCAAACTGACGTGAGATAATACGAGTCTTACACACGAGATTATTCAGCATCCAATGTTGTGAAGATTAATGATATACATGATCTAGGAGTCTTCGGATATTAATGACAAAAATAAGTTACCACGCATAAATAGACAGTGCTGTGATAAATGAGACTAAAATGATGTCGAAATCCATCTGGCTAGTTGTTAAAAAATTGTCTCCTCCCATTTTTGTGTACTGAATATTTTGTCGAATTCCTATTTTACAAATGACACGATCCGCTCCGCGGGCGTCATTGCGGCTTCGGTCGTGCTGTAACGGCATCATCAATCATCTGTAATTTGATTTCTATGCTCAATTATTGCGTTCGCGGAGGTCGGGCCAGCCTCACTCCACTTCCCCGTATACAACAGCCAACATTATACAAAACAAATTGCGCAAACCTACGCATCTAATAACATTTCTTCTGTGGTAACGCTACCGTACTTTATCTGCGATTGTTGTAATTTCGCTGTCATCAACTTTAGCAAACCAATATCGTCAGCAATAATACAAATCCAATATGATTCTATCGATTTTATGTTGGCAGATATAGGTTTTGTTGTCTATGTACAAATTATTCTTGGTAGAGTCGACATGACATTTTATTTAGTACATGAATAAGCATTTAATATTTTATTTATTTATTTAAACTTTATTGCACTATAAGTCTTACAATTGGCGGACTAAATGCCTAATGGCATTATCTACCAGTCAACCAGCTGGTAATGCAGAGAGTTTAATCAGTTGCGGAATATTAATAATATGAGAAGAGTGGTAAAAAAAAGCTACCAGATAGGTTTTCTATGTTGAATGTAAGTACAACTACTAAGTTAACTAGTCTAGGTCGTAGCAAAGTGGACGTGTGCTTCAAAATTGGGCATGTCACGTGGCTACTATCACGAATTCTATTGATTGAACTCGGCACGATCGTCCGCGGTCGTGCGCCTTGCAGCTTGAAAGGAACGTAAAATTAAATTCAGATTTAACACGGTGACTACACAAAAGTTACTCTGTGGACTTTATTATATTATACGTACGATGTAATAAAAATAGAAATGCAATTACTTCCCCGCGCGCCACTAATTTACTCTGACTTTTCCCGCAACGTTCCGTGGATGGACGTGCCATCCGTCTCATTGTTGCTGCAGCAAACTAATGATGTTTGTGCGCTTGCGACTCTCGGAGCCCACAACAAAACGTATGTCTTTGGTGCTGTTTTTCTCCAACTGTGTTTTATAAAACTTGTAAGTTTATCATTACATTCCACTGCAGAGCGCGACTCGTTATTTAAGTATGATAAGACCGAAGATAAAGATAAGTTATTTAATCGTGAAAAGCTAATCTACTTTTTACTTATCGAAAATACCTCGAATTTCAATCATCTGTCCTCTTAGCAATTTAACGCAATTAGTTTTTTCAATCGTTTTAACATTTATTACGTTTTCTCCATTGCGTAAATGTCAAAGAACTGCAATGGAATCTCGGATATCGCACAATGGTTGGACGTGACGCAGGCGCGAGACATGATAATCACTGGTAGCGCATGACAGAGGAACGCACGCGCGCCGGTCACGACGCTGCCGCGGGTGACGCTGCCGACGCGAAGCACCGACGACCTTTCAGACAATGATCTTTACTACTCCACAAACTAGGCAATATCACTCGCTTATTTCCCCATCCATTACGGCCGCATGACAGCCGGTCGCCGGTACACTTCGCACGACGAGAACACGTGTTTTACTTAACGACTTGGGGACAGCGCTAACGATGCGCTCGGTGACCGGGTCAGGTGCTATCATTGTTATAGCCGCTTCGTATGTGAGAGTCGATTGTAATGGTATGAGTCGTGAATTGTGGAGCGTTTTTATCGTGCACGCAATGCACATTTGCGCATGGGGTGGCGACGGCAGTCATATCGGCATCACGCGGCCGTGCAGCTAACTGTCCGCGAAGTGGTGCATTAACGGTAGGCGCCGCGTTGTTTCGCACGAACACTTCTGAGTCCGCGTGTCTGCCGCCCGCGCTCCCCAGTCCTCCTCCAATTAAATCGCCAAATACGCTGAAAATTCGAATTTGTCATCATCGACTTTTTTCCGTCGCGCGCGACTACAATAACAATAAGCCGTTTCTCGGTTATTGTAAAACACGGTCATCTATCCGCTACGATTACGATGAAATGATTGTGATCCCATCTGAGCTATACACAGCCTACTGCTGATGAGCGCTGCGTTCATTCAGTTTTCAATAACAATACGATAGAAAACTTCATTTTCACCACAACAATGTAGATATAAATTTTACTTGAGTGTCTATAAACTAAGTTTTCACACCGACTGCAAGTCAATGTGATAGTAACGACTGAAACTTGAAAATGCGGCGGCATTCAAGACATGTATTTACAAAATGCGTTTGGCGTGTGTCATGAAGTTTATCACATTGTCTCCTGTCCAACACGTATGGCTAACAGTACCGCGACTTGTCGTAGGTCGAAGTATGCTACACCGGATTGTATTATGGTATTGCACTAACGGCAATACGATCGCCTCGCATTATCTACGTACAGCAGCCAACCGTGCCCCGCACTCGTAAATAGAATCTGCTATCCAGCCGGTGATACATCCGTCGATACCGAGTGAAATATGAATAAGTGTCTGGACGCGAGAAAGTTATGAACTATGATAATGAGGTATTGATTGGGGTATTCGAATAGCAATTTAGTTCGATTAGAATCGAATAGAAGGAGTGCCATAAATGATGTTAGGACTTACGAGTCGGTAGTAAAAACAAATAGTGGTTTCAGGTCTATGTAAGATCGTCGACCACAAAGAATTTGCTGCTCGCCATAATGACAACCGCTCGTACGTGGTAGATACGGTTTACAGGTTAGACTCAATCAGTACGCCGACGCGGCACTAGGTACCTGCAAATTGCATTGCGGCTTCACGGGTGTCCGTAGGATCGAACCTGAGATATTGGTCGTGCGCGCTCTAATGCTCGGAATCGAAGTAACGAATCTACTTTTCAATGATTAGGCTCGTCGGCGGCGCAATGGTTGTTAGTTAACACTTCAATAGCGCTGCGGAAACGAGATCGAACTGATCGCTCCGATCGTTTAAGTACAAATAGAGAAGCGCGCGGCTCTATTGTGTTTCTGTTCTACACGTTATTTGAATTCAGCGGAGATATTATAACACTTTCTTGTCTTCTTGTATTAACTTTTTCACTCTATAATCCATATTCGATTTTCTTCATTCATAAAAAGTTAAACGTTTCTTTATTATCATTACATTTTGTGTACATTCCCGCCTTTGTATTCAAAAGTGAAACTTTTCTAGTTTTCAGTTATGAAAGTATCACCTACCTACTTTAGTTGACGACCTTATTCATTTCAATTTACTTTCTTTTACAATGTGATTTATGTATCTACTTTATTGAACAGTTATTGATCGTACACAAACATTGCACAACATGATTGAAGCTTGTCTATCATTTACAGTCGCTGTCATATTCAATTTTATCGCTGCTTAGACAACCGTTAAGTCAGATGAGATTGGAATTAGGAACCATGGTAGTAAGAAGATTCAATCTGTCGATATCTTTTGCCTATAGATCGTTTCAAATTGTTCGGAATTGCTTTAGTAAAGTTGGTAATGCTAATTGTAGATGTACCTGTACATCGTACTGTAGGTCTACACATACCATGACCGCTTTGAGTAACGGCTTTCATAAACTCGTTATTAAACAAATTCATACTCTGTAATAATACTTAAAGGGACATAATCATCGACAGGTTCAGCTCGACGTCCCTCCAATCAATGTTATATTGCTACTACGAAGGTAATTCCCTTACATCATAATCAAAGTCTTTAATAACACATTTACCGCATCCAACGCATAAAAGCTTAATTTTTTATACAATTTATTCTAAATTGCCTACATTATTATTATACTAAATGCAAGAGGCTCATAATTTCTTACTTTTTTCACGATATCAGTTTAAATGTATGTTCAATTCTAAGTTTAACAAGAATTAATAACTTCATTGTGTCGAGTTATAACTTACAACAAACAAACATTTTTAGTTTTTTTTTGTCATTAGGTACTACCAACATTTATATCACATACTACTACATATAAAATCCATTTGAAAGCGGCATACGTAGTAATAAATGCGAAGCTCTTTACATCAGGTGAGAAGTATGAGCATTGGGCCTGCGCCCGCGGTGGCATGTTTATTGCATTTTCGTTTTATGCTTTAGCTCCACTCTCGCGTCGATCCTGTCTCCCTTTATACTTTTCTTTTATTAAATTCAAACTTTATTTGCCCTTCCACCTATTTTGCATGGAAAATTTATGAGCACGTGTTTCTACATGTCGCCGTGAGCTTCAGTCGGACGCAAAGTACCTACAACATCTATAAACATTGATGGTTTAGTAGACGTGGAAGTAAAATTAGAAGTGAGAACTTTATTACTCGTGTATCCCTTTGCGCTAGCCGGCTCGCTCACTCTGGTATTTTATCGCGATGTTTGCACAATGAAAGCGGCGCGGTTTCATTGACACAGTGCTCGTAACCGCTAATTTTCTTGTAATCAGTATCCTGTGTGCTTTGCCTGGGAAAGTTCGGCCACGTTTCGTAGGCGGGCCGCGCTGCTTTTGTTGCGAGGCGCGAGTCTGAAAGAGCGGGCGGCCGAGCCGGCGGCGACCACGACGCCTCCGCCTACCGCGCACGCCGCCATTGTTCGACCGACCCTATCGCACCCGCACCAAATACCCCTTACACCAACAATTAAAACCTACTTTATGATCCCGCTCTAACTCTCATCTAATGAACTGAATTTTACCGCATAAATCCTCCGCGAACACACAGCGAGATCGTGTTCTGTGCCTCGGCAGCGTTTCCTGTTCGCGTCTCGAATATTCAATTCTGCTATTCAAAGTAACGATCGGCTCACACGTCGTTTTCAGTGTTTAACCTGATTACTGGTAATTGGTTACACGCACATTGACTTCTAAAGAGTGACGAATGACATACGGACGGCGGACAGAAGCTATAAACAACAATCACGAGGCGATTGTCTCGCAACCGCGTATTCGCCGTTAGCCCGCGAGAACGGTTTGCGCGCACCATGCAAATCAGTAGGCGCGAACTGAGCGAGGCCCATCTGCGTCACATTAAGCTAATATGTAATTGATTGACTTCCCGGTGCACGGGAGCGACGACGCACTCCTGTCCCACTGATGTCGGATGCAAAAACACTAATGCTATAACGGTAAGGCGGGTCTTCCGGCACGCAATATGACGATCGACGCCAGCGCTTCAGCCTCTTGTTAAATTGAACGGTCGCTTTCAATCATGTACATTCAAAAGCACCATGATACTCGACCAACGAGGCGCTACATAATAATCATGCTAGATGTTTATCAATCCACCATCTACGTCTAACTGCCTTCCATAAGATAAAACCAATAATATCGAGCTAAAAGCTATAGGAAGTGGGTCAAGATCGAAAGATAAAATAATCACGGTGCGTAAACATAACCGTTACATTGTCGGCGTTTATTGATTAGAAAACGTTTGCTATTATGATTAATTAGGTTTAAGAAATTAATTTATATCTGCTTACGTTTAAACTGTCAATCACTTAAATTGAAAGTTTAACTGCACACTAATAGCGGTCACGCCCCACTATGAAAAAAAAAGGAATTTGTGCCAACTCACAGTATTTCAGGATTGCTTGGGAGGAGACATGATTTAGTTAACATCATAGAGCAATACAGTAAAATGTACTAACACAAATTGTAAAAGAAACCCTAGGTCAATTATTCTTAGTTTTCGAGAAAAAAAATCATGATGTTGTCTATTGAGACCAGGTGCCTAACAGTAAAAATTACTTTTTTTCTTAAAGAGTGGAAACTTAAAAACAGTCTTAGTATCCATGTCTTCACGCGTAAAATATTTTGCTATATAAGCTTTACAGCACGCACGAACTGTCAATAATTACGAAAATATGAGCAAAAAATCGAATTTTAGTTTTTATTTTTTATTTATTTTATTACGTCATTTCCGCAGCTAATTTTAATTTGAAGAGTTAGCTGGACCTCTTCACCTGCTCCATAAAAAAAATCAGGTGCATAATCCATGGAATTACAAAGTTATTTATAATTTTAGAAAACCCTGTGCGCCTGTGTTTTTTAAAGAGCAATGTTGACTGTTGACTTTGTTATTAGATAAAACAAAGGCGTTTTGTTATGAAATGTCATGGGTTATATCGCTGATTTCGGCTATCATCAGCATTACTCCGTGTTGCCTACCAATACCGCATGGAATGAAATGTGAAAAATCATACCTCGTATGATAAAAAATATTGTCACGTCATTCCAGAGACTTAATTCCAAAGTCTTTCCTATGAAGGGCTACTTGTGACGCGGGAAGGGGTCCACCCTCGTTAGGCATTTGCTGAAACCCCGCGTCAATACAAGTAGCCTGGAGGAGCGGGGGCCCTTCATAGGAAAGACTTTGGAATTAAGTCTCTGGAATGACGTGACAATATTTTTTATCATACGAGGTATGATTTTTCACATTTCATTCCATGCGGTATTGGTAGGCAACACGGAGTAATGCTGATGATAGCCGAAATCAGCGATATAACCCATGACATTTCATAACAAAACGCCTTTGTTTTATCTAATAGCAAAGTCAACAGTCAACATTGCTCTTTAAAAAAACACAGGCGCACAGGGTTTTCTAAAATTATAAATAACTTTGTAATTCCATGGATTATGCACCTGATTTTTTTTATGGAGCAGGTGAAGAGGTCCAGCTAACTCTTCAAATTAAAATTAGCTGCGGAAATGACGTAATAAAATAAATAAAAAATAAAAACTAAAATTCGATTTTTTGCTCATATTTTCGTAATTATTGACAGTTCGTGCGTGCTGTAAAGCTTATATAGCAAAATATTTTACGCGTGAAGACATGGATACTAAGACTGTTTTTAAGTTTCCACTCTTTAAGAAAAAAAGTAATTTTTACTGTTAGGCACCTGGTCTCAATAGACAACTTCATGATTTTTTTTCTCGAAAACTAAGAATAATTGACCTAGGGTTTCTTTTACAATTTGTGTTAGTACATTTTACTGTATTGCTCTATGATGTTAACTAAATCATGTCTCCTCCCAAGCAATCCTGAAATACTGTGCAACTGCAAAACAATTATGTTTGTTTTGTTTTCAAACACGAATGATTAATGTAACGAATAAGTGGTAATCAGTGGCCTCTGGCCAGCCAAACACATCACTCATCTGATAAGACAAGAGGTGTAACGGTACGCATTGTGTGATAATGCTCTTTTACTTGGTTTTATTTGCTCTCATTACTTTCGGTTGCCCCACAACTTAAACGGCGGAAGAGGTTCCGTTGAACGTGGGAGGCTCCCATTGCGGCCCATTGTTGTCACAATCCACGAATTTTATCGTTCAGAATCTACTTTAGATACCGTGCAATTTGTGATATTGGAGCTTCGTACAATGTAATCATCATCACCTTTAGTGTGTAATTTGGTAAAGTACCTATCGTCATCCTATATACCAAATTGCCTTTTTAACAAACAATACTCGTGTTTCCCTATATTGTTAGTGAGTCGATATTGAATAAGGGTCAATACACCTATTTAGCGTCACGTCATCCCGCGCCTACCGTTATCGGCGATTGATCGGCCGTTTACGAGGCTCGTTTGAGCACATCGATGCTATTCACCGTGATGCTGTGCAATCGGTGAACAACTGATTTTTTCTTTCACTCCATCCACCTGTCGTTGACCGACATCATTGACATTGCTCCGAATGGAAACGGCCTGCAACATTTTAGTCCATAACGTAAAGTGACCATAAAATCTTTATCGCATCGGAACCAGTGGACTTATTCTAAGAACTCGGGCCCACTCAATCGAGCCGGGTCTCAGGTGTGAGCGAAACAGCGTTTTTATGGTGTTGCGATAGTTTACCGGAACAAGCTCGCACGTAATTTAAGTAGAGCGATGTATTGCGGCCGCACGATGAGACGCGAAACGATGTCGGCGCGCGAATCCCGTTGGGGCGGACGCCATTACCGCCCACCGCACCGCGCACGCGTAGAAAAACCGACCTCGGCACGAAGATGTCGCGCGCCGATAGCATTCGACGGACACTTGACAACACCGCCTCCGAGCTATCCTCGACGTGTTTATCTTTCGAATCGGGAGCTTACCGCGAATATCCAATTATGTTCTCACAGATCCCACCTCGCGATCATATTTACGGCTGCAGTGTCCCCCGCATCTGCATGCAAGGTGGCGGCTACGACACTCGCAGGTTTCTAAACAACGCTCGTAAAGCAAACTAGCCGACCGCGCGGCTGCTTTTACCGGCTAGATTTTTTTACGTTATGTACATTTTAATGGAACATTACAAATACAGTTAACTATACCACGTTAAGACTTGTTTGATGTTATCAAGATGCGGAACTTGTGTGAACTCCACATTTGACCACTTACTGTCAAAATGTTGTGGTTTGTTTTGACATACTGCCTTTTATACCAGGCCCAAATATTATTCTGTACAACCTGACTTTTATTTTTTATCGTATTGTGGTATGATGTTTATACCTGCTAAAATGCTATGTTTAGGGATATAAGTTTATATTTTTTGCTAATGATATGTTAATAAACCCTGAATAATTCCGATATAATTTATTTAGCTCGCCATTGAAAAGAAGATCTACCAAATAAGGCATAAGTAACATAACTATAACGGTACCGTGTTGGGAAGTTATCATTTAAACATATCTAGGTTACATAAACAGCGTTAATTGATAGCGCACCACGCGAAGCGATAATTAACGGTACTCGCTAACAGTGTTAGTATTACTACTTGCACTTTTTAATCACTTTATTTTAGATTCGTCTAGGTGATTTGTTTGTTGTGAGAATACTGCACGGTAGAAAACTATAAAAATATTTTTTTATAAAATCGCATTTGTTAGAAGCTGATATAAAAAAGTCGTCCTATATTATGCAAAATGGTAATAGCTCGCTCTATGTGAGTTGAGTCAACTATTTAAACAAGGTCAGTAGAGATAGAGACATAAGACATTCAAAGTTGTTCGGACAACCATTTAATTACACTTGATATTGTAACTATAACGCGTGCAATTACTTTCAAGATGTAAAACTAATTGTTAAGCTAATGATTAAACGCCGGCAGCGGGTGGTCTCCTCGACTGCGCGCGCGCCTCGCCTAATTGCACCAACGCTAATGTCACTTGAGCTTTTCACTCTAAACTCCATAAACGTATTGCCAATCAACGAAACGATCACTTAAACTGTCAAGATCCCACCAAGTCACAAGTTAAGTTGATTACTTACGAACTCACCTACTGCACTGCAATTATGTGTTTACAAATAATGAACTTGACCGTAATTTCCTTGAGCCTTTTAAAGGCTGCGCTCGGTATCACACAACGAGAGCTAATCGTGCAGATTACCGAAGATATGGCAAATAGATGTATTGGCCGGCTACGTTGGTCAACAAACGAGGCATGATCGCCGGAGCGCTCGGTATCACACACTGTAATGAGAGGGTTAAAGGTAAAATGTTATCGACCGGCCGATCGATACAGGTCGCCTACTATCCATTGTCAATTAAAAGCCTCTGGCGAGCATCGCGACCGCCTTTTGCTTGTTCTATAGTCTGTACAAGGATTGCTTCCCGATGCATACCCTACGCCTCGGGGTGGATAGTCCTCGGACATTTCCTGTATTACGACTTGCATGCTCGCTTTGAACTAATCTTTATTCTGAGTGTTCGCTAAATTAACATAAAATCTATTTAGATCGGAATCATTGTTTGATTATTGTTCCGTGATCAGGAAACCTTATGCGAAACATGACAACTGGTTTGAGATTTGTTTGCTTGTTGTTTGGTTTGAAAGGTATCGGTGCAATCATCCGAACATTTCCTATGTTGCATGTATATTTATTTCTGTTGTTAAAAGATGAGCAACTAGGAACGTTGAGTGTAGTTTCTAATTGCTTACTTATTTACTCTAACATATAATTATTTATCGTAAGTGATAATGATTGTGATATAACATACTCTTTATATAAGTGTGTGTTAATTACATTGCTACAAATGTTGTAGTACGCTGTACGATGCTACGCGTCGGCGCGAAAGCGATCCTGCGATAATAAATCACTTACTTGACAGGCGGCTCATTTAATCACATTAGAGGAAATTAACAATCAATTTACAAACAGTAAATTATATACTCAAATAGTTGAGCACCGTGTTTACTTGCTATTTTCTCGCTCAGAAGTGATTTATTTTCAATGTAACAAGTTTATGGAATAGCATTGCGTGCACGTAGACTCAGAAATTTAAAGCAAAATGTGCAGAATGATTCCTTAAATACCTCCCTCACTTTAATAATTATACTTGTTAAATTTCAGCGCGCATCAATTGGAAAAAAATATGTTTAACAATAAAATGAATGTCAGTTGGTTTAGTGTAGAGACTGCAAAAACTTTAATGTGTTAGTTAAAATGTTTATCCATAACAAGCGGCACTGATTCTAAAACGTTAAAATTACCCGATAAATTGGCTGCATTAGTGTGATAAAGTCCTCTCTAAGCTTCTAAAACATTGTAGCGCGTTTGCCGTACGCGCCCCGGCGTGTGTCTTCGTAATAATCGCATCACGATGCGGGTCGTAACCCGAACAATGTGGTAAACGCTGTTTTCAACTTGCCGACCAATAAGCGAGAATAATTCGCGCCATCCTTCTACCGTAACGAGCGAGTCGCTAACGACGAAATTCCGATTAAACTATGCCATGAAAAACGTATCCACTAATCCGCGCAATTAGGAGCTTTAAGCGTCAACCGTGGTTAAAACGTTTGTCTATTTCTTAAGTAGTGGTTAGGTACAATACGTATATTTGTTTCTCATAGGTAGCTGGTAATATAACAATATTTCGAATCTCAGGACTTCATTGTTTAACGAAGGGCAGATGCTTTTTATTGCGATTAAAATCTGATTGTTATACTTATAATAAGTACATCTCTGACATTCGTCTTTATTAAATGTCCGAAAAACTTTGACGTCCTGCGATTCAAAATTCGTGTTTTTTGTACTGATGGAAAACGGTAAAAGTAACAGGATGATGGTATAAGAAAACCGGTCCGCAGCATTTTGAAAATCAGGAACGCAAAATTGTATAATGAACGTAAAAAGAGAATGGAATGCGGTCCCTAAGAATGTACCAGACCGTGTATTTCGGAAGACGATCTTTACTTTTTATCGACTATAAAATTTAATCCATATGAGATTTCTTATGTAAACATGACGTAAAGCTTTATACTCACTTATTAGGTCTGATTTTACAAGAACTTTCAAAGTTCCCTTACCATCTTAAAGCAACCACCACTATCTATTTCTACCCGTCAACGGTACATTTATAGTGCGTTTGTTTGACGAGTAATGTAAACAATATTTATACAACTTTTAAAATAAAATTAAATAGATAAAATTAATTTCCTATTTGATTTAAATAGATCTCAATGCGAAACGATGAAATAGCTATGTAGTTAGAGAGTTTTGTGTTAATCTTATTTTAAAACGAGTTATTTCGGTAAAAAGGAATGTCAATATTGCTTACAATATTCGACTAGCTAAGGGACTTTACCACATGACAACTAGTTTAATTTTAACTGTGCGTAATTTTTTTATTGTGTACGTTTCATTAAGGCTGATCCCGTTCAATTCCCTGAATTATCTGCGAGACTCTACGTATGACTAACCAAAAAAAACTAACTGTATATCTGTTTCCACTTCGTTGAGTTCCAATTCGTTACTTCAAAACCGTTCTTAAGTAATTTGACATTAATACGGAGATTGTATTGGTCTTTTTACCGCTTTTATTACGGCCAACACTATTACGCATCATGTTTTACTCACGTTAATGAAATTACTTACAGCTCTTACAAGATATTCACTTTTCATGTTGCATTAAATATTTTAATGTTCTAAATTATTGGCCATACAATTTAATTTAATAGGTGCAATAATAGATCCCTGAACAATCCGCCAGAAGACGCGAGCGTGTTATTTTCCGTACATTTGCTCTAAGTGCTTCCTCAACGTCTAATAAGACATAATGACGTGTTATTTCTGAAGATTCACGAATTCCGATCGCAAGAAGGTAAGGTGCTTCGGTCACTGACCTGTAAGCTCCAGAGCCGCTACCGCTAACCACCGCGCTGTCCTGCAATCAAAAGAAAAAAGATACAATTGTTAATTACGCAGTTTACACATGAGCGTATCTCAATTATGACATACTGAATTATAGGCAGATGACTCGTAATCACACGCTGGCGCTGTGTTCGCGGGGGTATGCTCACACTCGTGATTCAGGAACTGAACGACTTCCCAGTATCGACTGGTAATTAGGACCGCTTAACCTTAAGAAATTCCCGGAATGTGTACTGGAGTATAATTCTGTTGTCTATTTCCATAAGTGAAGCTATGTGTTTTACGAGTACACATGGCGTAGAGTGCAAATGCGATTATATGGGTGCAATCATATCAGATAGAGTTACTAGTATTAGTCTCATATTACGTAACGCTTTGTAACCGATGTTTGTCGGAATAAACGAATTGACGTACCTACTATTTACAGGCACTAATAGTGTATTCAGCCGACCACCGTAGTGTTTAAGGGCATTAGTGACCGTAGCACCGTAGCGATGAGTGATTTTAAGCACAAGTTTAACTGCAGTACGAGTAACGAATATACCGTAATACGGGCAATATTACGCTATGTTTGTTACCTATTATGTTTTGTAAGTTACGTAACATGCCCAGCATCTGTTTAGTGTAATTTTCACTTCCACTGTTATTTGCGACTCCAAATAGATTACATTACGTTTTCAAATTACACATCTAAGGTATTATGATCTGGTATTTCTTCTTGCTACTCTTTATTTAAAATGAAAATTAGGTTCAATTTATTTTTCTCGTTAAACTCATTATAATGTCTGTTTCAAATAGTTTTTTTGTTTTGTTTCAGGTAATGACTATGTATGTGACGTACCATATGATAATGTAGCTTCTTTCAGCGCACAGACTACAAGCCCGTATACTATCCGGTAGGTGCAAGATCCCCTAATGAGCTATTGGATCCATCTAATGAGCAATCTTTGGTAACGGTTAAAGAAACGGATAATCTTATTTTATTATGTAACTTTTTATCTGGATCGTTAATGTCTCTTAAATTAATTAACAACTGGTAAGTACAGTTACTTAGTCTTAATTACCACTCGAAGCCTAGATAAAATTCTTACTATTCGTTAAATAGGATATTCCTGTATTCTGTTTCAAATGTTAATGCTGTTTGTTTGGACTGCTAACATGTGTTTTAAATTAACGCGCTAACGGCAAACTTGCATGTCATCGTAGTCCATTCATTGACCTGTCAAAATGCCAGACAATCCATTTTTTTGCCGTGAACGAAACACAATACAAAATTGCCCATCGCTCAAGACAAGAGCATATAAACAAATGCTTTATCTTGTACATTTCCGTTTCAGCTCTAATTACCGTACAACAGTATATAGTCGCGAAAAAAACCTATTTGTACCCGTCACATTATATCTCGCGCGCGTCACTTAAATGGAACACGGCCACTTATCTCATGCCAACTCAATTTTCTCAATCTGTTCCATTAATCAAATCATCTGTTCGGGGCTTGTTACGTCACCGAGTGTTGTACCCTATCCCACGCTTGGATACGTATCGCCACAAAAAAGCAATCCGGCAGATACTCTGCTCCACTAGGCGCAGTGATCGTTGACCCTCAAACACAACTCGACTCCCATCGTTATATAGTATACGCGCCACTTACAATTGCAATTTCACACTCAAATAACGAGGAATGGACAGTTACTAAAATAGTGTGGGAGTTGCAGCACCGAATCTAGCTATATTAACAGGAAAAAATGACCGTAATTTTACAGCGGAAATGGTTCAAATTTGCTAGATACAAGATAGATTGGTGTGGTATTGAAAACTAAAATTATCGGTATACTCACAAAAAAAAAACGATAGAAAAGTGGAAGAAAACTCACACAAATAAATAGTTTATGTGCCTGTTTATAATTTCATTGAAGCAGAGAGTTTTAGTGTCTATTTAGTCGTTTATCTGTGGTTCTTGTGTTTTGTAATAGCTAATCAAAATGTAATTCAACATAACTACTTTATCGTTTTATTTTGTAAGTAAAAGCTATTTCCACCAATAAATTCTATATACTTTTCTACGACAATATAACCTCCTGAATGATGTACTCTCAATCCTCTTTTTTGAATACGCGCTTAATTGATGATCCCTAATTGCTTTATATAGCAATTAAATAACGACTAGCGAGACTTGTGAGAGGTTTTATTAAACCGTGTTATCCTTAATCATTTGATATTTTTAATGTTTCTGATTTTATCTTAGATATTTTACAATCCCATGCATTTTATTTTATAGTCACTTAATAATAGGTACCGTAACTGAAATATTGTAAAGTATTACGATAGATAAATATGGCGTGTAATTCTTTTAAACGGCCGCAATTATATCCGAGACAAAAAGTCTGAATCGTTATAATGTTGGTAGCAAAAGATGATTCAAGACGGGAGTTTTTTTGCCGCCACTAGAGCTTATTTGTTTAGACTGACACGTCGATATCGATCTCGCGGGTTTTTCTTCTTTCTATTAATATATTCACATATCACGACAGGCGTTGTTTTAATGTATCCTCATTATGGCGATCGACCGTAAATTATTATGCTAAGGAGGTAGTTAAAGTTCACCTATCACGAATAGTGATCTCTTTTAATAAAACTTCTAACACGCTCGTACGACTCTGGTTGTTTATTTTTTGTATGACAGGTAGAGAGTGTTCGGAAAGTCGGAATAGGGTGAATTACATACCGTTATTTGGTTTGTAATTGAAGTTCAAGGTTCACGAGACCCAATTCTTGGGTGTTTTGTCTCGATTAGTTTGACGCGCAAATTACGGTGTTTGCGCATCCGAGGCGCGAGCGGGGCCGGGCCGGTCCGCTCGTGTCAACGCTGGCCATCCCGGCGCGCTGTCACGACGC
The DNA here is from genome assembly GCA_963924145.1 of Pyrausta purpuralis. Taxonomy (NCBI): domain Eukaryota; kingdom Metazoa; phylum Arthropoda; class Insecta; order Lepidoptera; family Crambidae; genus Pyrausta; species Pyrausta purpuralis. Next base: position 19,319,234 of record OZ001643.1, on the reverse strand, counting down.
CTGCGCAGGCGCACCATCCGTCAACGTCATGCCTCAGCAGTATTCTCACGTAAGCGCTACCAGGAGAAAATGTTTTTATCGCCATTACGTAAAGAAGCCATTACCGTGGGCTGCCCTCCTAGGCCCTTCCGATACACTGTTTAAACTTCTAGTTTAATCTTGGGTAGTAAATTTGCATCAGATAACGGCAGCTGAGCTCCGTACATGGGTGCTCGCAGTTGAATTCGTGCCTTGATATCTAGACATAATTCCGCTCCGTTTGAATACATCACCGACAACAGTACTGAATGCGAACCACTTAGCGTGAATGTACAGTAGTAAATGTCTACCTTAAATCTTCTTCTGAATGCTTAAACTGTTCAATGTCGTTGCACTATCAATATAAAAGGATTTATGTGACCTATTTTACCATTATCCTTTATTGTTCGACCAGTTGAAGAAGGAAGTCAGGTCAACCACCTGTAAATATTGATTTATCTCGCAAAGGCATGCGCCTGAGCATACAATACGTGTTTGTGTCGTTGCTATGAGTACTTCTTCCCCATTAGAAATATAGAGAGTTAATAATGCAAATGGCTTACGGCAAAATGCATTTTGAATATGCTTTTATATCCAACGACTCGGTATAGACTAATATTTAAATTTGAATCAAACGAAATGGCTATTGCGAAAAATAAATGATTAGTGCATTACAAATCTCAGAATCGTTTATATTTGTATATTGATACCATAACAACAATAAATTAAAAGTAAGCAGTATACTTTTTGTAATAGCTCAGCTCGAATGCCCCTTGCAAATCTTTCACAATGATTACAATTACAAGCAATACGATAGCTTTGATGATTAATGTTTTGCGCCCGCGTAACCTTAGTCCAGCTCTCGTCGAGCGCATCTACAATGACTCACGTCAGGAATCAATAGATAGATCTTGCATGATACCGGCGCAGACTTCACAATACGTCACAACTGCCCACGCGCGCTACCATGCTACGCCTCTCTTATATCACCACTTGTCTTTTTCTCCTTTCTTACATCTCGCTTTAGACTTGATAGCCACTGAGTTCTGCTACTCAAGCCGTACAATACCACGCACCCTAGAAACCATCATATAAACTACGTTTTGAACAATAGAGAAATAAACTAAGTTCCATTTACCACCTTCGGTAAGACGCTCCGCAAATATCACGGCCACCCAAGAGACAATTTACTCGATAGCATTACTTTTAATGGATTCAGTATTTTCAATCTCTCGATAGGCGCACTATAATTCTATGTAACGTCGGCAAGTAACTCGATTAGTTTTTGAGAGCCGGCCATCGACCCTCGAAAGCATCAGAATCAGGCGTCATTTCGGGACTAAATAAATCTACGTGATACCACGCGCTCCGCCCGCGTTCCACTGAATCGCAAAGTTATTGGGATATCTTTACAATAGAAAACGTGATTCTGTCTCGAGCCACAATATTTCCGAATTTCGTGGAACGGTTTTGCCTCAACTATTATTATCAATTGACAATCCGTGACAATTTTTCTCCACTGTAAATTATTACTGTTCTTGAAATCTAAGACCCAAAAACCTTCCACCAAAGCAATGTTTGAAACACATGTTATATGATCAATATTTAAGCGAATTGAGGTTAGCTTAGTTTTATCGAAAGTAACTCTATCAAAATGAAATAGACTAATACCATGACAAAAAGCATAAGAATCTGAAATACTGCTAGGAATGTTGTATTGTCAACCATGAAATCCGCTATGGCTATTGAATTAACGCTGGCAGAGTCTGACCGAGTCTTATTTTAAAAATCTTCTGCAATCTTTTTTATTGTTCTCGACCTTGCACTTGTCTTTATTGCATCGAATAAAGACTGGTTCTCGGCGGTCGCTTTAACTGAACAACGAGTGTGCACGCGTCATTGTTAGTTGGAGACAGTAATTGTTGTCGTTAGAGGTGGTAGTGGCCAGCGATGTGAACAAGGTTATGGGGTTTTAATTGACAGATCACAGCGACAGCGCCGGACACCGTAACCGCCTTCATCCAGGCTAACTGTACCGCTACCGTACGATACGACACAGGCCGGCTGCCAACCGCCTCGCAACACCATCCACCGCAACGGGAAATGCCGGGCGTCGTCGTCGCCAACATTATCGACGACCTATTCAACACCGGACTCAATTTCCTGAAGCGTCCGCGTGGTTTCTTACCGCAACCGAACTACCGACTAACAAAAACCAACAGCTTTCTTGATGACCGTAGGTTCACACGAAAGTAAATCTTCGCAGTAATGTCACCTTCCTTCGGCCGAGCCTTTTCATTAAACATTCTTGTGGCAAACTCTTTTCTGTGTCGTTTCTATTGGAATTATTCGCTGTGTCTGTTGCCAAGTGAAACCGTCTCGAGTATCTTTTCTTCTTCATAATGCGAGCCGTTTCGGCTCTTGTTCGGGATCCTTCTGTGACAGCCATTATAATTCCGAGTGAATGTGGAAGTGTACAAAGACGGCTTTGTGCTCGCTATAAATATTTATGAGTAGTGCCTATTTTCTACACGTGGGTTGGTGGATACGCACGATACAGCCGGCCTAATTGGACGTCTGTAGGCGCGAATTTGTTTCACTCTGACGGGAACTCCTTATTTATATTTCAAAGCTTAGCAGAAATTTAATAAACTCGTTCAATCCAACTTCCTGGAATACGCCCACTGTAAAATTATGGTCATATATTTCAGCGGGTTTCCGCGCTGTGAATCTCCTACAAATTGCCCTTTCGATTGTGTTATATAACGATAAATGTATTAGAGATACTAATCCTACTTTCTCTTAACTAGTTTCTAGAGGCCACTATAAGAAAGTAAAACCCCGCTACGCTAGCGCTTGCCCCGTGTCCTGATGACATACAAATTGCTATGATAAGTTATTCTCGGATGGGTAAAGATTTCTATCGGTTCTTTAATTCTTGCCGGCTCATGTTTACCATGATTCCGTTTTGTATGTGATCCAAGTGTTTCATTTATGTAAATGGCTGTACGGACGCGTATATGTAAGCTATTCGATTAAAGTGAAATGAAACCGTTTATGTGCAAGGCATCGGGCATCTTCGACGACCTCAATGGTACTGCGTTCGCATGCACTATGCCGTATGTGGAACGCGGGAACGGTAGTGCAATGTGACCAGTCAGGCATCTTGCCCTGTCCCGCCTTAACTCTGACCTTTGCGTGGTTTTACTTTACGTTGCAATGCATTGTATTCATGTACTGTGTTTACAATTGTTAAAGAGAAAACGTGATTCCGTTGAATGTTCATTAAATATATTTGATTTGCTAATTAAATTGATTAATGGGACTTTACGATGATTAAAATACAGTTTATCTTGATTTAATTATGTTCTCTTATATAGTCAATATGAAAATGCAGTTGAAATAGTATGATAGCTTGTTCCTAATTAGCAGCGACATGTTTTACAATCAAGTCTTCGTGACTATAAATGAGCAAAATAAAAAGGCAACACAACGAAGGGAACATAGACACAGCGGAATCGAATACGCGATCACGACGTTTCGCTGACTTAGTAACATGGTTGGCACACTTTCAGGGGGTCCCGCTTACACCGGCGACGACGTCACGTTTCCCATGTTAAGGATTGTTTATTGAAGTCATGATGTGACCTTAACATTGTATTTTACGATTGTCTCGTCACCGGTCCGCGCACTGACATTTCAATAGGGAAGGTGAGAGCAGGTCGCGGCGTGATATGCGGCACGAGCGGCACCGCACGTCCACCCGGTACGGCTACGACCGCTGCCAATGCTGTGGCCATCACCACCTATCATCCCTACCGTCAAATGCTATGTTCGTGAGGGCACAAACGGCACAACACTAACTCTACCCGAGTTCTGACATCAACACCCCCTAACTGTCGAAGTCTATCAATGTCTTATTTATTTTTCATCTTTTCCTTTATTTACTAACGTCCCGCACTCCGGACGTCGCATAAATCACTCGCTATCGAGTCGCATGACCCGAATGGGTGAAGGGTATATTTCATCTTTCGATAAAGCCTTGAAATATGGGCACCATTTTCCACATTGACACCCAGGCGCCGCGTTGCTGCTAAACGGGATTAATTTCGAACCAGCCGAGCTTAGACGTTTGCATTTCTTGGTTCGCCTCCGGAAGCTTATCAGTGTCGGCGTAGACTTAAATTTGCATCTAGTATGTATATTTTCGTCGCGACGTCGATTGTAGGTGCTCACGATTTAACGCTAGTATTAATGCATTATTCAGAGGGTTTTCATTAGAGTGTCGATATCGGTGTTACTGATCGCGCACTCGTTAAAATGTACGGATGGCATGACGAGTGCTCGTATTGAGCAGGCTGCCTCTCGTCAGCACGCGATCACCCATTATCGACCCTCGTGGTGCTAACTCAAATCACTGAAAAACGTAATTACCCACGTTTGGAGTCGGTGTCTGAATGCCAATATTTCTCCTATTGAATGGAGTGTTTTATGTCTCCTCGCGCTATCCTCTCGTTTTGTCTTGTCTATGCTTTTTCGTTGTCATAAATTTTGAGCTGTTTAAGTCTGCCTATAAAATATTAAGTGCCATTCATGCTATGCCACTACGTGTCTTTCAATAGCAGCAGATAATCATAAAACATTAGGAAGCTGCTATGGGCGTTGTTCCCATGCTCACGGTTGCGTGCCACTTTGTCATTTAGTTGTGGTGATAAATATTGCGCTGGACATAACGACGCGAGTCTTCCAGAGGCTATTTTTATTGTTCCTTGCTGTTATCCTCCGCAGTGGCTGCACGAGTGGCTTAAAAAGCTTTTAATATTCTTAAATATACTTTTCATAATCAATTACGTGGAACGCAACGACAATGATTAATCTATGGGATGTTGACACGGGGAGTTATTAAGGCGTTATAGAGGTAAAATTGTTAAAGGCTACTTCTTTCTTTCTTATACGACTTTTTATACTTTAATGATTTACAGATTATTTATTGCCATGAGAAATTTTGCTTAGATATTTATTTATTTTTGAATCTAAAATGAAACTAATACTATGCAGATACTTAATGTCCTCTCATGAGCAATGATATAGCTTATAACATTTATTACAATACTGTGAGGATAAATTAAATTGCTGAATGCTTTAGTATGATCCCACAGATACCAACATTACTTGCAAGAAACTAAGGCCAAACCACTTTTATGCTGCTAACGCAAGTGTTAAGGAGAGGTTTCTTGTACTTACTCTGATATATGTTTTTGAAGGGGCTTTTATTATGATACAACACTGATTTTGTAGGGCAAGTATAAAGACTTAAATGTAATTTTTCGTTGCTTATTTCTATAAAGGTAAGTCAGTCTTTGGTGTCCAGATTAAACATACCACTTGGTAAAGATTTCGGCAGACGGTTTGTAATTGTTTATTTACCTTATGAGTTTACTCTGCAAATATTTGACTTATCAATTATGTTTATTTTTTCTTTTAAAATACTATGTTCCTTTATTTGACTATGTAAACGCCCATCGTTTTGTTTGTTATTTCACATGTATGCATTGTCATATAGCAAGTTCCCGATAAAAATGAATTTAAAGTTTTAAACTTTCATGGTCACTAACATTAGAATAGTTAGATACGGGATTGCTACCATGTACCTTAATATTTATGAGTTTCCGTTATTTCGGCACTGTTGCAAGCGCCATGATCACGGAGTTACTGTGATCATGTATGTGAAAATGATTTTATTTGCAAAGAAACAGTAGATTTAGATACAGTTGATTTCATTTAAACTTTTTTGCACTGTAAGTTGTACAGTTGGAGGACTTAATGCATTGTCTACAGTTCGACATTTTCTCGCCTGATTAATTTTGGTATGTAAAATATTTTTACTATCCTGACCATGTTCATCTATGTAAACTATTTAAATACAATCAGCTCCGCAGTATTCTAAGCCCTTAAATCTACCCTTAACCGCATTCATGCAACACAATTGTTAATATGAGGCTAAGAGGGACGCGTTTATCAGAGCCGGGGTAATTAAAAGGCTAGTTTGCTCGACCAGTTTGTAAGAAAAACAGGTTTGTCAACCCCACACATGATACACACTCGCGGATGTGGTATACTTTCGATGAACGAGCACACATCCCGTACGAGGTGTCCTAAATAAAGTGACACCTTACAGATGAGAGCCGCTGATTAAACTGCACTCGGTCTTAACGCTTCCCTGACAGCTTGAACTGTGTAACGCTAATTGTGAGATCGATAACCTGTGTGTAAAGTCATTTTGGTGCCCTAAATATGATAAATCAGCTGGAATCTATACTAATATTATAAAGCTGAAGAGTTTGTTTGTTTGAACGCGCTTATCTCAGGAACTGCTGGACCGATTTGAAAAAATATTTCTGTGTTGGATAGCTTATTTATCGAGAAAGGCTTAGGATAAAACATGACGCTGCGACGGGAGGGGAGGGAGCAAACTCAAAACACGCGGACGAAGTCGCGGGGGACCGCTAGTAATATATATTTTAATTTCAAGGTGTCGTATGTGTCATGAAGAATGAAGCGTAACATCCGGCAATGATATAAATATGTATTTTTGGAATGGCAACCACATTCACAAAGTTACAGGTCAATGCCTCGCATGCCGTAGCTGTTTTTAAAACCGTAGTTTTGAAAACAGCAAGACTAAAATGAATTGGCCAAATTTTTGCATCATGATCCGCTAACTATAGCTAACTCGTAACACGATTAGTTCCAGATAAATAAATATTAGACGAATTCGTTGTTTAGTTTGATCGAAATGACGTACTCATTACAAGTCCCGTTGCAGAAATGCAATTAGGACCGATATTGTAGTTATTGACGCAGATGTTAAAACGCTCACACGGTTTCGAGCCATTTTATTGCTTTATTAGTGCTACACGGCGAAATTGGCAAAAGCATCACCGACGAGGTAGCGAATTAAACTTTTGATCATTTATTTGCTTTATACTCTTGACCTGAAATCTTAATTTTAATTTGTATCATTGCAACAAATTGTTACGACTTATTTTTATTTTACGCAAAAGTTTGGGCTCCTAATTATATTCGTTATCATCTGATCTTTACGTAATTATAAGCTGACGTTTCATGAACCGTTTCGCCACACGACTTACTAGTATAATAATAGTGAAGGCGAAAATATTCGTAGAACGCTGATTTAATTACGGTCGAAAGTGTTTTTTAAACGTTGTAATTGATAGGGGACCCCGAGTCATTGACATGAAATCAACAGCGTCGAACTGTATCAGATAATAATGCCGCTACGTTATAATTACCTTGTCGACGCCTGCCGTGAGTGATGTCCGACGCGGACCTCGGCACCTGCAACAAAACATGCATTTATAACTGACATCCACACAATTTACTAGTTCATTCTGCCGACAATAATTTTCCAATTTATGCATCTCTGTTAATCGCGAATTTACGACCCTAAGAAGAGCAACATGCTCGTGCTCTAATTTTTATTTATAATTCTACCATAGATTAACATGTTGTTTGTGTTAACGTTAACTAGATGCGTAGGTTTGAAGCGTATTCAATTAACTGACGGTGTCTGTTTATTGACGTAATAGCTTAAGTTCGCTTATAGATCGGCTTCATTATTGGGCTTAGACACGCATGCTGTTTTCTTGAGCGCCGGATGCTTATAAGTTCACGCCCAGCGTAGAGGATTAGATGTCGGGAATGTGCTGAGTTTTACACACGAATAAGCACGTGCTCGTATTGCACATTCAGATTAAAACTGATTGCAGACACTTGAACAGATAATAGATGGGCATTTGATATTATAAGCTTTACATTCTTTGAGCTGTAGAAAGTTACATTAAGGACTTATAAATAAATAAATATTGAACAACAATCACATACATTGATCTGATCCCAAAGTAAGTTGCCAATGCACTTGTGTTATGGAAATCAGACACAACGGTGGTACCACAACACCCAGACCCGAGACAATATAGAAAAGATCGTTTTCTACATTGACCCGACCGGGAATCGAACCAGGAACCTCACGAGATGGCGACGCTTGAAACCAGCGCGCTAGCCACTCGACCACGGAGGTCGTCAACTTATGTACACAGCTTAATAAAATCTTCAAATCTATACTAATATTATAAAGCTGAAGAGTTTGTTTGTTTGTTTGTTTGTTTGTTTGAACGCGCTAATCTCAGAAACTACTGGCCCGATTTGAAAAATTATTTTTACGTTGGATAGTCCATTTATCGAGGAAGGCTTTAGGCTATATAACATAAAGATATGACTCATAAGACCACAGCAGAAATGAAAAATGTTGCGAAAACGGGAGAAAGATATTCCTTTTGAGAGCTTCCGCTGCATACGCTGCGGAAACCGCTAAAGTTACACAAAAATCATGTATGACAGGATTGTTCAACATTAAGAGTTCTATAATAAAGTCCGCGACAGCATATGTCTATCTTTTATGGTTGACTTACTACAACCTTTTTTATGTTAATAAATTTGTAAAAAAAAATAATGCATTATTTTTAGAGGTGTATTATACACACAGGTATTTATTCTTATCAAAATAAATACATTCGTCATCACGAGCATTTCATTTAGAACCAAGTTGCCCTTTATATCATTTGATTTCAATAAATATCTTAGGAGCTATCACAGTTTTAACATAACTCCGCACCAAAATAATGTTCGCAGCTTAAGTACAACGTGCGCTTGCACTAATATATTATAAAGCTGAAGAGTTTGTTTGTTTGAACGCGCTTACTTCAGAAACTGCTAGACTGATTTGAAAAAATATTTCTGTGTTGGATAGCTTATTTATCGGGAAAGGCTTTAGGATATAAAACATGACGCTGCGACGGGAGGGGAGGGAGCAAACTCAAAACGCGCGGACGAAGTCGCGGGGGACCGCTATATATTATAAAGCTAAAGAGTTTGTTTGTTTGAACGCGCTTATCTCAGAAACTGCTGGACCGATTTGAAAAAATATTTCTGTGTTGCATAGCTTATTTATCGAGAAAGGCTTTAGGATATAAAACATGACGCTGCGACGGGAGGGGAGGGAGCAAACTCAAAACGCGCGGACGAAGTCGCGGGGGACCGCTATATACTATAAAGCTGAAGAGTTTGTCTGTTTGAACGCGCTTATCTCAGAAACTGCTAGACCGATTTGAAAAAATAATTCTGTGTTGGATAGCTTATTTATCGAGAAAGGCTTTAGGATATAAAACATGACGCTGCGACGGGAGGGGAGGGAACAAACTCAAAACGCGCGGACGAGGTCGCGGGGGACCGCTAGTAACACATATTTTTAAAAATTATATAGCAAGTGAAATTATTATGTTGCTATGCGACTTGACTAAAAATGAAGTTTCGTTTTCCATGAGTCAGGAATGTATACAGTCAAACACCGCGACAGTCGTGTAAACAAAGCGCCACACTGACCGGGTTAGCCTTGAATGGTAAATGTGCGCAAGAGTTTCGCCGAGTAAAAATATGCCATTGATGCAGGCAGCGTGCGTGCGCCGGATAACGGTCACCACGAGCCGAATAAGTGGTTTAGCATCGTACGCGGAATGATAATGTTCGCGTGGACTTGTCACGCGATCGCGCTCGTGTCACTACCATACCACTCGCTGCCTTTCATAGACCCACTTTCTAACCTTATGTCCTTGAACTGTTAGCGTATGTGCAACCGCATTTCTTGAATACTTTCTTGATAGCATTTGTTTATAACTAACCTTTATTCGCTCTCTGTGTAAAATGAATAGCAGAGTTAATAGAGACGATGCAGTACGCGAATCGTGGCCACTCGGAACGGGGCCCCGGCCCCGGTGTCGATGTCGGTCCTCGACGCAACAATGCCGCTAACGAGATCTGGCGCGGTCCGTCAGGCGCGCGCGCTGTCTCCCTCGAAACACCTCAATCCTCTTTGTTTACGTTAGCGTCGAACTCGCCCGCAGAGCCCGATCGCATCCCGAACGCAATAAACCTCGGAGCTAGCTCACGACTCCGCAATGTCTACTCTTTATCGCCCCCGCCAAATGCGGTACGATCTTAAACGTATTTTAATAACTTCCACCCGCCGGTCGCCGTAATGGGCTCACCATGCAAATGCCTGTGCCCACAGAGCACCGTTACACACCGATACCGCGGGTAACGAACCGCCCCGCGAAATAAAGAAAGGCAATAATCGCAAACGGGAAATCCGATCAGGCCCCGGGCACCACCGGTATGACTGGGACCCGTCGCTTCCATTGTAAACTACTGCTATGTAAACTGAACCGCACACGATTGCTAATCAGGCCGTCCATCCGTTCTTAGCGAGCCATGAAAAACATGAATAACATCGTGAAGAAAGTGCCCTTACTAGTTCCTGTGTACGATCCTATCTTAGATCGAATGAGGTGAACGGTAGTGAAGTTGATGGTGTGGATTTGAAGTTCCCTTTCGTGATATGGCGCGGCGCTTTCCCTGTCACAACTGGGTTCCGACACCTACTCTTCCTTTCTACATCGTCGCGACAGCGATGCAAGTCATCGCTAATGTGTAAAAGTGTTAATCATAATAGCACATCTCCATTATGTACAATGCTTGTTAAGCAATCAGATATCTTCATGCATTCAAGGTCTTAGTGTCTCTATGTAGTATGTTATTAACAAGTAATTACATTGTTAATAATAGCTTGCATTATCTACAATGTTAAGCAAAACGTGCACCTCTATGTTAACTCTTCGATAAACCAATAATTGGGTAATCGTAATGGCTACTGGTTGTAAACAATGACTTCAATCGGATTGATGCTTCAATTCAAAAGCCGCTTTATCATTTGCCCATGTAAACTGCACTACAAAATAAGATTAACAATTTTCTCACGTCCGCATCGAGATCGAGTTAGACGATGACAACCTCTGCAAAAAGCAAGTCGGAAATCTAATAGAGTTTGTGGCAAGCCGGTTATTTGTGTTACTTTTTAGTTTAGCTGACGCTCAGGAGAAATGCTATGTAACGCTCGCGAACGAAGACGAAGCAACCTGACATTACTGTAATAACTCCGAACCGCCCTTCTGTCATTACTGTGTTCACTTTCCTCGGGTAACTAAAGACGAAACGCTCTTTTATTTTTCAAGGGCATATTCTTTACAATTGCTTTTTACCCCTACGTCCATACCGCCTCAAGAATCTTCACCACAGCTGCTAACGAAGTTTTGATGGCGAACCTAGTTGCAATGAGCGTAATTTTTGTTTGCATTCGTAATTTTCATTTAACTGCGAACACATTAAGGAATTATGCGACGTTTAATAACGTTGAATTATTAGGTTATTTCATTATAATGACGTACCATAGTCTATGCTTAGTAGTCTGTATTAGGGCAGAGATGCACTTGTCGTAAGCGGCAAGACCGGCCTCGGAGTCTGTGCCTATAGCTCTTAATATCATAATATCTCATCTCTACCAATCTAACCGCCCATTATACCTTCTGATTACATACTGCACGTCAGCACCTTTTCATTACTTACTTTATAGCTTGACGACTAATTGACCTATTTTACATGAGCGGACGTGATCGCAGTGTGCTGAATGTGGCTGTAAATCTAATTGGTTACAACTCAAATGCAGTTGTTAAACTATTCATTGCGCTATGATCTTCGTGAGAAACACGCACATTATATTCCACTAAAATTTATACTTATATGCGGTTATCGATTTTATAAAAGCTATTGGGATCTAACAACTCACCTCAATAAATTATATGAGATCCCGTTTTGATACTTAAAAACACATCGTAATGAAACCCCTTGTATTCATAAATGTTTTGACACAAAGAAGTGATAATGTGAAACCTCAATTCAAACAAAGGTTCCCAGCAATCTTGGTATTTAACTAACATACCGTTGCCTTTTCCGGTGTTGTTTTGTAAATCCTCAAGGCGGTAAATAAGTGCGAAGTGCAACATATTAAATAAACCGGAGAGGATAAAGACGCCCGAGTTCAAGCAAATTAAAAAAAATGTTTTTCTAACGGCAGTTCAAACCCTTTCTTGGAGTATTTTTTTAAGACGTGCTGTTCATAATCAGTGCGATCAGGCGAGGTGTTACGTAATTGCAAGAATGCGGTGGCGTGCACTCGACTGCAGACGTGTCCGAGGTTCCTGTTCGCATGTGAACCGTATTTATTATAATTACGTCGCTCGGCCGCTGACTCCGCTCTATCGATGAGACGGAGTGCTCCCTGATGAGCCCGCACCGATACCATCTCCCCCGCCTCATTTATTACACCCCACTTACACTTTTGAGCACAGAATTCCATCTATGATGCAATCTACGATGATACCGTCTTATGTCTTTATCAAAATAATTACAACTGCCCTGACGAAAGTACTTACTTGCCTACTTTCTTCAATCTCTACGCGACCATGCTTAAATTATTTACTTGGAGATAAATCATAATAATTTGTATCTGTGCCGCTCTTTTTTTGGTTAGTTGAGCAATGCGTATGCGCCGCAGCGGTTCGAGTCCCGTAAGACAAAGATGCTTATCACAATCATGATGTGCATCAGAGATGTAACACGTCTTACTAGACAATTAGAATATCGGGGGGTTCTATCCGGCATTAATTGGAGTTCCATTGGCAATAGTAGCGATTAATGCCGGCGATCTCACTGTATGTGGGTCCGTTTGCGTTAGCGATATCGGGCGAGCAATCGTAACCTCTTCCCACATAATTGGCGTGTGGGCGCGCCAGTGGCGGGCGCAGGCGCGTTATCCCGATCGCCGCCCACCGGCGACGAAGCGACGCCCGATTAGATAGCTCGGCCCCCGACACACGACCCGGGCAACACCTCCCGGAGTCCCGATGCCCGACTCCAAGCACTGCCGGGTTGCAAGGGACTGATAGAAAAAGTTTCCGGACTTCTAATTATGCTATTGGTTAGAAACTACCGCTGAGTGCAATGGATACAAGTAACCTATTTTAAACTCTTTTTTTTATTTACTGAGAAATATATTTTTTTATTTATTTACTTGCACACCGATAATGTTTTGGAAAAATATTCCTTCCTTTCTTAAGGTGAAAAAAGTGCATTGACTTCAGAAAATATTTCAAATGTAACCTTACATACTAAGTAATAGATATTCATATTTATTGACATGACATTTTATATTATTTACCGAAATCTATAGTGATAAGAGAAAGTATTGTGTAATCGGATGTAATCACTACCTAATGGATATTCATGTTTATTAACATTTTTATATTATTATTTATTTACTCATACACCGATGGCGGTTTGGGAGAATATTGCTAATATGATCAACCTTATGTATTACCGTATAGATTTCCATACTAATTCCATCGTTATTTTTACCTGAGATAAATGTGATTCATCATCATCATGCGTGTCACGTTGAGAGCGAATATAATAAATCGAAAACTCTCACATAAAACTGAAAAGCTATTAAATCTAAAAGAGCTCAGTGACTGATAACTGGTTCGTTGTAAATTCCAACCCAGGATTTCGATCTAGATACCTTCAAGACCAATAAATAGCACATTAAGGACACCCAACGCGATCGTCGGCGCAATAGAACTAACTGCAGACAGTGCTTGACGCTATCACGAATCATAAATCGAGTTAGGAGGACATTTTCAGCTAATATTTTTCAGATACTGTTCGAATGCCACTAATGCCTGCTTTTATGGAAGGCGGAAGATGTGACTACCATTGTTTGTCTATTTGACCCTGTAAAATATAAGAATCGATAGATTAATACCTGCCAGCTACATCTAATGATCCTTAAAGTTTCCCAAGTATATATAAAAATAGGGGAGCAAAATAGAAAGCGAGTAACAGTACAAGAGGCAGAATTAGCTGTGGCAAGATTGATGTTGATGAGCTAGCTGCTGGTAGAATATCCCACAGCGGAGCGCACGCCTTCTGCGACAATACTGCGCCGGCGCAGCTCTCATTAAGCGATAAGAAGTGGCACTCGTCGGCTCGTTACGCAAGACGAGACAGCCCGGACGCTTCATTAATTGCGTATTGTCGATGCTCCCAGCCAGCGATCACATCGCAGATCGCCCTGCTGATCTCACGACGTTCCTATTTCCGCCCGCTGTTCCCCGGCTGCAAGCCTTTCCTATATGGCAATCGTTAATAATAATGTACGACGAATATTAATCGGAAAATTCTATTCTATGATAACCGGCCACCTTACGGCCAGGATAAACACAGATAATCGTAGCCACCGCTAACTTGATCTAGGACATCGGTTCCGCCCAATCCAAGTGAGCCTGTAAATACTTCCATAAGTATGGAATTACATCTCTTAAACATACTCATAACTCAATGACAGGGCACGTTCTCGTGACACCTTATGTAACTACTTTAACCGGCGGCATCCTGGATAGAACTGGGAATTTCATTCATTATTACTATTCAAATAATAATGATGAAACACGAGGACTTACAGAGAGTACGTCTACCTCTGTAAATGCAACCCTGTAATTTAATCCTGCTACTGCTACTAGAACTGCTCCGGACAAATTATTCTAGGCTTGTAATTCACTTTCTAGTTAACGCGAATGCCCCGCAGGTCTTACGTGAATGTTCATTCTTGAGACTTTTACTTGTCTCTGTCTGCGTCCAGTTTAATAGATGCAATACAGTGCAATGGGATGCACGGTCGCTATTTGCATCGGATCTCTGAGCGGTTTTGAATAAATCAAGCGCAACGATGCATGCTTTTATCGCGGCACAATATTGTTGACGTTAATTGACGAAATGTGGGTGCCAGAGTAAGCAAGCAGATTTATGCGAGCGCAAATCGCTACTCAATTTGCATTGGATCTATGTAAAGCGCACTCGTTACCGAGCGCTTGACCGTCGCAACACTCTCGTGCCGCCGCTAATCGTCACGACTCTATCACTGGAATGCCAACATTTTATACATTTGGCACACTGATATAAATTTTGGGCGAAAACTGGAATATGAATAACGATGCCTCTTTACGACCTGGTAAAATTACTTAAGGGTTAAACTTTTAAAGCAGTCGACAACCTAAAGATGGTAATCTTAAGCTTTCATACTTTATATGCTGTAATTCACCATGATCCTATACTCGTAAATCACTTAGCTTATTTAAGCAACCATAGTAGGTAAAATATGCACGCAGACGGAGGATTGCAATTTGTACTAAGTGCCGTTTAATAATAGAACTTGGTGGCAACGGAACGAACTAGTCGATGCGTGAGTAAGCAAGTTTCTAAATGCAGGTAATCTAAATCTTCGTAATAAATAAATGAGATAACTAACAGCTTAATGTATGAAAATTACGACATTTGTCTTGAGCACAGTGGTCAAGTACAAACACAATTCCGCAGGTCATAATTTAATGATGTGATACGACGGGCGAACTGTTCGGTGGTGGCTTACACGTTCTCGGTAAAGCGCGGCATGGATATTAGAAAATACGACCGTCAGATGAAATCATGGGCATTGTTTGCGTGTCCACGGAGCTGATTGCGAACCGACTTAGAAGGGAAATAAAATTAAGAGAAGGCAGCGGCCTGCGACCGCATGAGGACGCAAACCCATTGCGGTATAACGTAGCGGCGCACTCCGTAAATGACATTCCACATTCATGCCACACCAAATAGGTGCGGAACGTGGGCCATATGTGGGTCACACACTGATTCTTGGTAATAGAAGTGTGGGGTGTAAAGCTGCGGAGTACCACCGCAGGCAATTCGAGAAGCGCATTGGAGTTCCTGTATAATTTGCGGATCGTGCGTTTGGGCCTGCGGTCACGCGCGTGTCAGCCGCAATAGAAATTGGGCTACTGAAACGTGCGCCAGCGACGAGGCTGCCAGTCGCATCTACCTGTATAAATTCCACGATCTTCTACCATATTTCAATGGAAAGTTCACTGATCGTTTAATAGACGTTACTTTTCGTGCTTATAAGCTTTTGGGAAATCACGATCACCTAAGACATTATGGGATGGATGAGTGGGTATCCTACCCGCTAAATTATTTTTTTACTAAAGCAATAAGTAAAAAATACCAGAGTTATACTCAGCTGGCAAAATAATTTCTCATTGCAACAATGTGCTCGCCAGTTCAATTTATGATTGCTATGACAGAATTGATTGAGACGTGTATCTATTTGAGACGTGGCTGTATGCTCACCTTATATTCACACCAGTATTGATTATGTATGTGAGAAACAGTACCAATGATTGTTTTATGAGGATAATTTTATGTAAATTAAATCAACATTTACCTTTCTTACAACTTGTTCATTTGTATGCCGAATAGCTTTGATGGGAAAATTACTTATTTCGCTTACATAATACTAAATAGCTTTATATTTTTAACTCTTCATCTTAATCTTATGATATTGTGAGTTATTATTTGTTTAAGTAAATATTATGAATTATTTTATGTACTTACGTGTTTTTCAACATGTGTGGGTTGCGAAAACTCAAGAAGTGCCAATCAAAGCTCGCGAAAACTAAGCACCTCCGTTTAAAAATATCCATACATTTTTATTAAATTTATTTGTGGTCACATAATAAAATACACGAAAATAACACTAATGTTTTCTCGTATTAGACATGCCGGGTATTGATATAGGTTAAAAAACAATGAATGAGTAGTATTACCATACTTCCTGTTGAAAAGTTTTCATAATTAGCAATTCTACTGTCAATAATTATTTCCACATAATTAAGCTGACCCCACACAATCGACGTCCGCTTCAAGGATCATTAATTAAATGTACTCGTATTTTTTATTCATATTCGCTAATAAGAACAAATTGAAGTAGTGTGTTTTAATGGCAAATTACATTTAATAGTGGTAATGAAATTGGCACGTATATGCCGTTGCGTGACGAGATGGCGATCGGTTGATCAGGTGGCGTTTCGCGAGGTTTGCGACACCTGCATCTGGCATCACTTACGGTAAATTTTTCGAGATTGCGACCGCGATTGATAGGTTGTATTGTGATCGTAGACGCCTGCGCAGGTTGCATAATGCGTCGGCCGTGGGAGCGGCCCGCGATGCGACGGCGCCGTTATGCGACGCACGCTACCGGTACCGTTCCATTAGTGATTTTATTAGACGATTCGCGTGTATCGTCCGTAATCAATTTGAGCACGTTGCAGGCGTTGTACCTCGCTCCAATTGCAACGTATTACAGAGCATAAAACGCTTTACAGCCACGCTTCCCGTTTGCTCACACGGTGAATTCGGCCTCGGGGGCTAATGTAAATCTCGTCAAACATAATTTTCGCTGCCGTTATCTAGGACACGTTGGTATATCACAAGTTTTACGGTTGACTCACTAGCTATTAGCACGATATCGGCGGTATTTGCTCTTCTCATACGAGAGAAGATATCTCTCTATCTATACTTTGAACGTTATTTAGAAAGTTTTATTTGTAAATAACCTATGCAAATTTTCGCAAACGCTGTAAGTGATTATGTTTGTTTTCGTTAGTTTTGTTTGTAACGATGACCGCGAATAATTCAACGGTACTTGTCTTTCAGACTTTCAGAGTTGTTATTTACTTTTTCCTGACACTTTCAGACGGTCAATAAATTGGTTTACTTTTAATAGTAATCACTAGTCCATTATAAAATAAACTAGGATTCGCACAAAAACGGAATCTTGCTAGTATTCAAAAGTTGTCTAAATCGTAGACATCTGTATCGATTCGTAAAATTTTAGTCATAACAAACTAAAAGCTTGTTAACTTTTTTGTTATTATTACATTGTTATGGTACTGTGTAAAAGTTGCAATACGATCACTTAGTTTTTTTATATATAATTAACTAGATTGAACAAAAACGTTACTTTTATTATTTGCCTTTTAACGACTCACGACACGGATTCCATCAGAATTGTGTTTTTTTCTAATTTGATACTTAACTGACAGTTCTTTTGAGTATGATTAAAGTTACCGTTTTCCTTATGAAAATCTAGATAAAGTTCATAAATTATAATCAAAACAGTTACTATGTATATCATGTCTGTATTTACAAACAAAAAAAGTATTTAAGTATTATATCCGTTGTCTGGCACCCATAACACAAGCTTTGAGTAGCTTACTTTGGGACTAGATGGCGATGTGTGGGAATGTCCAAAGGATATTTATTTATTATTATTATAGTTATTTAAACGTACTGCAATCATCTCGCTGTAAAAATTTGCAAATTTTTACTCAAAGCCAATGCAAATTATTGAATTTGTTCTTCGAGACGTATTATACCTAGGTCGAGATAGCAATTTAAGACATCTGAAGTGGTAGAAAGCGAAATTTAAGGTCAAGTGGTGCTAACAGTCCACTCTCCGTGGCATATAAGATGTGTGTTAGGCTATGAGTCACAATCACAATAAATACGTCCCACTGTGATTCGACCATGTGTAACATCACGATTCCAATAGATTCCCTCGATTCTATACCATTTGCCGTTTTCTGACAGCTTCCATTAAAATTCTTATTGCAGTCAGACGTTTTTTTTTTTTTGCAGCCGCAAAGTTCAGCATTCAAGTTTTTACTCTATTTTGCACCATTTTATTTATAACTCTCTGGTATCTCTTTAACCGCCAATGCCCATTGTTATCGATAAAACATTTGTAAGTCAACTATGGAGATAAATAATTCATATCATACCTAATTATAGTTTCACATTTTGTGATTCATCAGTTCGGATAACTTATAAATTGAAATAAGCTTAAATTTAAACTGACTACGATTGAATATTTATTGAAAGTTTGTGAAATAAGTATATGATAATGAACGTAATGACAGGTTGAAGCATACCATAATATACTGTTTGTACTACTCCATTAATCATAGTATTCAGTCAGAATCTCATTCTCTGTACTACGAACACCCACTTCCGTAAGATTTATGATCTCAAACATCGTTTCCGCACAAAAACACTTCGGCAAATGATGTCGGAATTGAAAGTTTTGAGTGTCTTGCAAGTTTATTTAAAGAGTAAAAAGTTGAATTTAGGTTAATATTGCGAACGGTTCGCGGACCGGTTTGGTGCCAAATATCGCTTTATTTATTAGCATGTCAATATTTGGGCAAGCCGTCTGAGGTGACTCAGCTCACACCCACATTGTCTCCATAACAGTGAGATTTGCATACTCATCATGCCATAAATTAAGATTTAGCTTCAAAATTCTTTTTTTTCTCATGCGCTTTATTTGATCAATAAAATGTGACCGATTTAGCTTTATGAGCCTGACACATTTTTTCATATCAGCCATTAAAATATTTATGAACACTTATCTAGTTTTTTAATGTTTAAAATGTGTTTATTCGATGTTTAAGAACGAATAAAAAAATACTAAACACAACAAGGTTTACTTATTAGGTGCTTGACAAAATTCCGATCAGTCCAATGCTGTTTACTCTATTTGATCAACTTGTAGCAACACCAGCAAGCAATTTCAATTTTGAATACGGCTTTTTATAGCCGATAAAAAAATCATCTATCTCAGCGCATAGTGTTAACAAAAAAACAAACAATGAGTAGGACACCTGTTAACGGAAGAGTTGTCGAATAGCTCGCACCCGCACCGCGCGGTCATTCACCCCGGCGACGTAATTAAAATCCTTCATGGAAAGCGCTTGATGGCATGGCGTCCATCCTGACCCCGCGCACGACCGCACAGCACCGCCCCCTTTATAAATACGAGCAATGTTAGGGTCCTGGTTTAAAAAAAAATGTAACCAGCCAATCGTAGGATCTGTTCCGTCCGTTTCTGAGTCAGAGTTTATTAATTAACGCATCTAATTATAAGTTTAATTGACTACAGCATAGGACGTCAAAAGTGAGGGCTTAAGCTATTGGAACTACTAACTAAACTGCAAAAAGTGTGATTGCATGATGAGAGAGCACCGTTTAAAACAGATACTCCTTTATAAGACTTATGGTGCCAGATAAAGGAAAGCAGGCCAGAGAATAGACGCTAAAAGCTAGTTTTATCTGAATGAGTTTGTTTTGCATTAGTTAGAGCAACAGCTGACCCCCGGAAGGTTACTCGTCCTAGAGTACACGTACTACTTAGGTACTGGCATTGTTAGTACTGTAAATACTCCTAACAGCTATTTGCGTGTTGTGGTGTTCGGAGAAATAAGATACTTGATTTTCGTCCTCGAAATGATCCCTTATAATATAACCATCACTGTCAAATGAATCGCTTTCACGTCCTCGCTTGCGGCAAGCTTAGACGAGAGGCGATAGTAAAACTAAAACCACTTTAAAACCCTGTGAATTCTACATTGTAATACAAATTGTGTTGCACCTTGTTATACGTGCCCGCTTCGAATTCCATGGCTCCGTTTTTAACTCGGTAATATTGCATGAAATGTGAGGCTAGATAAAATCAAGCTTGTTCTCATATTACATGTTTGCAAAAACAATGCAATCGTTAATTGTGTTGGACGCACGCATACTCATTTTGCGAATTTGAAGAGATAATTTGTGTATATGTAAATACGAGTAAACATGTACTTTGCATGTTTTGCAATAAGCATACTATTCATAGACAAATTGAATTTCATTGATCAATTCAACAGTCTATGTATTCAAACGTCAGCAACCGATAGAACGGTCAATTGAAAAAATAAACTAAAACCATTCTCATGTCAATGGGCGATTCAACTTTTGCAAATGACGCAGAGAATTAGCTAAATACCGATATTGTAATCACATTTTTTCCAGTCATATTCAGGAAATCGGAACGCAGTCTTGCCTTGTGCCCGATAGTTCCGAGTGGCGTGTCGCCTGCGCCGGCGCAGTCACGAACGAGCAGCCGCTGTTCTCACGTGACCCTCTTAATTATAATCTCGGGGCGCCGGCAACGGGGTCAGATGTGCCCAACCGTAATAAGATTTCGGAATAGGAACACTGATTCTGCGGCTTTTTATCTGGCACCTATTAATCATATCTAGACCACAGACTCTATTTCGTTCCGGTCAATATTAGGTTCCCCTTTCTTTTGAGATAAGTAGTAAGTTTTTGCTGTGTACACCTTTTAACAGTACATAGACTTCTTAGTTTAATAGATATCAATATCATCTTACAAAACTTTCGCTTCAATCCACAAAGATTCTTTGGTTTTTAAATGGCTACACGTTTCGCAGATACGTTTATTTTTACAAAACAAGATATCGTTTACAATACTTATATGAATAAATCATAGCGACATCTTTCCGAAGTTTAATGTTTACGTGCAGAGCACGAAAAAATTTAATATATTTAAAAACATGTTACTTTCTTGTTGCCATATATCTGTTTTTTCTTAATTTGAAATTGTTGACGCAGCTAGTAAAGAAATTACTCTAACTCGCAACTAAGTGGAAAAAAAAACGTGAGCCAGTTTTCCGTTACCGTAATACGAAATCAGTGTCATGTAAAGCCTCTCAATACGCCATTGCATTTAATTGAAATCGAAAAAGATTTCACGGTCTGCCGGACCACGCCAACAGAATTTACAATTTGAACAGAATAAGTGAATTGAGAAGATACATATCGCAAAATTAAGTATGTAGTTTTTACAAAGCTTATTTGTAACCGTTCGTAACATGACTGACGTTTTGTTTTGTGTTTTCTATTTTAGCATTTGCTTCTTACTTCTTGTCGGCTCATATACTCGAGGCATATAATTAGTCAATATAAAATAGAGATATTGTATCCTTTTAATTTTTTATTTACTTTACATTCTTAATCATTTGCATAACAAAGTCAGCGGTCAATATAAAAGTATCTTTTGAACCGTAAGACATCATTGAATAGTACTAATACTACTAAGAGCAAGGAGATTGCATCTGTTTAAATAAATTTCACTTGCACACAATATCAGATCCTGTATCAGCGTATTTATGTGTATCGGCGTAACAAACGCCTTAAACTCCATCTGATGACCCGGCGTACACTTGTATTAAAACATTTCTAGCTAACAAGACAGCGCGCGCAGCAGCGTAGGACCAGGGTACTAATGCTGACCCCTGACCTCGATCGTGCACACGAAATCGTTCGTTATACTTTAGTGGCCTGCGAAAGCTACCAGGTTCCGTTTGCTATCGCCAGCCTAGATACCTAGGGTAATCCGCCGCATGTACCTCAATACAGATGAATTCGCGTGGGAAACGATACTTTTTACCACACACCCCGACATAATTTTCGTCCTTTTTTTAATTAAGCTGAACGAGGACGCTGACGTTGATTAATTTTGTATACAAATGCATTTGCATATTGCGGTACTATTTACGCACGAAATACTCGGTCCCCTTCAATATCGAGTTGGGTCTGAACGTAGTGTCTTGTGAGTGGTAATTTGTACCAAGCCATCAATAATGCTGTCGAATGAAGCGGCCATATGAGTTTGAACTAACTGGTCTTACTACACTTACTAGGTAGTTGTACTTAATGACGAAAGTCCGAACTCGCTAAGTTTGAAAATTCTAAGGTAAGAAGACCAGCTCACTAAGCTGCAATTTTATAAATAGAAAAACGCGCTTTATGTTTGTGTTACATTAAAAAAATCGTTATCCCAATCACATCCTTTCCTCAGTTCTAAATGCATTCATAAACTTTCTTCATTTCCATAAAGTTGAAAACTCGCTTTATGGTTATAAATGCAACCATTTACGATTCAGTGTACTATAAAGAATAAACCATGAGCCTTATGCCGTAGTAGCAGCGAAATATCCCACTAAAGTCAAAAATTCTGACAGTTTTAAAATGTTTAAGCATTACAAATAAACAGCTGCAGAAAGCCTATTACAACTGTGACAGCTATCACATAATAACTAGTCGTGATTTTACTAAAATAATTTCTTACTCCAACACAGTGGACCACACCATTAGATTTTGCATTTAAAGTTAAGAAGTTGTCATAAACGTCTCAGGAATTTATCACCCGTTATAAATATTCACAAACATTTAAATGCGCTGGTTTATTTCGCTAAATTCTATAGTTTAAATTGTTTGTGGCACTGTTCATATTTACAGCTCTTATAATTTCCGATTGTCCAGCAGAAACGTTGAAAGCCTTTTTCAGTTTTAAAGTTAGTACTCAGTTTAATGAATGAATAATAATAATACTCTTGTCTATTAAATTACTGAAACTAAAATGGAACTAGGAATATTGTAGGCTGGTAAATGCCCATGGCAAGTTGGTTAATTTATTGTAAAAATATTCAAATAAGAAATTCACACCTGGTACCCAAGCACTTGCAATAAGTTATCTTGATACCGGCTATTTAGCTCTAATTGCAAATACCGCACCAAATATAGATTATACAAGCTTTTGAACATAAGCGTTCCGTTATTTTGATTACACAGCCGCAAAATAATTACTTTAACTCTCCTTATCTTTCTACTTACTAAAATATACGTTATACCCCTCAATACTTATATTATCATTTTTTATGGTTAATGCTTATTTAAATTCAATATAATAATTTTACTCTAAGGTAAAAAATACTAAGCCTACATTTTTTTTATAGTGTCTTTCATTCACTTTACTGATCCTACCTAAAATGTTAAAAGTTAGCATAAATAAACTTACTAAGTTATAATGATGTTGATACTGTCGTATCTTATCTATTGTATATTATATGTAAAGATAGCATCATAATATGCTTATTCATGTTGTTACTACAGTTTTTGAATTTTCTTATGTTCATCAACAGCAATTTTCATCCCAAAGTTTGCGTGAAAACGTATCGTAACTGTAATTTTTCATCGCGAACATAATCCTGTGCATGTTCGACATCATTGCGTTTTATTAACAGTTGTGCAATTACTCTTTCAATTGCGTTTTGATGCTAAATCGGACGTTCGTAGCACGCTACGCTACGGGCGTAGGTGACACGTCGCGCGGCGCGTTTAAGTCTTTTGTATGGCGGGACGGATTTTGGTATTCGCAGACTTTGTATTGACCCGTGCTTATGACACCAAGGTATTGTTATATGTGTAATTAAAGATCAAAGTGACAACTACAGTATATTTTAGATGATTACGTAGAGAAGAGCAAACCTATACCATACAAAGAAATGGAATATGTTTCTTAAATATTTGAAAATAAATTATCGGATTTTATGAACGAATTTGTTATAATACCCAAATAAATATAAATATAAATATTTTGGCAAGTACTTTTATTTGTGTTACTCTAAAAAATATATCTCGGCTAAATAAGTAAATCATCGAGAAACGTATACATATTGTAGATTAGAAGATAGACCGTTCTCCTTTGCTGGGCATTTTTTTTATTATTGAACTTTTATTTCGTATAAAACTGTTCTATAAAGTAATGTAAAGTTAGCCTGTTAGCTCCCACTGCAGAGCCCTTTGCCAAAGTTTGCTATTTGAGTTTATAGTTTCAAAACTATAAGATAAAATCTTATAAGATAATCGAAACTAAAAGCAGCTTAAAACATTTACAGATAAAATTACCAAGAAGTTTGCGTGTCTGTCGGCTAGCGGCGTCGTTCTAACGTTTCTTTATCTCTGGTTCTTTTTGTGCGTTTTGCACTCGACATCGGATTCAGCTTTATTGCTTGTATTTCTAACATGTCCGCAATTTTTATCTTTTTATTTCACGTTTCATTATAGTTGTTGTAATTTATTTTTACTATTTTGTGTCTGAAAAATATTCCTTACTTTTCTAACGAGCAAATATATTTGTTGCTATATATTGCAGTTTTTAAGGTAACATGATTATTTGAAGCTTCAGTTAAGTGAAATTAATTAGTATCTTTTCTTATTCAATTCTTATTTATTTTTAATTATTTTTTACCTGATTTACCTTCTTTTGTTTGTAGTTTCAATATATTGTTAATTTATTAAGATCCCAATATTCTTATGTGTTCCCTCTTTTTAGCCTGAGATACAAGTCAAACCTACGTGTTAATTTGTTAACTCGCAATTTTGTTATTCAATCGTATAATTCCTTACAAAAAAACGCGCGTGTTTTTTGAGCGGATTTAAACATCACGCATAGTGCCGTGTGAGCCGTGCCGTGGTATCATACCCGCGCGTGATTTAAGTTATATACTCTTAGACTCTTATTTTTATATATATCTTCAAATATGGTGATCATAGAATAAATTAAATTATTTATATTTAATATAAAACACGCCATACAGGTGATAGAATGTAGTGATAAATCCCCCGGCAAAGGCGCCAAACGAAGCGACTCTAAATATAGCATCGTTATTGGTATATGCGCACCAGAGCTTATCGCTCCATGCGAGATCGGATGCCGTGGTGTGCTCGCAAAAACCCCCTTGTGTTGCTACCTTAACGGTACAAGCAACTAACGTCATTCTCTTTATTATTTTTACGTCTATATTTCCACGATCGAGTTACAAAAGAAAATTTTTCCTGTTAATTGCTAACTCGAGCTTTTTTCCGCGCGAGACTGACTGTTGTAGGCCGTTTTCCTACGACCGAAGCTTATTATGTGCTTTTAAATTTTCTGTTTGTTCCTTACCATGTAGTGTTTAAAACAACTTAATATTTGAGCTGATCTTAAATTGACTATTAATAAATAAATATCCTTTGGACATTCCCACACATCGCCATCTAGTCCCAAAGTAAGCTACTCAAAGCTTGTGTTATGGGTGCCAGACAACTAATATTTAATTGCTACATAACTTCTTATTTTTCATACATTTTTTTTTGTAATATTTTTTTCGTCTATGTTAAAAAATATTATACATCATTAAATATATAAAAAATATCAATTTTATTAATTAAATATCCAATAATAATACTCGACGTAGTTATTTGCTTTGTCATGTATCCTTGGAATACCAAGATTTTCCACTTTTACAAGACTATCTCCATCTACTATCTATTAATTAAGGTAGAGGACGCACAAAATATGTAAGCTTGCTTAAAGCTTACGCATTCTTGTGATATTATAATCTGATGCATATTTAACTAGACTATTGGGATTAGAATATTTCTATATTTAGTCGTCGGAACTTATCTCAACAACAACTTCACAATAAGCGCTTAATTATCGTATATCTACTCGTAGATGCACTCGTGTCCTTGATTGCAGCAACCACCAAACCACCATAAAATATTTAATAAACCAGTTTATTGAGCGGGATGCACTCGAATGCCCTCGACTTGATCTTCGCTTTCGCATGAAAAATCTCTGTCTTATACTTCGCTAGTTACAACCCCGGGAAAAATAATTCTAAAAAAAAACGTATAATGTATTGCATGCGTCCTGTTTACATACCTTCGAAGGTTCGCGGGAAACGCAATTAGGCGTCTGCGTCACGTGATACAGTTCAAACAAATTCAACACCCAAGTTCATGAACTTTTCACTGTTCGTATATCACAGGCTGGGCACAGTCCTCGATGTGATGAGACGCGCGCGCTTCGATGGTCGCGAGCCAAGTGTCGCGGCCACTCTCGACGAGACACTGAACTTGCCGGAGTGCGCCCCAACGGTTATAACATAACACGTCTGACGTAACCTTAACCTTGCAAGAAGAAGAGGAACGAGCCGCCGAAGGACGGAGAGAGAGCGCGATAGGCCGGAGAGAAAGGGAGAGATGGCTCGGACTGCGCACGGCCGAGCTGTGGCCGAGCGCCGAGCGCTGCGCCGGACCAGCGCCCGCGCCGACGCCGTCGCCGCCGGCTGATCTCTAGATATGCCGTTTCCCATACATTTCGCTATTTTACACATTTTTAAACAATCCAATTGCAACTTCATTAGTATTTAATTTCTCAGAGTTGTGCGAGTGGAAATTGAGTTCCGCAATCCTCACATTATTCAGCAGCGTCTTTCGCAAAGCTAGAGGCAAACACCTATGTAGTAGTAGACAATTTTATGTAAATCACGCTACAGATTTACATAAAATTGTCTTCTACCACATAGGTACTACGTCTTTTTCAAATAAACATTCGTCTACTATGGTTACGATTTCTGTATATGACTGAGACAAAAAGTCAACAATACATTTCTCGAACAAGTATGACCTTTATGTCAGACACTAACAATGGAGAACTTTAAAAGTGAAATTATTTCTTATAATTCAATTAGATAACTCATAAAAAATGAAATTCAATCCCACACATTGTATGTAATATACAACTGAATTAAACTATAACTCAAAATGGCTCCCTCACGCTGTGCAAATAATAATGTTTCACTGTTACTGAATTGTTACAAACAATCTAATCGGCGTATTTTTATTCGCTGATATTTTCAAAGATCACGCCGCGACCTCTACTTTCTACGGGTCACAAGGACGCGGTTGATTATTCAGTATTTTAACTTATTTCTGAGTCATTGTCGAGATGCAAATAGCGCTTTCACTCATGTCTATATACGTGCGAGGCTGGAATAAAGACGCCCTCAATATCATTACCGTAATCAATGCATCTGTTTCTCATCAATTCATCACACTTCCTCACTACTTATTGATTACATTATGGAAGAATGTTCCCAAGATCATCTAACAAGACGTTATACGTTTCCCATCAGTTCCCGGCTGACTGCCTATTACTCCGAGGTTATGACGTTGCTCATTCATTTATTAGCCAGTGATATATATCTTATTGTTTATAATTGACTGGAATTATAGCTACCAGTTCCGCAATTAGTTCCAATAAATAGATCTTGTAATCTGCATGCCCGTAAGAAATTCAAAACTGTAATAAAAATATTAATACCCTAACCGTTTTGTATGAGTAATTTATAATATCCAATCAAGCTCAACTGATCGAAAGCTACAAGTGTAAGCATTAAACAGTAAAGCTTTGCTCTCGTATATGCAAATGAAGCAATGAATCCTAAAATATTATACAATTATTAATCTAAATTATGAATCACGCGAAAATATACAGTTTAAAGGTCATTGAACTAAAGTATTGACTCTTATAAATGAACATAATTAAACACAGCAAAGGTTTGTTTTCACTCCACTGTTTTAATTATTATAACCACAATAAACCCTCTAGATGACCCTAAACTAAATAAATCAAAAGTTAACAATAGCACATTTTTTTAAAAATTCATGTGTTTGATCGCAGACGTATCCAGTTTATCATACACCCGCATTTCCACGGGGCATCCATTTCTTAACCTTTTGCTATATTCTTATTGTATTCTTACAGCAAGCATGTGTTATTCATGTGCAGTATTTATTTTAATAAACTAGTGTGGTAATTGAGCTGTCTTTCTCGGTTTCTTAGGCATTTTCAGAATGCTTTATTTAATTTAGCTGTCGCAGCAAAGGTCCTGGGGTCTAAAGTCCTTTGCATTCCTGGCTCCTGCAAAATGCAATTTCTATAATTATGTTCGTAGCAAAACTTAATGCCTCTACCATGCTTCCGTGGTGTTAAAATTAAGTCTTATTTCACGTCAGACACGGCTGTTGAATCATAGCAGTGTTAATATACCTTACACTCGTTGAGCTTTTATTGTGTTAATATTTCTTTGAGGTGGCGTTAAGTGTCTTGCTCTCGGTAATCGAGCCTCACTCTTAATAACTACATAATACTTGCTCAACTTGATCTTATTAAATTGTCAATTGTCTACAATTCTGTGTTTGATGAGGACGATATTGCTTTGAGCTTTTAGAATCTGGTCAAGAGAATCTCCGATAATCATTATTTATTGAAAAGTGTCCATCCTTTTTTAAATAACTGTATTTATAGATAATGGATGCCACTTCTCAGTATTCGCGTATATGCTCCTCGTAAATAAATGAGTCTCCGCCTACGTAAACGCCTGTACAAAACGATTTTTATTCACTCTTTGTGGACTTATCTACTCGAGACTTAAGACTATTAATAAATGTTGGGCGCCAATGATGGTGTTTTGCTAAAACATGCAATTAAAATAAATATAAATAATTGCACTCTTAACATTTAAATGGCGTTAAGCCCAATTTTGTATATTATTAAGAACACTAATTTAAAAGCCGGTGTCTACTTATTTTTTTTATGTGAGCTTGAATTCAGTTAATAAGGCTGATACTAACTTGTTCTCATACTCCTGTACTTTCAAGGAGACACACATTTCCCGTTAGTTAAGCCAATATCTATTTTATCATTTCAGCCGCGTATATTTCCCGATAAACTTCTGTTAAATCATCGTCTCTGATACCTTACACAGAGTTATCGTGATTTACGAAGAGCATACCTGCAAAATGAATTTCGCTATGTCAGTTTAAATTATGTTTTAGTAAACATTACTCTTACATTGTAGATCTTTGATATCAGCTCGTGAAATAAATGCATCTTCAATTTAAAGTGAAATATAGATACTTTAGGTTATTACATCATCTTTTTAATTTACATTTATTTCAATTCTCCGGCGATTAAAAGGCAGTGCTCATAATAATATAGTTAAAAAAAAAACATTTTCTTTTGAAATGATGATAGGTGTGTGTGCACAATAATCCTTTAAGCGCTGTAATCTACATGTAAACTGTCTATTTTACATCAGGACTGACTTAGACGAATTATTTGCCTACTTATACATTAGCTACTTACTTTGGGATCAGAGCAATGTATGTAATCGGTGTCAAAAAATAATAATACACATTTCATTGTTTTTAAACCACTTGCTCGCTTGTATACTTATTTGAGCCTTTAGAATCATTTTCGTAGTGACGGTAATTTTAACGTTGTCATTTTTCTACCGACTAAGTGCAGCCTAGATATAAAGATGTGTAATATAAAAGTATTACTAATTTAGGTATAATTTTATCTAGTATAGAGAAATTTTTCCACTCATGTTTTATAAATCTAATAAATTTGAATCATAATCTCAAGTTATAATACTAAAGGCCATGGAAACAACTTTCTGCCATTTCAACTCAAGTTTCTGTTGTCAGCAAAACTAACACTACCCGCTGTGAGATTCAGTTTAATCGTTCAGCCGACTTCGTAACATAGCAGTATTTATTAGACTTGAAGTGCGTTATAATGTTTCTCGTTATATTTTAAAATACATTTTTTTTTTACTTACTTTGAAAATCACCGTCATGGAGATTACAATTCTTCTATACATAGTAAATTGCATATCAACGAAACGTCACGTTTTCGGTAGCACTATAAAAAGCAATGATATCTCACTATTTCGTGTATCAGGTTAAACTACTTTTGAATTAGTCGGTATGATCTAAAAGTAACACCGGATCTACTTCCAGTGGTTTCGTTTTTGTTACACATGGTATAGTAATAAAAATGTCATAGCGTAAACTTCAGACTAAGTGCGCCTTCACATTAGAGCGGCAGCAGCGGATACCCATACATAAAAGAGAGCGCCTAACCATTTTTTTGAGGTACAAACAATTTTCGCTCATAACCCTAAAACCCTACTTAGGGTTCTGGAGCACATGTGATGTGCTCCAGAACGCTAAGTAGGGTTTATTTCAGTCTCTTATTTCGTAGGTTGCACGTTTTTGACTCACGTGTACGTGTAGTATGTGCCCTATGTACTGCAGATTTGCCATTAATGCGGCAACTGCCGGCTGTTGTAGACTTGTGAACGTGGGTCGTGGGGTGCCCCATCACCCCAGTGTGGTAACAACGTATGGTGAATTCGTAAGTCTTTTGTCCTATTTATAGTTACAGAATACACAGCCACTTTCTGTGACATACGGACGGACAGACAGACAGACAGACTTGACGAAACTATAAGAATAAAAAGTGACAAAAAAGTGTCAAAAGACTAAAAAGTGTCAAAGTCAAAAAGTTAGTAAAATCATAAAAAGAAGGTCTGTTGCTAACATTGCACCTCTATCACCTTGCAAGCATACCCCTCATGTATATTGTAGACCCATTCAACATATTTCCTATTGCGTAGTTGTCTCATACAATACGCGACCATATTTTTGGTTATATTACAGTGCAGTTAAACGTTAAATTAATTGAACCGAATGGCCATTTCGCGACCTTTGCTTCTGTAGAACGTTTTCTTAGGTTTATTCATTATTGGCCCCAGCGATGGTCACGTTTCATTTCCGTAATGCAAACTAGCCGTAGCGTTCATCATTTTAATATTACTTAAATTTCTCAATTGTTTTGTTTCTTTATTTTCGCAGAATAGTTGACGGTAAAAAAATATTACTTTACTATTAGTATATCATCTCATTTTGATTTATAATCGCGCCTATGCGAACTCAATCCTAATCTTCTTTAATGCGCAAAAAGGTTGCATTCGATCATATAATTTTATCTCACCCATAAACTCTATATTGGTGCTTTCTTTTTCATCCTGTCTGACTTACAGTGTTTAGATATCAAACAGCTATAAAAACTTGCATTGAGTATATTTACAATGTAATGGTTATTTCCATATGGAAGTCATTTTGTATATGGTATAAAGCGCATAGTATTAATGCTTTAAATTAATTTCATTTGCGTACATTCAACAAGTGATCTGTAATGCTCATATTTCAGGATTCCTAAGCAACCAAGCAACCTCTGAAGATAGAGACATTAGAAAGTTACATGAGATTATGCAAATGCTGCACATACTAACCTGGTATTGTGACTGGATCGTCTGACAATTTGAATAAGCCTCGTTTTACATCTTGTTCGGATGTAATAACGCTCGTTGCGCGTTCTCGTGGATCGAATCAAATGCCCAGAAGCGGGCATTATACGCCCACACAAGCACCTATTCCAGCATCCTTCGACTGCAATTTTTTACGAGTTAATTTCCTTCGTCCAATTCACACTCGTGCGCATTTCCCTTGATGACGTCTACTTTCACACGCTCCGCGACTGCGCGTTAATCAACACGCGAGCTTTTTACGACTATTCTATGAACCAGGAAATGTTACTCTAGATTGTGAAGTAATGGAAATGTAGAACAATTTATTTTATCATATAGCTGATCTTATCTTTATCTGCCTCGCAACAATCCCCTTAAGGTTTCTAGTAAAAATAAAGAAGCCTTATGGTTCCGTACCAGAAATAAAACTTGCAACTCCAAATAGGTACTTATAGAGTCTATGTCACCATCATTATCAACCATATGACCTAGGCTTCCCCCAAGGCTTACGTAAAAGTCTATGTATTGAAATTTTCATAGAAAATAATATTAAATAAATAGATTATTTTAATTTGTAATCTTATTTTATTCACAGGTCATATTTTCCAAATAAACATTCATATAAACTTGTTTGGTTTTGTTATCAACGCAGCATTAAATTCTCACTATTTTAAGCCTCTGTTTAATACGAAGCAAAACAAAAGAAAAGTCAAAGAAATGAAACTCATTAGTATTTCAATGATGTTACTGACCCATGACGAACTATTGATGTCCGATCGACATTCGATAATATCGCTAAAGCCAACATTGAGTGATTACAATGAATGCGCAAAAACAAAGGCGTGGGCATACTGTGTAGTGTAATGGCATAAGACGAGATGCTATCAATTCAAATTCAATCGTTGAAACTGCGGTACTGTGTATTACAAACAAGACTTCTTTTTTTTTCTCTATCCGGTACTTAATGAATGTACTTTTAATTTACAAACTCATCAATCTTTCGTTGCTCTACTTTATTCAATTTTTAAACCGAAACGAACAGTAGGTGGAGAAGTATTCTTCCATGGATCGCATATTCATTTTGGATACCCTGTTCACTTACGAGTACTACTATGAAATTGAAACTTTTTTAGTAAAGTAAACTGCGTTATGGATGTGAACATTAATTCCTCCGTATTAAAGGTTTCGACAATTAAACCATCCATATTCATTGGACTTACTTACTAATCGATACAGCATATTTATTTTAGATACTGGTCGATTTTCATTACCTATTAATTGAAGTTACCGTTGTTAATTGTGTTTAGTTTATAATTGCTCGCATGTATATTTAATCCAATTTAGCCATAGCACTTAAGCGAATTACATAGCACGCATATTCATAGCCGTCTACGGTATGCAAACAGTCGCACACTTACAAGTGCACTGAAAGCTTTGCTTAGTAAAAGCTAGAGCTGTAGCCTTGTGGTTAGTAGCAATTAAGTTTGAAATAATTTTCTCGTACATAAGACCATGATACGCAAAGAGCACCCGCGTTCATTACACCTAATTGCAATGTAATTATCGGCTATTGAAAGCGGTATGCGGTGGCGGTGCCCTGCTCCGACACGGTGAGCTTTGTTTTATGGTGTTCGCGCTGATAAATAATGTGGTATACGGATAATGCTATGACCAACAAACATCTAACAATGCGACATCAATGGAAACGTCTAGTGGCATTCGCTGTGCTTACAGGAAAAATGGTGACAGTTCTGTGTAATAGCTTCTGTGCATACTTTTCTAAAGCATTTTAATAATTGCATAACATAGTGCAAGTTTCAGTTCAAACTTACTTAGCTTCCTATTTTATTATCTATTGTACATTTAAAACCAATAGCACCAGACTAATTTAAAAGCTATTATTCTGAACTGATGAAATCTATACTAAATATTATTCAGCTGAAGAGTTTGTTTGGACGCGCTAATCTCAGGGAAAACTAGATCGATTAAAAAAGTATTTTCGTGTTGTAAAGCTTATTTGTCGAGGTAGGCTTTATATAAAACATCACGCTGCGCCGGAGGGGAGTGAGCAAATTTAAAAAGCGCGGACGCAGTCGCGGGGGATCGTTAGTAGAAATATGAAATGACGATCTATGATTCATACTTTCAGATTAAAATAAAACCATGTGGATAAGAGTTAAGGTTTCATAAAAATGATAAATCTGAAATGAAAATTTTACGAGTAAAATAATTAAACTCACAATATTATTTTTTTTGTTGATCAATGTGGATTCAACTATATATAAACTAGAATAACGGTATTGAAATAAAAAGATCATTGCGCTCTCGTTACTTCATAATCGTCTGCTTTTTTGCATTATAGACTTATCATCATAAACAAATGAATTACTCCAAGCAAGCTTGAAATATCCTCTAATAATATATACGTCGACAAATTTACGGCATCAGCTACCCGATTTTAATGTTAAATAAGCTGATTAATTAAGTAATAAATGAAAAGTAGTTAGCTAGTGGTTATTAGCGATATTTTACGTATTCATATTTTGCAACAGAGAAAAGCTTTCAAAACTGCCCGGCGTAAATATTAACTAACGAGATACTAAGCTACTCCGGGCTTTGCCATAAAAGTGTAGCCTCATATTAACGTGTAAAATATAGATATTAGGAACATAATTAATAGTATTATGACCCAGTAACAAGTGGACGTTCTACCTTTACCAATTACCCATTTAGCAAGAAATCAAAATCCTTTAGCATGTTAGCTCGTTTTTTTCGTGGTCGACAGGACGTATTTCCTGGTAATTCAATAAATGAGCAAATGCAAAACAGTTTGAAACCAAAGTTTGCGTTAATATTAATGCTGGACCAAATTTTTACGATCGCCTCTAAACCAGTTTTTTATTAATCCTCAACATTATGCGTGGCGTAATCTTGTGAGTTCATTTAGGAGGTTGTTAAGCTTCTGTTCCAGAAGCGGTCATTAGTGCGAACAAGATACTTACTAAGCGGAAAAACGAAACCTGGTCCAACGCTATTAATATGATTTTTATTTGTGTAAGGGCTGATTTTTCAAAAGTCAGATAAGAAATATTCGTCGAACAAAATACAATATGGCTAATTTGAAAAGTCACCTAGTTATCAGCAATCATACGTATCTGACATTTTTTTTTAAATCTGTCGTTTTATAATTTATCAGTCTGATAAGTTATATCTGACCATTGAAAAATCGGCCCTCAATATAATAGAACCAAATTCTTACGCAATATAATGAAGTTTAACTTATAAAAATCTTACTGCTGGGCCTTTGCTTCACCTCAAGTAGTATGAAATGGTATGAGCCATACACCCACTAAATATATTATTTTGTATAGTTCTAAACCAGTCTAAAACTGCTACTCTATGTCGGTGAACAAATACTCATGTGTATTAATAATGTGTAACAAACTTAAGTAGGATATCGGAATTATACCATAGCCTATACCTGTAAAGGTAATTTGCTTTGTAGCCTGGGTTTCAATTTAAATGGACATAGTATTGGGCTTTCTTATTTTACGAGTGCTCTCACCCAGTCATACGTGTACTAGTTTGTAAATGGAAATTTTGTTTTTGTACCTTTTATCTAAATACAATGCTAGTTTTGAAGCCAATTTTCACGGTATCTGTCTGCCATTCACTCGAAGTATACAGGTGACGTAGATAAAATCTCTGATGTCTGAAATTTTAGACTGTGCCAAGACTGCTTGAACTCAGCTTAACTTGTTTTGTTGCCCCTTCCCCCTTCACCCTTTACCTTTTCAATAAATTCAAAAATAATAAAATTTATGTACAATCGCCAGCACATCAGGTTTCCTACTTTTGTTGCATATTAGCCCTTATTTCAACTACATAAGGTACCGCATTGTTTACCTGGACGTGCTGTTTTCCGTACTTAAAGTATATATTTTATAAATTATTTATTTTAATATAAACATACTTTAAAGTTTAACTTTAAATAGTAAATGTTTTATACAAAAACAAAATACATAATGCCAAAAAATGGAACTCTTATAGTTTCGTCAAGTCCGTCTGTCCGTCCGTATGTCACAGCTATTCTGAAACTATAAGTAGTTAGTTTCTAGTATAGTTTTAGAATAAAGTGGCTGTTACATTCGAACGGAAACCTATACGTCTAGTAAACCTATTCGTGTATGGTGTCTATAAATTGATCTTTTAAAATGACATCGAGACTTTTAGAATGACATTTAAATAAACATTTTCTAAAGTGGTAAAATGTCTCCTGTGCCTCCTAGTTGGGAACTCCGGCTCTTACTTGTCAGTGGAGTAACAATTGCCCTATGTGGCTAACTCATCCGATTGTTTGTTCAAATTCTCATAATCATTTTAATTCGGTTGATCCGAATGTTTGCACCGTTATGTTATCCATTATAGCCAACATTTTGGACAATCGTAGGAAGTTGTTAGTCTGCACTAAATCCAATTTACAGAAATGGCCATCATAACCTTGTTTGGACAATTTGGTGACTC
Organism: Pyrausta purpuralis; assembly: GCA_963924145.1. Lineage (NCBI taxonomy): Eukaryota > Metazoa > Arthropoda > Insecta > Lepidoptera > Crambidae > Pyrausta > Pyrausta purpuralis. Next base: position 19,283,100 of record OZ001643.1, on the reverse strand, counting down.
AAAAATTTCTCTTGGAATCCTGTTGAAAGTTTACTTGTGTTCGATGAGTTTGAAGGAACACTATCAATTTCACTTTTCCCTCATCTGTAATAGTGACATTTGTATCACGATTGGGGCCGCGCGTGCTATCTGTACTAACACGACGTGTGTACAAAACATCACTAAACTTGCCAAACAATCAATTACACTTGATACATACAAATCTATTCATCATCATATTATCATCCGCAGCAATAATTGTGAGTAGAAGTGAGCACATGATTATCCTTGGGAAATTTATCTAGATTATAGTGTTATCACGCTACTTTTCTATTCAGTGTTATTTACTCATAGACAGTAGGAACTGTGCCGTAAACGACGGGAAGACGAACTAAGCTTTACGAGCGAAGATGTCTGTCCAATTGGCAGTTAAGCATTTTAACAGCATATTGCTTTAAAGTTTAGAATTAAAGCGGCGGATGTACGCGTATAGTTAGCATCCAAGTAATCGGAATTAATTAGTTGTGTAGCGGAATAAGTTCTCATTAATTTCAACACAAATAAATGGAAATCGCGAGGCATTTTCATGCTTTGTAACTTGAAGCTGAATTACCATATGCAAAGGATATATCACAGGCAGTATGCGACGCGCCTTCTGCAAGCGGCGTATCCTGCCCTGTGATAGACCACAAATTAAATTAACGTTTAGTTATTAAGCCCCACATATTTAATTCTAGACATCGACATCAAAACGCTTTTACTTTTTAGATTAGAAAATAAATTATGAGAACTTTCGCTGCTCCTGTTACTTCTCTACTTAGTGCCTCGAGCGGATTGAATATTTCCAAGTACTGCTCTTGCATAAAACATGATTTTAAACATCTTCAAATTTAACTGAATTCCTAGCCTTCGAGAACAGAATAATATGATCTTTTTTTCAATCTCATGGATTATTTATTTTGTAAGATAGGATTACATTAAACTTTCTCCATAATCCTTATTTTCTTGCTGGCCGAGTCCTAACTTTCTTTCGATACAATTGGATTAATCCCGTATCAGCATTCATAAAATTTTCATTTTATTGGTACTAACTTTGCATCTTTTACGGTATCAGGGTCATCAATATTCTTTTTTTTTTCAGGTAAGCATCAGACATGATTATTTAAACCAGGCTCAGCTGATTATGCAGCAATCGGATTTTTTGTCGTAAGTCTAAATTGACCTTTTTATTATAATCGAAACGTAACGGAATTCAGTCTCTGGATGAAAGCGGATCCTTTGAGGGATACAATTACCGGCATATTTTAAAAGAATGACATTATATCATAGGCTTTATGCTTTATGTCACTTATTTCAATATATCGATGAATGCTTCGAATTTAAGTTATTTTCATAATCCGTTTTAGGGATTATTAGGGATTTTCATTTGAATTTTATCCATAGCGTGCGTCTCTTAATTAATTTAATGGTGTAACAAGTGGTATAATAATAAAGCCGGTGTTCAACTGCGCGACAAACAGTTTGTCACGATCATAACGATGGAGATATTATCGAGCGAACGATAGTAACGGCTAGTTGCGATTCTCACGAGCTGCTTGCGATACTTTTACGCACTTTGTCTTCACTCCTCCTTTTCATTCGTAACCTATTTTAAGAAAGAATCTACTTATTTCCTTTATTAAGTTAAACTACTAGAAGTACAACAATAGTGCGGGCTACAGACCGCTTTTCTTCGCTTGGCGAATATTGTGTACCAAACCCCAATTGAAAGAAATGTTTATTTTTTAACAAAATTTTAATTAACATTAATACAAAATGTTTATTTTTTAACAAAATTTCTTTTGTTTGTTATTTCTTATATATTGACCCATTGCATATCTTATCTGGTCTGAATTCCGATTTCTTAAGCATGCCGTCGACTGCGCTGTCTTGACTGATCTGCTGAAGTTTAATTATACGTTTACCTTTTTTCGCATCAGCATACCTATGTCATTTATCCAAGAACATATACCGTTATATCTCGGATATAAACACACGCTCTAGACGAATTCACTCCACTTTCCATTTTTCACAGGCCATTTTCTTGGACACACAGACGTAAGTATACGGGTGATTCGCGGAACGAAACGTGGAAGGCCAAGGCTGCCCACATAACCCACTTTTAACTCGATATAAATCGCTCTGACACGATTACGAACGCCATTTGACGTCGTTGAAACAAAACACTGCCTCTGCTGATGTACTCCGATTCGAATGACACACATCACTATTGTGCCGCCGTATTTTTTTATAGCTATAAAGTGTCACATAGTCATACGCTGTAAATTGGATCATTTACTGGGCTGTATTTGCAAAGCGTTAATATCATTTTTATTGCTGACGCCTAAGTGATCGGCACTCCGACTGCATTATACGGCGCCCGACGGGTGTTCTCACTATTTATTGTAATTAAAACTGAAAACTGTTTGATCTGCTCATTTGCTCGCGAGCGGTGTTAATGAAAAGATATTAATGTAAAGTTTGCCCTTAGTCCTCGGTTCTTACATTTCTCCTAGTTTGCACATGGAGTAGTTGTCAGAGCTCAATCATTCGTTGTGGGAATGCGGACGATCCTACAATGCGCATAGTGTCTCACTAATCAACACCACTACACATATTTATGTACGCGCATGGAAATATCCTGAATACTGTGCCAAGACAATAAAGATGACACTAAACTTGCGGATATTCCGTTTGTTTTAGGATTACATTCCTTTTTAATACAGTAAGTCTTAAAAAAGAGGTTTCTATGTTTTCAAATTATACAATTAAACGCTCTCTTATTTTTTGTACCTTAAAAAATCCTGTCCTGTCATTGCAAATAAGAATACACAGCCATTTAATTAAAGTTACCCTTTTTATTTCGTTAGCTTTGTCTACAAAGTATCCTGTATCCGTTGGTCATAAAAATAAAACAAACCGTCGAATGGCTCTCTTAATCGTATTTGCACTACAACAGTCAGTAAGTAAAAGATTCTTATCCGTTATGCCAATAAGGGACTGTCTATGTCATTATTTACCTTTTAATCTAAAGTCGGCCAAGAAGCAGTCATTCCCACCGCGCGGTCACGTAACGCCTTCAATGGGCTAACACGAAACGCAAACACATCATAATATTGGTTTAAGTTTATATTTATCAGCTCAAATTTATGACTGTATGTTTTAATTAGAACTGAACATTTTGTAGTTAACGGCTACTTTACAAGCTTAACATATGCCTTTCATTAACAGTTATTGAGTATTTATTGGAACCCGATTTTTATTCCCGTTATCAGTGCCTACTTTGAAGTTACATACTAATTTCAAAATTAATGCGAAATCGGAGCTATATCGTGCATAAAGATGTGGAATGAAATTAATTCTTGATTAATAAAAACATAAAAGCCTTATTAAATCCGACCGCCCAAACCATGTATTTGATCCTAAATTAATTAATAATATGTCTTTTTAATTTTGTTTCAATACTCTAGCTAGGGAATCACTTCCGCTTCTTGTGTCATAAAATTAACAGGTTTACTTTTTATGAAAAATTCTGATAGACTTTACTGTGTTAGGGAAATTTATGTTTCATAAATTAATTATGAAACATAAATTGCCGGAATACAGCCCTATGAATATTTTTTTTAAAAACTTGTATATCTATAATCGCGTTTGTTTCGAACTTCGAGAAGCAGCTAAAACTTTATTGACCTGTAGTATTCTGTATTGTGTCCCTAATAAAATAAAATAAAACTACTTTCAGTTTACTGCTTGTGTAAACCTGGCTTAAGTTAGATGAAGGTATGGTTGGAATGCTTTTAAGTACATAATTTTATAACTTTGCTCATTATCGAACTCGACGAAAGCTACAAAAGTTTATGCCGTTGGAATAAATCGCCACCAGTCGCCAGTCATTATATCAGTTTCCGAATAATTGGTCGTGTCGATATTTTAAACATCGTCTGCTGTTTAACGATGATTGCTTAGTCATTGTCAACGCCAGTCTCCACTTGCTAATTTATAGTCAGTGTGTCCGCTATCTTTGACACCTGTGTTATTTTGCATACTGCTTGTGTGTAGGTCGGTCTGTCCTCGTGGCAACTCAGGTCAAGCTATACTTTCTTACTGTTTTTTTTTAATTTACACTGAATATACTGTGACATATAAAAAAAACTATTTATAACAAATTTTACAAATTCAAATTTTCCTTTCAGCAATCTGATATATTCATTAAATATCAATTCACTTATCAATAAAAGGCTCGTATTCCAATTAAACAATAAGAATGATTTCTCAATCACCGCAATTTTTTGCGAAATTTCGTATTACTTTTTAGAAGAAAGTTTTATTAGGCTTCTCTTAATTTTATTAGCTTATCAACTTTTCTTCTCAAGTTTGATATAGTAATATGAACCTCACCATATTGATTGCATGCATTTTCACTGCATTTTCTGCTGCATTATCACATGCGTTAAAACTTCAAGTATATTCATTTTTCATGGTCATGTCGTTGAACTGTCTGTTGGTTTCATGATTGAACTAAACAGCCTCAGTATTTACTGTAGGCAGTTGTAAATCTGCAAATTTTATTGCACCCAAGTTCCTGTAACGCTTTTCAGTGCTCGTTTACTACTCATAGGTCTCAATTCCATTTGCCATAAATTTCCGGGCCGTTTAAGGGGAGATACAAGGTTTTGTTCCCCATAACTGTAGTTGTGCTAAACACACAGATCTACGAGCACTGCTTTCCTTTCTATCGATGCTTATGGTCATGCTCGCAAATGGACGATATCTGTTTGGATTTTAGATCAATTAGCAGAGAGTCGCACAGCTTAAACTATTAAATGATGTATTTTATTTTCATTTATCTATGGTTAGTTATTTTAAACATACCGTTATATACCAATATTTCCATAAATATACGAGTAGTATGCATCTTAAATTAAATGTATTATATTCTTGATTATGACTTGAAATTACATAATTGCGTGGAAAATGCTTTGTTGATTTAAGTGAAAGCTAACGGGAACTGCTGATGTTTCTTCATATTAAACGTGAGACACGAATGTTCATATTCGTCATTAGATTACAATGACATGGTGGCAATGGTAATTTTAAAGAGCCCAGCAATAACACGTCAATAACTCTTCTCGACCTTCGCTCAACAAATGACACTATCATAATTCTCGCGCAAAATGCGAACCTTAACCTTCAAAATTTACATACCATTTGTTCAAATCAACACTTATTATACCGTTTATAATTACACAGATTGGAGAGAAAGTTCGCATGTCACGTATTATTGATGTATCTAGAATGTCTGCAGGTGGCAATTACTCCATTTCGATAGTGTTCACAGTTCAATAGCGGGTAATAATAGAAATCAATTTAGTATAAGGAGAGCAGTCGGCAAAAAACCGCTAACCGAACTTTGTGGTGTGCGTCGACTCATTCATTACGGAGAAGTCGTGCGGTTTGGTTATTTAATGAAACGTTACAGCGGCACAGACAACCGCTCTACAGCGATCGACCGTATTGTCTTTTGGCAACAACTGTCTCACTCAGTCGCCAGTCTCGCTTCAGTGTGTGCTGAAATACCGCATCTAGGTTTTTAAGGCAAATGCAATTCACGAAACGACTCACCTGCCGTTACAGGCAGTCATAAATATCACTACTCTAGCATTCGTACTACAGAGCGATCTAGATTTTACCCACCAATAAAAGTAATCTACGAACCGATTACAGCCCTCGTTTCAGTCAAATGGTTTCCGCGCCTGCGGCTATTTACTTCAAACACCTGTATCTAGATTAGCAAAATATAATAATAGTTAGGGAGGCGAGGTAGCTAAATGGCGTAATTCAACGGCGCCGCCGAGACCTATCAAAATCGAAAGATAAAGTAATTTCGAAAAGAAAAGCTCGTATGGTAAAAACCATTTTAGCGGTGGGTTTGGCGTGTACGGTTTTTCAAAAATGTAAAAAAAAACAGTTACTTGGGCATTCTCGAGCGCGTCAGATATTCATACTACGTATGCCCCAAGTGCCTCTGATAACAACGGTATACTAATCTGCCGGTTTGCGTGGTGGGGGTAGGCATATAAAGTAGTCAAAAATGCATAAAAAAATAAATTACTCGAGCGCGTCAGATTTTTGGAAGGGGTGTTAAGTAGGCCCCAAGGAAGCTCCCTTAAAAAAAACTGACGATTTTGGCGTGACCATAAGTTACGATGAATTTTTGAAAATGCAAAACAAAATAGTTTTTTTGAAATACTCGAGCGCGTCAGATTTTCATAGGGGAGGTTCATCTCGGTATCCTGAAAGCATATTTTCTTAATCTGACAAAAATGTTGGTGGGTTCTCTTAATCTGACCGGAAAGGTTTTTTGGTTTCTTGTTTTTTCCTTTCTTCTTTCTTTTTAATAATTCCTTGCTTCGTTTTGCTGACGGTAAGTCCAAAAAACAATTTGAGGATCAACAGGCTATTGAATAGTATACATACATGAAACTGTACATGTTAATAATACTTTTGTATACAGATACGCGTAACCTTTTCCAAGTCCACGAAAATTGTCGAGAAGCTTTAGAAAAAAAAAATTTTGAGATTAAAGTAACATAATTTAATCATAGTTATTTCATACCTTTTTTTAACACTTTCAGTTTTCAAGATATACTCAAAAAACCGGGAGTTTGAGTTTTTATGAAGCTTCAAGTCAAAAAGTTTTAACTTTGGACAAAAATGTAAAGAGACCTTTTTTGTGTAAAATAAAATTACCTTTTTTGTTTATTTAAACTTTTTTTTTGTAAAATGTATCGTTCGCGACTTATATGCTTCAACGCGTTTTTCGGAAGACGAAATGGCTCCTCCACACTCCTGGTCATGCGGAAACCGGCAGATTTTGTATTTTTAGTACGTTTTAGATTATATTCTTCAAAATAAAAATAAAAAAAATCGCGCTCTAGAATGCCGGATTAACGTTTTTTTTTTACAAGTTCGCGACCCTATAACTCGGCGGCGTCAAGGACTTATCGTCAGATTAGTTAAATTTAGTCTTAAAACACTAAAATCAACCCCCAATATCTTAATCTGACGCGCTCGAGTATTACAGACTATCGATTTTTTTTTACTAATCTGATCGTCTATCCTAGGCGCGCGTCACTACATATAGAGCTAAATACTTTACAAGGTTGTTCTATTAGGTCCAAGGTATCTCTCATATCTTAAACTGCCACGCTCGAGTATTACCGAAAATTCCCCTATTCGCCTCCCTAACCATAATGTTCACACCTCAAATTGGCGATACTGAACAAGTTATAAATTATCGATTACGATCCAATCTCAACCTGCCAGAAGATTCAATAAACCTACTTACAGCATGGTAACTGATTTCAATAAAAGTCAATGGAAGACTTGAACCATCTTATCTCAATCGAAAGGGTTTCTCAAATTATTATTTAAGATCTATTGATTTTCGATTGAGGTTCAGATATCCATATAATCGTTATGTATTTTGCCTCTATATCCGTAGGCCGCCCTTTCTGATCAATCTAAATAATCTTCATCCACATTTTAGCGCTTAATAGTAAATTAATAATCATTTATATTTAGTTCATTACTTTGACTCATTCATAACTTAGATTAAAGATCGATAATGTCTAGATATGAGATATATATAACGTGTTTACTAAATTATAAATCAGACTTTCTTTAGTTCAATTAAGAGTCAAATTAGATATGAAAAACTAAATTAATCGGGTTAGTTGAACGTTTGACCTATGAAATCTAGTTACCAGTTTCAACGTAATAAGATTTCTGCTCGTTCGCTCCGGCCTACATTTCATGATCATCGCAGTGTTTTAATGAGGGAAACGTAATAAAGTTGGTTATTTACGCGAAATAAACGCATAGGCTGTGGTCAGTGCGTTCACCGGCGCGAGTCGTGATGCAGAGAGTCCACCGCGCTCCGCCACTGACGAATGTCAATGGCACGTAGAGACCGTTACTCGATCTCGCGTCCGCTGAATTAATTCGCCAATGAAAATTCGCACAACGATTGATTCCAACATTGATCGGCCAAATGAGAAGCTTGTTGTTGCTCCGGCGCCGGCCCGTTATCGGCCATCTCACCCCACGCCCAGTACGTGCTATTCCTAGCAAGAAACACTAATGCAAATAAGCCTGTCATTCATCATGTAAAAAGTATTATTGCGTCTATTATCTACTGACTGGAGATCATCACGGTCAAAGACATGAAATCTCATTGTTGTTGAACTACACTCGACTTGCGAAAGCCTCGATATTGATAGGTGGAACTGAAAGTCGCCTGTAACAGATTTTTTGATGCGGTAAATATATTTTTATTGGTGATTGCTCGTTAATCCGTGCGCCTGTCAAGACCTCACGCTGTTACGTTAACTGCCATTTGCATGGCTCACTGGGGCGCGCTGATAAAAAGAGGTCTCGTTTTCCCAGTCGGCACTCGTCATTGAAATGAATAAATAGAATAGTAGAAGGCTGCCGATCGGGCGCCTCACTTTTACTTGTATCGATCTCGATGTCTTGTCTTCATTTTGATTAATATCTTGAGCCTTACCTCTGTCTGGTCTCGTTCGTTTTGTATCATGATATGCCTGTCGTTTTAATAGCGCCTCCTTCATAAGATCTATATAAAATGTATTTGTCATGTACGTGTTGTTGCACTTAGCGCCGATCGGCTCTTGCTATCTATTTATAATCACTCAATGCTTCGTAAATGTCATTAAGCCGCAGAATGCGGTCGTCGAATGTAATTTAAAATTACATCCACGAACGATAGCTTAGCCAGCAATGCGCTTTTAAACGGATGAATTAGTGAAACTTAAGTGAGTTCATCTCATTACCGATGCTCTAGATTCTAGTCACGAATACTCGTAACAGCCGGATACTTGTCGAAGCGCCACCTAACATATCAATTAAGCTAAGTTTAATTCCATCATCGATCATCTGCCGTCCACCTCGATCTGGGGTCAATATCTTTTCGTAAACTCGATCGCACCACATCTTTACGCTTAGCCGTTGAATTTTAATCAAACTTGTTTCGTGAATTATTTTGCATCTGTATCATAGATAACGATTATTATTCCTTGTTGCAAGGGCCATTGCAATAAATAAGTGTAGATGCAGGTTTTCTTTTTGTTTTGACAGTTCAGTAAGAGTTATTAAAACAAAGGGTACCCTGATGATAGCTTGTCCCGGTTTAATATGCGGGTCTGAGTGAGGCGTCCAATTATTGCTAAACGATATGAATTTTTAAATCAAGATGGATGATAAAAAGAGCTGGTTTGCGCGAATGGTGGTGCGGCGTGGTGAGTCATCGACAGTCGTGTTCGTTTTGTCACTATCAGATAGAAGCGCACGACACGGCCGCATCGCTCGTCGCCTCTCTGCATCGCTAGATGTAGGCGAAGGCGCAGGGCAGGTGTTGGCTGTATTCGGTTTGTTTTGAAATCAGACACCGGCTACCGCCAACCCCGACGTGCCATTAGATACCGGATCTCATATTCAGGCGACCACGGCAGAATTGAATTTAGAATTGCAGTTACGCACTAACGTAACTGAACTGAATAACTCGCGAATGGTCACTTACGTTTGATGTAGGTTAGTGGTATTTTAACCACTAATATATACCACTACTAATAATATTTCCAAGTTCACATGCACATTTTGTTATATTCAATTTAATGTGCTGGAAAAAAGAATGCATTTATTAATGCTCCCTGAATATGTAAAGCTGCTTATACTTAAAGGCATTTTAACTTTTTCTATAAAATGGCTTCTTAAATAATGTTGTATTCATCTAAGAAAATATTTTTCACTTTCAGCGAAATTGCTTATTTACTTACATTATCTATTGGCTCGTCTTAGTAAGTAAACTACATTAGCCATATCTTTTCCCTAGCGGATGTCGGTACTCTTGTTGGATTTTGTTTTTACGTGAAGTAGTTAGTCTATAAACGCTTAAACCGTGCTATAGCGGCGTTATTAAACGACAATTTGCTTATCGTCGTAAAAACAAAATGTGCTTCATGGATGCTTTTACGCCATTGAGGGCTAGTTAATCGCGCGTTCGACATGGCGCAAATCTTGCGTTAGATGGTGCGTCGGCGCACCGGTAGTGCATGTAATCTTGTCATTGTGTAATCGAACCAATTTATATTAAGCGCCGAGAGCTACGCTACTCCACACCCAAGTTATGGACCAGCACCCACAGTTTATTTAGATGCCACCCGACGCCAGCATACAATTGCGAACGCGCAGATTCGCGCCCACTTTTGTCTTATTTTATTGTTAACGGCACATTTACAACGCGATACCACACCTGATATTGAATGGAGATGAAATACAGCAACCTTTTGTTTTCGTGTAAGGTACATTTTAACCTCTTTAGCGCTTCGTGACGACGCAAGCGACTCTCGAAATGTTCGCCAATGAAGCAATGAAGATGAACAAGATATCAATGGAGTATAAACTGCGAAATGACCATTTGGGCCAGGAATTTACGATTTCTACAGTTCGCGACAATAATACTGTATAAACTGTGGGCTCACATCGTGAGACTATATCGTCTACATATTGCATCCGGTGTAAACTTGTTTTGTGCCAGATACACTCAATACAATTTTATCACTCGAAAAACACTAACTATTAATTGGTATAAAAAACATCGGCTAGACAGCTGATACATTTGACTTGTCTGTATAACATTTAAAATTATCATTGGAATAATTTTATGTTCAACTCATCGTGTTTTGTTTATCGATTGTATTTGGAACATACTCACTCATAAAATCAGAACCAACGTGAAGTTTATGACGAATTGACGATGCAGGTGTCTTGAGGTAAAAAAAGCTTCCATAAAATAAATGTAGGCGTAATCATGTTTTTTAATCAATTAAAAATAAATAAAAGTAATTTAAAGCATCATAACAGTAGATTATTCACTAAGGGAATAAAGTAATGTTACGGCACGAGCGCCATCTTGAGTCAGGAACGAAACGAAAGGATTATAATTTTAACTCCTGAGCACCAGCGCGGGAGGTAATCCAGACTGAAGCAAGGGACTAAAAGGCTGGCCCAAGACGAAGACAAGTTTATCCCCGTGGTGAATACTCTGAATTTCGAGGCAATGTCTAAGAATATCTTGTAAGTTCACACTATTTTTTACTTAACGCACACAATGCGCTGTAATAAATCACAAGTTATCATTTAGGTAATACAAATACGATTCAGATTCGTAAGTATTTTGATCTGAAAGAAACTGACCACCCATTTTTTTCCTAATAGCTTGGTCAAAAAATAAAAAATATTTTACGTAATGGTGTATCTACACCACCCGGCAGCATGCGCCAGGGGCCATGGCCGGCGGCCATGCCGTTAATGTCACTGCGGCTTTTTCCATAGTATATGACAAGTAATTGACGTATGCCGCCGACAGTGCCGCCGGACGGTACAAGTTAAAAATTTTCTTTGAACAAATAATTTCCTTACCACCTGTAATCGAACGTTACGAGCTAGTGAAGCGAAAATTAATAATCTGTCTCTATCATGAGATTAAGACTCTTGGGTTTCTTTGAAATACACTGTTGTAGATATAATTGCATTCAAAATGAGTGGTCCCTCACACAGGGGGGTACGAACGAAGTGGGCAAAAGACTGACCGGCCTTGCACGGCGTCCTTGCCTCCCGACTGAAGATCCCGGGAACCTCACATCTCTCTCACTCCCGCAGAAAAAACATCCCTTTATCCCGCTCTAACGACGTCCGACGCCGCCGATGTGCGCCGCGATAAATCGCATTCAACGACAGCCCTCGCATTGCTGTTTACGGGACAAGTTTACTCACACTCGTTCCATTTTTATTTACGACTGAATGAAAATACCTTCGTGAGGCGGTGTATTAAGCGTATTAATAACAGAACCTTTTTAGATCCATGTATTTTTGTCCCGAGCAAAACGGATATCGCGTTTTTCGTTTTGCATGTGCAGTTAGACGCGCAAGGTCGACCGCATCGATAATTACAATGTTACGGTATACCCACAATAAGTTTTTATGGTGTTCAATATTTAAATGTGCCATAAAAGCGATTGTTATTTACAATTTGCTGGCTGATGAATATTTAGTAGGGCGGGCGGAGGCGCTCGCAGCGGCCGTGTTCCCGCCTAATGAGGGGAACCCTTATGGAGGCCGCGTCGTGTTAGAAAATCCCTAATTGTACATAACTATGTCGTTGATATTCGGAACGCGAATTTATGTCCAATTAAACAAACTTCACACTCGCATCGCCGATCGCTATCGTAACTCTGCAATCTTAGAGCTACAGGGATTGGTATGTCAAAGATGCCTGATCTTTAGCGCTTTTAAGGGCGATTTTTCAACGAGGTCCGTTGAATGGATTGAGATTGACTGCGGGTGAACTATTTTTGTGCGTAGACAGCAAGTGCGCTACATCGTCCATTCATGGCCATTAGCATACCATTACTCCTTAAAGCCATGTAACGTAGCGCCTAAGAATATCCAAAGAGTAATATCAGCTCACTTAAGTGTCAATGTTATAAAGTTCCAGTTAATTTTGAAATTGCATTTTATGGTGTAAACTAACAGCAGTAGTAAGAGGTTACTTGGGTCTTTCTAGCAAACGCGGTCAATGAGATCGTAGCTGTTATTAAGCGCCAATGGCTTTCAAACAATACAACTTATCAGCCGTAATACGTTGATATGGGATTGTATCCCATATCAAGTCATTGTGTAAATATACTAACACATCTGCCTATCTATACCATTGTGTACACTAAGCGAGTTTCAAGTATGGGAGTCGTATATTTGTGATCAATATTACACTATTTATATACAGCATAAATAGAAGTCCATATGTTTATTTTAATTTATAATAAAATCTAGAAAATTAGTAGTTCTTCATTTGCATAAAAAAGTCAACTGGAATTATATTGAAATTACACCAGATGCGTAAAAAGATGTTATTTCAATAAGTCCAAAACAAGAGTATTTATTTGCGTGGTCATTAATTCTATAATAAAGTAGTCGCCATAAAAGTGCTCGTTTATCCTATGGATCCGTTTATTCGCTCCACGAATCGACGATAGAAGAATTTACATGAATTTTTATGAGTATATTTCCAGACATCCCCAGGGCTTAGTAGGTTAGTTGGTAAGCGAGCGCTATGCTTCATTTAAGGCATAGTCATTCCACCACGCAACCTATCTTAACTCGAAAAATACTTTTTGGGTATAATTCACCGTCATATTGCAATAACCGCGTGATGATGATTGATTACGTTAAATTTTAAATCCATCAAATTGTAATCTGACGATTAATTATTAATACATACATTATAATAACGTCAACTGAAATGACGAATCACTGAGTAAAGTTGTGGATCAGCGTAGGTGAAGGATAAACGGGGTGAACGAAGAGTCGTTTGTCCTTCCCCGCTCATCATCCGTTTATCATCCGCCATGTTTATCCTTCGTGTTAAGTACCAATAAAAACGTTAATTCTAAACTATATCGAGCTTGTTCACGATATATCGACACATTACAATCTACCGGATTTAGATCTATCGGTTTTTACAATATTACGTTGTCATTTACACACATGAAAATGTGGTTACAAAAACTACCTTTTAAATATTCATGATACTTCGCGTATCATAAAAATAGTATCAAAAATAATAGTAAAAATATTTAACAGTTTTGACGCAAAAATACGCGTAATTCAAAGTAATAGTAAATTAATTTACGCACCGATACGATCAGAATTCAAAATATTCTCCGAACTTATTTCAGTGCTGTGAAATTACATGGGAATTTAAATAAATTTTATAGTAGCTTTTTAAGAAATAATTGTTCTGTATTCATTGCGAGTATTCATTCTTTATCTATGGTAAATGAACAACTCACCCTTATTGTGTCAATATGAGCGTACTCACGGAGCGACTCACGCGCATCGATTATTACTGGCGCCTCATTGAATAATACGCCGCCGATCTGGGGTAATCAATGCGCCACTGAAACACCTATTCATATACACATCTCATTCTGAACATAAAAAAATCACCTTGTCAAAAAAAACATAACTGCAATGCAACATTTTGGCGTGCAGATTTTCCGGACGCCCTGATATAACTTAACTTCGTTAAGTAGCTAAACTTAAACTTCTTGGAAATTTTAAGATTGATATATGAATAGGTTCCCATAAGACTCTCAAACGATCGCAAAATGATCAATAACGCGCCGATATAAAATATTATGAAAAGATAAGCTATTTATAAGCTGCGGCTCTAAGTTGGATCGCATATGAGTACCTATATTTAATGTACTTTAGTTGATGAATTAAACATACTTTAATAATTGCGTTTGTCAAGTAAGTATGTAACATTTGTATGTAACATTATGTAGGATTTATATTATTTTATAACTGTCATAAACAATCTTCAGAAAAAAGCTTATAGGTGTTCTGAAAGTTTAAATAAGTTAATAATTAGCCCCAAAAATTGTGTTTCAAGTTATTAAACTATACAACAAAAATAAACGCTTTCGAGAAAATATTGTAATATTTGCCAAAAACATTTTTATCATACAAGTGCAGTCGCAGCGTACACTGAGTCCCTAAAAAAATATCGTATGCTTAATAATGCCATAAAAATCTAACTGCGCCGTAAAATTTATCGCAACCTAAGCTAGAATATGTTGTGGTAAATATCGCTACATTTTTATGCAAGTGTAAAATATCGCGTTTACATTTCTCAAAATAGCCAAACGTAATCATAAACGTTACATAAATAGCTTTGTACTTATCGTAACTTTTATCTCACTCAACTTTTTAACTTTAGAATTAATAAGACATTTTAGTTGAATCGACCACAAGAAGATTACGATAAAAATCAACTTTATAGCTCGCTGGTAAACAATAAGAATATTATATTACGTGGGCCGAGTGGTTGCGTAGACGTGCGCGGTGACTGAAGAGAATAAATGTGACGACACTCAATCGGCGATAATGGTATGCGCTCATCTGTCAGTGCGTCACCGGCGCCTCCATCATAAAACAAATTGCACGACCAACCAGTTCTTATACACCGTGTGCATACGAGTAACAATGTAGCGCTATAAAGACGCAATTACAATTTGTTGCAGTAATTAATTACGCGAACATCGGACGTGGGCCCGACGCATCCGATGGGCAGTCGAGTTGAATTGACCGAACAGCTCATCAGCATGCGTCGCGGATTCCCTAATGCGTCGGCGCAGCCCCTATTACGCGCATCCTAAGTACTCCTTTTAAGGCTACCGCGCGTGTCGCCCTGAAAATACGAACTCTTGTTCATGAAAGCCGCGAATAGAATAATATCGAAAACGTAGTATGATGGCATTCTGCAATATTTAGTACTTACTACAGCTGATTCGTCCATACTAGAAGACTGATTTCATTAATGATAAATCAACAATTAAGCATCAGAAAGGAAAACATGAATTAGGATTAAATCTCTCTGATGACGTTAAAGCAGCCAACTTGCCAATGCGTGCCTATTAGCATTTTGATGTGAGGAGATCCTCACTCCATATCGCAGAATCGGGTAGAAAACCAAAAACCGTTTTCACGCAACCACGCCTGCGGGACTGTTAACCCTTGATGTCCGGCTATCGTCAGTGCGATCTCAGATAGAGTCCTTGTTTATCGCTCCGCTTGTCAGCGTCGTCTCTACTGTTCCGGGCTCGCCGGCGCCGCATGATTTACAAGTACACCATACTAACTCTTTGACATGGAGCGAGCCATTTTGGAGAACTACGGTACTCGACACACAGCCATCGCTGAATACGACACAGATTGCTCGGTTCACACGACACAATAAACTTTATACTCCTATTTCGCTCACTCGGTCATCCATGCTAATTTCGACGCCTTGAAAACCAGTAGGATTAACGAACACCAATATATTATTTATGTCCCCGTAACAAGATCTATAAAACTTTAATTTTATTTTGCTGTAACTGTATTCAGCTTGTTTGTATCGCCTATCAAAACATTTATCGACAAATTGAAGTGGACATTTTATCTTTCACATAAATATTTATTATACCGATTTTAATGGAATCATGTCCTTAGTGCAATTAAATCTCCTTAATTGAAATAAATATTTGAAACACTAATCGTATGGTAGTCGCCATATCTTGTTTCCGTTTAATTTTATTAACAGCGAGTATATCCTGTTCCAATATGTTTTATATTTATTGCAATAAGTAAATGAGTTATAACTCTTTGTAATAATTTATATATACTTACTTATTATGGTGGGTAATATATATCCATGTACATAGCTCACGCACATCAATGATTAATGAAAATTCATCGTTGGAGCTCACCTGTCAGACGAGATGAGGAATTAAGCGGGATCATTGGAAGTTTATTTAATGTCGAGATGTCATACTCTTATGCTGTAATACCTTACCAAACTGACAGAACAGGGACTAATAATTGTGTAATGAACATAGTGATTGAGTGCGACAGGTACGATCAGCGCGAAGCTACCCACAGTCTGCACCGGTATCACGTTCAGACACACGTATTCAATAAATTATGAACCTTTTAATTAAATTGCATTATGTTTAGTCGCTTCATCATGCGAATCTCGTCTCTAGTAGTGCGTTAATAGTCAGTATGGTAGGTCGATTATCGGACGAAGTGGCAACAATCGCCTAAAGTGTTGCAGTGCAAGAGCTCTCATTATTTAAGTTTATTAAACGGACCGTTGTCAGGCTACCCGTTCGAAAATTACATACATTTACCCACCATCGAATTGGATAATTACTAGTGGTGTAATGATACGCCACTAGACATCCCGCAATTTGTGACTCAAACTTTTTTCGCTCGTTTTTAAAGTGTCCACACATAATGCACAATCTTAACGGAGGGATTGCGGGGAACTGAAAAAACTGTTTTAAATTACGATTAATTGAATAATTGAAGTATTTACGTTGCTTAACGGGCTACAGGGCTTTCACGTGTACTAGTTATTATTTTTGATTCAAAGAATTATTAGCTTTGGAAAGCGGACTTGCAGCTTCATGACAAATCATATTGTCATATCTATTTTCGGTAATGTCTGGCTCTCTCAACAGAGATACGCAAGGTGCGCAGGAGATATTATAGTGCCCAGATGTGTGCGCAGTACAAAAGTGCACTCTCTGTTCCTTCACTCTCATCAATTCGGTGAGACGACAGATCCGAAATGCCCGATGGTCCGGCGCAGGACCAACGGCTTAACGTGCTTTCCGAGGCACTTTCAAAACAGAAAAACAATTTGAGGTTTAAGACGGAAAAACTCGACCCGAAATTTCGACCCAATATGTACTTGTTTATGCAAGTACATAATTTCTATATATAATTCCCAAGATAATGAGCTGTTATTATGTATAGGTTTATAATTAACTACTTAATCATGTCTCCTTAAATAAGTACACTACAATTTATACTTACTTTTTACCGACTGCAAACAAAAAGGAGATAATCAATTCGACCTGTATGTATTATGTGATATCGTCAAAAATGGAAAAAGTTTAAATATTGATCTATTAAGTCTTTCTTGCACATGTGCAAAGTTCGCACTCCTATTTTATAAGTGTATGTATGTTTGTATAGTTGTATCTTTGTCCACGAATATCTCGAAAACAGGAAGTCATAACGTGATGAATCTTTTAGTTCAATGAGGTGCAACTTAAAGTACAGTGTAAGTTTTATCAAAATAGGTCCAGTATTTTTTTGAGATATGAGTAATACCTAAAAATCGTAAATAAAAAATAAAAAAAAATTAAAAGAGCATGTTTTACATAAATAGATTACTTCTACTTTAAAGTCGATTTTACCAACGTCAGATAGGACTTAGCTGACCGAATAAGTATAAAACGACTGGTTTTAAAATAACATTGCACAAATGATTGCTGACAAATAGGTAACGTTTTCGAAAAAGGCATTTTGTGTTGTCTTCGACGAATATTGCTTATTTGACGTTGGTCAAATCTAAGCTAAGTCAGGTTTTTGAAACCGGTTTAATTTTTAAAAATATTTTGCAGTTAATATATTTTGTTTTGGTTTGTTTACCATAACTTAGTTTTTAACTTAGGTACCTAACCTACATCGTCGAGTAGAACATAATTTGAATAATAAAACCAGTTCCTATATTTATATTGCATTGGAATAGTTTTCGCTATTGATCGTAATGGCAGGACGCTTAATAAATCAGCATTAAGAAACCCTAAACCATGAATTATTATGCTACGAATTTCCGTTTTGCTAATTAGCTGTATCGAAAACACCTTTCAAGAGTTGTATGAGTTTTATGCAAATCAATAATGGTATAAATAAATAATTACCAAAACGCAGGTTTTAATAGTGGGAGGTTCTTGGCAAATTGCTCGGATTGACTGGCCGGCCATGCAACCTATCACGTTTGACGGTGTACAAATTCCTTTTAGCAAAACTGTAAAAAACCTGGGTATACATATCGACTGTTCACTCTCATGGTCCAAACAAATTGCAGACGTTAGTCGAAAAATGTTTGCTGCAGCGGCGTCACTAAACAGGCTTCGGAACTTCCTACCGATACCCACTAAAATTGCGCTTGTCCAGGCTCTATTGTTTCCAATTTTGGATTATGCAGATAGTTGCTATCTTGATCTTAACGAAAATCTCCTCGACAAGCTCGAACGTCTCCAAAATTTCTGTATTCGGATAATTTATGGTCTACGCAAGTATGATCACGTCTCCGAATACCGCTCTCGGCTCAAGTGGCTCCCAATTAGACTTCGGCGAAATTACCATATTCTATGTTTATTGTATTCCATACTTTTCAATCCAAAATTCCCACCTTATCTCAAGGAACGCTTCCACTTCTTGCAGCCGTTGCGCGGTCTTGACATGCGGTCATCGAGGAAACTCCACCTTGAATCCCCTTGTCACACAACGAGCTATTATTCAAACTCTTTTACTGTCCAATCAGTACGCTTGTGGAACTCCTTACCCTTGGCTATCAAGCAATCAAAATCTATCGCTATTTTCAAAAAACTGCTTAAAGAACATCTACTCTCTTCAAAATAATTCTATCTACTCTTATGTCTCAGTTTATTTCCTTTCATTTCATATTGGTTTGTGTATATATTATTATGTATGATTATTACTGTGATGGTATATATATATAAATGTGTTATATATATTTTTTATAAATATGTATATTATTTATTTATCTGTTCTTATTTTTATATAATTATTTTTATTATACAGATATATTTCTATTCCACTTTTTCAGCTCTTCATTTTCATTTTCTTTTCTTTTTATGCACAAAATACCCCTTCCTATAAAACTCATAATTTCTTTACCCAAAGGTTGTCTGGAAGAGATCGCTTATAGCGATAAGACCGCCTAAATTGTACATTTCCCTAAAACGAATTTGTTAATCAATTTATGTAATGTGCAATAAAGAGTTATCTATCTATCTATCTAATTAATTAAAGGCGTTTTTCAATATCATCATGACTAATAATACTGTTAGGTATATTGCCTCTATCAATGTCATTTACCTGCTAGTCCGTTATGTATTTGACGTGAGACGCCTCGGTGCTGGTTGGTGCCATTTGTTTTTCTCATTAATGATGTGTGGGTTATCATGCCATCCATCTATCGGTATCTTAGAGTTATGATAAATACTGTTTTTGTTGATCTAGCTATGCCGCACACGGAAATTGATGGCCTAAAATATAAATAGAGCTAATGATATACATTTTTTTGTGATATGACGGCAGTATTTTTAACATCGTGAACTACAAGATTTGTTATATATTTGTCTTATGTTTTTCTAGAATGTTGACTGACTGGTAACAGCTTATTGGTAGAATGTCTAAGACATTAAGAATATTTGATATATACCTCCACCACCTCGTTTTAAGTAATAATATTTAAAGGGCCGATTGAGCACAAAAAAAAACATTTTTTTTTAGAGAACACTTCAGGTTTTAAAACGCTAGTTTTTGAGAAAACTGAAGACTAAACTATTTTTTTTATTCAGATTTCTATTTTATTGTTAATTATGGTTAATATTAGACAATGAAGAAAGATTAGGCATTGAATTGAGAGAAGTGAAGCCCATGACTTAGATAATTGTTAAAATGGTCATGGTGCTGTAAAATTATACTTTCTTTGTTAGAAAAAAATAAAAAAAAAACGATTTTGCAAAAAAATGACCTGTTTCTACGATGTTTACAAAGACACGGTTAAAATATTATTATCTGAAACGATTTGACATATAACCAACGTTATTTCGTATAAAGTATATGGCAGACAACGCTGAATACACAGAACTCATTGAGACATAGTTTTTTTTCTTATCATTTTACCTAATCATAATGTTCTATTTTTTAAATATAAATATTTTTTAAATATCGTAAAGTTTTAAATATTTTTTAAATATCGTAAAGTTTCGAGGGTTCCATGATGCCTTTTGCACCCCAGCCAGCTACGCAGTGCGCTCCAGGGTGGCGTTCGGTCTCGCTCATTACGCGCGCCCATACGCGCACGGCCGGACGCCCGCTCTGTCATTAACCCTGACCAACCCGCGATCACTCCGATATAAATCATGGTAATGGCAGATTATTCTAGAATCTAGACACAACACACCCGGGAAATGCGCTCGGAACACCGATTACATAGTCCGGACCCGCTGACGTAATTGAACCCTTCATTGATACCTCACGAAATGTAATTAGCCTTTGTTCCATATAAGTACCGCACTCATTGTGCAATTTCGTTATGGTATTAAGTAAAGATGAGTTGAGGCGCATCTTCGGCTTAATTCAATGATACGTCGATACGGGAGAATCTTTTGTTTGCTCTATGCAAAGAGCAACAAAATGCCTGTTGCGTCGTAATACATTTAAGATTACAGGCTTGTAATGATCATGCAGATCGTTTAAATCGTATGTACCATACATATAATAAACCTTAACTAACTTGTACTACCATTAATATTTCAAAACAAAAAACCGGCCAAGTGCTAGTCGGACTCGCGCACTGAGGGTTCCGTGCCAACGTTAACTGAATTAGGGAATCCACTTACTTCCACTTAGTAAAATACCACAATATTTTGTTGATAGCAAACATAACTTTGTTTTTCATAGCGTTTGTATTAAGAACAAAGTTATATTTGCGGTTGTTGAAAATGTGCTATATCTCAAAAACTTCTCGATCGATTCCGTCTGAACCAGTTTTCGTTGAAAGGATTTGTTATGATCTACATTATATATTTTTTTCCAAAATTTACACTTGCTTAGTTTAGAAGTTAGATGGGGGGGACGCCTATTTTATCACTTTGTAAGCGTCTAGCTAAGAAACGTTAGACTTTAAAAGAAAGTGGTTTAAGGAACCTCTATATCATTTTAAAAGACCTATCTATAGACACCTCACACATACAGGTTTGACAAAAAAAATATTTCGGTTATAGTTTCATGTATGGGAGACCCCCCTTAAATAACATTAATGTTTATTTTTTGATAATAATCGTAAATCGGTTAACAGGATACATCTTCCTACCAAATTTCAATAGTGTGATGCTTATAGTTACAGAATAAATTGGCTGTGACATACGGACGGACGACAGACAGACTTGACGAAACTACAAGGGTTCCGTTTTTTGCCATTCGGCTACGGAACCCTAAAAACGTATACATGATGCATGTCCATATGTTTCATTCTTGGCAAGTAGTAGAATGCATTATCTCACTTCAAAATTCCACATGTAAACTGAAAATCTTCATTAAATAATGTACCAGTGTAAGATATCACATAAGCGCGAAGTCATAAAACGTTAACTTGAAGGCTGCGTTTTCAGGCGCTACTGTTAATTCAACTCTTGCGTTAACAAATGCTCACATCAAATGGGTTAATACCCTCATAAATGTGAAGTAATTTATGAGGATATTACTCATTTCAACATTTATCTCATTTGAAAAACATCTCGGATACAGTTGACATGGCGTCCTCATAATTACGTAAAGATATCATATTGCGTATTCCAATACTGAAGCCACTATCAAGAAGATAAAAATTAATGCTGAAATTACAGTTTCAAATCCGTGTTCGTGTCTTACAGCCGTTACTGTTTACAGCATCTAAACCAGATCTGATTGTATCGATATAGGTCTATCTTAAATCACTTTACAATCCTATATTACGTATCCTTATTACTTACCCACAGGTACTTTGGACCATAAAAACCGACTTATTGCCATTGATACCGAATGTGTTACTCTAAATCAGACTGTCGTGCGCGGTTTCATGAGATGGATATCGTTGAAAATATTTGTCGTGCCGTTAGTCGATGCACGTAGAAATAATACAGTCGTATCGTAGTTATGATGTTCGGAGCGTCGATAACCTATCGCCCCACAGGCTCGCGTCCACCGGAGACGCGACAGCACTATCGTGTCTAATCAGGTTCGCACGCGGCGCGGTGGCTAAATCATCCGATTATTGATTTCCGATGTCGCGGTCGTGATCGGGCGCTGGATTCAGCGTGCGCCGTGACAGCGCGGCCATTGTCGACGGCGTAGCTCGCGCATTCTACCTGATTAAACGCTTGTAATTCCAACAATCATCCGACTGTCCGATTCAATCTACGCGCCGACGCTGCTCCGCCCGCTGACCGCTCATCTCATGTCATCCGCTCCGACGATATTTTATCGCACAGCGTGTACCAGTCAAAGACCTCGTGCTCTAACGCTCATCAAGAAAATTAACAAATTCCAACAGACAAAACGTCTTATTTCATTAACGGTATCGAACTTCCAAACGCCGCCCAATAAAATAATTAACAATATAATCCAAACGCAACTTAAGACCATTTATCGGCTACTGAATTCCGTTCTCGACAGTTCCCATTATACATGTTTTATGTGGGTCTGTATTCAGATAAAAAGGGCCTGTTCGCAAATTTTTGCTTTTATTGCACACTTACGCCGCATTCGACAATAATAGGGAGGCGATTTCTCGCGACATGAGATCGTCGGATGGTAACGAGCAGTCGGTTGTCGTTATTAAACCCCATTGTTGTGATGTGCAGTAAAAAGCTTGAGTCGGAGCAGTCCCTTTCTAATGTCGCCAATAATGCATTGAAAGTGCATCGGCGGCGCGATTAGCTTTCTTATGGGGGGTTGAGTGGGTTGGCGAGGTCTATTATGGGCGTTAACGAAAGTAGGTAGTGCACGGCGGCGGTAGCGCGGTGGATGCGCGGGCGCATTTGCATAGGGAATTGGGCGCGCACGCTCTGCCGGCGCTTCTCACGCTGCGGCCGCTGCACGCCGCACTCTGTCTAATGGCTGCATCATCAGCACGCTGCTCCTGTTCGAATACCTTTTTCACTTTTTTCACCTGCTATAATCCCTTCACTTGGCCACAAACCACTACCGAAGTGAATACCTGATTTCCTATTGCCTGAGAACAATCTCCAACACCACCAATTTGTTTAGATTTACATATTTACGGGTTTCCTGGGGTTGGATTTACTTCCTTAGTGGGTACAATAAATAAATTCGTAAACAGTGTTATTACAACTGATTGAAAATTAGCCCTAATTAAATATAATTAACCATCGTATTATTATTCCAGAAAATGATTAAGTTTTAATTAACTATTCTAAACTGGACATGAAATTATAAAAGCAAAACTGTATATGTGTAGTGTAGGAGGAAGACAATAGTCGGATGAATATTGCATAAGCTCGTTTATTTAATGACGATACTTACAATGCAGTAGCAGTATCAATTAGAGGCAAACCAAGAGTTATTTCTTTTAGTGGGCTAGAGACAAAGCCCGCTTGTCCCATGACCTTTAAGCCGGCGGTCTCGAGACTAAGCGTTTAGCGATCTAATTATTTTGATCATGGCACAAATAGCTTCTAATTAATTTAATCGCCTAGCGATGAAAAAGGAAATTGGAAGATAATCATCTAAAATATGTTAAACGACTGCCTAGTCTTTTTAGCCTTTGAAGAAGTGTTTTTGTATGAACTTTAAACAGACGCACGATTATTTGTTATTGAATTAAAAAAAACACTTTTATCAACATACTACATTAATTACACTGTTGCCTGGTCCTTCTAACTAGAAATATGATTCCGTAAGCATATTATTTTTAATCAGGCTTTTAGACTCCAAGCTAATGCCTGGTTTGATATATTTTCTGCTCAAGAACGCGGACTGCGCGTAATCCTCTTATGTGA
Organism: Pyrausta purpuralis; assembly: GCA_963924145.1. Lineage (NCBI taxonomy): Eukaryota > Metazoa > Arthropoda > Insecta > Lepidoptera > Crambidae > Pyrausta > Pyrausta purpuralis. The sequence goes on along the minus strand of OZ001643.1, from coordinate 19,258,786 downwards.
GATTGTAATCAAGTTTCCTTATCATCATCTGTAATACCTCTGCGTTTTTATACAATCATAGATAAAAAGAAACAGGGCCAATAACAAAATCGAACACAAGTTGTATATATTTATTTATAAACGTTACAACTTTAATAACATGTGTTTACTCAATGTGAGAGGTATCTTACAACTACACAGTACAGTCACAGTAAATAGGCTTCGTTTGTTCTTTTGTTAGCTGGCTCCATCGTCGCTTTCGATTATGCCATGCTTAATTTCAATTAGAGTCAACAGTAAGAACATATTGTATTTTATTCCCTCGTGACTTAAACCGTTGGGCAGTATACCACTACCACAAAGCCAGGTATATGCGGCAAGCAGACAGCACGCAAGACTTCTTGCATCGGGTACCACCGGCCACTGCGCTGGGCACAGCGCTCATACCTCATTGTGCCTAAATATGCGTAACCGTCAGACGGCTACTGTAATAAACATGTATACCTCTTGTAGTTCCGTGTGGAGCTTACCGTTCCCCTTTATTATTATGATTTTTATTAGGCTCTTCAGTAATATACACCGTTGAAATACCAAATTGAAGTGCGGAGAAGTGGGATGGAACGTTATAGGGAAATATTTGAATGTTTACTTTAGACCGCATGACCTTTTAGAATATAGTATTGTATTATTCATTAAAAATGGCATATTTGTCCTAATTTTTTTGACCAAATGGTAACGTTAGCTAAAATTATGAAGTAGATGGACGCTCAAATCGGTTTATTCCGATTTTCCACACTTATAGTCCATTCTATTAATGATGAGTGCTGAGCCATTTTTTTGACATGACATATTCTTCAGTTTCATGCATACTACATTCTAAGAACAAAAATGTTATTTTTCCAAATAAATGTTATGAAATTTTGTTATTGTTGCCAAAATATAACAAAACAATGCCTTACTAAGTATAGACATTTACTTTGATCCACCCTATAGTGATTGACAAAACCTAATCGATGTCAAATCGGGTACGTCCTAATAATCGGTATGGGTGGTATGATCAATCACTATATTTATTGATGAAACCCTTAAAAATACTATCGCTATCGATTAATATACTATATTTTTTTTAATGAATGATGTCCTACTTGTTCTTACTACAATAGTGGAACTGTTTTCTACCTGTTTTCGACAGAATATATCTATATGCCCATAGCCTGGCAAAGAATTAAAGTATACGCCAAATATAAAATATTAAATTCCAAAAAAGTACGTGAAGCTCTAATCCGTTACTTTGTGGCAAAAACATCGGTTTAATTTTATTGGGTTACATCACAAAAGTTGACAAAATGACAACGTCTCAGCGATCGATCACCTTATGCAAAATCAAATATAGTATGTAAATTGGGTTGTTGTCCATTTATCCACACTGACGGCTTGGTGTGAAAAAAATAACAAATGCATGTTTAACTTTTTTAGAGACTTTATTCTTTTATTTGATAAAACGTTTTTAAATAAGTTATTTCGTAAAATTATGGCATGTTATTCTTTAACAAAATATTTTTTTGCGGATTCTTAAGCTCACGACAATACTACTCATTGATTAAAACACCGTAATTACAAATATTTTTCGCGGGATATTAAAATTTAATTAAATCACGTGTTTTTTTTTTATAATTGTTAATTTTGTAGAGTCAGTGGAGTAAGTGGAAGTATATGGTAAAGTAAAAAAATGCCATTTTGTTCACATTAAGCCCATCAGTGTGGATAAATGGACAAAAAGTAAAAAATTCTACACCAGACACATTTTTTTTCCACCAGTTTTTGTGTGGAAAATCGGAAAAACCCCTCAAATCGGGTCACTGATAAAAATAAATTGTTTCCTGCAATTTTATATTATAAAATTAAGATGTTCAACAATATTAACTGCTCTTTGTTCCTCGTTGTATCTCTATTAGTTTCCAGGAATATCTCTAAGAGCTATGTTTATTTTAGCCCTTGTTCGCATGTTCACACCGAATTCCCGGCAGCGAGTGCAGTCACGACTCTTAAACGTTTGAAGATACACAACCTTAGTGTGAACCTTTACTGTTCGCAGACGTGATGAGTCGAGACGACAAAACATATGCGACGATTGTTTATCTGCAGACTTACAATGGTGACTAAAGAAACACTTGCGTATTAACGGTATAAAATGTCATAGGTAAGTAACGCGTTCTTAAATCCAATTAACTTCAGCGTAGTGCGCTTATGGTAATACAAGTTTATTTTTTTTAGGTTTATAAGCTTTTGATAATCTGAAAGAATAGCTTCCAGGTTTTCAGTAAGTTTTTTCAGTTCTTCAGTTTCAGTAACTTCAGTATTTTTTTCAGTTTAGCTAAGTTGTGAACACACTCGTACTTACATTAGGTTTTAGCACTTGGACTTTGGTCAACTCCATAATCACAAAGTTCACGTTCTGTGAAGTGAGTTGCGCCGTCGCCGCTTCGACCGCGATAGCGGCGCGTGCGCACCGATTGTGCCTAAATGTCCGAAACGCTGTGCACTTGTACGCGACGTACGGTATAGACGAAAATGTATATTGTTCATGCGCGATACTTTGCTAATATAAGATTTTTATATGAGCATAACGTCGTTGCGACTTGTAATGTTCATGTAAATGATGATATGTAAATCATCTTTTCGAGAAAACCGATAAAAACTTCCTGCTGAAAATTATAATAATATATTGGACACCAATCACATACATTGCTCTAATCCCATAGTAAGTAGCTATCGCACTTGTGTTATGGAAATCAGACACAACGGTGGTACCACAACACCCAGACCCTTAAGAAAATGGACTTCTTTTAAAAATACTGGTAAGATATTAAACATTTCTGGATCTCGCTCCGTTAATGGTGTTCAAAATAAATTCTCGTGTCTATTTAAAAATAAATAAAAACCCTTAACTAAATCATATAACATATTTTGGTTGCGATTTATGTGACAAATTAGATATTTCACCTACAAGATCTATGACAACTGAAATAAAATATATTATTTTTAAATGATAGATAAATCTAGCAAAAAGAAGAGTTGTATAATTATATTGTATATTTAAGGTTGCAACAACTTCGAAGATTGCTATTTCATTAAAAACTAGACGCAATGTCATGATGTTAAGTGACGCTGCCCGCCGAGGATAGATCGCGTATCGCACATTGTAAACCTTTTCGTTGTATTTTCTCGAAAATACCCTTATCATCCTACATATAGGGCAGTTGGCAGCTCTGTTTAGCAAACATGTCAACTATAAGAATAAGGTTTTTCTAATACTAAACTCTTGCTTATTGAAAAGACGACGACTTTGGAAGGCTCTTGTGTTCACTGCTGATTTTATCTAATGGCTAAGGATTTAGAAGTTAGCTACTGGTCTTTAATGCTTTGACAAGGACTTCTGATTCTCGGGCTTTACATTTTTTTTTAAAACCAAAAAGTATTTCTGATTTATCAGTCAGTTTACTATGAAACAATAGTTTAAGTATTAATTAAATTTAATTTTGGACGCATGATTTTCAAAATCCCATAGGTACTTACATATCATACCATTTCCGTTAATTTGTCACCTCGCACTTAATGGCATTTGCTGCGGGCTTGTATACGTAATGTGTTTCCAGGTATTATTCGCCGTGAAGTAGATTTCCTTATCTGCTTGTATTTTGCGTCGCCTACAAGAAGTCAACGTAGACGTTCTGAGAAGCAATGTGCACCAAGTCAAACGTTGGTCGATCGCTCATTGTGGTCTAAACATGCGTAACAAGGCACAGAAGGTGCTTAGGAGTAGTTACAAGCAGGCAAGGGCTATGTTATAGTATGCTATGATATGTTCAACGAAATAGTGGTACTAAGCATCAAACACCCCTGTTAAAATATTATAATATTATGGATATACCACGCGATAAAACTATTTTTCTAATTCTTATTAAATTAAAAGTTAATCGTGATCGTTTGACATTACTTTATCATAGTGCCTAAGCATTAGTGTAATAGATCATCGATTAGTATAAAATTGTGAAGTAAACTTCACGGCAATATAAACCACATCTTTACACGTAACCGTTAGGTTTACTTGTAATTCGGTTATCTTGATGACTTGTCTTTTTTTATAAAATGCACATATTTGAAGAGCTTGTAGCAAAATCGATCCATAATTGATGTTGCACAGAATATATGAATGTAAAAGCTTTCTGTGTCACATTCCTTATAAACGACTTCCGGCATTTAATCTTTGATCGATTAAAGTACCCGATGGATACGGTATTTTAGTCATGTTTTTCTGTTTTTAATACCTACCTCTTTATTGTTTCAAGTTTTTACAATTAAAGATACCGCCTTATTACAAATAAATTAATAAGGTTAAGGATTTGAGACACTGACACTGGTTGCTGTCTGTGGTCCGGTCCATACAAAATGCACCGCATGCGGTCATTATTATACGGACTACTACCAAATCCTTTAACTACTGATAAAATGATAAGCGGCTAAAGTGAAATTTAAGTCACCCTTATTAACATTGTCATTGATTTCAAACTGTCCATGTTAGACGTACATTTAAGCAGGGGTCTAAACTTTGTTTAATTATTTGTGGTAAGGACGATAAGCTTTATTAATACGAGAAATATCGCTGTATCTCACACAAAATTAGCTCTTAGTATCTCTGCCGCTCTCTGTACCAATACCAAAAAAACCTACGAGTAAAAGGTCAAAACAATTTGCTTAATTGATCAAAAAATTCAATTAATTCCAATTCGATCATAGAATCGTACAAATACACCGCGCCTAGGCAGCTATGGGCCGCCTTAGGTAAAAGAACTAATTGTAGGCTATAAAAGCTCATTAATATTGTAATAAACTGCTCGTTATTGTCTTCTCGAGTTGTAACAGTAAGTATTTTATGGTCAACCGGTAATAAGGTAAGACAAAATAATGATTAGAGTTATAGGTAAACCGCTTCATTGAGAGTGCGTTTCGGGGTACAGGGGCGCAGGGAGAAGCAAGAGCGGTGTTCGTAAGCGGAGCGGTGCAAGCACAAAATATGGATAGTACATAGTCGGAAAGGTAACCAAAGGTTGGTTAACTTCGGTATCACTACCAAAGTGCTGCGACTGCTGCACTACGAGTACCATGAAAAACAAAGTTATTATTTCTGTCCACAAACAGTACAGAGACGCAAACGCATATACATATAGACACCGCTCATAGACAAGTGATCTCGGAACGTTTCGGAACAGTACGAGCGCGTATTATATTATACCCTCTTAAGACACGCGTTTCGAAAAGGTTTTGTAAGGAGAAAATATGTTGTTGTGACTTCCAGCTCTTTTTATAATCGTTTCCTATTTTGAATCTTATAAGAAACGTTATTTTTGTAAGATAAATTCATTTGTACCAAAAAATATTACGTAAGATGAAATCATGTTATTTTATTTATGTAGATATTGTGTAACTATTTACTGTCATTTGAAAGGTTTAGGTCTAAAACCGATAAGTAAAAAAAATCGTCAAGAATTAAACCGTATAAACGTTTAATAGATTAATTTGGTTGTACAAAATGTTATGTTTTATATTATGTTACTGTTAGCTTAGTTTCTTGGTTTTCAATTTATTTCCTTTTTTTTTCTTAACAAAACAACAAACGACTAGATGTGAGTGCGACGACTTTTTTTAGTATAAGCCGAAGTTGACATCCCTTTTTTTTCTTTTTTTTAAGGTGGAAAAAATGCATTGTGTTGCATACTTGGCTTGGCCATGTTTTATGTAAATATATTGAGACTTGGCCATCGCCTGAAAACACGTGTAAATTCAATCGCCTGAAAACACATGTAAATTCAATTATTTAGTGCGATGGCCAAGTCTCAATATATTTACATAAAACATTAAAGATTTTTTTATATTGATATGCGTCACTATAAGATGCTGTTAATTATTACGTAACAACTTAATGCTTCGAGTACGGAGATTCAAGGCACAATTGATTTTCAATTGTTATGGACCACGATCGTGGTCTTAGAGACTGGACGTATTAAGACAGAAAGTCGCTTAAGTAGGGATTGAATAAATTAATAACCGACTTGGAACAACTAAACAGAACAACAACAGAACAACTGAGTTGCGAGACTTGTTTTTTTTGACAAGTATTGTTTTTGATGGGATATTATATTCAGAATCAGAAATGAAGAAATACATATAATACGTATCTCTTTATTTCTGATTAGATGTGTAAAAAACACCGAGCATAGCCCTTTCCATCGCTCAATGTGTGATTTGGAGCTTCTTTATAAGACCCATAGTTAGAGACCATGTGTAGGATCTGTATGTCATGAGTGGTAGGCAACCCACACCGATTGAAGACTTAATACACAGCATACACCTATGATTTTTTTCTGGAAGCCTGAGCAGATCATCCTCATATATTATCCAACTCCAACGATATCATATGCATATATATAATTTTTATAAAACGGTTTTAAAAAACTCGAAAAAATCTGAAAATAACGCATTTATTAACGCACTCCTTGCGCTCACCGCTCCCGCGCCCCTGTTCCCCCGCAGGCCAGGTCTCTATTTCTCTGTCTACCTATAGGAAGAAACGTAATTAAAAGTGTTACGCTGTATAATTTATGCTATGTATACCTTTTTGCGGAATCTAGAGCTATTGGTCTGTATTCTTGATGCAACTGATCAATATTTATATAGTTTATTAGTTGTTTTTCTTCGTGCCCTTGTTTAACGTGGGACACATAACATGAATGAGAGCATGTAATTGGGTTTCCTAGGCAATCATTCATAATATTATGTGGCGCATGAGAAATCAGGCTTTTTTGTAAATAAACATACGGTTTTTACTGAGTATCTGACAAGTCGGACCTCTTTGCGGCAGATGATTAATGATCGCCTTCCTTTTTCTTCTCTTTTAGTAGTTAATGTGTAAAATGTACTACGCGCAATAAATAGTGTACGGTACCTTCTAAGTAAGGTGATCGTTCTATAAAAACAATTTACGGAAAACCTAAAGGTTTGACTGGTAGAGAATTCTTTAAGCATTAAGTTCGTATTTGTATCATAATGGTTTAGGATGTTTTTAACACTCAATGTCATATTTCATATTCATAGAGATGAAATAAGAAACTAAAAATTGCGCACGGGCGGGACTCCAACCAGCAACTATCCGGCTAACCGGGCCAAACGCACTTCCAATCAAGCTACCGTGCCGTCGATCCGACCGTCGAAATTCATAAGTTTATAACATTATTTGTTCGATAAAGACTTTAATTAGCTCTTTGCTTCAATTAGTTATTTATGCATCAGCTATGATGTCCTTGTTATAACTAGAGGCACGCGAGTCTACCGTGCATATTTCAGTGATTTAACTAAAAAAACGACACCTTTCTTCTTTATAGTATCATAAAACGCGTCTAGACACATTATTGCGGAATTCGCAAACTCATTTGAACATGAAATAGGTAGCTTTACACGCATTATTTCCAAGTATTATCTGCGTTCACTATAAAACTGAAGTAAGTAGTCGTAACTTTTTTTGTGAAATTAGTATGAAAATCTGAATAATGTTGAAGTCCAGCTTAAATGTTATATAATAAGAAGTTTTAAAACTATAATTTTACTTCATCTGTGCTTTATTTTACGAGATAACGCAATAAAAATAGTACATACGTGTAATAAAACTTTCATTACACGCAACGTCCATTGTGTTCGAGGTTTTAACAACCTAAGCGTATATTTTTAAGTACTAGCAAAGAGCCGTTAGCAGCGAAATGTGGATTCTCGATTCTCGTAAAAGGCCGGCGTCGGAGTTGGAGGAGCTCGGAGATGGCGGCTCGGGCGCAGGCGCGGGCTGCGGCTAGCGGTCCTCGCAGACGCGATGGCATCGGCGGTCGTGCGCCACCGCTCACGGCGGCCGCCGGCGCTCGCGTCGCAGTGACTTATGGCCCCCGCGCGAACTTCGATCGTCCGATTGAATAATAATATCCGATTCCCGTACACCGAATTTATGTTAGGAAGTGAGCAGTGTCCCGTATCGACGGGCGCATCGGCCGCGCCTCGCCCGCCCGCAATTTCCAGCCCTGTCCCTAGGCGCTGATGTACGGTACGATACCTGATAAATAAATTTTCGTGGAGGCTCCGTTGTGGCTGGACGTCGGCACTCGGTCCTCGGCTGCGACGCCGGAACGCCCCCGCAACAACTCATTGCGGCTAACTGTGGCCGACGTCACGTTTTACTGCTACGATTATGTTAAATTTCAATATTCCCATAGCCTTTTCTATTGACCTAAGTACCTACTTCTATACAATGTTTTACAAGCTCATAACATATTTTATCGAGGAAACATTTAAGTTTTTTTGAAGAAGAAGATATGGTTGAGGAATTTGATATAGAATAAGCGAATATGCACTCTCCCACAAAGTATAAAATGATTATGATGGAATTTCATGCAATTTTCTTCGATACTAAAAAAGTAAATTGTTCCTATTTGCGTCTAGTATTCGCGGGGCAAATGCGTTAACCAAAAAACGGTCATCAGTAAACCACAACTTGTGTTATTTTATACTCGATAATATAACACCAAGTTCGTTCCATGACCACTTACAAAATTACATTGAAGTTCAACGCACTACAAATTTGTTAGTAAATGATGGGTTCACACGTCTAATGTTTTCACTTGAGTCGATCGTGACCGATGTAACAGCATAGAGATCGATGCATGCAGGAATTCGGTCGATTTGTACCGTTATATAAGCGTCGTATTTGCACCGACTTGTCATTATTATTATTTTTTCTTCCACTTTTCATAAGTCACGCGTTCTGCGAACCGCGTCTCATTACCCATCACCATCATTAGCAAGCAAGACACTCATATCGACCACAATACCAGGCAGTATGATAGAGAGCTTTATTTATGGTTCCATCAATTAATTATCCAAAAAACGGGACTAGGAAATGCAAAGTAACAGAAGAAGATACCATGCATTAGTAAGTTAGAAAGCTTTTAGGTTTCTTAAAATTATACGTTAATCATAAAAAATACATTGAAAAATTATGATCAGTTTCATTCACTACAATACCCTACTTTTCGCGTGTTTCAATTTGCACTTTGGCGGACCACTCCTCTCTTTGTGTTATATGGACCGTGGGCAAAAAACGTAATACATCTTTCTTGTTGTAATGATACACCTACCTAAACCAGACTATCTAATTTAACTAAAAAACTTGATTCGTATGTGTAATGTGCCTCAGATTACAGAGCGCACAGTCAAATTATATTAGTCATATTAAGCGGCATTGTTCGCGCATCGTGCTGCAAGATACCTACATGGTCTCACAACGGCGGCCAAAGCTGCTGCCAACTAACATAAAACTCCGGATTTTATGCACACTCCCAGTAGCTACATTACATTGCAAAATCATCAAAAATCTTTGGAAGCGTCAGAAGCGATTTATTCTAACCCAAATATCTGCATACACACCAAATCTCTCTTTCCAACGTACCATAATCTAACAGAATATCTGTCACAAATCAAGCCTGTTTTTGTAGTTACACAACTATTAAGTAATCATGGTTACCACAAGGAATACCTGTACCGCTTCCATATACTGCGGATGATAAATGTCCATGTAAAACACACAAACTCAAAGCTGGCTGCATCTCCTGCAATCCTGGTCCCGCTTCGATGCGAAACGATTTACCCACATTACCACATGCAATGACCTGAAAATAAATCCCTTTAACTTATCTGAAATCTGCACTAAAGATTCCACCTCTGCACTAAAGACTCCACCCTCAATTCTTTCCACCACTTCCTCACATACATAGTAAACAACCTTCAAGAATTTAATAGTACCTAAACCATTCCTCCACTCAAATAACTATAAATTATCAAAACTAAGAAACCAAACTGTGGTAATCGCGGAAGTACACTATTAGCTCTGCAATCACGACAAATCCTTAGTCAAGTTATAAAAAAAAACATGGTCTCACAAATCTCATACTCTTACCCCTTACGGTACCCAGGAAATGTGAAACATTCTACGCACGCTATACTTTAAATATGTACAAATTATTTCCACAATACGCCATCATTACGTTCTAACGGTGTTATCAATTAAATGTGATTAAATCGAGTAGGTAGCTTTCGCGATCACGTACGCCGCCGTCCCTGGCCATTGTGAATTTTGATTTGCTCAAATTGAAGTCACCGGTGTCACGGCAACACAACAGCGGAAACTTGCAAAGTTATATTTAAAATAATACTCAGATTAATTATATCTCTGTGCTTTCATAATACAAAAGCTCCGAGAGAAATACAAAACGCTTTCGACATTACTCTTACTAGTAGCGACTGCCAAAGGAAAGACCTTCACTTAATGTAACAAATCGAGCTCTAGGCTCTGCATTCAAGATAAATTTGCGGCGTATATCACGTCTCTGCTTTTAAACACGAGCGTAATATTGATGTTAATTAAAGTTGGCACGCCGAGATAGGCGGAGTGCGGCTCTCAGCAATAATTACGGACTTTTGGTCTATTCCACCAACTCGGCATGCAGATTGAATAGAACTTCCGACACAATGTTAGACCTCGTGCATCCTATTCCCTCAGCGCCTGCATGCGTTGTCATTTTACGAGCGATTATGTTGTGCAGCGCCGCGCCCGCCCCTAGACCCGATAATTATGACGACTCCGCCATTCAATAGTGTTGCGCCACTCTCTCACCACGGCCTTATTGTTTATTGTCAATCCGACTAATTTATTACATCCGATGATTCACATCGGCACAATTGTCGACTCGTAACCCGGCAACAGTCGGCCGTAATCGCCACATTTGCATATCGAATACGCGGCAAAGACAGAAGTGTCGTTAGGAGATGACCTCCGTTATCTGTATCTGGCAAATATTCCGCGGCGTAGGAATCCGTGGTTGATGCGCAATGCCCATTTAGTCGGGGCGGTCATTGTGTGTGAGTATCGAGAGGTAGCTGATCGGGCTATCGCGAACATTAGCATTATCAAAGAGCCGGCGTCATGCTCATATCGGAGACTGCGACGGTCGCGGAAGCGCGTGAAGGCAAAGGCCCCGACGAGCGGCGATAACTCAACCCGGCATACCTCAAATACAATCGTGAGGATACTGCTGCGGTAGCGGCGCCATTGCCCTTCTATGTCCACTCGTATCGTACGCGACACACCGTTTAGATAACATTATAATATTCTTGTAGAGTCGAATGTGTCTGCTGTAAGTGGGCGATAATGATACCACTGTTTAGTTAAAGCATATTCTTGTAATCAATTTATTATTACCTAACACGTTAAATGCTGCAATGTCAACCAATTAACCTTTCAAAGCTAGAAAGCAGACTTGAATAAAAACAGAGTTTTAGTTCTATGAAAATTCCGAAACTAAATTATATTGGCCAGATTTGTTTCCTCTGTGGTGTGATAACAAACAAATTACCTTGCAATTCGACAACCGCTCGATAACTTCCCATGAAGTAACTGTACATAAAATCCTATCCTATAACCTATGTTCCTATCTAATATTAATTCGACCGCGGTTCTAAGACGTCTTCATATGTCTTTAATGTAATACAAAGAGAAAAGAATGATTGTACATAAATATTTAGTTCGTATTTGCAATACGCCCGTGCGCAGTGGTTGTTATTTTTCAACGTCAGTCACCGAGCGTTTTGTACCTCAAGTTCGATGAGGGTCCACTCGTTGAGACCAATAATTCTGCCCCTTTCAAACATTTATGTACATAACATTCGTTTAATATTTACTAGTACATTCGTTGCAATTCATTGATATGCTTATAATGTTTCGCATTCCTCTAATTCGTGATATAAATCTACTTGTGCTCTTGTAAAAATGGTAGTCTAAGTAAAAAATATGTTCGTGGTATTTTTGTCGATTCTGAGAGTTAATAGAGATATTTTGTGCATTATGTACGGCGACAGTTTCCATTTTTATTATGTGTTTATTTTTCGCGAACATCTTCATGACTTTGGTGGGTTAATAAAAATGATCGATGCATCTCATTAAGAAATTCATATTCACCTCGAAGTATCTAAACTGAAAAACAGTGAATAATTAGTTCGTTAACTAAAAGGAACCGTAGTTAATACAGCTGATTGCATTTCTTGAACAAGGACTAATACTAGTCAAGTGTAAAACTGATAGGTCTTCATTCATCACGCTTGGCGCGTATGGTCAGTAATAGCACTCGACCGAGAGAAAGTAAATACATTGCGGGGGCTTCATCCGAACTCTACCCGATCTCATTCTTGCCTGGTTTTAAAATACCTAACGAAAAATCAAAGGACATGGTTTTGGTTGTATGGAAAATGCCGACACCTTGTAAATGTTATATTGAAATATCATATTTTACATACGAGGGTCAAACTGAAAGTTCTTAGAACTGGCCACTTATAAACAATATAATAAAAAAAATATTCTAAAATTTGAAAATAGAACTCTTTGCCAATATTACTGAGTATATATTTCATTCATTTGTCATTTGTTTTACGATTTGGCGGCAAATTGAAAATTGTCTGTGTCACGTCAACATGAATTTAACACGAGAAAATTTTCGTGCAATGATTTTTTATGACTTTCGATGTCATTTAAGTCAACAAGAAAGTTATGATAGACTACGATTGGCCTTTCTCGATGAAGCCCCATCTCGTGCGACTGTTTACAACTGGTTTAATGAGTTTAAACGTGGTCGCACTAATCTCACTGATGATGTACGTGAGGGACGGCCTTCTACGGCGACGACTGAAAATAACATCTGTGTTGTGCGGCGTATGATAGAGACTGACAAAAGAGTGACCTATCAGCAGATTCGGACAAGCTTAGGCATCGGTATGAGTCAAGTGCACAAAATCCTCCACGAACATTTAGCGGTCAGGAAGCTTTGCGCCCGGTGGATACCTCATAATTTGACTAAGGCTCAAAAACTCCATCGTGTGGATTGGTGCCGTAAAATGATTGAAAGATTTAACGGAGGTGACTCAAATGCTGTGTTCGACATACTAACAGGTGACGAAAGCTGGATTTACTGTTATGATCCTGAAACCAAAAGACAATCTGCTCAGTGGGTGTTTCCTTTCGAGGAGTTGCCAACTAAAGTGAAGAGAGATCGAAGTGCGGGAAAAAAAATGGTGGCCTCGTTCTTTGGAAGGATAGGTCATTTCGCAACAATTGTGTTAGAGGATCAAAAAACAGTTTCTGCAGAATGGTACACTACCAATTGTTTGCCACTTGTCTTGGAAAAAGTTCGAGAGAAACGACCTCGCAGTAGGATCCTCCTTCACCACGACAACGCCTCGTCGCACACCGCCAAGCGAACGATCGACTATTTGGCGACATCAAACGTTGAATTACTGGGTCACCCACCGTATAGCCCCGACCTCGCGCCTTGTGATTTTTATTTATTTCCAAAAATTAAAGAAAAACTTAAAGGAAAGCGGTTTATGAATGCTGAAGAAGCGGTGGCTGCGTATCGCGATGCCATTGAAGAGACCCCTAAGGACGAGTGGGCAAAGTGCTTTTCCCAGTGGTTCCATCGCATGCAGCGGTGTATTGACGTCAATGGACAATATTTTGAAAAGATATAATAAAACTAATAACTGGCTAATGTAATCAGTTTTTGATTTTCTAAGAACTTTCAGTTTGACCCTCGTATATGTTATGTTTTCTCGAAGTGACTTAATATATAGTATATATATGTATTATTTATGTATTATTGATGTATTTATTTTATTGCTTGTGTTATGTATGTGTAATATTATGTAAGTATTAATTGTGTTTATTTGGTATTCATTTAATTGCATAAAATCAAAGAAGGTACGTGTGGATTATTTATGTAGACAACTTAACTTTTTGAAATAATTAATTTTGTTTCTTTGTCGCACCGCCCATAATCATTTCTGCTTAGCCCAAAGGCATGACTGGTAGAGAACGCCATATGGCGTTAAGTCCACCTTTTGTACAAAATTGAATTATCGTGCAATAAAGTATAAATAAATATTTCTTCTTTGAATAAATGCACGGTTAAGAGGTAATAAGTTTTCGGAATAATATCATTTAGCAATTTTCCATGATGCCCGAAAATCTATCAAATAAATCAGCTGTCGTAAATCAGCTGACTCGGCCAAACAAGATATTTTCTTCTCACGTTCGACGGCATTATGTATAAAAAGATAAAGATGAGGTAAGTCCGTTACCTCGTACTAGGCCTTTGGTTTTATTTTCTGGTTTCCAGCCTTGTACACTAAAATTGGATTTTGGAACTAGAAAGGACGATTTGGGCTTACTAGCTATAAAACTTTATTTTCTAATAAAACTACCTGTTAATACGAAATATTACTAAGATTTAATAAAGTCTGTTCGATTACAAGTCTTGGTATTATAAGTTTTATAACTGTACTCTATTTTTTTATGAAATCGGGTAGAGTTGGCTGCAGGTAGAGTTGGGATACGGTCCGATCGCGGGGAGCACACGCGTACTCATTAAACCCCTTTGTTTTGTAATGTATTTGCTTTCGCTCAGTCAATTGTACTTTAAATAGTCCTTATATTAGCCTTTTAGCCTGTGGAATTTAGGCTACGAGCTAAGCACCCTAACTGTATACGCCAATGAAGACTGAATTGCTATGTCATTGTAGTTAAGGACGTAATTTCCGTTTAATTGTGTACTTTATATTGATGTCTGAAGTATCGCCACTTGTAGCCCAATACTAATTGCCAAGATGCCTTCAGTGAATTACAAAATAATGATGTTGTTAACTCTAATTAGTCTTATACATTAAAGCTGCCATGAACTTCGAAGTGCCTATAAAGTTTTAGCACTTATTTTGCTAACAAGTCGATGTTGTAGTTGTTCATTAAAACTGGATTTTTTTACCTACTTACAAAAATGGTTTTCCTTCCCTTCATAAATGTCTGAAATTTTCGTACCATCCAATATAATCAGCCAACAACTCTATTCATATATGATTTAAAACTTTTTTGCATTTTCTTTCGCTCCCTTTCCGTTTCCCAGCCTCCCCGGGACCATGACTCGTGTAACCGAGTCGAAACGTCGGGAAGGTTTATACGATGTTTACCTTATAAATAAGTGTATCGTTGCATTAAATCCCGTGAGTTGATTAGTTAACTCTATGCATGTCTAGATCATAGTATATTATGAAATCGATTATACATCACTCCAGGCTATCACAATGTACCTTCAGACGTCTCATACGGGTAAACAGGTGGTCGGTATTTATTGGCGTCGCCGTCAATGGGCGTAACGCGGAAGCGTGCGCCGGCGCGCCGTCACCACTTACCACCGCACTGACCATTGCACCACTCTTAATTATCAACAGTTATCGCCGACTAACCGATCCCAACCGTCCGCGTCGTGATACGCCCCATCGCTATATGTCCCAAGCACAGCGTGGTGTGTGGTCACAGTGATAGCGGGTAGTTTTTGGATGATATTATTAAAAGCTCTTAAACCTAGGTACTTTTATAGTTTAAGTAATTAATGATGTTTATATTAACAATTAAGGTTAATTGACTGGTCTCAATTTAGTAAGTCATTTAATGCAACGAACTACAAGTAACTTACTCAATACTTTAATGCTACACTTACGGATGCCCCCTGATGGTATTTCCTAATAAAGCATCCTACGGACATTGGCAGATAGGTTCAGATCACCCATTCGGAAGTGTTTTGTGCAGAAGGTGATAGTCACGGGAGCACACCCCTTTTTATAGTAAATATTTGTAAATAATTTGAAGCATGGGCATATTGGTTGGTTGGTTTGTAAAAGTATCATCTACATACCGTTTATAAAACCATGGTGTTACAGGGGATGTGCTCAGGGCCCTGGATTCAAAATAGAGAGGCTATTGCGACACTGTCACCGTTACACAGAAGTTAACTCCCCACGGTAACCTGTGTAATGGTAAAGTCTTCACATGTGGCGTTTTACCTCCTCGTAGCAAATAACGACATATTAAGTTTGTGTATTACCATTGTAGCATTTCCTTAGTCCATGCCTACGATCGTCAGACAGGCAATCTTCCATGCTACATTTTTTTTTTCAATGTTTGTTGTTAATTGTTTTGATAGATAGATTAACAACTGTCAACTGCCCAGTTTCTGTTCTCTGTGCGTACCACTAGATGACCGCGACGACCACCTTGCCCGAGAATGCAGACAACTGTGTGTTGACGTCGTCAGTGCTCACGCGAAGCTCGCGGCGACTCATATCAATAGTTAGCGATTGGAATCACTTTCCTGTATCTTCATGAATGTAAATAACTCTCCAGGAAAGTTAAAAGGACGTGAACGCTCCCATATGCTCACTTACAAGCTCGTTCTACGTGCTTGACATAACGACAACGCTAACGCACGCAGCTAGTGGACGAAATCGAATGCGGAAATGTGTGCCCGTAAGCACTGGTGCGATCGTCGCGGTCTTCAAGTGGTACGCATCCTATGGTTAGTGAAATGTCATTTGGAGCGTTTTGTTCTAATGAAATTTGATATGGCAGTCATAAATTATTTTATTTTTTTACTATTGCACAAAAACTCTTTTATTTATGACTAACTCCGTGGTGAGTGGCTAAGAACTGGGTTCGTTCAAGGCGTCGCCGCTTCGAGGTCCCGGGTTCGATTCCCGGTCGTATGAACGTATAAATCATAATTATCTATATGGTCTCAGGTCTGCCCGGTGATAGAAGCTATGCACTTCTTACGAGGCTCGGTTTTAAGCCTTTTCTTTTACTGTTGTTACAATTTAGGCAATGCACAGACGATCAATGTCTTGGGCGCTGCAAAATAAGTAATACATAGACAGGACTCTTTACTATAAAAGTTATCAAGAGCAAAAAAACAAATGAAACTTAAGTGTTTTGTTTCTTTATTTCATCCTGTCATCTAAATATTCCTATATGTTATAATAGAACTTTGAAATTAGCTATTCTTATAATGTTTTACTGTTGATTTCTTGTGTTGTACGATCGGGTACTTTATTAATTATATACTCTTAAAAACTTAAAAGGTTTCAGACCTACACATGTGAATTAAATCGTTTAGAATCACAGAAACGAGTGATGCATGATGATATTTTTTTACTTATGGTGGTTAACGACAATGAGTCGAACGAGTCTACTCGCATCCTCGACTGAAAACGCTAGTAGACAAGGCTCAACCTTACTTACCCTTAGGGCAGTTTTTCAATTGCATATATTCTCTATCATCTTCTTATGCCGTACTGACCTATCTTTACTTGATATTATAAAACTGTAGCAAACAGAGTCATTTGTTTTTTTTTTTCACATTAAAGGGACCAGTAACTTCTGAGATTAGCACGTCCAAATATACAAACTCTTCAACTTAATAATATAAGTTTTTTTTAGATACAACATTAATTATGTTTACGGATAAGAATACGTTTTAATGCTTGGTTATCGTTTAACCTATCGTAAAATGAGATGTACAAGTATGTGGTGCTGCAGAACAGAATATTTAGATGTATTCCTTTCCCCATAATTTTTAATGAATACTAATTAATTGTAAAAGTTAGTCTTTACACGTCAAGTTATCAAAAGTAAATACTGCCCTAAAAATGATAATACTATTATATGTTGCCAAAAAAATACTTCTTTGAAAAAAAAGTTGAGAGAGTGGTGCTACTAAATCTGTGCTCCTATAATAGGCATTTTAAATTAGCAATTAATAAATGCGGAATGTTCGTGTTCAGCGGAATCTCGGCGCGCTTCCCTTTTAAGTAGGCTGCCTTGCGTGCGCGATGCGAATCCGAAGACACGTCGATGGTGCCCATAGATCGCGGTGGTCGGTTTTAACAAATATTTTAACAGGTATTTTATTGTTAATCGCGCTGTGGTGTGGCGGCCGATCGGCCGGGCGCCCGATCTCTCACACGATACGAGCCGCCGGATGCCTAGATAGCGTTCGTCTTGTGCTTTCGAATAGGGCTGTCACTTTCAATTTGGTGAAGAGCAAATAGGTGAGATAACATCAATCAACATTTTTGTCTTTGATATGAGAGTATGATGAAAGCTAGTTAGATGAGCTAATTGAAACATAAGATATGACCTTCAAAAGTTTGCTTTTGAATACATGAGAACGGTTAAAAAGCCGTATTGAAGTGCCCGGCTTAAGCGACCTTTATAGTCTTACCGTCTGCATACTGATTCTTACAATTTTTTTTTAATTTAAAAGTATGTAGTAATACAGGAGGTCAGACCTGGGCTGTAAGGTAAATGGTTTTTGATTGTCAACCCGAAGTCGAATGTAGTACCGTTCGCAGTCTGGGCAGTATTTATTGAAACATTATCGTTTAAAAGAACTACTTATATTCTCATTAACTTGTTGTATCGCCGTAAAGTATTCCTTTGCATTGTAAAAAAATATATTTATAAAAATGAAATTCACGGATACTTACGTCATTATCCGTAAGAGACCAAAAATTTCACAGGATCCGACAGACAGCAGGGTAGCTCAATTGGTAGAGCGTTTGGCCCGGTTAGCCAGAAAGTGCTGGTTCAAGTCCCGCCCAAATTTATGGCCTCTTATTTTATATTTATGAATATGAAATATGACACTGAGTGTTAAAAACATTCTAAACCATTATTCTCGATAGCTAATATTCATCATCGATGTGCCCTTTCTTTCTTGCGGCTAGACTATCATAGATCATAGTCTACAATTTTATATAAAAGTTGGTCACACTATCCGCGAAAAGAATGACTTTACCGGTTTGGTTAACATATGTTACAGCCCTACCGGCGCCCGCGCCTTCGTCCTCTAATTACATCAAGCGCACCGCGGATGTACACGCAATTCATGTTCTGAGCATTGTCTCAAAGCAGTGATCTTAATCGCGTATTATTTAGACGTTAGATCGCAGCCGCGCCGGTTTTCGCACAGTTTCAGATCTTAACGGCGTGCTTTTTCACTTAAACGCTTTTCCTAATGATACATTGAATACTTTTAACCCGATAAAATCAACTACAAGCTTACTCAATGTTCGTATGTACACTTTTCGTGTCAACGTTCGCATTTGTTTCTTCAAATACTTGTGCCATCTCTACCACAACGGCACTGTTTATTTTACGGTATTAAAATTATGATTGATGCATTGGAATGGTAAATATTCCAGGTTAATTGGTTTCTGAAGGCTTTAAAACTTTGCCCGTTAAACAGAAAGGCCCTTATAATTTATTCATTAACATTCCAAATTATATGGTTAATTGCCAGAATTCAATCAAACTTAATTTAACAGCCGATACAAAATAACGTTATGATTAATTATTGTGCACTGTTTATGTGCAATAAACATAAAGTTATCAATTTTAATGAAATAATAAAGTGATGTGAATGTAATTCATTAACAGTTTGGAAGCTCGCCTTTCATTAAAACAATTAAAACAGCAATGCAATATCCGAAACAACCCGTTGCATTTAACCGAGCTCAAAGATTTGCTCATCTCATGACATTAGCCAGGCAGGAACGGGTAATTTATTTCTGTACATATTTATTTTATTTCCAAACATTTACTGTAACAAAAAGACGAAAAAAGATTTATTATTATGTTATTTAGGGCTGATTTTTCAATAGACAGATAAGAAATATCCGTCGTACAAATTCAGTATGGCTAATTGAAAACGTCACCTTATTGTAAGCGATCATACGTAACTTTTTTTAAAATCTGTTGCAATATAATTTATCAGTCTGATAAGTTTAATCTGACCATTGAAAAATCGGCCCTTAAAAGCGTAAAAATATAATATCTATATTTGAAAATCAATTTTGATAAATTGTAATATGTGTATTCCATTTTACTATTACGGCTGTCGCACTGCTCAAACGCATCGATCATATTTATTACACAACCCAATGAGAATTAAATGTACCTGTTATTTTAATTAAGCCGTCCAACTCGAGTTCATTCAACCAATTGAATATGTAATTAATTCATTTATCTGGTAATCCCTTAAGTAACTACAAAAAATAGTTTTAGAACCCGTTTATTACTGATTAGTGTTCATAAAAATATTTCTTTGACAGCTGCGTAATAAATCTCAAGTCAAATTATGCATGTAATATTTTTAAAACTTACGAACTAAAAGCAGCGTTTTCAATTATGTGTAGTTTTATTGAGATTAATATTGTTGGCTATTTGCTTGAAACGAAAGATACTTTACGGTAGTATTTAGTGCTATCTGAATCGCTGTTCAGTACCGTTGCTAAATGTTTGCTAAATCGCGTAAGAAATGCGCGGTCGCTTGAGGGAGCGTGTTCTCGAAAGATTAGAGTTGCTAGTTTTATCTAATTAATGTACGATGCGTAGTGTAGCAGAAGTGCCGACCCCCAGGGCCACCCAAGCAGGTGCGGTTCATAGCGACCTCGCAGTCTCAACTCGAAATACAATTAGCAATTGAATTAATCCTTCCCTAAAATTTTACATGACAGCTCTATTGCCTTGTCACTTTGCGGTATTCCATCTGTTGACATTTCGATGCTCGACTATTTTAATGTTTTGTGACTGGATTCACATGTCTCTACGCTTAGTGAAACAGAAGTGATGTTTGTTCATTTGATTTATGTCTATACAACCTAACCACGGTGAACCAGCGCCCCCCTCCTACCGAAGTTTTTTTTTTGGGACTTTGGTAAGGTCGAAAATTTTCTTTTGACCTCTAGTATGCATGTGCGAAACGGCAAACCTGTACATCGATTTTCAGTTTTTCCTTACAATTGGACTCGTAATCGTTAATTTTTACGCTCGGTAGCACGAAAAGTATCTTGTGAATGCTATATACTTACTTTTGTAGTAAATACTTAATTAGGTATTTAAGTTCAAAAGTAATAACACGTTCTTCAATGGTATGTTGCTAAGTATCAGTGTAAGTTATAGTTATAGCTCAAATTCAAACATACCTTACAAGCGGTGTTTAAACTCCTTGTAATACTTAGCCGCACTAGTCTGAGCTGAATTGAGGAACCGGAGAAAGCGGTGCCCCGGCTTATAGCTTCTGCAGACATAACGTAATTAAATACTAGAACTAATTGCATCTACTTAGCTACAAGTTACTACTGTAATCTACAGACTGGCTGTGCATAAGGACGTCATTTTGTGCACCCGTACACGCATTTAAATACTAAACTTTCTTCTGACTGTACAATGAACAGTATTTACTGCAATGTTGATCAATTAATTTTGCTTTTTAGTTATGAATAGAGTATGAAATTTAAAATTGCTTATTTATGCAACTTCTAAAACTAGTGATCGAATTCTTTTTGGCAAATATCTGCACGAAATATTCCTAAATCACCCAGGTAATTGTGAACACGGTCAATAACTGTCCATTGTATAGCAAAAACCAAGTTTTTTCCCTTCAAGTCCTGAGTTAAAGAAGACGCAAAGAAATTCCGATAGAAAAAGTGCATTCGTCTACAACTCGTTAAAATAAGCTGATCGCGAGCTCGCGTGACCAATGGCATCGGCGGAGGGATTGGACAATAATGTATCTCTTTCACTCAATTAACTGAGATTAGGCTGCGATAAGATCAAAGTTGAATCTATTTTTTATTTCGCAAATGTTAAAAAGTCGAAAGAAAAGAACGAAGCAATTTATGAACCACGTCATTATACCTACTTACAGCATTTCCGCAATTCTGTGAAAGCTTATTAGTTTTTGTAAAGGTTAAATAAATATAGCTGATTGTATTAGTGTGTGTATAGAGTCGCTCGAAAAGTTGTTATTATTATTTTACATTTAGTAATTACTAATTATGCATGTTAAGTGATCTTGATAACGTGCGAAGTCTCCTCCTATTTCGGTTCAATGTAATATGAAGCTCATTACATACATTTAAACGAGTTAAATATGCAGGCGTGGTCATACATTAAAGGGGACTTTTTGTCCCCTTTAATGTATAATACATACAGATACATTACCATCTCGATCCTGAAAAGTTCTTTGACATCAAAATATCGGTTGTGGCGACGCTTATAATTTATGTTATCGGCTAGACTATCATATGAGGACCGAAGTCAATCACGATTTTTTTTATCTGTTTATGTGGATCTTCGCTGAACCGTGAACTTCGGTTGCGTATAAATTTATTAACTATTGTTTGCATTACTTTATCGAACGAATCATAGCTACACGCCCCTTTTAATTTATGCTTCTGTATGCAAAAGGATTGGCGCAAAAAATAAAGCTATTGACCGCAACGATTTCAAGCTTTTGGATGATAATTATTTTTTGCCAATATCTATCAGATGGTTAAAAATAATACGATCGACCCAGCATTAAATTATCAGCTACATCGCTAAATAAATCGAAACGGTGTTTGTATATTTGCGACGACTTATTTTATACTGCTTTTTTCTTTGAACCGTAACCAAATAGCCTTAGCTAAAAAATTCGTTTCGGTTTTACGTTACGTTGTGTTTCACTCGTTTGTAGCGAATGATGACATGTTTTTGCCTCCCTGCTTCTGCTATCCCCCGAGTTTTTGCTTATCTTTTAATAACGATGATGCATTTAAACTGACGCTAATTGTAAACACGTTAATTTTTTATCCGGTCGCCCGCTGTCATGGTAGGCTACTTTCGCATAGTTGGCATCTTGACGCCGTTCATTCACTGACTATTCATGTCTGCAAACAATTATGTAGAAGTTTAACGTCTCTCTTCCCACGATTGTATCGTCAGAGTGAACTAAGTTTATACTGTTCAGATTTATGTTTATCTACAACGTGCCAGCCCAGAGTCGCACAAGATTCGCAGGGTAACTTGTCAAGAACATGCAAGAATTTATAGGCGATTCTTCTTGAACTGGCGCGTTTTTCATGTCCATTTCGATAAATTAGAGCGTCAGGTATATTAATAACTGGTAGATTTCCGGGGTATCCTGTTCTCAATGGCATAAAAACAGTAATGTGAACGTGAGGAGGAATCCAGATGGATTAAAGCGTGGCGTTTCGGTCCGGTGGTCGGCGGGAGCTAGGTTGTGTCCGTATTGCTTGCGTATAGGTGCGAATTTTGGCGGCGATTCGCGTGGTTCCCTGTTCCGGGCTGTTAGTTTGATGTGCCCACGTACTCCGCTAAGGCAGATGCCCTCGTGTGCATACTGTTTCCGCGCTTTACCAGTGAAACCCCTGTAATAAACATGGCGCTGTAAGTAAGAAATATGATACGCTTGAAAAACACACACTCAGTGCCGTTTATGGTAGTTAGCCTTTGAAGTTGACGTATGATCGGACTTCATCTTCTATCTAATCTTAGGTCTGAAGTATATGCTCAGTATTATGTTCTGTCATAAATAATAAGAAATAGGAAAATAAAAATTATTGGTAGTTTTAATCCTTTTTTATTGGAGTTTTAAGATCAAATATTATTATTTTTGGGTTTACGGTCTTTAATCCTCTTTCATATGCAAATACTTGCTCTTGAATCTTGTTATGCCTAATTTGTTTTATTACTAGAACTTCCCATTAACGTTTTTTGGCATTAATTTCATCAGATGCTCTGAACAGGTTTATTTGGCTAAAAAGGAATGTTTTGCAAATAAATTATGTAAAATTGCATACCATTTTCGGTATTTTAACTGTTAAAACTTATGTTAATTAAAAAGTTCATATAAAAAAAGTGTTTTTAGTAAACATCCATGATCCACTCAAAGAACAGAATAGAAAAAGTTATAGATTAAATCTAAAGATACGTGTACGATAATCAACCTATATCAGGTGACAGTTTTGGGTCAGTACCTAACGTAAAACTTTATAATTTAAATTGGAAAAAAACATCTGCCTTGCTTATTTTCTGGTATACGAGGGTCAAACTGAAAGTTCTTAGAAAATCAAAAACTGATTACATTAGCCAGTTATTAGTTTTATTATATCTTTTCAAAATATTGTCCATTGACGTCAATACACCGCTGCATGCGATGGAACCACTGGGAAAAGCACTTTGCCCACTCGTCCTTAGGGGTCTCTTCAATGGCATCGCGATACGCAGGCACCGCTTCTTTAGCATTCATAAATCGCTTTCCTTTAAGTTTTTCTTTAATTTTTGGAAATAAATAAAAATCACAAGGCGCGAGGTCGGGGCTATACGGCGGGTGACCCAGTAATTCAACGTTTGATGTCGCCAAATAGTCGATCGTTCGCTTGGCGGTGTGCGACGAGGCGTTGTCGTGGTGAAGGAGGATCCTACTGCGAGGTCGTTTCTCTCGAACTTTTTCCAAGACAAGTGGCAAACAATTGGTAGTGTACCATTCTGCAGAAACTGTTTTTTGATCCTCTAACACAATTGTTGCGAAATGACCTATCCTTCCAAAGAACGAGGCCACCATTTTTTTTCCCGCACTTCGATCTCTCTTCACTTTAGTTGGCAACTCCTCGAAAGGAAACACCCACTGAGCAGATTGTCTTTTGGTTTCAGGATCATAACAGTAAATCCAGCTTTCGTCACCTGTTAGTATGTCGAACACAGCATTTGAGTCACCTCCGTTAAATCTTTCAATCATTTTACGGCACCAATCCACACGATGGAGTTTTTGAGCCTTAGTCAAATTATGAGGTATCCACCGGGCGCAAAGCTTCCTGACCGCTAAATGTTCGTGGAGGATTTTGTGCACTTGACTCATACCGATGCCTAAGCTTGTCCGAATCTGCTGATAGGTCACTCTTTTGTCAGTCTCTATCATACGCCGCACAACACAGATGTTATTTTCAGTCGTCGCCGTATAAGGCCGTCCCTCACGTACATCATCAGTGAGATTAGTGCGACCACGTTTAAACTCATTAAACTAGTTGTAAACAGTCGCACGAGATGGGGCTTCATCGTGAAAGGCCAATCGTAATCTATCATAACTTTCTTGTTGACTTAAATGACATCGAAAGTCATAAAAAATCATTGCACGAAAATTTTCTCGTGTTAAATTCATGTTGACGTGACACAGACAATTTTCAATTTGCCGCCAAATCGTAAAACAAATGACAAATGAATGAAATATATACTCAGTAATATTGGCAAAGAGTTCTATTTTCAAATTTTAGAATATTTTTTTTATTATATTGTTTATAAGTGGCCAGTTCTAAGAACTTTCAGTTTGACCCTCGTAATATTCAAATGTGTAACTTTTCTTTAAATATGGAAATAGCAAAGATGACATTTGCAAAGTACCACTACTTTTAAGTAATTATTCAAAGGTACGTCTTTTAATGTCAGGAAGCAGTCAATCAGTGTTCTGTTAACCGAACAAGAAGTGAAGGACCGTTCGCATATTTGTGACGAATGTTTCCATGATGCTGGCGACGTAAAGCACATTAGATACGGTAGGCCGTTGATGATAGTTGTACCGAAATTCGCTCCGGCCATTTCTCTCTGAGACGTCTTGCCTTCTGCGAGTCGGCATGTTTAGAATACCGCTGAGAATGGCAGTGTAGAATAAAATTGGAACCGCTCATGCAGGAAAACGTTAACTGTGCTGGGTGGTGTGGTGGAGTCGCGGGCGTTGGGCGTCGCGCCGCGGACAGATTTAGGATTCATTCACCCTACGTCACGCTGCTTGCGCGCTCGGACTGCGCATTGTCTCACACGGCGTACGAAATTCGAACGATCCTTTGTTCGTTACACTTTGCCTACAGTGTAACCCAAACCACAACACTTAGCGCCCACTTCAAAACGTAACATTCACGCTATTCACCGCGCCAAGTGCCAGCTCTGATTTAACTATATTTACCCTGAAATAACAAGACGTGTTCCTCCCTGACGTTTATAGTTTTCAAGAACAGACACGGCTAGTCCTTACCGGCTAACGTGCAAACAGGTGGTTTTGTATATTCAACGTAGTAAACTTTGATGCGGCTATTGTACAGTGTACAACTGTTTAAATATTCCTTACTGTATATCCATGAAGCCGTCAGTCTATGTTTAAAAAAAAAACTACATATCTTGCGTATTTTTATTGGCATATCAGTTGTACGTTGCACTCACAAGATTGAACGTCCGAATCCGATCCGCGTTCATATCATCTAATGATCACTTACTTACTTCCTGTCTTCAATGTTCCTATTAAATATCTGGGTAAAATCTAACCGTCTACTTTCATTTGAAAAGGAAACAATTTACAACACGTATTTTGGATCCCGATCATTACTTTCTCGCGCTGCAAACGTATAATTTGGTGAATGGTCCATTGTAACTAAAATATGCACCAAATTCTAACAATCTATAGATTCGTATCGTTTGTTTGTCCTTATCCCCTTCATTGGTCGTCGAAGATTATTGTAATTTCGACATAATTATGCATAAATTCGGCTTTTAGGGGCACAAATTATAAAAAAGAAAGCGTGTTTGCTTATTGTTTACTGTTATTGTCTTGTTACAATGGCCACATCAAATTGTTTCAAATGGCCTTTGCGAGTTGAAACGACGACGCTACATTTTCATGTTTCCTAACAGGCGCTTAGAAAGTCGAGAAATGCTTTTGCGATGTACACAGGATTATACGAGTACCCAATTATTAAATCGTTGACCCTTCAGTCACAGTATGATATTGATATGTAACCTTGTATACCTTCTAATAAGCTGATATAAACCGATTAAGGCGTCATTAAAGTAGCAAAGGCAAGAGATAAAATCTAACTGTCGCTTCAATCAAGTTATAAAAAGCAAACATATGTGTGAATTTAATTACTACCTACATGTTAATCGAATCATGGGGCATAATTGATTAAGTATCAATTTTGATAAACGGAACATTTACTAGCGGAAAGAAGCGTTATAACTTTGATTATGACAACAGTTTTATAAACGCCTAACGACATGTAGAGCATATTAGCGCTGGTTTCCGTGAACGAACTCCTAATGTCTTCATTAATCGAGCCGCAAAAAAAAGAATTATTACCTTAAAGTAAAAAATATATGAGTAAGTGTTCAAAGTCGTGGCCAAAGTAAGTGAAGATTTAACTTTGAAACGAGTTTGAAACTGCGACAAAAAACAATATAAATGCCTTCCGCTTGTATTACCACTTCACTTAACACCTTGAAAGGCTTTTCGAAAAATAGGTGTTACTTTTTATTGGATTATTTGCCGCAATGTTTTATTAGTTCATTTGTAAAATTGGCATGGAACATACATAATTTTATTTTTGATCACTCTTAAAATAAATAAATAAATAAAGCTTTTTGCTCTCAAACATTTTTCAATGTGATACCGTGACTAGAATCTCTAAAAATAAAGAAAAATACTCACAATGCACATCAACATTGAATAGTAAATTAATTAGCGCCTCTTTGCATTAATTAAGACTGTTTACGACAACAATGTTTGCGAGTTTCTCGGGGCTTGCCCGGGCGCCGCCAATAGCAAAGACAATGCGAGTTGCTCTATCAATTACTTAGCACTCGCACGGTGCCCGATATTGCCATTATAACCACATTAGAGATGGTGTTGGCACGCCATAAAGGCATTACCAGCATCTGTAACACGGTCACATCGTTTCTCGACCGCCCAATTTTGGTTTTACCGCATACTTGACGGCAATTTTACATGAGCGTGCGAAACTACTTTTTCAATGATTATTCGGTTTTGGATTTCAGATTTATCGAGTTACGGGTGTACTGCATCGGTAATTTGTACTACCGTTGTAATTTTTTTCGCGAATCGAGTGACTCGCGAATTTTTTATGGCATGATTAGACACCTTTGTGGCCTGAATTTTATCATCCATCAACAGGTTATCACGGAAACGTTGTAGGTATATCACTTATAAGAGCTCTATTAGGCTTTCGTTTTTAGTGTTCGATATTGCCATCGTAAAAATATATTAATTTTATAACTGAAAGTGAGCTAATCTTACATCTCCTCTTATTATCTTAAATCTATGAAAAGTGATTGTATTTTAATCCATTGTAAAGATTTCTGATGTTCTTCATTCAAGTAGTCTTATAATTATTTTAGTTCTTCAGACATCAATCTTGAGTTTCCTAGTGCGTTATTAGCGATTGGGAATTCGCCAGAAGCAGTCCTTTGCTCTAGTTAGTTAATGCTGCCGATTTATGTAGGTAATTAATAATTTTCGTGTCGCGGGTTCACGACCCGTGCTTCCCACACATAAATTGGCGGTAGATGTCGCGTCGTGCGCTTGCCTCACCGCCCTCCCTTCCCTACCGTGTGCCCTGCGGCTACCGAACCTCTTGTTTGTTAGACCAAATGTAATTAATAATAGCAAACTCAGTACCCGCCGCCGAAGTCATTTCTCTGAGCGTGCTACGCCTAAAACGGCCACAATGTAACATTATGCCACGCTCACGGTTATACCCACTACAAGTTATAATAAAAGCCTTTTACAAGACATTTCTACAATAAATGCAATCATCGATGTTGTAATAATGCAATATCATTACAGCAAAATAATTTTACAATTCACATTCTGATATTTGCAGTCATTTAGATATTAGTAACTGCGAACAAATCACTGAACATTATTAAGGAAGTGAAGTATACAGCAAGATATGCTTTTGCACTTTATTTGCTTTTGGAGCTTTAAACATCAACACTTAAGTATGAAAAAAAGGTCATTACACCTACTTAATTTATTTAATTAAGGCTCGCACTGATATCTGTAAGAGGCATCTGCTGGTGCATTTCTTTGATGGCTTTGATAAATTATCTACGCCCGTGCACAAAACATAAAACAGGACTCAGCACGACAAATACTCTACCCGCGCAGCCTGACCGCTACACACCAAATATTTCGTTAATTGACTAACTGTTCGCTTTGCAGGCAACGGTACACTTAGGCACATATTTACATTGATTTGTAGCCACACTTTAGAGATGACACTAATCGGAAAAAAAACTATGAAATTGTTTCCATAATTTTGGCAAGCAGCCACTCGCTTTCTAATTTAAATTAATTACCTTCTTAAATCATCTCTAGTACTAAACAACTAACAGGATTTTTGATGGTTGTCTCTCTTATTAGTCGACGGTTTATGTGGACACACATTTTGATTTATTGTCACGCTTTTATTAATATCCTGATCATTAATTTCGTCTATATTTTTTTGCCAGCTGGATATCATATTATTATTCATTAGTGTCGATACGGATCTATTTTGTAATCAAGAACATCTCGTATTATTATACTAATTTGCTACAAATATTATGGTTGAACTTAATAACCAGGTAATTTAGTAGAAAGCGTTTTTTTTTTTGAGTTTTTGGCCTTGCTTGGTTTGTGCCACAGCCACAGCGAAAGGAAGAAATGGGACGATGATTAAAAGATAGTTGGGAAACGGAAAAATAAAACAGACTTTTAAGAAAGGATCAGGAAAGTATAAATTTCAAAATCGACATTTCGTTTGAGCTCGGTTCGTTAAAGGTAGTCCATATGTAATACTAAGTATTATTACTTTTTCTTTAAATCGTTACAAATCAGTTACGGATTTATAAAACAGGAAAACGTTTGTATTTTCTTTCATGTAACACCAAAATTATTGTGGTCAAAGTTAATAATCTGTGCTAAACCGGCTTACTTTATCAGAAGCTGTAGTAGAAATACTTCGTTTTAGTGCCCAATAAAATACCGACAGTCCATAATGTAGAGTTTATTATAAATTGATTTCTCTTGTCAGCGATTTTCACTGCATATTCTGATTACGGGTAGTAAAGAGTTACAAAGTATCGATAGCGTTTTACCGTTCGGGTGATACTCCCTAACGAAGTGTAAAATAGTGTTATGTATAGGTCTCATATTGATCATGCGCAGAAATGTATGTGCGGGTCGCATCCGAGAGGCGTTCAGAACTTAATGCGACGGAATCACGCAGCCAATGTACAAACTAAATGTGAGAATGCGCTTATAATGGATGAAAGGTTACTTTGTTTGTGGGTTAACTACTCATTATAGTCGGCGTCAGAGTTATTAGGTGCTGTGGAAACGTTCTATCATTGTCTCTTATCTGACGGAACTGTTGTTTGTTCTAATAATATTGGTCTATTAATACTAGTTTATAGTATTTTTCTATGATGACTTCAAAAGTAAATTCCCTTTTAGTTAGAACAAGAAAATTCAAAATAAGCATTGCACTTCAAATAAGAAGCAGCTTGCTTCAAGCAGAGATCAAAGTTGATTGAATCTTTCCGAAGACCTATAACACCCAAAAGGCATACTCTTATTTGTATTCTAGAACCTTTTTTATGTAAATAACTGTAACTGAAATGGATAAAAGAAAAAGCGATGTTGCAAAAACACATGTGACACATCCAGCAAGGGCAGTTTTAAATACCTTTTTAGACTAATAGCGTCTCGCATATTATAAATTGTATCATTGCAGCTACTCGACTCGTATAATGCAACTGAATATTTTATGCGAGCAGTATTGACGAATCTCTTTAAAATTATACCCTGCCAACTTGAACACAACAAATCAATTAGACCACAAAAACTATGCAAAGAAATGATGTTTAAATTCCAAATATGAGTTAACAATTCTCACGCGGCGCGATGACCGCCAATCTTCTGTTATACAATTTAAAATAATTCATCTATCTGTTCCGTATGCAAATTAATATCCATTTAATTACCCACCACCTAGATAAGGATCCAACTTATCTCATCCAAATGGGAAATGGAATTACCATATTAATAATCCATTTGGCAACATTTATTGCGTTCGCCAAACAAAATATATGAATACACATATTCATAATTGTCGGCAAGTACAAACCAACCCGAATTAGCTTTCTAAATTGTTCAATTATGAATTTAAGAATTTGGATCTCAATCTACTCTTTTGATCAAACTTTAATTAATAAGATGGGACTTGATATGAATGTTATAATTATAGTTATATTCGATATGGGTAATTACTACTCGCACAGTTGTCATGTCGGATATTTTGATGGTTTTGGTTGAAACGTTTCACGTTGTCTTAAATCAATTTCCGTTGAGGTCGGTTTGATGTAGATCTCCTTTGTAACGCTACTCAGTGCAATCGTTCGTTGATTGGATAACTGCCCTTGAGGCAAATTGTCGTCAAACGGTATTGTGCTTGCAAAGTAACAACGTATTAAACTTTAGACAACACTGACCACCTGTAATAACAACGGTAAATTATATTACTAAGTAATTATCGAACTTTACTATGATTTGCATTTACTTTCATAATTCCGCTTGATAGGTAAACTTATACTTTATATTTATAAGGCATTGAACTTGCGCATTTCATCGCAATAAAATTAGACTTGGTGAATTATGCTACGTGCTATAGATACAAAGTGGCCAAAATAGTGACGTCCAAAAAAAATTTTTTGAACTCTTCACATCCAGGGCTATCCAAATATACCATATTTATAATAGCCAATTTTTTTAAGTTTTCGAGTTTTTTTTTTCATTTTTTTTTAAACCTGTGTTAGTCTTAATTTTTGCTTTCTCATAATTTTATCTACGTAAACTTATTTATAAGGATAATATTGCAATAAAAAAATAACACTATAAAAAGTGGAGGAATTATTGTTTAAAAATTCTAAAAGTTAGCAAAAAAAATTACAATCTCGTAATCTACGAAAATTCGGCTAACATACATAGGGTATATTTGGATAGCCCTGGATGTAAGGCTTCCAATAAAATTTATTGACGGCACTCTTTTGGCCACCCTGTATAGTCCCCGCAAGTTGCAATTGCGCTGGAACTTTATCAAATTTATAACCTCGAAACTTCTTTCGCAACAAAAAACATCCGAAAAATCTATTTATTTCAGTTTTAATTTATTGATATATATATTTTTATTTAACTCTATACTATTGTAAATAAGATAGAGTTAAGTAAAATACAAAACTTATCCAAAAAATACCAACAAGAATACGTCAAAAAATAGCCGCTTGGCGCATAGCAATTAGCGGAGGTCATGCAAGGGCATACCATCTAGGTACCTTTTTAAATTTAAACACCACTAAATAAGCAATTGAGTTCCCTTAAATTTGGTCAATCAATGAAACGGAATGTTATAAACTTTATGTTTTACGCTGCAATTTTACTAATAACCGCTACCGCTAAAGCCTTATCGATTTCGCTTTATGCAACCCACTTACAGTCTTGTTAACAGAAGCTTCACAGAGGTAGCCGGCCGGTCGTAATGTCTACCCCGCAGTCGAACATTGTGGTCGAGCTGTAGCTCACTGAATCTAATTGTAACCCATCTAATGCGCTACTTAACGTATAACGTATGCGCACTATGTCGCTGCAACGGCCTACTACTGTATCACAGAGATTAGGCCTTATTCTCGGTATGCAACGACTAACACAAAAGTTAATGTATCTTCTGCTCCTTCTTCGTGAAATAAGACAGACTACAATGATAAAGTAACGACAAATTAACAGTTGTTGCACAAATAGAAAAAAAATTGGGCAGTTAAGTGTAGTTCATAAACTATTAAGTGATGACAATTGTTGTTTATGGATTCCAATTTTTTTTTAGAAACTAACTACTCTTCAACTTTACGTCTTTTAATCATTAAAGACCGGATCTATTCATGTATTAAGACGAGAAAGAGACATTTACTTTACTTTTAGTCTGTGCATACCGAGAATTGAGCTCACTGTATTATCGAATCTAGCCGTCTCTACCGATCATTCTTGCTAATAAAAGAGATGGTTGTATCTAGATATACGGACTATGTCGTACAGAGTAGGTCCTTAGTGTTGCCAGTAGAAATACCGCGCCCCGCGGCGACTCGCCGTTGATTGCATCAAGTTGTCGCTTTCCATACCGCGCGCCTGATTTAGCCCCACCTGTCTTTGTTTATGCGCCCAGATAAACGCAACTAGGAAGTAACCAGAAACGTAACCCACAACACAGCGCATAATTGGTTACATAATTACAAAAACAAGGCAGGCGCCACGCATTGCGTCCTGTGTGCAAACAGCATTACAATAAATGCAACCGCTTTCAAGGAAATGAAAGAAAATTATAAGGCGATGAAAAGCTCGAGTTACAGCCTCCCTCGTTAGAATAATAACGACTGTAAATTAAAACTGATAGTGACATAATATGCATGCAACATTCTCATCAAGGGCTACCACTAAGTTGTGTTCTTGCAACTTTATAGGTAATGGTTACGCAATCACTTATGAAAATCAGGCATTAGCAGCAGCTATCTCAGAATTTTTATCATTTCGTCAGTTATTTTATTAAACCAAGTATTTGCAAACATCGTTTCTGCCATAATAACATCATTCTGGAATATAATTAAAACGTTATTTACAACAAGTATATTTTTTTTTTATATCCTTAAGCTCGGGATTTGAGAAATCGTTAATTTTAACATCGGCTATTACCAAAAAGCTCTGCACTTTAATATTGTCCTAACTTTTCTTGGAATCATGGCGTTTATTAAAACTTACGACGTATATTTCTTAATATTTTTCTCATAAGTCTTACGAAATACTTACTTCAATGTGTTTCAACGTATATTCTTCAACTATCTTTCCGCTTTCCACGAATGCTTTCATTTTCACCACGCTTCTCATGTCATCAAATTAAGAGAGATTTACAGTATCTTGTGCGCGTTGACCTGTAGTCCTGATGGAAAGTGCTGATAGAGGCTACGTTTGAAGAATCATAATCTCTTCACTCTCACCTTAGTTGACAATTTAGTGTAAGTGACTTAACACTTTCCGCACAGCAAGGCAGCATACTATACTTTACTTTACCAAACGAAATGCAGAGTAACGGAGCTTACGGTGAACTCAATTAACGAAATCATTTGTTAATCTGCAAACGATAAGCCATTATGGTGATGGTAATTCTGCGCCTATATTTTGTATACAATGTTCAATTTTGTAGGCAAAGTAATAAGTTGTGTATTTCTCCAGAAGGCCTCCGTAGTTTGAATCGCTAATGAGGGAGCGCAATTCAAATCGACTGATTTATAAGGAGTGAGCCATTTTGCCGGCTCACGTACGATATTTATATATTCTAACAGCCACTCAGATATTCAAATTCATAGCGAGATAAGTGTAACGAATCTCTGATACGCGATTTAGCGGCATCTCGTTGGATGTAGGTGACTTTCATTGTTTCACGATCTTTCGTGTCCATAGCTGTGTTGCCTTCTAATATTAAATTTGTGACCTACTATTACTATTATACAGGTTGGCCAAAACAGTGACGCCCAAAAATTTTTTTTGGAAGCCTTACATTCAAGTCTTTCCATATTTATGATAGCAAAAGTTTTTTTAGTTTTCGAGGCTTTTTTTTAATTTTTTTAGTCTTAGTTTGATCTAGCTCATATTTTCGTCTAAAGGCCGATTTTTCAATGGTCAGATAAAACTTTTCAGACTGATAAATTATAAAGCGACAGATTTTAAAAGAATACAGTTATGTATAATTGTTGATAATTAAGTGACGTTTTCAAATTTGCCATATTGTATTTTGTTTGACGAATATTTCTTATTTGACCATTGAAAAATCAGCCCTAAGTAAATTAAATTTATCAGGATCAAACTGCAATTTATAAAAAAACTATATAACCATAAAAAGTGGTGTAATTATTTGTTTGAGAATTCTTAAAATTTGCGAAAGTAAATTAAATCTCGAAATCTACGAAAATTCGGCTAAGATACACAGGATATATTCGCATAGACCTTTCAATAAAATATTTTGGACGTCACTGTTTTGGCCACCTTGAATTCAACCGAAAACTAACTTTTATGATTTATTCTTTCATAGCTAGATCGTTTGGGTTACCTTATTATTTTATCATTTCAAATTAAATTACACACTCGGAATTAATCTAACTAATAATGTAGATAATTTCCAAACGATATGAACCATTGTTCAATTAGCATAGTTAATTCTATTATGTATTGTTGTCCCGATCCAATGAATCGTACAATTTATTAGTCTCCCTTGCATTGGAAAGCTATTCGCGAGAGAGCGGCGGCATCGTCCCGTATTAGCTCGTTAAGTCGGCGGGCCTTGTCCGGATGATATCTCTTAACCCCCTCAATTAGTGTGGCCCTAGTATCGTCGTAACCCCACCGCGTCCTAACCAAAAGAAGACTACGGCCAAACCCGCCAGCCGCGCCGCTCTCGTGACGGGATGAACCAACAGAATGTCTGTAGGTACCTACTCTTAATTAGCTCTTATACCATAAATTTTAAGAGCGATGATAAGGTCCCGTTGCTCACTGTGAGAGCACTGGGAACACTGTGCGCCGGCTAATAAAGTTTACGAATTAAATTTAATTAATTCCTCTCGACCGTATTTACAGGACCGAATTCTACGAACTCAGGTTATCCTTGAACACCGAATTCGCTCACTCTGGCGAAATAAAATGCGTTAACACGAGCGAACCATCATTCATCTGCTACTTAATTGGTGGACAAAAATTTAAAGGTTTTAAAAAATCCCGATGTCATTTGTCGAGCTCGAATTAACTTTTTCAATGTTTCATTTTGTGTACCGGTTTCAGGGAAGAATTCAGGATCAAGCCGTGTGACGCGTGGTAGAATTTATATGTGCCAAAACTGAATTCGCGCAATTACAGTAATGACCCTTAATGGTTAAATATGGGCAGCGAATTCGCGAGTGAAACGGGACCGTGCGAGGGTCGCACGTGTGGTGTAAAGGCGGGCGGAAAAACGCGGCATGCAGAGATTATGCGCCCGCGGCCCGGACGAGTGCAGAGCGCTGTATTTGCTGCACTAAGCGTCCCTGCCTTTGTTTATGTTACTGTTTCCACTACGTAAATGGAATGAAACTTGCTGACCGCCGCCGCCCGATAACGGAGCGTTTTGTCTGTAATTAAGAGCAGCGAGAGCGGGTCAGACGTCCGCGCGCACATTACCACCGAGTTATGGAGACATTTTGAGCGTGCCCAGATTGTTTAACTACAAGCCTGTCATGTTATGCATAAACTCGTGTTATAAATCTGCTAGGGCGACGTCATGGTTCCAGTGAGAATGTTTGTTAATTATAACTAATAGACTGCCTGTACCGAACGAGATTCATGTCTTTTCTAATTCATATTGGCAGGCATGTGCTTATGTAGTGAATTAACGATCCTGGTGGTTATGATATATTTACTTTAAAAATAGTTTAAAGACATCTAACTCTTACAATCGTCCAACAAAGAGGGTTATGCGAACTCTAAATCTTGTCACTAGAGAATTAATGAATACAACTGTCCGAGAAATCTTTACATTATATGATTTAGTATGACTTTAACGAAACGTTTCCGTTACTATAATGCCTGAAACCTAATGTCAAGCAAAACCCATAACGTCGGTGAATGATCCCATTGAATCTCTTATATGGCCTTTAGTGCATTTCACTCTATTATTGTGGCACTTTTCCCTCTGGCCAATGAATTGTTTGAAGGCGGACCGCTTTGGTTGACGACCATTTCAGTACGTGTATTGGCTCGGAATGGTTTTACGATCTTTCTTATAAATCCCATCAGTGCTCGGCAAATAGTCTAGATTACCATATAAGTTCATTGGTTCTTTCGGCTCGCATCAGCCTCATTACGCGGTGCGTCCTCTGGAAATTATTCGAGTGCTATCGCTCTATTGTATCTCCTACTTACGCGGTTCAAATAGGCAAGGATCCTTTTGTTTTTCGCTATGTTTATTGCGGACGTGTTTTAAATATACAATTTAAATTGTGCGCCTACTTAAATTAATTTACTGCGGGATAATTTTGCCAGCTAATTAATAGACAATTTAAATGCAAATATGTTACGGCGATTTGGTTCGTGAGCGGCGGTCGCGCGGTTCGTCCGAGTGAAGCTGTTAGGATCACGAGGCTATAAAGTGAAGACAATAATCGTTGTCGGTGGCTCGCGGCCGGGAGCTCGTGTAAACGGTGCTTCGACGACGCACGGTAGCGCCTGCCCACCGCCGTTTTTATTAGCTCACCTTTCCACTTCTTTATTATTCCGTCGCAGACAATACCCTTTTTAAAAGTCACACCTTTTTAAAATATTCGCATGACAACAGACCGGCTTATTTCGAGTTGAAACGTTTCCGCGTAAACAAAGCAGGCACAATAGCTTAGCAGAACATGAATCATACATGATTCATTAGACAGGTAACTTGTAGTACACTTGCGATGTTATGACGAAACTTTGAACTAACATGCGTGACAGTAATAGATCGTCTGGCTGGTGAAAACTGTCTGTATTTTCAGGGAATGTGTGAAGTTTTCTTTTGCAGGTGCAAATCTAGTTTGTGTCTAGACAATTGGCGTATCAATGTCTGATTCATAATAGGTGCTGGTATTATATTGATAGCAGTCCATTCCGGTCCCGGCTGCGCATGAGTGCGTTTATGATTTAAAATTTGATTTATGGTCAATAAAGCGCTCGGGCTCGGTGGGCATTTCTCGAACTCTCTTGCAGTCAATCACTATTATTACTATCTCTGTCTTGCTAATCTTAAAATTACGATTGCAAGATTGGAAAAAAAGATGAAGTACTGAAAAGCTTGCAAGATTCCGTAGCAATAAGAAACCGCTTTACGTTCTATAGGATCTGGAATAAATATCTTGTTCTATTTACTACCTGATTGGAAACATGATTAATTAAAGGTATTTTATAATGAAATTGAAAATTGTATAAAAACTAGCGACCTACCCCGGATTCGCACGGGTGCAAAGTATTATACATATAAACATTCATCTTGAAAGCGAAAAGCGACTTTGTTTTATACTATGTGATTATATAGTATTTGTTGAATAATGGAATAATATGTACAGATAAATGTTGGTGTTTACGATTACGATCATGATTTTAAAATTATCATATGTTACATGTGAGTGTGTTACTTTAATTATTTTGGTTTATTGTTCACAGCATACATTAACCGGGCATAGCGGAAAGGTGATGGCAGCTAAGTTCCTCGGAGAGCACACCAAAGTCATCACGGGCAGTCACGACCGAACCCTCAAAGTGTGGGATCTCCGAAGTAAAACCTGTAAGTTGCTACATCAATAAATGGCTGCACTTTATTACCAACATCCAAATATTCTAATTGAATACCGATTACAGTTATATACACCGCTACGATTGGAAACCGATACTGCTCTTGCCGAGCTTTCAATCGCTGCATTTAAACTTATTTGTCCGACCACACACGCGCTGAGACCTACACCTTACCTACTTGTTTTAGAGTCCAATTCGACTACACTAATGTTAAAGCAGGGCATGTTATCTTCTCCGATACTCGCTTAACCAACAAATCCTTTGCATGTTCCTAAGGATAATAAAACCGCAACAGCCATGCAATCCGATAGAAATTATTGGGAGTAATCAAATTAGTGCCATAATCATTATTGCCAGCACACTATCGGGTTCGTTACAGAACTGAGAAAGTATTGCTCAGGAAAGTGCTCATAAACATATTGAAATTATTGGCGGTTGATCCTCGTCTTCCTCGAGAAGAGTTTTACTATTGATCATTAGAACCAAGCGATTTTCTACTTCAAATTGATAGTAATTATCTAATCGAGACGAATAACGTTGTACCTGAGGATGCGCATTTTATGGGGTTATCATGCGATCATGCACTAAAGAGCAAACAACTTCACTGATCGAAAGTTGTTGGGGTTATTGCTTTATCATGGGTTGCTACATTTTATCGACTTACTAAATTACGATGAGAAGATTTTCCACCTAAACGCTTAATAACTTATATCCTAAAAAACATATATTACGTTTCAAACAGGTACAGAAACGAAGTTCGCAGGATCCTCTTGCAATGATCTGGTGACGTCAGACGGGGCCGGATCGACGATCATATCCGGCCACTTTGACAAGACGATACGATTCTGGGACATCCGAACTGAGAACTCAGCGAACCACATACTACTTCAAGGCAGAGTCACATCGTTAGACCTTAGTAGAGGTAAGTGAAAAATACCATTAACTTACTAACTGGTAGCTTCTATTCATTTTAACCCTAACTGAAGTAAGGTTATTCAGCTGTTACCACAAGGCAAAGAATACGCAACTCTGAACATTGTGATCAGCTATTTGATCTTATACAGAGAAACAACACATCCATTGAAGCCTTTATTTTACTCCTTAGCATAAAGGCCTCCTCCCTATTTATTTATTCATCTTCGTATTTATTTATTCATCTCCCTTGCCACTTTCATCCAGTTCCGTCCTTCGTGGCGCCGGCTCTCGTCCACACGAAGTGATGGGCGGCTTCAATTGAAATTGGTATATTACACACAGTTACAATAGGTATTTATAATAAATGGGTATGTACCTACATCTACATTACTGTGTATGTATCTCAATGACGTTATATTAAATTATTGTATAATGTTACTTTGTCTTTGAAGTTAAACAATATTTTACATGTTATTGTTTCATTAGACCTCTGATAAATTACGAAGATGTGAAACCATGAAGTAAGCAATTTACTGATCTCTGCATCAGCTTGTACCCTAAGTGTCGAGATAGACATAAAGATCCAAGTAAGGAGAAGATAGAGTTCGTAAAGTACACTGATGCGGAAGCGACGCTGACATGTTTTCTTCTACAATGTCCTCAGAATCACCTTTTTAGTAGATTGAACGAGATCTCAACCCGCATAAAAGCTTTGAGATTAAACCGCCTATCGCACTTAACCACAAAGTAATGACAATCAATTTTAAGTCGCATAATTACAATTTTAGCTTCATTGTTGAGGCCACAGGGAGGCCATCAAGTATTAGATAATCTTGCCTTGCGGTCGTTAGTTGACAGCTTCAGTATATTAGCAAACGGTTAGAAGGCACTGCAAGCGTATTAATTCCTTTAATATGGTGCAAGGCAATATTATTAGCAGATAATTGAAT
Source organism: Pyrausta purpuralis (assembly GCA_963924145.1). Lineage (NCBI taxonomy): Eukaryota > Metazoa > Arthropoda > Insecta > Lepidoptera > Crambidae > Pyrausta > Pyrausta purpuralis. The sequence goes on along the minus strand of OZ001643.1, from coordinate 19,218,855 downwards.
ACATGGTGTATTAGTATCGGTATTCGTGTCAGTCGGCAAACGTGACGAGTTGGTCGGGTGCCCATTTCCGTTACCCGCGTCTCGATCGATCCCTTTTTTGCCGGTAACGGTCTGTATGGCTCACGAAACGAGATTGATACCTTCAATCAATCGGAGTGTCGGGACGTCGTTGCGTCTGAAACTGATTAAATCACGTCGATTTCGTCGCCGGCGACCGACCGTCCGACGGACAAATGAATAAGGGGACGGTTCACAGTTAGCGATCACGGCCGCTCCAGATATATCAATACTATCGACCCATCAAACTTACTTGGTGGGAGAAAGGGAGATCTCGTGCATCACATGCCCTACATTCCATTGGCATTGGTCAATTACAGAAGTCAAAAGCAAATGCATACCATATTAATTTTACGCATTCATTCGACGAAGATCTAATCATATAAGGGCCTAATTATGGCGTTCCACATAGATTAATGAGCATATGTCCTAACACTTTGCACATACATGCATATGTAGACGATATTCTGTATTATAAGCCATCATCATCCCCTTATTCTGCAGCGTATCAAGCCAAGTGCAAGCAAAAGAAACGGTTACAAAAATTTTAAGGTCTGAAAGTCGCCAATTTTCCACTGACTGCTAACCTATAATCTTTAAAACTACTAGTTCGGCCCCGTCTAAACTGATTTTCGTTGAAAGTGTTTGTTAAAATCTATATGATATATTTTTTTCAAAACTTACACTCGGTTAGTTTAGAAATTAGAGGGGGGGACGCCCATTTTACCACTTTGGAAGCGTCTATCTATCAAACGTTAGACTTTAAAAGAAAATGTTTTTTGGAACCGCTATGTCATTTTAAAATATCTATCTATAGACACACCACACGCATATGTGAGACTGAAAAAACGGTTTTAGTTTCATGTATGGGAGCCCCCCTAAAATATCATAATTTTAATTTTTTTGTATAAGAATCGTAAAGCGGTTAACAGGATGCATCTTCCTACCAAATTTCAACAATGTGATGCTTATAGTTACAGAATAAAGTGGCTGTGACATACGGACGGAGAGACAGACAGACAGACTTGACGATTAATATTTTATTTTATACAAGGTGTTGTTTTGGTTAGCGACGCCTGACTTAGGGGTATTAGAACAAACGATACTGATGCCAAGAAAAAAAAATCAAATGTTCAAAGTTACGGGCGCGCCTCTTCGTAGCTTACTAGCTACGGCGTAGTAATTCGTAGATTCGCGTGACCTGTTTTTTTTCAATGTTGTGAATAGGTTTTCTTTTACAAAACTGACATATCATTTAAAGTAATCATTATTTTTAAAATAAGCTTTACTTGTACCATAATCCCTGAGTTGGATGTCACTGACCAAAACAACACTGTGTATTTTGCGTGTATCATAATATACTATACATTTAAATAAATATAGACTTTTGATAAAAGCGATCGTATTTCTCATGCAGTTTTCATTAATAAATATACTGATCGATTTACGGCTACCAATTGTTCGTTCGTACACGATTTTGAACCGATTAGGTTTGGTCAATCACTAAAGTTCGAGTTGGTTATATGCATATTCTTTATTACTTTTATATTAAGGAAAGAATTAAAAATCATCAATATAGATAAAATAAATATTTATAGTTAATAGGGCTTTGTTATAAATATTTTGGCAACAATATCAAAATTTTACTCTACTTACCTTATAAAATTAGATTATTGTTCTTGAAATGTAGTTGGAAAAGTCTCTCATGTCAAAACATGTCAACGATCAACGTTAAAAGGACTATAGTACATGTGAATTATTCTAAATTCAGTTAAGAAAAAACATTTTTTTTAATTAACATATATTGCTGTAGTTAATAATGATAAAACAGAAATTGGAGTTGCATACTTGCTTATTTATAATGGTTAATTTCGTCGTATTTTTTTTTAGATTTTATGTGGATTTTGGCCCTCATTTAGATCTCAATACTTTTTCGAAGAAGTCAACGATCAAACACGTTCTTAGTATTGAGCTTGGCTATCATTTTTCACATATACGTTTTTGGTGGGATTGTTATTTACACAGGTTATAAAAAGCTTTCATGGAAGCTCTTTTCCTTAGATAACCAGACAATCTAAGACATCTGTCGCAGAGAACTTGTTCTAGGTTCGTTATCTTATTAATTATTATCCAACGTTATCCTTATCGCCCAGTAAAAATGTTAAAACTATGTTCGTAGCTTTTATAAGTCAAACAGCACTATCCATTTCCTGTACTTTAATTGCGTTAGCTAATCACATTCACTGCATTATAGAAGGAAATGCATCGGTGAGATTGCTTTACCTCTCGCTGATTTGAATGAAGTGAAAATTACGATCGCCTCGCTAATCTCTTTCTAGACAGTATAAAGTAGATTTTACCATTTAAAAATATTGCATCTCCCGCATAGTCACCTATTCTTTTAATATGATATACACATCAAGATATATCAAGTAACGATTGCACATTTATTATCAGTAGCATTATAAAAACATGCAATAGCAAGGTGTTAATGTTTCTTAGTGACGCTGATGGGTAATGAATATTTCATTTATTAATTCATATTGCGTCTTCGGATTTGCAGACATATTAGATGTACACGTTTTACAACGCCTATTCATCGTTAAATTTCACACTTCTGAGTGATATAATATTTACAATATCAACCTATTCTATCAGCAATTTCCTAATGACTACAAACCTTTGCAAGCGTATTATAGATACTAAGCTCATGCATTGCCTTTATCGTTCTACGATTTATGCAACCGGGGTCGCACATTCTAACCATTTAATTTAATAAAATACAATATCGCGGCCCGCTTAACCTTATATTGACCATTTTATGCGAGCTATCGAAAGGCTTAAGGTTAATTTTATCTTTATACGATCATCGAAAAGGCATATAACGGATCGCAGGATAGGACATAGAGTACCTAAATTAAGCACAACCTATCATTACACAATTTTCTAATCTTATACATCGTCCGCTGTAGCATTAAGTCTTCCATCAGTACATGTCAGCAATTGACAGACTCTAAAATCCATTAGCTCAAAATAAACTGGCCAACATGACGTTTAGCCGCGCGGCGCATAGAAATTATTACAAACATTCATAATGTCGTTTGTGTATTCAGTGACAGTAATACGAATTAATAATGTTTTTTGTTGCAGACAGCAACTACCTGCTGGCATGCGGGCGAGACGACACAATACAACTAATAGACTTACGGATGAACACGATAGTCCGCTCTTTCAGGTATCGTATAGTGCGCGCACGCAAGTTTATATCCCTTAGTTTGATTAACCTTTGTGTGCCGCTATTGATTACGAGCATTATGAGGCCCTTTAGATAAATATGATGATATCAACCTGCATGGCATATTAACCATTCTAGTGTCGCGGTAACGGAAGAACAATAGAGGGTCGCTCCCGGAGTTAGGGTTTATTGTCATCGTATCGCTATCGGCCTACCGTGCGGCTACTACTAATTATTTCCGCGCTAAAACTGATTTCATGAGGATAATTTAAGTTTAAATCTAACAATATGGGTCACGCTTAAGACTGATATTCCAAACAATAATGTGGTCTTTAATTTATTTAATGAGCTCGTATTTTAGTTTCCTCAAATGAATTTCAAAAACGTAAACAATGTTCCCATAGAAATGTTGATGAAATCGCGGAGGGAACTAACAAGAGCACTCCATATCCAATTTAGTCCGTTACATAGTTGCGGTCCGCGCTATCGTTTCATAAATCCGCATTTGTGCCCGCTGCCCGGTCCCGGCGACTGAGTAGCGTTGCATTAAAACCTACGAAGTGTGGACATCGATTTGAAACCAACGCTGATCGCGATACAAGATAAATGTAGCCGAGTGCAAATATCCAATTTCATTCGTGATCTAATTTACAGCGCACTATCCGTAATTAATCGTAAACCATTTTGATGGTATTGTTCTGAGATAGAAGCGACTAACGGTAAAAGTAATTTAATTGAAACCCAAAACTGCATTTACTATCAGTGGCATATGCTCGTATTTTCAGTTTAACGTTTGCGTTTCATATAACGGCCATATACGATTGACAAGGTACTTTAAATAAATGGACATATTTTAGATATAGTCTGAGTTTCATACGTCAAAGTAACTTTTTATGTAAGTCCGTTCAGACAAATGACATACAGTTTTTTTGTACGTTATCATAGGCGCCTAGTTGGAATCGACTTCAAAAAAAGTAAGGTATGTTATATTTAACTACACAAAACTCCGTAGTCGGCACCCTTTTACTTCTTCCTCCATCACCTGTCAACATTAAAATAAAAATGCAAGTAGCAACGCGTCAGTGAACAGCTCTTTTCAGTATGGAAGTTTACCATTTTTACCGCCGTTAAGGCAGCCTGCAAGCGATGCAAAAATATACAAATATTGAATGAACTGATATGTTATTTCAGTCACGAGTCATTCAAAGTGGGCTGCGACTGGTCGCGGGCGGCGTTCGGTCCGGGCGGGCGGCTGCTGGCGGTGGGCGGCGCGGACGGGTCCGTGTACGTTTGGAACACGCACTCGGGACGGCTGGAAGCGATACTCAAGGACCACTCGTAAGTATATATACATACAACACTGGTTATGCGTCAAACGTATGTATTGTAGTAAGTTGTTCAAAATCGGCTGCTACTGGTGCCGTACGGCGTTGGAATTCAGCTACTAAGGATCTCTTACATCACATCATACAACCACGCACACACGCACGCACGCAAACATGCAAGAACACACGCGCATACGCAAGCCCATACACACACACACACACACACACACACACACACACACACACTCACACACACACACACACAAACACACACACACACACACACACATACTGCGTTTTGCAAACTGTTAAACTATACGGCACTCTTATCAATAAGCTGCTCTCCATATAGTCAAGTCGCGTGTTGAGGCATAGTTTCAGTAATGACCACGGATTACGAGTGCAGCTGTTCACCAAGCCCTGAATGTATTTGGTCAAATGCCTGATAATTTATAAAAAAATACTCCTAATAACTGCTACTTTGAATAAAAGTTCGGCATACGAGTACTGCACCACTCTCTACTGTAAATTTAGATTTTTCGTAAATCATCAGTAGGGTATGGTTGAACGAAATATATTTATAATTTTATAATGAGTGAAAGGATCACTTCAGACTTGTTGAGTCACAAGTAAACAGTCATTCAATACAAGGGTGTGGACGCTCGTGATCTTATCTTTCGCGCGAGCCGATAGTCCTCGAAGATACTTAAAGATCACTCAACACGAGTACAAGCGTAAATTGATTTTGTAAGGAGTCAGCAAACGGTGGTTCGATGTCAGTTCACATTAATACAAACAAATTATTGACCTAACCAAAGGTATTCCCTTAACATAAAACACGTCCTCAGATAGCATGCAACACTCAATGACCTCTCGTGAGAATATGCAATAACTGTTATCCCAGCTAGAAGGCCATTCAAGTCGAGGGTGTGACTAATCGCTCTGACGACAACTAAACTCGCCCTAGAACAGATATAGCACCTATGTACACAGAGTGCGATTAGAGACAGTACTTAAGGACCTCTCGAGAGTAATATGGTGCTTCATACGAGACTCGTTGACTCACGTCCATTCATGCACCTACGATGACTCTTGTGATTGTTATCTTGCTCATCACGGGATCTCTTCAAGCGGTGTGCATTTGTGTCTTTAAATATCGTCATCGGAAATATGAATTAATGTAAAGGACAATTTGTCGAAATTGAGTTTTATATACAGTTCGACTGCAAATTTTCCGCTCTATCCAATGGTATATTTAGAATTTGGATATCTTTAAAAATGATGTCATTTACATCAACTGAATTGGTAAAAAATAAACTTAAAAAGTAATGCATAGTACAAGTAAGAACTGTGTAGAATTCTTGATTCATGTAACGTAGTATTTATTTTGTAGCTTTTTACTGTAAATACACTTACATAGTAAATTTGTTTTTTACATTAGCTATGCTACTGAACTTCTACAAAACTGTTCCTTACATTAATCTTATAAATAAATTTTAATGTGTATTTTGTCAAAAAATTAATGTAAAGGAATGTGGTGTTGTTAGGAGTCCTTTACATTAAAATAAGTTACTTAATTCCCGCAGAAGTGTACGTTACATTAATTTCTTGAATTATATTTTGAATAAGCACTACCGTTACATGATAGATATTCCGTGAACTCTCTGTTTCCTGACAAATATAATCTAGGCGCCTTCAAGTCAAGAGTGAATACGTTCCTTATAGGCTAGCGCGGCTCATCTTAGACTACAACTTTGCTTACCATCAAGTGTCTACTAACCTAACTGTCATAAAAAATATACCCCCAAAATTCCGAGAAAGTTGATTGTTGAAAAGGTATCTGTAAAAGACAGAATATGTCCGTTTACATTATTCTTCTCATGCTATGAACTCAATTTTGTCTCTTACATTAAGTATTTTAAAGAAACTAAAAATAAACAGTTGATGTTAATGTCGACAGGCTGATGATAAAAAAAAATCAAGTTTATTACGCCAAACTTTTTACGATATTTAATTAAAACGTACCCTTTACAGCAACGATAAATTAAAGAAAAAACTATTTTTGTCCTTTACATTAAATATTTTAAAGAAGCTTAATAGTCACCTGGCCCTTTAAATTAAGGTTACTATTATTTATATTCAGTAAATGATGACTTACATTACTTATTTGGAACCATCCACTCCTAGAACAATAGTTTATTTTATTGGGCGGCAAAAGTATTGTGAAATAATTACGTGAAGTGTTTGCGAGTATTTAGAGTGCAAGTATTACATGTAAGGGGTCAATATGAATGACGAAAATGATATTAACACTTTAAATTCGTTATTAGCACGAAAAACCAACTTTGAATTTAGAGAAACGTACGATAGCGTCGGTCCGTGTAATTTATTACTTATTTCTCCCATGCCCTGACTGGGAGCGATACAAAAACATAATGTTCCAGCTGTTTCGCTTCCTGGGTACCTATGGCCAGTTAAGGGAAACTAGGGATCCGTGTAAGTAGGAATTGCAACCTAGGCGTAAATTAGGTATGCTGATGAATTCGGCACGAGCCTACTTGTGAAACAAATTCATCAATAGATATATTTCGATTAACTCGTTGCTTATTTTTTTTCAGAATTCAGCATAAGTTTAAAATAAAAAAATGTCTCATATATTAATTAAGGATCGCTGAAACGACATAGAAGAACATGCGTACTGAGTTTGTTTTATGAACTGAAGGTTTTCCTTCAGTTAATAAAATGAACAATTCTTTCAGTATAATTACGTAGTGAACATAAAAATAATATTCCGGATCGAAAAATAATTATAGAAAGAGAAGGACGAGTAAAAGCTGTCAAGCAAAACCGATTTAAGATGTCAGTAACTAACATAAGTAAGTAACTTTTGTAGCTTAAAATGAGATTACCTTTCGTTCAGGTGATTTATACCAATCTTCCTAAGTAAAACATATTAGTTTACCGCATGATAAAAAGGTCGACACAAAATATCGAACATGCAGCTGTAGTGTAAAACAAAATATTATTTCTTTATACAAATTTTCGTAGATATGCATTACCTGTGTTATTCTGTCTTTATTTTTTTCGTAAATTAACGTTTAAAAAATAGAATAGTCAAACTGCGTGCTTTAAAGCGCATTGGCAGATATAAATCGTATATTAAGAGGCTTCAATTGGACTAATTTACCTGTTGAATGATTATTTGTTGGTTGGATTTGGATTCATTTCGCTGTAATGAACAACAATCAATCACCGTCACCACGTTTCAGGAGAACTATTTCTTCAAAATATACACAATTTCACTTCAATTTAAAAAAAAAATGAAAGCAATCAAATGAAAAGCGAGCCTTCATGGGCTTCCAATCTGACTGACAGCCGCCAAAACGGTTCTGCTACATCGCATCTCGCATCTCTTTTTATCACACTATGCTCTTTGTGACTAATAACTAATAACTTTCTAACACCAACAGTAGCAAATTTGATCAGTGAAAATAGCACATCTGAGTACAGCGGCAAGAAAAAATCTAGTATAAATTTCTCTAAAAAGATGACCGTTTTTTCTGATAAGAATAATAAAAAAACTAGCTTAAAATATCCAGAATCTCAAAGTACCCCAAACTCAAAAGCATCTAAATTCTCTGAAGATATAGAAACCACAATAAACAAAAATATTAAACACCCTGCTTCAAAGGAATTCGAGGAAAAGTCGAATTGTTAGAAAAATTATCCAATTCAGGTCCGTACAGTTTTTAAATTTATTATTTTTTTACTAGCATACTACATTGGTAGGTTTTTGGGCGCTATAGTTGCCAAATCGGTCCAGCTACGATCTATTGTGGCAGCCCTTATGTTTAAAGTTCACTGCTCAGTGCCGTTGAGTCTATAAATTGCCAGATTCTTTGGAGCGTGATATTTGCTATCTCATCCGGTTGCAAGATGTGTCGCCTGAGATAGATACTTCTTTTGCTCATAAACGGACCGCATGAACAGAGGATATACGTGGCCGTTCCTTCTTCTGTATTGCAGAATGTGCACAGGGTGTCTTCGGTCATGTTCATATTGGACAAATGTTTGTTTAGTTTGCAGTGTCCGGTTACTATTCTAGTCACTGCACATGTTTTGTATCTTTCGAATTTTAACAGTTTTGTAACTTTATTGTTGTAACCACGAATGAGTGCTTTTGAGTGTTTTGTCCTGGTATAGACTTCTGTGACTCAATGGCCTCTTGTTTGGGGGTGATGCCACAGAACGGTTCTACGCTGATTTGAGGGTTATCGGCTCCTTCTCTAGCGAGTTCATCAGCTACTTCGTTTCCTTCAACATTTAAATGCCCTGAGACTTTGTTGGTGTTTCCCAGTTCATTCAATGTCTCAGTGCATTTTTGCACCAGTTTTGACTTTTGTTCGAAGGATTTTAAAGCCGGCAAGAATGTTTGCATGGTAGCTAAATCTAATTATATACGTGAGAAAATTAATAAATCCAGTAATAAAATTAAAGAGACTTGGAATATTATAAACAAAGAAACTTGTAAAAATAAACCACGTGATCATACGTTTACATTAAAAATTGATAATAAAAATATTAAATCTGACAATGAAGTTGCAGGTGCCTTCGAGAAGTACTTCTGTAATATACCCATCGAAACCACAAAACAACTTAATTCGTGCGCTCTGCATGCTAAATCACTGCTGGTATCGTGTGTTGACAGGTGTAACTCCTCATTTGATTTCACTTATATTAACCCTTTGATGATCGTTAAAACTTTCAAGGAATTAAAACAAAAAAAAACAGAGGATATATGGGGAATATCAACTGACACAATAAAACCCATTATACCTCTCGTAGCATCTCACTTAGCACATATATTCAACGAATGTATTGATCAAGGTCAATTCCCTACTTTACTGAAATATAGTAAAATTATACCTTTATTTAAGTCAGGAGAAAAAAGTGACCCAAGCAACTTCAGGCCAATTTCCATTCTACCTGCATTTAGCAAAATATTTGAAAAAGTTATATTTAATCAATTGCTCTCTCATTTTAAACTTCATAAATTACTGCATGAGAAACAGTTTGGTTTCTCCAAAGGTAGAAATACAACAGATGCTGGGGTGGCACTCGTCAAACACATTTTGGATGCCTATGAAGATAAACATGATGCGATAGGTGTATTCTGTGACTTATCGAAGGCATTTGATTGTGTCGATCATCAAACACTCATTATCAAGCTGGAACATTACGGTGTATCTAATAATGCGTCAAAACTGTTGAATTCTTACCTCTCAGGCAGACTACAAACAGTAAACGTTAATGGCATTAACTCCTCAGGTGCCCCGCTTCAAATGGGAGTGCCCCAGGGCTCAATATTGGGACCTTTGCTGTTTTTGATCTATATTAATGACCTTCCTTTTTATTCAAAGGACTCCTGTGAGATAGTTCTGTTTGCTGATGATACATCTTTAATCTTCAAATCAAGAAGAGGCGAAAAATCATTTGACAATGTTAGCAGAGCTCTCTCTAAGGTATCAAATTGGTTCACTAGCAATAACTTGCTTCTTAATACAAAAAAGACTAAATGTATTAAATTCACCATGCCTAACGTGAAGCAAGCTACCACAGAAATTGTACTTAACGGTGAAAAATTAGATCTATCAAACTCCACTGTTTTTCTGGGCATTACATTGGATTCGAAATTGCAGTGGGGACCACATGTTGACGCTCTGGCTGGGAGACTCGCTTCAGCTGCCTTTGCGGTTAGAAAAATTAGACATTTGACTGATGTTGAAACAGCCAGGCTTGTGTATTTTAGTTACTTTCATAGTATAATGTCTTATGGTCTTCTCTTGTGGGGTTCTGCTGCGGACATCGATACCATCTTTATTTTACAGAAAAGAGCCATTCGTGCCATTTACAAACTTAGTCCCCGCGAATCCCTGAGAGAATTCTTTAAGGAAATTAACATCCTCACTGTCGCTTCTCAATACATATTTGATAATATCATGTATGTACGTAAAAATTTAGATGTTTTCATGAAAAAAAGTGACATACATTCGTATAACACACGAAATAAAAGCAAACTTGTTCTTCCAAACTTCAGGTTAGCCAAAACAATGAATTCATTCCTGGGAAATTGTGTTAAATTTTTCAACAATATACCTAATAATGTCATCGAACTACCTATTCACAAATTTAAGTTACATGTCAAAACTACCCTAATGTCGAAGGGGTATTATAAAATTCAAGACTATCTTAATGACGAAAATGTATGGACAGTCCAGCCTGCACCAAACTGATGTACCTACCTGTTTATTTTGATTTGTATCATTTTTGAGGCAGCTAGTGGTGACTGAGTTTGTTCCGGCGTTTCTTCTCAGCACTTGCCAAATTGTCTGTGTTTTGTCTCGAAGCGCTAGTAGGGCCCAAAAGATAAGGAGACATGTTCTTGCCCCATACGGGCCAAAATTGATTGATATTACACTAATTATTGACGTTCATAAGTGGCATTTTGTGTCCTAAATTGAATAAATTATTTTTGATTTGATTTGGCAGGGCAGCTTGGCTGTCTGAGTTAATATAAATGTGTTGGTTCCGGTGTTTCCTTTCAAGGTTTATCTCTGCACATTTGTTTATGGCAAAGACCTCTGCTTGAAAGATTTTAGTCCCCATGTTAGGCCTCTCTCCGTAGATCCTACGGCCTCCATCATTTAATGTTACAGATAACAGTTCATTCACAAAATAATAATCATTAAAGTATCTGGTTTCTATAATAAATCTTAGTTTATATAAAATTAGAATAAACTATGATCTAGAAATTGGTACTCTTTTGCATAAATATTGGGAAAAAGTTGACAGCAGAGGGACTAACTGTTGAGGTGACGCAAGAAGATGAAAACATACAAGATAATAAAAGAAAAAGAAAAAAACACTAAAAATTTAAACAAAGGTCAGAAACAACACCGAAGAAACAAAAAAAATACACCACAGAAATTAGACAAAGACTATTAAAAGGGAAGACAAATAGGAATTAAAAACATCAAAGAATTGAAGGAAAATAAGGAAGTAAGACATGTCTTACATTTTTCTTTGGTCTCTCATGAGAGACCAAAGAAAAATGTACCAAAGATAATTGATATTGACGATGAAAAGGGAAAAAGAGTACCGAAAGAGAAGAGGGAGAGGGACAGGAAGAGGAAGAGGAAAGGGCAGAGACAAGTAAAAAAATTCGATGAGGATATTTGATTAGGTACCTAAAAAAAACTTTGTTTTTGTAGTCAAAAATTATACTTCTGAATTATTTTTGTAATACTTATTTGTTTAAACTGATGCATTGAAAAAAAATTGATTACGTTTTAAATAGTTTTTATATAAAAATGGTAATGCTGTTGAAGTGTAATGTACCTAGTATTGTATGAGAGGACTTGTTTTTGTTGTTTATTAAGTTTCCTACTGTAAGAGGCTGAGGCTGTACGGAAAATACTTTTTGTTTTTACAGATGATCCTATTTGTTTTTAAGAGAAGCCATTTATTGTAAGACTGTGTTTTTGTTTGGTGTAATAGTTATTTTAGTTAAGCCATAATTATAATTTTTTTTAAATTTTGAAAGAAAAAAAAGTATGAATTTTACATAGTAATTTAAATCATTATGGTATAAAGAGAAAATCAGTCGATCGATCGCAGTTACTACAATTATTTCGTAATGTATTGTTGGAAGCAGCCAATTAATCTTTAACTTCTTAGATTTAAGTGTCATTTTCCTTTAAACACTTCTAATAGCGTAACTCTAATACCAAATTTAGTGTTTCTTACATTAACACAAGTAATGTTTTTTAAGGACTTACATTAAATCTCATTTTTTCATCTAAAAAAAAAGTTAGTGTATGTGACATTTAAAACAATAAAAATAACGTAAGGGACAGTCTATTTTTAAAACTATGAAGATTAGAACATTCTTAGTAAACTTATGTAATAGAGCTTTAAATGTAAAGAAACTTTGCTGTAGTTGTCATTTCAATAGCATTACTAACTCAAAAATATAACACATTTTTAAAAAAAGAGATAGTTTTTTGGCTTTCCTGTAAATTTGTGGTTTGTCCTTTACAGTAATTCATACTTCCGGTGACGATATTTGCTTTGTTTTTCAATTTCAAGTAGACTTCAACTATATTAAATTCTTTTCATGCAATGAAATAGTACGTCGGATGGACTACATCATTTAAGACTACAGGTTTTAAGAGTTCCGAGAGAAAAAAGAAAACAATTTGCATCTGCATCTCATTAGCCTCAACAGGTATAAGTTTCCATTTCCAGGCAAGTAAACTCTTGGCAAAAACTGGTCTCTAATAAACGCAACATGAACTGGTTGAACGTGATGATCACAAACTAACGCATAAGATAAACTAGGGCGCGTTTGAACGGAAAAATCGTCAGCGAAGTTGTTAATCATTGCTATATCGCTGACGCTTTGTAGCTTTTGAACCTGGCTGCACGCGAGCGCGACCACTTAACATGCCCAAAGGCAACCGGTTGCTCAGATTGCAACCATATCAACTCTATTTCAGTACCCTGTAGTCATTAACCTTGTTGCGTAATAAGGACTTGTTTTTAAATTAATGGTAATTTAAAATGGGCATGTACGATGTGATAATCGTCATTTATCATAACGACGTTTCACTGAGGAAATTATTTATGAGTTTTATTGCGCACAATTTCTCCGCTAACGTCTTCGAGATGCCGCTTCAGTTTCTAGCGCAGGAGTCAAGATGCAGTTACCGAGTTCTGGTATTTCATGGTTTACCTTATTCAGTTCACAAAGTCAGTATTTTACGGTCACACAAATAATATTGGCAGGGATAGCTAAGTGACGGGCTTTCTTGAGAACTAGTCCCTTTTCTTTATGGAACGTGGTCAGCCCTTTGACCCTGCCACGCCGTATAAAGTGTCAGCAGACACATATCTGACCTTGAATATGAAACTGGAATTGTCTCGATCGTGACATCGTTTAGTTCCCCGTTGCATTTTGCATGGACAATTGAAATCGTGAGGTCAACATTGACTCCGTCTGCGCAAATTTCTCTTTCCCATACACCGAACGCCGCCCCTTTGTAAAAGGATGCATTGATAAGTATTACATGAATGCAATCAATCGACATCGTGCTCGATGCCGGCTAATGTGATAGCTTTATGATTCATTAGCTCTTACTTGAGTGTACATACATTGTGTGACTTATATCGCACTTCAAAGAGTTATACTTACTACATACCTACATAATTGTCTAGAGTTGTTGAACGGCCCAGAAATTGCAGCTACGATCTAGTGCATGAAACAATCCAAACACATTTACATCTTAAGATGTATGTTGTCGGTTCGTGGCTTAATACAGTTATGACCCTTGACAAGCGCCACAGTGTAACTCGGCGGTACCATTGTTCGGGAGCGGTCTGTGAGGTCTGCTCGCATGCTCGTGACGCGCAACATGCCGTGATGCAATCGTGCTCAATTCGCGCCCGGACACACAATGGGCAAAATTATTTCCCTCGTGCCAAGGACAAAAGACACGCGGAAACATTTCCCCAACATCTTAACATATACTTTTGCCTAGCAACGCTCCGACTCTCCGTCCTGCCCTCCGTGCTCGGAGCGGTCACATTATAGCGCACCGGCTCTAATTCAATACTGAAACAATAATACTACGGTATCGCGTATACCGTTGCAACATAAAACTCTTATCTTATTTGGCTGGAATCAATTTGAACAGGTATCGATGCAGCTAGATGAGCCATAAAGATTGTATTCCTTTTGGTTCAGGCATTGTTTCGCATTTCATAAACGCGTATAACCGCGAGCGCGTGTTATGGCAGTGGGACCGTTTTATGCCCGCCGATACTGACGTTATCCAGGAAGACTCATTAAAGTTGTTGCACTTGCAACGCAACAGGTGATCAGAATATTTAATACTGGTCGTAACTTTCAAAGAAAATATTGCCGGCTGACGAGTAAATTTTCGCACATAGGTATCTCTAACAATGTACATATAGGTACGTTTACGTTTCTGCTTGTAATAATAATAGTCCCCCTAGCCGATTTCGACTACGGTGGCCAACTACGACTACCAAACACAAAGACTAACCGACTGCGCGGGACATATTATAGTGCACAAGTGTGTGCGTATTCCTTTCACACTCATAGCCCGATGGGACAGCAATCTGACACGACCGGAGAAAGATCAGGCGCAGGACCAACGGCTTTAAGTGCTCTTCCGAGGCACGGGGGTGAAACACCACCAACTTCCAAACTCCAGGCTACCCTGAGAATTTCTGAACAGAAAGTATAAATTTCAAAAAAGAACGCAGGTATAAATTTTTGCCCCGACCCGGGATCGAACACGGGGCCACTGGCGCAGCCGTCGCTTTAAGTGCGACCCACTTACCGCTGCGCCTCTGCGCTGCTCGTATGTAGGTATTGAATTTCTTCATAACATATCTGATCTGATTACATAAATCAGATACATTGCACTGCATATCGTACAGTAGTCACACCGTTATGAAGACATCCGCGAGCTGAAAACTGCTCGAACTCGTCACAACTCCGCAAACTGTTATGTCCAAAAGCGTGTTCGTCCAATTAGCGTAAATCGAATGTGATCGAGGGCGGTTTCTGTGTCGAGTATGGTATAACGATGGCCGGGCGACGTTTCCGGATATGTACAATAGTGCACCGATGTCCGTGACGGGCGGCGCGCGCCATTTGAATGTTATCGGCGCGGGCGCAGGCCGTGCGCAGCGTGCGGCCCGCGAGGGAATTAACAGAACAAGTGCGACATGCGTTAGAAGGCGGGGGCGCACTGGAACTACGGCCTGTTAGGATTGTTTATATTAGGACTCTTTTTAATAATAAAAAAGCTTTTAAGCACACCGCAGTAGGCAGTTAAATGCTTATGTGGAATTCCAGCCCCCTATAAGTAAAGTTTTGCCAACTCACTTGACAGCGTTAAGCTACTTATTAAGCTCTAGGCATAAGCCATCAGTATTCGTACGCAGTTGTTTATATAATGAATTAAATTAATAACAAAAGAAACAAGAAAAAAAAATAAGAGAATTCTTCTATGTATAAATGCTTATTGTATTCTTTCATCTGGTACTAACAAATGCATTTTTTAAACTAATATTTTGTATCGAAAAAAGCTCCGCATTATTTGAACTAACCAACCAAAGCGTGATCGTCTTTATAAATCGATAGATGTTTGCTCGTATTGGACAAGGATATAGAATCAACCAGACTTGGCGAGTAT
This sequence comes from Pyrausta purpuralis, assembly GCA_963924145.1. Classification (NCBI taxonomy): domain Eukaryota; kingdom Metazoa; phylum Arthropoda; class Insecta; order Lepidoptera; family Crambidae; genus Pyrausta; species Pyrausta purpuralis. Next base: position 19,202,950 of record OZ001643.1, on the reverse strand, counting down.
TATTGGAAATACATTATAATATTTGAGGAATTCTCCGCGATCATAATCGCCAAACCCGTCGTTAGGTATTTCTCCGTCATTCATAATGCAACAACCTGAGGGCTGGCTGCGCCTTTGTGGATGGCAGGATTAGGCGAGCTGCCTCTACCAAGGAACTATTCCGTGGCACAAGTTTCAATTTTCTCGCGGAAATTACTTTTAGGATTACGATCTGGATTACCATCGATCTAGTTTACGGCTTAATTTTAAAATAGCCTCATAAACAGATAACATGATCATTAGAATTTTGCATTTCTCTCACGACTTTTATCAAAGCTCCCTGCTGGAAGATATAAGAGAATCCGTTCTTACTTTACATATTTGAGATTTATGTTATCAATCAAATCCATCTTGATATTCTGGAATTGTCGTTGAACCTTATGTTTTGTAACCTTTTGTTCACAGATATATATTTCTATCGTGAGCAAATATTTTACGATAAAGTGCGGAATTTTAGACACCAGAACAGAAAACATAATGCGGCGTAAACAATGGAACTGGCGATATTTCCTGGTCGGAGCGGCCGGCGCATATCTATGTGTCTGCTTCAGTCAAAGATATTCAATTAGATGCCTCCTCCCAGTGTGCGCGAGAGCTTATTTTCGTCTTACATACAATGATTTATGGTTCTGGTTATCAGCTAATCGTATCACCACGATTTATCGGCAGGAACTATAGGGAAACTGTCAAATGCATACTAAATACACGGCCTCTAATTGAACGGATGTTCAGCTTCAACAATTTATGTAAAACGCTCGATAATCACATCGGTGCCTGCTAACGGGCGTAAGTACGCTCTTGCGTGTCATATAAAACCTATAATTTCTGTACTCAATTATAATTCATTCAGTTTACGAAATATTTCTCCGATCGTGATTTAGAAATGTGTGATAGCAGAAATCTACAGCCACAGTTATAGCTACCTTCCTCCCACTCGCCCACACACGAAGATATCTTACTTTAGTTATGACTTGCCTTTTTTATTTACCTATACGTCTTTGCAATAAATGGATATGCTTTAAAAGGAAAAGTTGAAACTGCAAAGTGGAACAGATCAAATCGTTAAATCTTTATGTTTTTCAATTTTAATGTTTCTTTTATTAGGCTATTGTATTTAATTCGTATTGAATCGTTTTTCTTCAGCCGCGTCAAGTCAGTCTTATAATTTTAGTTCCTTAGCGGGCTCGTTTTCTCATCCTATCTTTTAATATATATTTTTTTAAATGTGTTACCTGATTCGTTTCACGATAAATCTTAAGCATTTTATATGCTTTTAAATTAATTGAATAGATAAAAAACGAACAAGTATGAGTCGGACTCCCTCACGAAGGGTTCCGTATCTACTATGTATGAAAGCACTTTTCTTGCCCTAATAATGTCCTGTTTTGATTCCCTATCAAACGTTAGTTTAAAAGAAAACGGTTTTAGGAACCTTTGTCATTTTTAAAGACCTATCCATAGACATATGACATCACAAGCATATATAGGTTTGACTAAACATTTTTTTTTTCTGTTTTAGTTTCATGTATATTCCCTTAAATATCATTATTTTTTATTTTTTGTATAAGAATCGTAAAGTGGTTAAAAGGATACTCTTCCTACCAAATTTCAACAGTGTGATGCTTATAGTTACATAATAATGTGGCTGTGACATACGGACGGACAGACAGACAGACTTGACGTAACTATAAGGGTTCCGTCTTTAGCCATTCCGCTACGGAACCCTTGGAACACGTGCACATGCACACACACACAAGAGTGATATTTGCTGTTTTATTATTAATTATTAATTCAGTTCGATTTTTTGTTACGTCAGTAACCTGATTCTCAAAGAATGAATGTAGATGTAAATAGTTGCTCTTTTGTTTTCTATATATTTAAAAAGACTTTGGCATCTGTCCCTATCAAAAAGGAAAGTTGCCCTGATTTTTTGAGTTATAGGTGCCCTTTCATATAGTCCTCCATACATCACGATGTGTGTAGACTGTTGGTGTAAGTAAGCAAGACATCAAAAAATTTTTTCTCCAAATAGAACTTAAGAAAGCGTTATTTTAAAGCTTTTTAGTCGGTTTATAATGGAAGTTTTACGTTTAATGACTTTTTTTTAGAATAAACTCTTTCATAATCCAAATAAACATAATCATAATCATTTATTCCTTCATAAACTTAACTTAATTTTTTTTTGTGATTTTTAGTTAGTATGCATACCAACATAATTAATATCAATCTATCACATACATACAGGTCGAATTGACTACCATTTTTTTTTCAACCAAGCCGGTAAAAATGAAAAAAATAATAAAGATTGTGTGTTTTTTATTTAAACAATGACTTTTATGATTCTGCATTTGGAAACTTAATAATCAATATTTTTGTCATATGAATTTTTTTTTGTAAAACATTTTTATTTTATTATGGTAATTTTATTTGATCTCAAATTATGTAACGTTATATGCAAACGATGACAAAACAGTGTTTCTTATAAACACTTTCAGTTTTAGGAGTAGCCTTCTACTGCAAAAAACACCAATTGTCCTCAATACCTCATAAAAGTTTTGTTGGTTGTTGGTTTAACTATACACACGGGTAGGCATCTATCCCAAAAAAAGGAGTCTCACACAAAGCCAAAATTTGCAAATCTCTACTTTTTAGGTCCAAAAATATTAATCACAATAAAACACAAAGAATTGAACTAGCTAAATTCATAAACAATATTTATATACCTAAAATGTGTACTTTTTTATTTGTGAGGATATTTCAAAAAGTGGAGCATCTATTCCGCCTTTATTAGCTTTTTATTCTTGTTGATACTCCAGTAAACCGTCGAGGATGTAGGAATGCGACGTCCTTAATTTAACAACCAATTTATATTCATAACTGCTTCACATACTTCATTTCTAATATGTTGGATACAGCATAGTAGAACATATTTTGTGCATGCTAGATTCCTATATTGGAAAAGGCTGTTTATATTAGCTATTCATGTCACAGCTGCTAGTCGGGAATCGAATATGCAACCTTTGGTTAGTGGAAGAGGTCATAACCACCTAAGCAATTACTGCTGGCGTGTAAGTTATATGTGCAGTTGTTATTGTAAATTCGCATAAAGGCCTCGCTAATCGCGGATCTTGATTTTGTAGTAAAGAGGCATCGACCGCCGCGGATAACTCTTGAAATTGCTTTTTTTTTTAATTAACCTGTCTCCGAAGTCCGAACACAGAGGCGTATTATGTGGCTATGAATCAGGCGCGACTAGAATAATATAAACGCTGCGCTTATGAACATCCGTTCTTGGCAACATTAAATGAATCGGACGCTTTCGTACGCTCGCTCCCTCCCTCTGTCTCTAACTACATAAAGACCAAAATTGGAGGACATCGTACTAGGCATTAATTGTATTTCCATACACGAGAAATCGATTAAACGTACCACCGGATTCCGGTTTGTGATTTTTTTGTAACACTTCTAGTCTTAATTATTACTTACAACGACGCTTTAATTTATGCCCTATGGGCTTCACTATAAAAACCATATCTTAATTAACTATGTACGAATACCAATTAATAAGGTATCGAAAAGTAACGGTGATTACATCGCGAAATAGAGCGTCAATAATACTCGTCGATAAATAGTAAGAAGATGGCATCTACTTTTACCGCGAGCGAGAAACAATCGCTAAATCCTGGTGCCAGATTTGCTCATTGTTTACGGTGCTTCCTTGTCCCCATATTGGATATTCCTAGGGAAGCTCGTTATACGCAACCGGGAGCGGTATGTGTAAACGAGCCGAACAAACCCGACGCTAATTCTTGTTTATGAGGACCCTTGCTCCGCGTAGATACGATGTAAAGCTTTAAACGGCCTACGACAATCAAACCAACATACGCACAGATTCCATTCTAGCAATGATGTGTAGGCACACGGTTGGATCTCGATCCTTCCTCGAGCAATAAATTGACATTTGCAGTCGATTATTTGAATACTTGACCGCCTTTTCTCGTCCGTACAGCCGTACTCGATGTGCCGACATAGTGCTACTTTCATTTCGTTTTTATTTTAGCATTATTAAAAGCTGTGCATTAGTAAAAGCGATGGGTATCTTAAGTGCCAGTGACACGGATTTAAAAGGCGACATATTATTCGTAATGCACAGAATCATGTTGAGGGATACCGTTCATAGTTTCCTCTCGTATTCCGAGAAGCATAACGGTGCACACGACTCGAACACAAAACGATCCAGTTTCATAATAAAGTATAGTAGTGTCTGGTGTTGTTTTATGACCCTCGCGAACTTAGATTTTGTCGAAATTCTTGGGTTGGATTTTTTATTGCTCGTTTATATTCCGAGATATTTTCATATTTATGTATGGCACGCGATATGCGGACGTTTTATCTACTCGTCGTCTGCCCGCTTAAGCTATTTTGATTATCTCTATACTTCCATATTCTTTATTACATAAACTTCGAAATTGATCACATTCAAAGATAAATTTATAAGATACGAACGATTTATTTTCTTGTATATATTTGTCTACATTTGATTCATTATGATCATTATCATTTTAAGGGGTTCCGTAGCCGAATGCCAAAAAACGGAACACTTATAGTTTCGTCAAGTCTGTCAGTCTGTCTGTCTGTCCGTCCGTCTGTCACAGCCACTTTATTCTGTAAGTTCTGTAAGCATCACATTGTTGAAATTTGGTAGGAAGTTGTATCCTGGTAACCTCTTTACGATTCTTTTTACAAAAATATATTTAAGGGGGGCTCTCATACATGAAACTAAAACCAAAAAAAAAAATTGCTAAACCTATGCGTTTGGGGTGTCTATCGATAGGTCTTTTAAAATGACATGGAGGTTCCTGAAACCATTTTCTTTTTAAGGGTAACGTTTGATAGATAGATGCTTTCAAAGTGGTAAAATTGGCGTCCCCCACCCCCCTCCTCTAACTTCTAAACTAAGCGAATTAAATTTTGAAAAAAAATACATGATGTAGATCTAAACAAACACTTTCAATAAACATTGGTTTGGTCGGAATCTAACTAGTAGTGTTTTAGATATAGCACATTTTTAACTACTGCAAACATGACTTTGTTCTTCATACAAACACCATGAAAAACAAAGATGTATTTGCTGTCCACAAAACATTGTGGTATTTTAGCTAACTGGAAGTAAGTGGATTCACTAATTCAGTTAAAGTTAGCACTGTACCCTCAGTGCTCATTTCCGACTCGCACTTGGCCGTTGTTTTTATGTGAATAATTATTTAATCATGACAATTAAATCACTATTAAATACATAACCCAAAATTATCTAAAAATACTTACTCAAATGAAAACTAGGCCATTAAAAGCATGTCGAGACCTATTTTAATCTGATTAGTAATTAAGCTTTCAAATTAAAATGTTTACACAAAGCGAGGTATGCTAGCAATATGGAAAAGTAGGTGAAACTGCGCAATGTTAAATTACTTCGCAATTGTTTTATTTTATGATAAATTTGACAATAAGACCTATAAAATGCAACGGTGCTGTTTCACGGATATACCTCATTTACATTTCGCTTAACGAAAGCGTCGTTATTTTAATTACGTTTTAGAAAATATTACCTGTAGTTAGTCAAGTTTATTTTGTTAAACTTAACAGCGCACAAAGGAAGTGTACAAATCCTATAAATCAACATGTGGTCCGAAGTGTCCGCTGGGAAATGTCGTAGAGTGCGCCTCGAAGACAGTTCAAAGCCTATTTTGCACAGAAGACCTATTTACACGCAGAATAAAACCAGTGCAAACAGTCTGCGCGTAACTATTCACCTGTATAAATATTTATACAAATTACATTGTCCCTAATGCAATGCAAGATGCTAATAAACACTTCTACTTTCAATAGATCCTTACTAGTTATGATCGAAAGTCTTATGAAAGCCCTATTATTAAATCGATTTCAGCTTCTTTAAGTTTCCAATCTTAAGAAAACAACTTTACGATTTAAATATATAGGAATAGCTTTTCATTGATTAAGAAAGAAAATTGCCTTGTATCCGTTTATGATTTCAACACTGCTATTAGTAGCATTTGTCGCAACAACCTCATAGAAATTGGCTTCTTTAAACGAGATTGTTTATATTTTCAAGAATCAAGTATGTTGAGAACTGCAGTCTCTGCTCGTTTGTTTAATGTTTATAAACTCTTTTATATTATCTGAAAACTTGAACGACATAATTTTTGATGATTGTGAATGTCGTAATGGTAAAATATCTTCTCTGGAGACTGATCTAATCGTAATTGTGTTACAGGACGGCAGTGACGGCGGTGTCGTGGCATCCACAGTCGGGTCTGCTCGCGTCGGTCGATAGAAGCAACCGCGCGGTGATATGGGGCGACTTGTGACACGCCTGGGACGCCCTGCCGCCTACTGCTGAATCTAAGGTACCTGACTCTTAACCGTTTACAAAACGGCGGTGACGGAGGCGTCGCGTCGGTCGATAGAAGCAACCGCGTCGTGATATGGGGCGACTTGTGATACAACTGGGACTCCTTGCCTTGTCCTGCTGCTAAATGTAAGGTAACTAGTTCGTAACTGTGTACATAAAGTCAAAGACGACGGTGTCGTTATCGTTACGTCTGCTGGAGTTACTGCACCGTGGTATTAATAATAGTCCCCCTAGCCGATTTCGACTACGGTGGCCAGTCACAACGACTAACCGGCTGCGCGAGACATATAATGCACAAGTGTGTGCGCAAACACAGGTGCACTCTCTATTCCTTTCACTCCCATAGCCCGATGGGACAGCAATCTGATACGACCGGAGGGAAATCAGGCGCAGGACCAACGGCTTTACGTGCTTTTCCGAGGCAAGGGGGTGAAACACCGCCAACTTCCAAACTCCGGGCTACACTGAGAATATCTGAACAGAAAAACACAGGTACACATTTTTGGCCCGACCCGGGGATCGAACCCGGGACCTCTGGCGCAGCCGTCGCTTTAAAGTTCGACCCTCTAACCGCTGCGCCACCGAGGCAGTTACCGTGATATTAGAGGTGACTTTTGACACGCCAGGGACTCACTGCCGCCTGCTGATTAATCTTAGGTACCTAGCTCGTGACTGTGTAACATTACGTCGATGACGGCGGTGTCGTGGGGTCTACAGGAACAACCTCACCGTGATACAGGACGATTTGTGACACGCCCACCGCCTCACCTACATTAACATACATACATAAGGTCACCAACATTTGTTTTAATTCGTTTCAAAAGTATATGCCAGCGCCATTTGTAGATTCTTAATGCTTTATACATATTCTATTAAGGTACATACATCGACAAAACGGTGGTAATCACCATAGAAGTGAATTAAAACAGTAAACCGCATGAACAGTAATGTACCTTACCCAAAATGGAATCGCCGAGTTAGGTCAGCAACAAAAGGCAGCAGGTTGAAAGAGATTTCAATTTTATCGAGTTGACACGGTCACCGAATGTGAGTGACACAAGAATGACCCGCGCCGCCGCGTCTCGCCGTCTCTCATTGTCAACATGGCCGGGACGTGTAACACTGGACGACGTGCGGGTCGCAGGTTCAATGCCGTATCCGGGCATGCTCCGCTTTACAACAACCGCCTCGCGATTCACACGTTATAAGGCAAACCAGGCGAGATGTGTCGGAGATAAAAGCTCTTTGCATTTTGTTTAACAAGGGATTTTTAACAGTTTACGCCCACGGTCAATGCAAACGAAAAGTTTCAACAAAGAAAGTAAGGTTTTAGTCATTGTTGATTTCATTACCGAATGGTAAATCCTGAATCATCAATACTAATATTATAAAGCTGAAGAATTTGTTTGTTAGAACGCGCTTACTTATATCAAGAACTACTTGACCGATTGAAAAAATATTTTTGTTTTGGATAGGTTATTTATCGAGGAAGGCTTTACGCTATGAAACATCACGCTGCAACGGGAGGGGAGGCAGCAGACACAAAACGCGCGGATGAAGTCGCAGGGGACCGCTAGTAGCTTATATAGTTATCTGAGAGACTTTTAGCAGCTATTTGTAACAATAGATAAAATATATAGTCTCATACATTGTCTGAAACTTTGCTTCCAGTCATTTTAAACGAATTAGTCGATATAAAAAAATCACACAAACAGTCATCAGCCAGATGAAGATAGCAAGATGCTATCGCTACGTTTCTTCCATTTCCAGTCTATGATCTATGACCTATTGTATCCGGGCAATGAACTATAGTAAATCATCAGAAAATTTCGGTAGCTTGTGTCATTTAAGAACAATCATTTTAATAGTATCAGAAACTTTTATTGATATACCAAATAGTTTGTCATTAAGAATGAATCACAGTATCAACTGTAAAGTAAGCTAAGTTCATTTTAGATGTCTTTACTTGGTACCATTAAATGTGGGAGCACTAAGTGGAATCAATTGAGAATTTAGAAACCGTAAAAGGTTACTTTTACTGGGCCGGCACTGGCTGTACTATTTTCTGTAACCTTAATGGAGATAATAGTCCATTATATTAACAGTTAGGAGCGCAATTTAGTTTTAGGCCCTAAGGGTATTATAATTGCATGTAAAGACGATGGGTCAATGGAGATGGGCCGCGCATCTGATGATTTGTGTGCGATTGCCTATCTCGGCCCAGCGCCGTTATACTGCTATAAATCACTTTACGAAAATATGAAACAAGCCACCATCTTACTGGAATTGACTGACAAACACACACACTGACAAACTATTCCGTGATGCTAAACTATTATAATCGGCCACAATTTAAAGACGCCGCTTTCATAAATCATATTAGATTAAAAACATTCACAAACTTGTAATTTAGATAATAATAGCGTAAGCTAGCAAATATATTTTAAGGAATGAAAAAACGGCAGTTACAGTGATAAAATTAATTGGTTGACATTATTGCTACGAAATTTTTAAATTGCGAATGTTTCTTATACATACAAGATTAACCTCTGATCTTCCTCTATAATTAAGGGATATTAAAGAAACAATATGGTACACTTAATCTTTTGTTTTCCATAAACTGATTATATACCAGTCTAATATTTTCATTTACTTTATTTAAACTACAACGCCGTAAATGTACAACGTCTTGCATTTGAATGAATAGTCAATTCTCCGCTCAACAAAAAAAAACTTGTCCAAGATTTATGTTAAGGTTATTCTTATCCTTATTATCTCAAATAAAGGAAAACATATATTTCCTAAAATGTTGGCTTTTGTGATAGTAGTTTATTTTACGTTTACATAGAAACTAGTTGTTACGGCGAACGTCTCGTCCTTCTTATATGTCCCCGGAGTATCAATATTTTATTAATTAGCAATTAGAATTAAAGAAAAATCTTAAAAGTCGGTCCATTCGTTCTCGATGTTATACAATAACTAATAGGGGGCACCTAGGTTATATTACCGCACCGGTCATCTTTTCAAGCCTCTTCATACAAGTCGGAAGATGATTCTACAGTTATGTTTAAATGTATAGCTGAGACTTGTAACATTTGTTTGTTAATCATAAAGATGGACTAAGAAGCCAAAAATTTGCGCACGGGCGGGACTTGAACCAGCACTTTCTGGCTAACCGGGCCAAACGCTCTACCAATTGAGCTACCGTGCTGATTGTCGAACTCTGCGAAATTTGTGGTCTCTTACGGACACGTCATTATGCGTGACGTTTAGCGTGGGCCAAGTAGTTATTCTTTACAGAATTAATTCAACTTAGAAATTACACTGCGACTTACATTATAAAAAACAAAGTTATATTTGCTGTCAACAAAATATTGTGGTATTTTACTAATTGGAAGAAAGTGGATTCTCAAATTCAGTTAAAGTTGGCACAGAACCCTCAGTGCGCGAGTCCGACTCGCACTTGGCCGGTTTTTTATTCTTTACTTTTTACGAGAAATAATGGCCTATTCACGATGTGATTTTAATCAATACAGCATGAATTTTTATGCAATTAGTACCCTAACAAAATAGGGCATTTAACATAGATCAGTTTGCAATTTACAACATGTCATTAAAATAAATATTTTTAAAGATATTGCAGATTTTAGAGTATAGGGACAGCGGTTGCGTGGTACCGGCCGGGTCGGCTTAGATTTGAACGTTGAGTGCTTTTCACATGGTGTATATCGCTTTTTCAAGTCTCTAAAGAAGATTTGTTTGCATTGTCAAATTAAAAAAAAGGGCTCTTTTCAATCTGGAAGAGTCGCAGTGTGTATTTTTAAGAAATACACACTGACTTTTAGCATCTTAATACAGTCGCGCGTTAGTATCGATTCAGTCGCCAAAATACACTAGGTATATAATTTGTCAATGTCCATCTTTGCACCGCGACTGCATCGATGCGAACGCGCGTTAGCTTCGCGACTTTATCGATGTAAAGGTTGACATTTTGCGACTGCATCGATGCTGCGTCGTGACTGTATCGCTGCTATAGTTCCAGTGTGCAAAGGGTCTTAGATTTGTGCTTACTTTCCACTCTTAAACTTAAAAAATAATTTGGAAGAATTAGTATGTAAGACTGTAAAGGTCGCTTAAGCTGAGCACTTCAATACGGCTTTTCGAAAATATTTATCAACCGCTCTCTTGTATACAAAAGCAAACTTTTTTCGAAAATATTTTTCTTATATTTAGCTTATCCATCAAGCTTACTAAATATCATACTAAAGACAAAAAATGTGTTGACTGATGTTATTGAATAAGTTACTAATCGGCCTAGACCCCGTCCAGGTATTAAAAGATTGATTGGACAAGAAAAAATACGTTTGCTTCCTGTCAAAAAAAAAACTGGAATACTCACTGTGGTAACCCTAAGTGTTCGTTTTTTTACTCCTTACAGTTTCTTATCACCACCCTTAAAACCTGCAGACGCAGAAATATATATGCGCTTAAAATTCACAGGTGTTAAAATGCCTGTCAACCATACATCAAACTTAATAATCGCTCAAAATACGTGTAATCATCACGGCTTCGTGTCAATGAATAATAATTACGCTATATCGACATCGAGTATGTGTGAACAATATAGTAGTTACTACTTGATTAATGTTTTATAATGCACATCAGCGATATTAACATTATTCATTCTTAACCCCACTTTAAGATTGACACGAAAGCTTAATAACATTCCAGAGCTCAACTTGGACAAACTCGCAAAACTTGTCGTGACTTAAGTGGTATCGACTTCAGATAATTTATTATGTACTTTTTACTGAAGAATCTAGTAATTAAATTCATATATCGATGTAAAGAATGCTCCATCAATGGTAATGGCACGGCAGAGCCTGAGAGTAAAAGTATTCTGACAACTCTACAGCAAGTGATAGTTCTTTCACTGATCGCAAATTCGCAAAATACGAAATAGTAGTCGATTCGTCTTCAAATAGATCAGGGTTCATCGACACCTGAATAGAGTGCCACTAGGAACGTAATGCAGTAATGCTGGCCACTTACTATCAAATAGAGCGACCGCACATTTACCACCCCTTTTGTTAAAAAAAAAACTTAAATGTAGAAATGTAGGTATTGTACATGAGATAGTGCACAATGCCAAGGAGTGAAAGCGAGGCTTTCGACTTTCATTGAGTTTTTGTAAGTGTATGTATGGGCCCGCGGCGGCCGGTCCATATTGTCTCGCGACGTGATTCTACCAACTTTTCTAATAAAAGGTGTCTACGCATCATTGCTTTTTTAATGTCATGTTCTCTTATTATTCATGGTCTGCTCATTTAAAAAGTTGCCAGTTTTAATAATGTTGTTCTGGTATGTAGGCCAACATTTCGGAACTTTTTAAATTGAAATGAATCATGCTGTCTTGAAGATCAATTACACTCTTAGCAAAGTCGGGTGTTTTGTTATTTTATTTTATCATTAGAAAAAATAAAGCTCTATTTTCTTTCAGAAAAGACGTTTGAAAGCCCTTTTCGCTACAGCTTCTTGTGCTTTATTTATATGTTCCAGTGAAACTCTTACGAAATTAATTCCACATTCCCTTACTTCTAGTTGCGTTATTTCCTTAAAGAGAGATGCCTAAGATCAATTAATGATCATTAGCTGATGACAGAACAAGCATTTGGTCGTCGGCGTCTTAGACTTGACGGACTATTAGTCTTACTCCAGCAAATTAATACCTTGTGCAATCTTATTTAAAATCACTTAAGGCCCTTCTAATTGATTAACTGTCTATCTGAGCTTTTTATTCTAAGGCAATACTCTTTCGAATCTAATTACTTTAAACCTGATAGTTTTATATCTTTATACAGTCAATCTATCTTTTATTGCGATGTTTATAAATCCCCCTAATTAGCCAGCGCCTTTATGTATTTGTTAATAAAGATGGCGTCACATCGCATCGTAATGTTGTTGTGGTCTTGGATTGAACTGGATGTTGCGATTTCAGAAACTTTTTTTTGCATTGAATAATATAAAGTTAAATGTCATCAAGAGCTAGGCCTGTCTTCGTTCATTGCAGAAATTATTATAGAGCTTTATTACCATTTCTGACAAATGTTAAAAAACTTAGTCTTTTTAAGCATTCTCAAAACCCAGTTTAATAAAGCACAGTACAGTCTAGGCCACTGTGATTTTATGCGTTTTGCATATCCATAAAACTGTTGTCGTACACACGCGGGTAGCTGTGTGAATAATGGCAAGCGCTCGGGCGGCGAGAGCGCCCGACCGTTCACAAACCGTTTGTCGCCAAAATCAAGCGGAAAATTTAATAGTAGTAACCGCACTCGCTCGCTACGTGATCGCTATCTTGCTCTTTTAACAAACCAATAACCCACTTTCATTCCCCATCAGGACAGGCTCGGAACTTTTTTATGCATTTTAATTAAATGCCTGTATTGCCCCATTATGTACCTATCACTCCGCTTGACATCGATATAGTTTACAAAAAAATATCCAACACAGCGCTCGGTAAACCTATGTACACGCAACACGGCGTAAATGTATTCCGTTGTAACTTTTATGGACCGACAAATCAAATTAAAATAATGTAGCTGTCATTTTCGGCAGCAATCACAAAGCCGCTGAAATATGTTGGCAGGCGTCTCGTATGACTGTTGACGCAATCTTCATCGATATTTTTTGCGAACGCTGTTTGTTGTTACTTAATAGTCTATAAGTTGAGTCGTGAAATTGTTATCTTAATTCGTAGATGCGGTTAACCGTATCCTAATGTTCTGCCGGCAACGGTATCGGTCGCGTTGCGGCCGGAGCGTCCGAATTCGGAGTTTAGGCGTAATGACCTGCGCAGGCGCATCGAGAACGCTTGCCGATTCCGGCGGTACAGCCTCTTCAGTAGGACTACCATAAACTATTGTCCTTATTTATTACTCAAAGTCGAAAGTGATGGATTAATCTCAACAAATCGTGCCTGTACTGCCGGCAATAACTGTAAAAAAAACCGGCTAAGTGCGAGTCGGACTCGCCCACTGAGGGGACGGTCTGACTTTAACTGAATTAGGGATCCACTTACGTCCACTAAGCTGAAATACCCCAATATTTTGTTGACAACAAATATAACTTTGTTTTTCATAGTGTTTGTATGAAAAACAAAGTTAAGTTTTGCGGTTGTAGAAAATGTGCTATGTCTCAAAAACTTTTAGTTCGATCCCGCCCAAACTTATTATAGTTACAGTATAAAAGGGCTGTGACATTCAGACAGACAGACGGACTTGACGAAACTATAAGGGTTCCGTTTTTTCCATTCGGCTACGGAACTCTAAAAAATACGAAAAACTCATTTTTGTCTAAGTCCACACTGATCGCTGAATTATTTATGGAACCTTGTGCTAGGGGTGGTCTTTAGTTATGCGAGTAGGTCTTTAACATGTTCTCAAAACGACAAAAGCAAACTACAAATCACTGACTAATAAGGCGCGCTATCTTAATTGCTAATTATTCGTTAATTAGCATATGCAAACTTGTGGTAACTGGTAATAGTAGGCAGTTCTACTAATTCGCGTCGCGGCGAGGTCACGGCGACGGACGGCTCACTTGACACACGCTAAAACGTGACATCGGATTGTACCGTAACGCCGTCTTCGGTCGAGGATCAATTTGATGTTACCGTTTTAGGAATATAATTAAGTTTTTTTGTGCGATCCAAGCAGTAGTCCCGCACGCAACATCATGATATCTGACTGGGGGCGGGCTAATAGCGGCTATTAGCAAATCGCTCTGAGAAATCGCCAACAATGAACACGAAATATGCTCATTGCCTATGTCCCATTCATTAAACTTTTTGCGATACTAACTTTTGTCTTAAATGTATGTCAGACTCTTCCACTTTTTTTCTTATCTAAATAAACGAAGCAATTTGCCCCCGGGCGCGGCTAATATCATGATTAAACTATTATCTTCGCGCCTATGATTTGCTTTCCAGTTATTTGTGATTGTGACTGTTGTGTTCATTTTTCCACGCACTAAAAAGTAAGCTTAAAATTATTAACAAATTTTAGACATAATTACCAAGTGTGTTATCTTTATTTGATGAGTGTAAGAACTCGTTATCAACTTGTCTTATTTTTTCCATCCCAGTTAACGGACATCTTCGATTGTATTTATTTGAATCTATTTCAATTAACCTAAATGGAACATTTAATTGCTAGTGCGCACTTTTACCATCTCTCTAACTGTTCAAACTCAGCAGTAGCCTGAGACATTTTGCGAGTTTACAAGATTATAACTAAACGCAGACATTCCCCGACAGGTGTCGGTAACGCAATAACGACATGTATAAATCCGCAAAGCATTTCGATTTGAAATATAACTATGATGCACTTGATATACGAGTGCTACCGTCTAACGATTGGGTTGGGGCGCACTTAACCCATTACTCTCTGTAATTGTAAGTAACCTCTAAACTGACGTTATCAGATACTACCAGATTTCAAATTGTATGGCGGTCAACGGATATCGAACCCAAATATTTATAATGACTCAATTGCACTAGTTAAATTCACCAAAATTAATGCTTGGAAGGGACTTAATGACTCTATATGATGGACTATTGACCGATTATAAACAGGAAGTAGATTGACTGTCTGGTAATGTAGGTGGATTTAACAATCAAGGTTTTTTTTATAGATCTCGTATATGTAGGTTTTTCATAACTAAGAGTAAGTTTTTTCTTAGTTCTGATGTCCTAAACAAGCAGATATCTATAACATAGAATCGATTTCTGCAGACAGGATACTTTTATAAGTAAAGCTGCCAAAAAACAACAGTTTCATGATATCTAAATTATTTGTATTTATAATAATTACACTTTTTTGGTTTCACCTCTTCTCATCTCGCCTATTGAGTCGATAATACCGACCTAATTACGAAAATAAGCATTGATTCTTAACCGCAGATTTTCACAAAGATGCCATTGAACATTTTAATTCATCCTTTGCTTGTAAAATGCTTTATTCGTTGCCTGCGGCATGGGCCTAATGTGATTCGCCCAAATTATTTTATGGCTACCATTCATGCTGACCTTGTATTGTGAATCAACTACATTTAGATGTGACTTTATTACCTTCAAATTATAGTGGCCATAACTAGAAATTGGACAAGCCAACCATAATGGTTTTTCCATCAATACCAATAAATACCTACCTAATTCCGACGTTTATCTTCTTGTTACTAAATAACTGTATACTTGTATGAAACAATATATTTGAGATCACATTTGGATATAAGTAATACTTTCATAGACTTATGATGTGATGGAGTTTTATATCAAAATCCTGCGCTAGATAGATTTCGAAATTAAAAGTCAAAGATATGACGTTTGATATGATACCGCAGCTGGAAAGCTGTGGTAAATATATTTATTAAGTTGTTTTCTTTCCTATCTTATAAAAAAACTTCTTTCTATTCCAGGTTGTAATACGCGAGGAAGAAGCTGAGGTGGATCGGGAACCAGGGGAGGTTTTCGACTTCCTCAAAGGAATCACCACAGATATTTTCCATCGGTTCACATAGTACCTTCCTCTGTCTAAACGTCTTCTTTTTTATTCATAAGAACTGCGTAGCTAGTCTTTTTCAAACTTTTTAAAAGTCTATGTCCCTTATTTTTTTATCTAATTGTTAAACTTTGTATAATATTTTTCATTGTATTTTTATGTCATGTCGACTAAGTCAAACATAAATACTGTCGAAACCACCATGTCGAGTGTCAAAAACTTTAAATAATGATCATTTTAAGCCGTCTTGAGTTCCGTTACGCAAAATTACTTTTTGTTCTGACAATTTATTATTGTAGCTTAAGTACCTGCCCATCCTTGTTAAACCGCTATGGATTTATATGATTGTAAGTTGTTGTTAAGAATACAAACAAAACAAATGTGAAGTGCTAAATTATTTTTGTGAGTAACAAAAAATACTCGTATTCAAAATTTATATTGATAAAAGGTTATTTTGCGAACTACGTTTCTACGTTTTGTATAAATATTTAATTGTTTGTAAATATACGTATTTTGTGAGGGTGCTACTACTACGTCACAAAGCTTAATTGTATACAATATGACTGTGAGGCATGATTTTCTTTGTCATTTAAAAATTTACTCTGCCTAAAATCATAGATTTAGTCTTCGCCAAACCTAAACAAAGTAAAGCAATCAAGCTACGATTATGTTTTGTTAAGATAACTTTTAGTATTTAAAAATAAAAATAAATACATCTTAAAGCGGGCTTGACAGTCTATCGGCCATGTGATATCTTTTGAAGATTATTTTACATTTAACAGTAATTCCAAATAACTGGTTGAGTTTTATAACGCTCAACCGATAACTGAAGATGGCTTTTGGGTATGTATGTTTATTATTATAGTTTGATTTCATTCCTGATTCTTGTGCTTTGAATGTTTTTGCGATATTTGTTCTATGGATTGTGAGTTTTTACTAGTTTCATAGGCGATAATAACCGCAGCTCGTAATCCTATTTACAATACAACTTGCTCCCATCAAGAGATCGGGCCTATTATAATCACAATACCGAGTCTGCTATAAAGATAAGTAAACGGCTATCACAAACTTGACAACAGTAATTAAATTTTACGAGCTTTACATTATTAGTTTAGTTAGCATAGCAATATCATCAAAAACAATGTTTATAAAGTTCATCTCGAAATGAACAAGGAAAACTATATTGCATACTTAGTTGTTAAAAAATGGTAGAAGTATAAAGTAAAATACAATGTAGTTGATAGTGTAAATGAAATAGCGCTACATTTTGCAGCTTGCGCACAAAGTTTAGTATTGTGGATGGTTGGGAAAATAGTGGCTATTTTTATACAGACAAACGACCCATGTGAGTAGTTTTGCTAGTGATTTACTGCTGGGGCTTGTTTATATTATCGCGTCGACATCATATTTGTTTCAGTTAAGATCTCGGTGGCCACCTGCGCTTCCGAAGTCTCTCATTAGCAAACAATGATCGGCGTCGTCGCCGCTCGCTTTAGCGCGCTAGTTGTAGGGCCAGGCTGCGCTCGCAACGCGATACGCGGATCCGAACCAAAAAGGAAACTGGGTCCGGCACGAAAATAGACGCCGCCGTATCTGGTGAGTCACTTTTAAACGACTACTCGATTTACATTCCGAATATTTGCGAATCTGCGACGCGTGTAACCGTTTTGAATGACCATTTGGAGCGTTGACTCAGAGTTAAATATATTGGACCGGTGCGCGCCTTTAATTGAGCATGTTTTTAGTTTAACTTGACCTTCGCCGGTGCTTCTCTACCAGACCAGTGCGCATTGTATGGGGATTTCGTAATGTTGACTGTTCTATGCTGGCCCTCGAACTATATCGCGATCGATAAACCGGCGAGCCGATAACAGCGCGCCGCGGGCGACACATCCATAATCCCGTGACTTGTGTTTTGACAGCCGCACTGGGTCGCTTTTTCAACGTCAGTTTTTACTGACAGTTCGTCGACCCGCAATAAAGTTTTAGGTTCACATGTAATTATGAGCAGAACCGACCGCTTAATTACCGAAAACTGCCGCGACGCCGCCACCTGGAATTCGATTGAAAAAACGCCTAATCTGTTGGCGCCGCTCTTAAATTATACTTCGTTAACCTTCACCTCGCCTTATTCGCGACCGAGACTACTTTAGGACTTCTGCGGGCTGAATTAGAATCACAATTAGAAAAACATTTATTTGCCAACTTACGGCATGTTTCATAATTTCGTAAGTAATTTTGTTCTGGTTAGCGTTATCCGTCGAATACTTCACACAAAATGACGTTCCATATTTGATTTATTCGTTGTTAAACAGACTCTTAGTGTATTACAAAAATGACACTATGACCGGTAAACCATGCAGAAGTGAGCCAGCATACTTTTTGTCCTACTAATGGAAAGTTTGCTGTATTTTGTTTATTCACAATGTGACTTCTAGCTGGCGTGCGGCGCTTTGTCTCTCTACATTAAACAGTTGCTTCTTGCCAAATATATATACTCCTCGACGATATTTTTAAGTATTTTTAATTGCCAGTGTCTCTACGTCAAATAAATATCAGCGTAACGGTGGCGCTAATGTGTCGGATAGCCATTAAAAAAACTAGTCACTTCAATTTGACCCCTTGAATGTTACGTTCGCCTTAGTTTGGCATCGATTGAATATTTTATTCGCATTTAGCGGTTCGAGTGATATGTGCTAATGACTTTTGAAGAATTAAAAATGTAAATTAAGTTGTTAATTGTGAAGAAAGTGGTATAATGCCTAAGGTATACAACTAGAAACATTTATGTTTCCACACCGCTTGTAGGATGATATATGTTTTTGATTTATGATTAAGAATCCTTGTTTAAGCTAGTTCAGTTAGTGGAGTTATTGGTTTCATTTAGGATACGGGTTATTATAGTTCATTTATGGAAATTACTCTTGGTAATTTGCACATCAAACGCTCTCAACGCGCCCAATATAATAAAATTTATAGACTTTATGGTGTCTACAACATAGTTAATTCCGGCTGCTACTGTATCAAACAGTTGAATTATTTGAGATCTGCCTTTTTGAGAGTTCTTTGGCCACCCTGAGAACATCATGCTTATTATGTAAAAAACTATGTGCCTTTTGTTAGTTCTAAGAGTGTTTGAGTACTTATGCATAATGATCGTAAAACATGATGAAACTCAATAAAATAGATTTCGACATATTGCTTTCCATTTTGTGGATGTCTATTATTTTGTATTTACTTAGTACTCTTACATTTCGTTTTCGAAAGTCAATATTGATGACTACTAAGTGATAATGATGTTGTAAGTAGCTTTACAAAGACTGTTGTCGTTATATTTTTACCAACCTATATAGTCGGGTAACCGCTCGGTTCAACTTTGATACTGAGTTTTTTGTCAGTCAAATACGATGATTCTGACACTCAGAAACCGTATGACGGATTATCGTTTGTAAATATGTGTAAAAGCATAATATTTGTAAGCGCTTCGTCTAGACCTACAGCTAGAAAATTGCTATGTTGTACCGGCTTTGAGATACCTATACTTTGAATATTTTTATATGAGATGTATTATATTGTATAGAACACCGTTCGTCAACGGTACAGCAATGCGGTCAGCCGTATTGTGTAAATTAAGATTGTAACTATGTTCATCACTTTTATTCTACGACTGTATATTCAATATGGAAATAAAATGTGTTATTATTGCTAATTGTCTAATTTTATTTTGCGATAGAACACAATTATGTTTTTTCGATTCCGCGAGCAGTTCATTGTTCGTCGGCAGTGTATGATTAAGTTCGCGCATTCATTCAAGGCTTGTCAAATTAAGATTCATTTGGCAGGTCGCCGTTATGTGGGTGATTTATTCAGGTGAGGCTATTAAGTGAGGTCTTCGCGTCTGGTCGTCGGTCTTTAAAGCTGGGCGCAGGCCGAGATGCTCCTCCTATTAAACTGACACCCGAGGGTACCACGCGACAGTAATTACATACCACCGACCAGGGGATGCTAATTAAAAATCAACCAGAGACAATCATTATAATCGACAGCTTAACAATTAATATGAATGGAAGAATAACAGAGTTTTGGCGTTCGGATTTTTGCTGACTCATCGCCTTTTTATTCTTAGTCGCAAACAATTGCAAGTTTTGTGGTTTAGTGGTGAATAAGAAGAATGAATAAGGTGAAAGCTGTATTCATTGGGTATTATAATGATAACAAAGGAAAACTTTTCCCTTAACGTGGTGGCACCTGATACTATACCGGTTAGAAAAAGGTTAATTTATGGAATGAATTAGATCATGAGTTTGGAATTCCCAAAGCTTTCAATCCACCAACGATATCAAGTACCGAACAATCGGGAGTTATAAACAAGGGAATTTATTGATCCGCGGTCGCCAGCATGCCGCTGAGATGTGGAAACGTGACTCCTCGATACGAAAACGGTTTACTCTGCAGCATGATGTGAATTACGATGTTTGCGGAATAATACAGCTAGCGTTCGGGAATTGTTTGTGTTTTGTCACATGGAAACGGTGAGCCTCCGCTACAGCTCGTGCCTCCGTAATGACCTTCCCCTTATTACGGCACAATACGGCCAATTAGACCAACCAGCCGAGATTTACCACCGGTCGAACGACCGCATCGGTCCGCAACCACATTACGCGTACATTACCCTGCCGTCGACAACTTCATTACATGAAACTAGCGAATGCTATTTCAGTAATTGTTTGTCCAACTAAATTCAACCACACGAATGCTTCCTCACCGTAAATAAGTAGGTATCACACAGTCGCACCATCTATTGTAGCGCAATATCAAATCGGTAAACGCTATCTTGAACACCATTATAGATCTCGTCGGCGAACCATTAAACACCTCTACAGGTGTGTTTTAGTCATTAGTTTATTTTATCGTGATAGCATCTTGACGGATGCAGACACCGAACATCATTACAATAGACGGGATGTTTTCCCCTAATGGACAAACCAACGTATGCGGACTCGACGCCGACGCCTATTGATGGTCGAAAGAAACTGATATGCAAAACAAAACTAACAGTATTCGCACATCGGTATTAGTTTTTTCGTTCGACAAAAACTACATAGCGAACCTATTACGGTGAGCAAATTAGAGGTGGCGTCGTAATTGCGACGTGCAATATTTAGGTAGTAATTATGGAACAAGAGGTCGAGGAGCGGGTAAGTGACAGCAATGACAGGTATATGTATGTGGTGCGGTCAGGTGACCCACTGAGCCCGCCAGTGCTCAGCAGCACTCCGCGACCACCGTCAACACTTAAAGCCTCCACCAGGTTGTGGTCGCTTCAACCTACATCAATCCCATACATCTCGCCTAATGGAAAAATGCCTTTGTAACATAACTACGTGCGCAATCTGTTACCTGGCGAACTACTAAACCAAATAATTTTAAATAGAAAGTCATGAACACCGATCATCAATCAATCAAGGATCGACACATTTTTGTGGCTGAGGCAGATCTGTGAGTAGCGTCTAATTTTAAATGAAACCACAAGTCGATCGCCTACGCCCGTGACCTGTTGCTCTTTGCTTCTTATGACTCATTTTCGTTTGGTAGTTTCCTTTTTCAGGCTTGGAACTTTTTAAGCTTCTACTTGCAGACCGGATTTGAGCAAGAAGTGCATTCCATACGAATGTATGGAATGCAAGGAAGGAAGGAAGGAAGTGTCTGATAATTTGTATGACTTTTATACTACAGAGGATGGTAGAGTTTGTGTCACTAAGCATGGATGTATTTAGCATAGAGTAGAAGAAACTTAATTATAACGAAGCTATAAAATGCATAGCTAATTTGTACCTAATTAAAAACCTACCTTTATTCTAATACCACCATGAATATAGTGCTACTTTGATTTCACCTATGTACGTGGGCACGAGCTGAAGCTGATGAAAAATATAAAAATGGAAAAACATAACCTACCAGGAAAAATACTGCAGTTAAACATGAATCCTTAAAGATTCTCAACCACGAAGAACGCGTAGTTTTGGTTTGGCAAGATATTGAGCAGTATTTTTTGTTGTTGTTTTCTGTAACTCGAGGCGGCTTTTTAATTAGAATATTCGCGCACGAGCGTGGGCCTCTGGTTAACGGTCACTTAATAGGCACACTGGCTCCCAATCTGAAGACTAATTTATCGTGTATGAGTGAAAAAACCCGACATCCGTATTCGAGAAAACTGTCCTTTTAGGATTCCGTAGCCGAATGGCAAAAAACGGAACCCTTATAGTTTCATCAAGTCTGTCTGTCTGTCCGTCCGTATGTCACAGGTACTTTATTCTGAAACTATTAGTATTACACAGTTGAAACTTAGTAAGGGGTTAAGGGGGGCTCCATGAAGCTAAAATCTAAAACTAATCTTTTGAAGACATCGAAGTTACTAAAACCATTTTCTCTAAAAGCCTAACTTTTGAGACATAAATATATGATATAGCTCTTAAAAAATACATTCAACGAAAATTGGTCTGGCGAGATCAAACTAGTAGTTTTTAAGATAGGTTGAGCACAATTTTAATAACCGCAAACATAACTTTCTTATTCATACAAATGATATGAAAAGCAAAGTTATATTTTCTGTCAATAAAATATTGTGGTGTTTTGGCATTAAGTTACTTCTACTTAATGCCAAAACACCTCAATATTTTGTTCTTTTGTGGACCTCTAATTCAGTTAAAGTTGGCACGGAATCCTTAGTGTGCGAGTCCGACTCGCACTTCGCCACTTTTTATTCAAATCGCGACACGTGCCACCAACAAAACAACAAGTTTATGCTGTACATTCTAACACAAAAAATCACACACCAAAATAATCTAACACACTAATATTATTAACAAAAAGTTTGTAAGTGTGTCTGTTTGTACCTGCTTCCTTTATTTCTCATTTATATAAATATGTTTATTTTTCAACGGTAACACGATAAATATTCATTGTCCAAGTCTGCCAAGAAAAATTTCATATTTTTTTCGATCACTAAGTCCAATTTACGAAAACATGAGTAATAGGGGTCTTTTTAATCGTTAATAAATCTTGATGTTATCGACCAAAAGCAGTTATATAAACAAAGGCCAAGTGCGAGTCGCACTCGCGCACAGAGGGTTCCGTGCCAACTTCAACTGAATTAGGGAATCCACTTACTGCCACTTAGTAAAACACCACAATATTTTGTTGACTGCAAATATAACTTTGTTTTTCATAGTGTTTGTATGAAGAACAAAGTTATGTTTGCGGTTGTTGAAAATATGCTATATCTCAAAAACTACTAGTTCGATCCCGTTCAAACCAATTTTCGTTGAAAGTATTTGTTAAAATCTGCATATATTTTTTTTTCAAAATTAAAACTCGCTTATTTTAGAAGTTAGATGGGGGCGACGCCCATTTTACCACTTTGGAAGCACCTATGAAACGTTAGACTATAAACAAGAAAATGGTTTTAGAAACCTCTATGTCATTTTAAAAGACCTATCCATAGACACCCCCGAGCTTTGAAAAATGTTTTTATTCCGTTTGAGATTTATTATGTACTAGCGGTCCCCCGCGACTTCGTCCGCGCGTTTTGAGTTTGCTCCCTCCCCTCCCGTCGCAGCGTGATGTTTTATATCCTAAAGCCTTTCTCAATAAATAAGCTATCTAACACAGAAATGTTTTTTCAAATCGGTTCAGCAGTTCCTGAGATAAGCGCGTTCAAACCAACAAACTCTTCAGCTTTATAATATAAATGACGGCGCAAGCGCACGTTGTACTTAAGCTGCGAACATTATTTTGGTGCGGAGTTATGTTAAAACTGTGATAGCTCCTAAGATATTAATTGGAATCAAATGATATAAAGGGCAACTTTGTTCTAAATGAAATGCTCGTGATAATGAATCTATTTATTTTGATAAACATAAATACCTGTGTGTATAATACACCTCTCAAAATGATGCATTATTTTTTTACAAATTTATTAACATAAAAAAGGTTGTAGTAAGTCAACCATAAAAGATAGACTTATGCTGTCGCGAACTTTATTATAGAACTCTTAACGCTGAACAATCTTGTCATACATGATATTTGTGTAACTTTAGCGGTTTCCGCAGCGTACGCAGCGGAAGCTCTCAAAAGGGATATCTTTCTCCCGTTTGCGCAACATTTTTCATTGCTGCTGTGGTCTTGTGAGTCGTATCTTTATGTTATATAGCTTAAAGACTTCCTCGATAAATGGACTATCTAACATAAAAATATTTTTTCAAATCGGGCCAGTAGTTTCTGAGATTAGCGCGTTCAAACAAACAAACAAACAAACAAACAAACAAACTGTTCAGCTTTATAATATTAGTATAGATGGGAGCCTCCCCTTAAATATCATATCTTTTTATTTTTTGTAAAATAATTGTAAAGCGGTTAACTGGATTTATCTTCCTACCAAATTTCCAAACAGTGTGATGCTTATAGTTACAGAATAAAGTAGCGGTGACATACGGACGGACAGACAGACAGACTTGACGAAACTATAAGGGTTCCGTTTTTTGCCATTCGGCTACAGAACCCTAAAAAGCATTAAAAAAATACTTTCGCTTTTCGCCAATTAAAACTGAAGCCATTTGATAGCGTTTTTTTAGTGTATTAGTTACACCACACCTTTAAAATAACGCCAAAAATGAGCCCCTCCACGACGTGATACTCAAACCGGCGTAAATAGCACGAGTAAGGTTATTTTTGTGAAAATAAAAACATAAATCACTGCCATATGGTGGGATTTTGGAATTGACCCCCATCGGGTCATGGGGGATATGGGGATTTTTTTCGATGTAATTCATTGTAGTTATTTCTTTAAAAGTTTTATTATTGCATGCCTGGACACACTATACGCAACACGCTTCAGCAATTTTTCCTATTCCTTCATAACTCTCATACAAAACCTATCTATTTCTTGTGTTTCAAATTGATGCAATAGCGCCGAGACTTCATCATTACTTCGATTGGACCAACAGAAATTGTGCTCGAGCTTAAAATACTCCTCGACGACAGTCAGGCATCAGTGAGCTGAAATTATCCAGCTAAATTGGCGTATTCAACTGAGCTAACACGCCTTCCCTTTATTCCACTATATATTATTTGGAGTATTGCAAGTAAACAGAATGCATCTCTGCTTCCACTCGTAATCTACTTGACGAATGCTCGACTTCACAAGACAAAAGAGCGACGGATTTGAGGTAAATCGACGAATCGTGACCGAGTCGTTTAATCATAAGCATCGAACCTAATTAGAGTAGGTCGCGAACCCTTGAGACCGGTAATGAAAATCACAATTGAACCTAGTTGCGACGGAAAATTGCACTTGGCATGGAATTCCTCGTCATTACCAGCGATTCTCAACTCGGTGGATGTCAACCGGCCACGACCAACATTAGATATGATCGTTTCATCATGCATCTTCTAAAAGAAAATCGTCGATAGGTAGTTGTCGATTTCATGGATTCAACAGTAAGCTTTTGATTAAGCTTGTAGGAAAATAACCATATGTACAATTAATAATATAAGTCTATGTTATCCCGCTACTTAGTCTTCCATGTGATAAGTTTCATCGCGTTCGAGAACACTAATGAAGAAACGCACATCCCATACCCAGGTAATAGAGCAAAGGCAATAAGCTACCTTTATTAACTAATTACTTTCATTTGAAGACAATATTGTTAAATCACAAGAGGGTCAGGAGTTCGGTTCGCTGTATTAATTTGCCGGAGGAGCTGTTTATGATAGTTATTCTTCAATAAAACTGTCGACTGTGGGAAATAATGTTGTTGCGGCAACTGCGCGTGTTGCCTTGATACAAACAAATATTAACTCACGCAGGTAAGCGCTAGGATGATCTAGGACTGATCTTTATCTCGTGATTTCATAGTGCTCAAGATATTAATAATGCTTTCACAAGCCTCCAATTGTTACGAGGATAAACTAGAATTGCACCTAAGTTAGTAATGTTAGATCTTTTTCAGCGGGTGAGCGAGCTCGAGAATCGCCTATTTATTACTATCACAATACCCTTGTAACTTATTTTAAAATAATGGCTGGGTCGATTAATGTAATTTATAGAGAATAGAAGTGGCTCCATTATTTATACGGTTGGTAGATGTGTGGACAGGCCTCTCGTATGGGCGAGTGGGATGACCTTTGAACAAATTGGCTGCGACTCCGTGGCCAACACCTTAACTATCCTCCGCTTTAGCGTGTATTAATCTCGAGAGTATCGAAATTATAGATAACAAGCGATGCGCACGCGCGGTGCAGGCTAATCAGTGGCCCTTGTGTGATTTTTCTACACGTTACGTGCCTAGGATAAAAACGTGATATTAGGATTCGAACCTAGCCCGGGTTCGATACAGTATAACTACATTTCTTGAACGAACCATCTTCTGTCAAACTCCGGTCCGGTCCGATCATCATCAAATCTTTTTCAGAAAATAGCTATGAAGTGTGAACGGCGATCATTTTTCTTCGCTTAACAATGCTTCAGCCTTTAATCTTTGTCAGTAAATAGTTGTTGTTAACGTTCTTACTTTAGGTTTCAAGCAGTCTGTCATTGATAAACTTATAGATACTCTGCAGCTCTTTATTCCTATACTAGTCAAAATAGTCCCACTGGACCCAGGACACGCTTCCTCACTCATCGCCTCCAACTACGAGGAAGTAAGAAGTTATGCGGCGCGTTAACCGGACTATCGGGTTGTTCCTACTTTTTCCTACAATCTTGTTTACATAATGCTTTTTAAACTTGCAGCCGCATACGGTCAACTCCAGTTTTAATAGTTGCCATCGTCAAACCAGATTTTATAACATCATAAGAGACGAGGAATGACCTACCGCATTCAGCATAGCATTAGGTTCAACGCAGTTTATTTTTAAACCTATGTTATACCTATACCAAGTTGCTACAAACTGTTTTGATATAGATAACTTCATTTTTTTTAAAATATGGTAGTATTTTTTGACATGTTCAATAACACAGATATTAAGTACGTACGATTATTTATCCTCCTACCTTATTGGCTATGTAGTTCGTCAACCAAATGGAAGGGTTAGAATGCCAAGGCATGTCTAATCTACAGCCTAGCATTGGAATTTCAGAAAGTTGATGAATAAATGTAGCACAGACTATTCGGTCATGCAAAATTTTATTTCAAATAGTTAAAATACTGGTAAATTTCCTCATCCGTCATTTCAAACAGCATGAAATAATTTGTACATAGCTTAACGAAACAACTTCTTGGAGAAAACGTCCCGGTTAACGTTCACTTAACCGCTCATCCTCAACGGTGATTCGCTTTATGAGGCACGATCTGAAAATCTAATAGAATTATAACGTCTTGTCGCGCAGCCATTACCAGTTATTACGTTCGCAACGACTGCACAGTGCACAAGCACCTCCCTGCAATGGCGTTATGTTCCTTTGTCTCTATTACCGTTCCGACAATCGCCCTTATCTACACGTGTATCTGGTGTCCGTATCACTCCATATGGAGGCCGTTCTATTATCACATCAGGTTGTACCTGCCCGGTCGCACGGTAAGGGCCACCATTTGCATACAAGCAAATATCGCGATATGCAGCTCTGCGCAGCCAGATTACCGTCGCAACACTTCCGCGATGTATTGAATTCGGTACCAGCAATACAACAGACTCCACTCCCATTGCCGGTTCACGTTTACTTGTTACTGCGATTCCCAAATGATATCTATCTGGTCGCGTGGGTTCCACATTGTGGCTTGTGTGCGAACTGCGAACCCCTCTAGCACTTCTATCTAGCGACCTAACCTACCCACATCCGCCCGAAGATGCATTTCTAACGGACTCGAACAAATAGAAGCTCATAAGTTTTGTAGCTTGATTGATTATTTTTACATCTAGTAATTGGATAGTTAGGACTGCTCTTCACCAAAAGTAGTACTTAGCAACTGTATATTTTAATTACTGGCCTACTCCAACAACTGTGCAAGTAGTACTTTGTAATAATAAGGTACCTACTTACCTAGTCATTTGTTGTTGTAAGATTTACGAAGCAATTCTTCAGTGTAACCGTGTTATTGAAGTGACAACATACTGATGAGTACATAATGACAACCTTTTGATATAAAAAGGTCTATATAAGGTCCAAATTTCCTCTATATTTATTTATTGATTGCAAATTGTGTTACCTATTTATTTAAGAAAATATCAATTTTCAAATAAGAAACATAATAATAACTGTTTTACATTTTAGTGCCCGCCCACCAAGAACTTCGGTAAAATTTCAAAATAAATAAAAAAACAAATATAATATTTACATTTACCTATCTATTATCGAAACTATTATTATAAAAAGTAAAGATTGGATTGCTTGTTAGTTTGTTTGTTTTTTTGCATCGAATAGGCTCCGAAACTACAGAACTGATTTGAAAAATTCTTTCGGCATTAGAATCCTGCATTATCGGTGATAAACATAAGCTAGGCATTTTCAGTAAAGTTAGGGATCCGTATGAAAACTTCGATGATATAACCGAAAGTGTGAAGTGAAAATATTTAAATAGAGAACGCTGCGAAAACTATTGACAATAGAGCAAAGTGATGTCCTATATTTTTGAAAAGGATTCATCATCTAAGTACAATAAACTCCGCAATAGCAATAGCATATGTTTAACTATGTATAACAGTTATGTCACAATCACTCCTTTTTAGGGTTCCGTAGCCGAATGGCAAAAAACGGAACGGCCTTATAGTTTCGTCAATTCTGTCTGTCTGTCTGTCCGTCCGTATGTCACAGCCATTTTATTCTGTTTCGTCCCTCCCCCCCCCCCCCCATCTAACTTCTAAACTAAGCAAGCGTAAATTTAGAAAAAAAAATGTAATGTAGATCTTAACAAATAATTTCCACGAAAATTGGTTCGGACGGGATCGAACGAGAAGTTCTTGAGATATAGCACATTTTCAACAACCCCAAACATAACTTTGGTCTTCACACAAACACTATGAAAAACAAACTTATATTTGCTGACAACAAAATATTGGATTCAGTTAAATTCCCTGATTCAGTTAAAGTTGGCACGGAACCCTCAGTGCGCGAGTCCGACTCGCACTTGGCCGGTTTTTTTAGGTTAAAATATGAAAGTGCTTTAGAATGTTTTTAACACTCACAGTGTCATATTTTAAAATGAAAATATGAAATTTTAGCGGCGGCACAGAGATAGCCACAGTTTCCGTATTTTAGTATTAATCTATATACCTAATACCATAAAAAAATATCACGAGTAATATAATATTCTATGGAAAAATTGGCCTCTAGCTATATCGTCAATAGTTTTTATTCTATTTAAAAACTTGATTGCACATATAACTTTGCACAAAAGGTAGACTAAATGCTACAAGCATTCTTTTCCAGTCTTATCTTTAGGTCATGCTGGAAGATTGTAATGAGAGCAGGATAATGTAGTCGAATGGAAATTAAAAGTCGCAAAAAAATATTTATAATGTAGATTGCACTATGTGCACTTATTTAACTCGCGGGTCAGTTTGACTTTTCCGAATAACTTAATGGAAGTGGATAATAATTTATTAAACCTGCCTTAACCACACAAACTTATTGTATCTTGCACACACGATACAACGCAGGACGCAAACGATTTAGCCTCTTTCTTTGGCCAACGTGGTAAGGCGGTGGTGACCTGACTTTAATATCACAGATTTTTTCTTGACTTTTGATAAATTGATTATTTGAATGCATTTATCTCAGATCAGAATTATTTCTGGTACGATTTGAAAAAAAAAAGTGTAAGTTACAACGTATTTAGGACATATACATATACCTAGCAGGATAGGTTATTAAAAAAAACCCATTGTCTTACAGGAACGACGAAGTCCTCGAAGACTGCTATTTTATTATAAAAAAAAACGTCGTTGCACCATCAACCGTGGGTGGTTTTTTTTTAATAATAAAATAGCAGTCCCCGAGGACTTTGTCGTTCCTGTAAGACAATGTGTTTCAGACAATCTTAGATACATAATTGGAAAAACGGAGGCATTGTTTGTTTGCTTAAGAGTGCTAATCACAGGAACTGCAGAGCCGATTTGCAAAATTGATTTTGTGTTAGATAGCTTATTTCTCGGGAAAGGCTATGTGACTAGAAATCAATGGTGAAGGAGTTAAATCAAAAACCCCGTTAAAGTCGCGGAGGAGTAGTATTAAATATGAATATAATTCGATTAAATACATCAACCAAACCTAACTCAACACAACTTTACAACGCCTACTCTTCTATTGACGGCAAAGTGTGTAAGTACCAAATGAAACTCAACAGAAAAAGTTGGCACCGCCGGTTATTACAAAATGTGTTACTGCCAACAATAGCCAATTATTTTTTTGCTACGATCTTTTTACCTGTTTGTAATCTTTTTTTTGTTTGTTGCATCAATCCTGACGTGCAGTATCTATTTTAAATTTCTCATTATGTCCTCTCAGTAAGAATATTTATAGGCCAATTAATATTTTTTCTGCATAAGACTTATAATAAAACAATATTAATATTTGCTTAATAAACGACATAATATAAAAACGAACAACGAAATGCTTAATGTAAAAAAAGATAAATGTATAAAACACTAGCTGACCCAGCGAACTTTGTTTCGCCCGCTTGCCACGCCGACCCGTCCCACCCAGCCCCGTAATTTTAAAAGTTAGCCCCGTCCCGCCCCAGCCCCGGCCTTATCGGACGGGATAGTAAAAAACCGGCAAGTGCGAATCAGACTCGTCCACTGAGGGTTCCGTGCCAACTTTAACTGAATTAGGGATCCACTTACTTCCACTAAGCCAAAATACCACTATATTTTGTTGACAGCAAACTTGTTTTTCTTAGTGTTTGTATGAAGAACAAAGTTATGTTTGCGGTTGTTGAAAATGTGCTATACCAATTTTCGTTGAAAGTATTTGTTAAGATCTACATTATATATTTGTTTCAAAATTTACCCTCGCTTAGTTTAGAAGTTAGATGGGGAGGGACGCACGCAATTTTACCACTTTGGAAACGTCCATCTATCAAACGTTAGACTTTAAAAGAAAATGGTATTAAGAACCTCTGTCATTTTAAAAGACCTATCCACAGATAGGCCCACACGCATAGGTTTTACAACAAAAATGTTTTTCGGTTTTAGTTTCATGTATGGGAGCCCCCCCTTAAATTTCAATATTTTTATTTTTTGTATAAGAATCGTAAAGCGGTTAACAGGATACATCGGTACAGCGGTTAACAAGATTCCTATAAAATTTCAACAGTCTGATGCTTAGGTATAGTTACAGAATAAAGTGGCTGTGACACACGGACGAACCAGACAGATTGACTGACTTGACGAAACTTTAAGGGTTCCGTTTTAAGCCATTCGGTTACGGAACCCTAAAAAGTATCGTAAGTCCTTCTCCTGGTTCTTAGCTACCTCTCCACCATTTCCGTGGAGTTATCCGTGGACAAACATACATACACTTACGCAATTTTGCACACGTGTTTGGAATCCTTTATACATAGATTAACATGCTCAAATATTATCTAATGCCAACAATCAACAATATCACATACATACACATTGAATTTAATAACATTTTTTTAAGTCGGTTAAAATTTCACCCTCAGCGCTGGAATGGTGACCAAAATGCTGGCAGCGTTGACCCTTTGAAGCTTGAATAGCTGCCAGCCATACTCAGTCAACCTTAAGCGGAGATCCTTAAAAAAAGGAACGTCCGCAAGGACCCTAAGTACCCATTTATCTATTATTATATGTATACAGGGTTACAGGTTAAGTTGACCTAAATCCTTTAATACGTAGTAGTTTAAATCATTTCTGACTAATTTGACTATGGAACCCCATATCAAAATTTACCGTTCGTTTTCGTTTAGTTATCGGTCTTTCAATTTTTTTTATAAAATACCCGATTTATTGTCTACTGCCCCCTTTTTTGCGTTTAGTGCCTAAATTTTGTTTTGTTTTTGCTTTTTCGTTTAGTAAATTAGTTGTTTTATTATTTTAAACACTCAAATTGCAAGTAACTGTATCAACTGAGTTGTAAAAAAATAAATTAATTTGTTAACGTCTTCTTTTTTATTTATTTTCTTCATTTATTGATTTGGACCACAAACAGATTCACAAAACAAGGAGATCCTGCGAGGAGGCTGAACTTCTGCAGATTCATGCTCAGCGGAGATTTGAGAGATCCTTCGTTTCTTAAAATCATCTTGTGGACAGGATGAGTCAAAATTCGATCATGATGGGGTAACCAATTACCATAACGCCCATTTTGGTGTACAACGAAACGAACCCAATTCAAGTGTTGATGTGTTGACAAAAAATAATTGAAACCGCTAACGAAATAAGAAGGGGATTACCTACTGTTGTTGTAAAAAGTGGCCAAAGACACAGAATGCGTGGATGTGGGCGAAACAGGGGCAGACGTAGTACATGTACTGTAAAAGGTAAATAAACCTAACTTGTTACCTATTTGAATTATTTTATTTTGTTTTCCTACTCAATTTAACATTTGACGATAACTTTCGGTACCTGGTAGCACTTTATCAATGTTTTTATTAAAACGAATGTTATCCTAGCATGTTATACTTGCCTTATCAGAAAGCTGGAAAAACCGTAGATATCTTGTGTTACTACAACTCAGTTTGATACAGTTACTTGCAATTTTAGTGTTTGAAACAATAAAACAACTAATCTACTACACAAAAAAAGCATAATAAAAACAAAATTGAGGCACAAAACACAAAAAAAGAGGGCAATAGACAAAAAGGGAATATTTATTTAAAGATTCAAATGCCGATAACTTGAGAACGGTTCAGTTTCGGATATGGGGTTCCATAGTCAAAAAAAAAGTTTGAAATGATGTAAACTACTAGGTCGACTTAACATGTGACCCTGTATACTCGTAACCCTCATATTCAAATCATATATAAGGTTTGAAAAACACATGCAGTAAAAAAGTTATGTTTAACTACTTTACCTATTTTTATATCACGGAGCAGAATTATTTATTATTCACACCGACCGCACGGTTCGTGCGATAATTCGCTGCTCCCACACCGCGGAACCGATAACGGGGACATTAGCGGCCGACATGTTCGTACGTACTCGTACCCCTATATTGGGCTTGTTCCAATGACTACGAACGAAGTACGGAACCCGGGCAGTTGCAGGGTCAGCTGCCCCGCGTGGGAAGACGCCAACGAAGCGAGCCTGCATTACATACCCACTCTTGTCACGCTGATGATGTTTCGCGGATAATGGGTTCGAGAGCGGGCAATATCGAATAGCTTCTTGGAACTACACGCACTTTGCTATTTTGTTTGATTATTCCGCAAATCCGAGCAGACGCGACGTTTTATGATGCGGTTATGGCACCGTGCGAGTTACTTTTTAATAATATATATAATAATAGGCTATTCCACATGTTTTGCAAAGAATTTTTAAAATGTTCGTATTGATTCAATAGTTAACAGTTATTTTTATTTCTTAGAAAAAATACCTTTTTATGCACTAAAATCTTGTTTCAAATTCAAACGATAAATGTTTGCGCCAAAACGACAGCCTCCATTTTTGTGACGTCATAAGAACAGCAACAAGTAAACGTCAAATATACTTGGGTAATTCCTTAACTCTATAGTTCGATAAAAATCCGAATATGAGCTTAAATAGTCCGTATCATTAGTGTATAGTGTCAAATTGTAACAACACAACATTAAAGACTCCAGAAAAGTTATTTATCAGATCAGATACCTGAAAGGAAAGACAAAAAGTTTTTAGATATTTTAAATACACATAACCTTGTAAACAAAACTTTTCAGGAACACCAAAATCATATGATTAAGATTTTTAAATGTGATAATGTAAAAAAATAACAGAATATACTTACATGGCTGTTTTAACATTTCTGAATTCGGCAGAAAAGAAATCATTATTGCACGCAAGAATTTTGCTATCTTAAGCGAGTCAATTTTAGCCAGATTTGTACTGTCTGCTTTTACGAATCCTTCCTCCATTGTAAAACGATGTTTTAAATGTGCAAAAAACTGAAACAAGCTACAAATTCGCAGTCAAGAGATTTTATAATTCCTTCAAAGAAATCTACATTGATTCTGTTCTTATGACGTCACTCTCGAATAGAACATGGCGGCTGGCGTTTTCGGTCACGTGATATACAGATAATATTTTTTTTTTTGAAATTATATATGGACCGATTAATTATTAAACAAAACAGTGCTGTATACGTCTTTCCTATGACGAATACCATATAAATTACACACTTTTGTAATTTAATTTTGATAGATGAAACTACCCTATTTCTTCGAAGTGCCGGGACATGTATTTTGAGCCATACTTCGCCTGAAATCTCTCGACCAATATTGATACCAACTAACTATAAACACTAATTTAATACAAGCTTATCTCTCATCGATAAATCATAATCGTTATTCATTATTGAATAGTATACGTGGGCGCTACGCCGATTGCTGCACACTTCACTAACAAAGTACCACCTGCAATATTGGTATTTGCGAAAAGCGGTGTCGAAGATCAAAGAGCAAGGTGATAAGTGTTGTCGGAATTATAGAGGGTGGGTGCGGCGTCGTGGTCAAACAAAGCACGAAGGGAATCGACTAAGGAGGTTGTCTTTGACAGGGGTCACGGTGTCTGCCGAGTGCCGCGCCTGCGACGCGCCCGAGGCGTCGGCGTCTCAGGGACTCCGCGCCCTGCTGGCCTACAACCGGTAACAGCCTGCGTAAATTACCTAAGATGACAACTCGCTGCGCGTCGATAAATTGGCACAATATTGAACATCATTAAGCACGCAGCAAATGTATGTGCTGAGTAGTTGTGCCGTGTACAAGCACTGAGCTCTGTAAATTGAAATTGTTGTTCGACCTGTATTTGCGAGATGTAATAGTAAGGTGTACTGTGGCTACGAGTATACTACGATAATTGATAAAATCTTAGGACTAAAGTAGGTATATCATTTAATATTGGTACCTTTTGAATTTTTAATGACTAACTAGCGGTTTCAGCAAACTTTGCTTCGCCGCCGGCCAGTCCCGCACTGGCCTCGTAATCTTTCGAACGGTAACGAATGTAACAAAATTAAAAATCATTACAATCGGCTCAAGCTCAGTCTGAATAAATGATTATTTATTACATTAACTCGGTTTTTTTACAAAAACCCAAGCATTTTACACTATCGCCCTATCTCAGTCAGTAGTCCACCCCTCGTCGTGAAGTTTTTAGGATTCTCCATGTTGCGGTCATTAGTATACAAATGACTTACTCAGGAGTTGCCTGCTTCAGTTAGTTCGACCATCGCAATGAGAATTGAGAATATACCGCTTGCACTCCCGCACCTTATGTTAGCACAAATTTTATTTTTCTCCTTAGCAGTAGATATTCAGACAGATTTTGTATATTGCATATTGTAAAACATTAATAACACTTATCTCCGC
This sequence comes from Pyrausta purpuralis, assembly GCA_963924145.1. Classification (NCBI taxonomy): domain Eukaryota; kingdom Metazoa; phylum Arthropoda; class Insecta; order Lepidoptera; family Crambidae; genus Pyrausta; species Pyrausta purpuralis. The sequence goes on along the minus strand of OZ001643.1, from coordinate 19,167,398 downwards.
TCCTGCACTTTGCTGTATCCTTAAACTCAGAAATGCTAAGATGGCATACATGAATATGCTAAAAACAGACAATAGTTGCAACAATTAATATAAAACACGAAAAAGATACGTCAAATTGACATTGCTTTGGTACGATTTTGGTTAAACACAGCTTAAATTAAGATAATTTAAAACAGTGTTATAGCGTCAAAAACTGATTTGTGGTAAAGATTTTCTTAAAAACTTGTTAAGCAGTGCTTAAAACGTTGTTTGTGGTAAGGCTGAAGATTCTAGTAAAAAACACCATACGTGCCTTTAAAATTTGAGAGATTCCTGGATTGCACCAAGATCCCATCATCCGATCCCGACTTGGCAACAATGGGACCAACTAGAAGGTAATAACCTCGAGGTATGCGTTTTTTTTTTCAAATCTGTCTACAAATGACAGCCACAATAACAGCAACAAATTGGTAACCTCCTCCTTTTTTAAGTCGGGTAAAAATAGTACACGATCGCAAATTGCTAATGCATCTGCCATTTTTTTTCAACCAATTCTCGTTGTTGTTAAAGCCTTCTATATCTTGTTTTGCATCTTACATCTTTACTTTCTTATTGACATCAGATAAATCTATAAAGAAATTAACTATGTTTGTTTTAAGGAGCGAAAGAGATCTCGGGATTAATTATTATTAATTTGACAAGTTCCACCCATTGAACTACTGCTTTCTGTAGTTGAGTTTATAAGTATTTTGGTAAATTAAGTGATTGAATGGATTGGTGCTGCTAATTCGGTATTACTCCTATAGTAGACAGAACCACTCCTGCGGGATATCGCGGCTGAGGCCGGTCCTTTTGGATGGCTCACCTGGGGATATGGATGAGCCCCCTTTGAGATGTTTTAATGTGTTGGGGTAGGTATGTACACCTGGCGGGTACTATCTCTGCCTTACACTATTGAGAAGATACAGCCAAAGATACTACCCGCTAGGAGCAAGGACTGTTGCAGATAAGACGGAGACTTCGCGGGGACTCTTGTGAGGAAATTGCTGGTTGCTGGGATATTGATGAGACAACGGGATGCCTGCCAAATTAAATGCCTCATCTCAATAATCACGACAGACGGTGCCTCGCCGCTCTCGAAATGGGCCACCCATGAAAGGCATACCAGCGGGCCTAAGATGCGCGCATATTTATCATTTATCGCGCCAATCGATAAATTTCAAACTCTCTTTTTATCACACATAATATAAAGGTTTCTATGAACTTTATTGTATTATTGGACCCGTCTGGTGTAGTGGTCGAAAAATCGCCTACTACGCAGCGGGTGCGGGTTCGATCCCCGCACAATACAAACATTTGTGTGCATGAATATGTGTGCTTGTATTGGTCTGGGTGTTTCCTATGTATATCATGAATGTATTTACAAACAAAAAGTATTTAAGTATCATATCCGTTGTCAGGCACCCATAACACAAGCTTTGAGTAGCTTACTTAGGGACTAGATGGCGATGTGTGGAAATGTCCGAATTGGAAAAAATGTGAGAAAACATGTAGTTTTGAAATGAAATTATTTTATCGACGCGATAAACGGTATCGAGGCGCGCATGCTAGGCCTACAGAAGGTAGCAAGGCAGCAGCATTGGTGTGAATGGCTTAAAGTTGTAGAGAGGTGAGACTACGGGGTGCAGGTGTCTTGTGACGTAGATTATAACTAATCCACGCAAGAACCCATCCTGATGGATATCTAGCCGGGGCGGAGCCCCCGGCGTTATGCCATTTTACACTTCCAACCTGGAGCAGAGGTTCCGCTCTTGCTATCATCCCTCTTTGCCGGCTTGTTGAGGCAAGCAGAAGAGGCAAGGGCTAAAAAAGCTAAACCGGGCCCTCGGGTGTCGCCACTTACGTACAGCACACCACATGCTAATCCTGCGGGCTTATTATAATTATTAAGTTGTGTCTTTTCCATTCTCGGGACCATGGAGTCGCGGACCTTTGGCGTAGGTACATGGGTGGGGCCGAAGCCAACACGCAGAGGCCCTTTGACTACATTCATATACAAATTGTGATAGATTACATTGACAGGGGGGTGCTAGGCGCTAGCATTCGATGAGGGTAACCAGTGTAATAAAATTTTCCTTGATTCAGGGAGTTTATTTATTACCTCATGTTGTTAGCCTATCTAAGACGTCCAAGACGATGGGACCAATGGGAACGGTAACGATTATAATACCATACATATACGAGGTGTGGTCCAGAAGTTTCTGGCTGGAAAAATTAAGCGGCCTAAAATAAAATAAAAAAATATGTCATCTCGATTGTCATTTATTCCACTTTTTCGTGTATGATTTTGGTGTTTTTGTTGCTTCTGGTTTTGATTTTACGGCGTTTTAACGATAGGAAGTTGGTAAATTTTCGCTATGTTTAAAGTGGAATATCGCTCCGTGATTAATTTCCTGACCAAGGAAGGAATCAGTCCGTCAGATATTTAAAAAAAAAGTTAGATGCCGTGTACGGGGATTCGTCTCCGTCGTTTTCCGCCGTTAAATAATGGAGTAAGCAGTTTCGTTTAGGACGGGAGTCCATTGACGACGAACCTCGCTCCGGCCGGCCTGTGGAAGTACTCACCGAGTACTGTGTCTAATTAGTGGAAGAGGAAGTTCTGAGTGATCGAAGACTTAAGACTAAAGAAATAGCGGCAAGAACCGGGCTATCGAATAAAAACCGACTTCAAAACCAAAATGCACTAAAAAGTCTTAAATAAACTCTTCACCATTGAAAGGAAAGGAATCCGTTTTAGGCAAACAATTTCTTTTTGGAGTCGATGCTGTGATAGTTGATGCTTGATGGTCAAAGTGATGGCAGCTGTATTCTGGGATTGTCACGGAATACTGATGATTGACATAAAAGAAAGAAATACCACGGTAAATGGCAGCTACTACGCTACCCTTATGGAGCAGTTACGAGAGGCGATCAAGCAGAAGCGACGTAGAAAAATCACTAGAGGTGTGCGGCTTCTCCACGATAATGCTCCCGTTCACACTGCTGTAATTGCCAAAGCTGCTGTAGCAAAATGTGGCTTCGAGGAAATTCGCCTCCCGCCTTACAGCCCTGACTTATATATTTTATTTTTTTGAGACCTGCAAAGTGCATTGAAATAGAGCTGGAATATCTATATAGTCCAGCTCTATTATATACCTATATATACCATAAAATTATTATCCCTTTGGAATAGAACGACAAAAGTGAGATTTCACTAGCAGCAAACTGTGTGATAAAAAGAGATGGGAGATGCGAAGTAGCAGAACCGTTTTTAGCAGCTGCCAGTCAGTTCGGAAGCTTATGAAGGCTCGCTGAAAATTTCTCTGATTTGAGTTTTTGAAAATTTATGAGAAAATGTGTATATTTTGAAGAAATATTTCTATTAAAACATGGTGACTTGATCGGTGATTGATAGTTGTTCATTACAGCGGATTAACCCCAACAAATAATCATTCAACAGGTAAATTAGTCCAAATTGAAGCCTCTTAATATACGACTTATATTTACCAATGCGCTTCAAATTTAAAGTACGCAGTTTGATTATTCTATTCTAAAAACGTTTATTTACAAAACAAGTAAAGACAGAATAATACAGGGAATGCATATGTACGAATATTATGTATAATGAAATAATATTTAGTTTTACACTAGTGCTGCATTTTAAATATTTGTGTCGGCTGTTTATCATGCAGTAAACTAATATGTTTAACTTAGGAACATTATTATAAATCACTGACTGACTGATCGAAAGGTTATCTCATTAAAAGCTACAAATGTTATTTACTTATGTGAGTTACTGACATCTTAAATCGGTTTCGTTTGACAGCTTTTACTTGTCCTTCTATTCCGATAGGAATATTAATTTTATGATATGATAAGGCAGATATATACAAAACCTTTTTTATTCATATGTCTTGTTTTCTTTGTTAGGCCGGACACTTTTGGACCGAACGTATGATATATCACATTTTAAAACAATTGTATTAACAATAAAAACCATAAAAAGTTATAACTTTATTTAAGGAATTTAGCTCTACGGTATTTAAAAACAAACATTTTAATAGTTTACACGGAAAACGAACGAAAATAAATGTATTGTTAGTTTGGGGAGATTTCGCTACACTCGATCTGGCAACCGCATTTTCAAGTTTGACAGCGTTAGTTCTGATTTTTGCCGTTGGCCAAAAGATTCATGCCGCACTGTAGAAACATGGTAGAAACGAAGTTTTTTTTCTATCCTGTATGGTTTCACATAATAATATATTATGTAAAACGAAAAGTTGATGGTAAATAGCAAATTACATCATCTTGGGAAAATAGCATATCCAAACGTAATTGCAGGTGTATTTTGCAAATGTAAGCGCTTTTTTGCCTGACAAAACACGTTTACTTATCTTCTTTTGGGCTGCTGACTTAAGTCGATCATATATTTAAAGATAGCTTAGTCCATAGGGACTAAATTCAGCACGTTTTGACGAAAGTGGGCTGTCATTAAAACACGATATTGTATTGAGTTCGACAGCTACACAGTCAGCATGTTCTTGTATTGTAGGAAAAGCGCTGAGATTAATGAAAGCGCTGAGCGCTTATTGATCCATTCTTATTGTACGCCGCTTAGCTAGCTATTGTCTGCTGAACCCACCCAATATTGAATGACGTTTGAGGGCATTTTTGGACGTCACTGACATGTGTGTGACAAAGATGGTGCCCGTTTACCAGCTGGCACCCATACTTTTGTAAAAAAGCTGCAAAAACTGTTGCATTGTTCGTTTTGTGATTAGCATGGCGACTGTGCTGGATTTAGTGAGGCATTATCAACATGCAATAGAGAAATATCCCAACGACGAGCATAAGGTACGTTACATTAAAATTCCACATCACTTGCTGTTTTCCTTAATCTTTCGTTAATTTTTATTTTATTTTTCATCATACATTGTCTCTTGAACCTTTCTTACTTGTCTGAAAGAGGACAACAAACAAAGGGAAAGCGTAAATTAGCCTAAAAGTCTGGAATATTTTGTAAAAGCTCTATCCAGCAGAGTAGGTACACATCTTGTAAACGGGTATTGCGCTGGAAATTGCAGCTGTCAAAATCGACCACATTTATCCCAGACTGCAATAAAGGCTACCTACCGATTCTTGTAATTTTAGTTATGGTGTTACTAGATCGCGTAGTGCATCAGAACACCTTTTCCTGGCCTCTGTAGAAAATTGATAAAGTTGCCCTTTCATTGATAGAGGAGTATGCTACGCACTTGTTTACGTTGTACCATGTAATCCTCACTCCATTATGTTTTATTTATTTATTTATCTATCTGGGTGCTGAATGTTGACTTTGCTTATGAAGGACATTATTACTACAATTAATTTATGATAGTTTTTTTGACAAGCCCGTTGGCAATAGTGACAAAATAATACTTATATTTTAGGTTAATTGATTTACCTATTTACAAACAAAGATGTCTCAAAAATACTAGTAGTAGTAAACATAAGGCAACTTCATTTGACAGTGTGTATGAACCTAACCTAACCTTTAGGGTATGATATATGATATTACTACCTGTTTAAATAATCAATTAACCTAAAGTATAAGTATTGTATAAATTGCACTTGTAAAAAGCAACCTTGACAGACGAGAAATCAAACCCCGTGACTAACGCTATCCGGGTGTATGCCTATACCACTTGGCCACTGTCACATTAGAAAGCCTGTTGAGTTTGGTATATTATTAAGTTTGTATAGTGACAAAACACTATCAAAACAAAAATGTTAATTATATAAGTATTATTTTGTCACTACTGCCAATGGGCTTGTCAAAATATTTCATCATATTCAATCATTAATTAATTAATTAATAGTAGGTAAAACAATGTGCATATTATATAGGTAGTAGGTAAAACATTGTTTTACCTACTATATAATAGTAATAATGTTCAAGATTAGAAAAAATAAACTTGTAAATTGTACTTACATAACTGTTAACTCCAATGAATTTGGTTTCCAGATCTTAAAAAGCATAGACAAATTATTCAACCTCGATGTGACAGTTCAACATTTACAAGAAACAGGTGTAGGCAAGACTGTAAATGCTCTTCGCAAAGATCCCGGAGCCGTAGGAAATGCGGCCAGGGCCCTAGTCTACAAATGGAAACTCATGGTGGCGGCTGAGGAAAGTGATCAAGATGGAGATCAAACTAATGACAGTGAGACAAAACTTTAGCCTTTATCTCTATTGATTGGTTTGCATTGCAAATAAGTGTTTAACTTTACCTCTAGATGTAATATTTTCTGCTACTAGAAAGAGTAAGAAAGCATGTTTGTTTTATTTTTGAATCACAATTATTTTGGTTGAATTTAATAAGTTTATTGACATGAATTTACAATATTTATTCTTAATATTTTTATTATGTGTTTGTGTTTCATAGATTGATGCTTATTTGTAAATTTTGGTGTTGTTATAAATTATATCAATAATATATAACACTAATCTGTTTTGTGACTATTATTTTGTTGAACTTCAATAGTTTAAATCCCTACATAAAATATTGATATTGATTGATTTAATTGAATATCTACAAGTACATTAAATTACTAAGAAAATATATAGTTTCATCAAATGTTGTCAATGTATTGTAAGATACTTTAATTTTCTAGTTACTGAGATCAAATGTAAAGGGTTCTTTAGGAACATTTCTTAATTTCCATCATTAGGCTATAAGTAAGGAAGGTGCATTGGGTTTTGTATAAATTAAGTGACCATACCATGGACTATAAATTGGATAGTACAATTTGTAATTTTTGAGCTTAAATATGTTTATATAATATACAATTTTGATTATTTTAAACAGCATCTGGTTACAATGGACATGAGAATGGTAAGGACTCTGATGACAGTGCGAAGCAACAATCAAAAAGTAGAAATCACCACCAGGACAAGTCTAGCCCAATAATCAAAACTGAACCTAAAGAAGTGAATGGAAACTACAGTGGAAGCAAGAGAAAATATCAGAGTAGTGAGGTTAGTTTCTCATTTATTTATGTTGTGCTCCGTCACGCCCCAGCCTCAGCCCCGTCGAACCAGATAAAAAGTTTCCTATGTCCTTATCCTGGTTCTCAGCTACCTTCCAACCGTTTCGCCCCGGCCCTATCTCACCCCAGCCCCGACCCCGTCTAACGGAACCCTTTGTATGTGTCCTTTTCCTGGATCTAAGCTACCTCCTCACCAATTTTCAGCCAGATCGGTTCAGCCGTTCTTGAAAAAGTATAACTCACACGACTTTCTTTTATACATTGACAACGTTAAATGAGCAAAACCTGAAAATAGGTTGATTGGGGTATAACAAGCAGAATCCATTAAACCACTGTTTAATATGGGTCACATTTTACAGAAAATCTTCATTAAAATGTAGCCCTGTCTATTTATTACTAAGACAAGCCATTGCGTGTGTAAACCAGCAAAAATACATAAACAAGCAATGGTTACTTCTTTATGAGCGTAGATAGTAATAATAATAATGTCATCACGGCGTAGCGGTCCGGTGAATACCTCATCCTCTCTTGACAGAGCTGACAGAGCGTCGTCCGCAGAGCAAGCAATTACCAGAAGTGCCAGTAAAACTAAAACAACACATAAAACCTTAAATTATTTTATACTATAGTTTTGCTTCCAGAATTAGGTAAATTAAATTAAAAATCATTTGGGGTGTCTGAGGTTTTGCGCATTTAACATTACACGTTGTATAGATATGTTAAAGAACATTTCTTTGTGTTATCTAAAACATAAGTTGGCGCGTAAGCCGAGCCATGCAACTGTCTCGTCCTTGCAGTAACAAACCAATATGTATATCCGCTTTACTCTCTATCACTGAAATACTGGACTACTGAGCCGAATTGGACGATAGTGAACGAGTGAGTGAAGGAACTTAGATTGCTGAAGTACTTCAATTGAAGCGTTCATTCAGGAACCACCCAACTCTACTGGCGACTTCACCCGCGTAAATGTTAGATTTAGAAAATTATCACAATGAAATATAACCGGTGTGTTATGAACTATATTATTGTAAAGTTTCATCAAAATCCATCCGGTCATGTTTGCGTGAAGGAGTAAACAACATAAACCCATCCTCACAAACTTTCGCACTTATAACATTGGTAGGTTGTATAAATATTTTATTGATTGATATTTTTTTTCCATCCAAACCACATTTTATCAATGGCATATGGTTTGGCGTTCTAGTTATTGTTGGCATGTTTTAAAAATAAGTTTCTCTTTGCTTGTCGAATATTGTAAACAACCTTGACATCCGTTTTACCGAAATAATTTATTTAAAAAAAACACAAGACTCCAACTGTATAGGTAATTCATCCTTTAGCACTAAAACCTTCACTGATATTATTTTAAAAGATATCGAGAGATTGTTTACATTATTCGACTATCAAAGAATAACTGACTTCACATGAACCCTAATTTGTCATGTTATAGGACGAAGAACCGAATACGAAGAAGTCGAAGAATTCTGGATATAACAGTCACGATGATTATAAAAGGAAACCTGTCGATCAAATTAAAAAAGAACCCTCTGAAAGTGATTACGAATCTGACGAAAGTGATCGTTCACAGAGTGATGAGAGCGATTCAGAAATGTCTGAATCTACAATAGAAGACAAATATGTTAAACAAGAACCGAAACAGGATTCTGCCGACAGACACAGGTCGTCATCTTCTTCTAAACATTCATCCCACAAAAGTTCTAGTGACACAAAAAAAGAATCTTCTAGTTCTAAAAAATCAACCGACTCTGAAAAGCACCTTAAGAAACAAAACGACACCACTGACAAACATTCTTCTGATAAACATACATCAAAAGAAAAATCTCATAGTTCTCATAAGCACACGAGTTCAAAAGAAAAAGAAAAAAGTGAGAAGAGTTCAAAATCTGATAAACATACGTCATCAAAAGACACTAAGCAAAAAGATGAGACCAAATCGTCATCATCTTCATCCTCAAAACATAAAAGTGATTCTGATAAGCATAAATCTTCAAAACCTGACAATAATGTCGAAAAACATCACACAGAAAAACACTCTAGTAAATCTGAGAAGCATAAAAGTTCAAGTCATTCTCAAAAACCAGAGAAAGAAAAGCACAAAAGTTCTTCAGAAAAAGAAACTTCTGATGAAAAACATAAGTCAAAACATAGCAATAGTTCTAAAGAGAAACATAGTTCCTCTAGTAAAGACAAGTCAAAGGATAGAAGTAGTAGTTCAAAGGAAAAATCTGATAGCTCTACTAAGGAGCACCATAGTCATAAGAGCGAGAAGAAATCAACGTCGTCAAGTGAGAGTAAATCTAAACATAGTGATAGTAAGCACAAGGCTGACAAGCTTGATCAGGGGAGTAGTGAAACTAAGTCAAAGCATAAATCAAGTTCCTCATCATCACATAAAAGCAAATCAAGCAGCAGTAAGTCGAAAGATGAAGTACCAAAGAAAACAAAAGTTAATAGTAGTGCAGACAGTGATGATGGGATTGATTGTGGTTCTGGTAAGCCCTTTTTGTAAATTACCTACATTTTACTGTCCAAGTTCTATATTACATGAATAATTCTAATAACATTTCTTAATTTTCCAGGGGCAAGCTTTGCTGAAGCTCTTGGCATGATAAGTCCTGCTAAACCTAAAAAGAAACCTACGTTTTTGAAAGATTCACCCATTGGTAACGATGTAAGTAAATATAATAATCCTAAATCTTATACAAGTGCTTCGTTTGCAAATTCCAAGAGGCTTGCTTGATGGAAGTGTGGTTCAGGCAATCCGGATAGCGATTAAATTTATTAGGACATGTTTTTATACAGTGTCCAGGCATGTGGGAAATCTACAATGAATTTCATTGAGGAAAATACCCCATATGGGCATTCCAAAACCCCACTATAGTGATTTTATTTTTACAAAACTGACCTTACTCGTGAAATTTACGGCAGTTTGAGTCTCACGTCGTGGAGGGACTCGTTTTTAGTGTTATTTTAAAGAAAAGGATGTGGTGTAATTTATATTTTAGGCTTCAGTTTTGAATTGCCGAAAGGAGACAGTTTTTTTTTAATTACTTAACAAATTGATGAAGCAAACACTGCTTTTGGTCTACAACTTCAAGATTTATTAACGATTAAAAATACCCCTTTATTAATATTTACGTAAAATGACCTTATAGAATTTGTTTTCTTTTAGTTTATTTTTCAACAGTAACAGAGATTACTTATTTATAAAAAATAATGATATTATTTATAAAAAAAAACATGTATAACCATCGAAACGTCTTGCTCAGCCGTGGACGTCCTTCGGTTAAAAATAATGATGATTGTAACATTTTAGTATCTGGCTGATAAACTTTTTATAGAATCCTTAGCAACTTATAGCTGTCCAGTAAGTTTTTTTTTTAAATCACCAGCTAAGTCCAGCATCGCTGCTTGCACCAACGGCAAAGTTAGCGCCACTGCCGGCCATAGAGATATCAGCGTTGCCGGAAATATCGCCCAACTACAAACCGCGACCGCCACCGAAGTTGTTGCCGCACTTCACCGACGAAGACGCTATGAGCATGACGATGTCGTCTAAGAACCAAAGGTACGTGCTTTAAGCGTTGTCGAACTATCGATTGTTGATTATGAATTTATAATATCTATCTACCGGTAGCCCTATCAATAGTATCGGTATACATACAGGGTTACAGGTTGTCATCAGCATTATCAACCAAAGGACATCCACTGCTGAACATGGGCCTGCCCCACGGTTTTGCGGTTTGCATCCAGTTTGGTCCTGCGATCTTTACAAGGTTGTCTGCCCATCTTGTCGGTGGACGTCCAACCCCGCGTCTTTGATCGAAGGGTCTCCAATCTAGAACTTTTCTGCCCCAACGGCCATCAGTTCTTCGCACTTTGTGCCCTGTCCATTGCCACTTGAGCTTACTGATTCTCAAGGCTACGTCCTTGACCTTGGTTCTTCAACGTAACTCTTGATTTCTGATTCGATCTCGTAGAGAAATACCGAGCATATAGCCCTTTCCATCGCACAGTATTTCAGGATTGCTTGGGAGGAGACATGATTTAGTTAACATCATAGAGCAATACAGTAAAATGTACTAACACAAATTGTAAAAGAAACCCTAGGTCAATTATTCTTAGTTTTCGAGAAAAAAAATCATGAAGTTGTCTATTGAGACCAGGTGCCTAACAGTAAAAATTACTTTTTTTCTTAAAGAGTGGAAACTTAAAAACAGTCTTAGTATCCATGTCTTCACGCGTAAAATATTTTGCTATATAAGCTTTACAGCACGCACGAACTGTCAATAATTACGAAAATATGAGCAAAAAATCGAATTTTAGTTTTTATTTTTTATTTATTTTATTACGTCATTTCCGCAGCTAATTTTAATTTGAAGAGTTAGCTGGACCTCTTCACCTGCTCCATAAAAAAAATCAGGTGCATAATCCATGGAATTACAAAGTTATTTATAATTTTAGAAAACCCTGTGCGCCTGTGTTTTTTTAAAGAGCAATGTTGACTGTTGACTTTGCTATTAGATAAAACAAAGGCGTTTTGTTATGAAATGTCATGGGTTATATCGCTGATTTCGGCTATCATCAGCATTACTCCGTGTTGCCTACCAATACCGCATGGAATGAAATGTGAAAAATCATACCTCGTATGATAAAAAATATTGTCACGTCATTCCAGAGACTTAATTCCAAAGTCTTTCCTATGAAGGGCTACTTGTGACGCGGGAAGGGGTCCACCCTCGTTAGGCATTTGCTGAAACCCCACGTCAATACAAGTAGCCTGGAGGAGCGGGGGCCCTTCATAGGAAAGACTTTGGAATTAAGTCTCTGGAATGACGTGACAATATTTTTTATCATACGAGGTATGATTTTTCACATTTCATTCCATGCGGTATTGGTAGGCAACACGGAGTAATGCTGATGATAGCCGAAATCAGCGATATAACCCATGACATTTCATAACAAAACGCCTTTGTTTTATCTAATAGCAAAGTCAACAGTCAACATTGCTCTTTAAAAAAACACAGGCGCACAGGGTTTTCTAAAATTATAAATAACTTTGTAATTCCATGGATTATGCACCTGATTTTTTTTATGGAGCAGGTGAAGAGGTCCAGCTAACTCTTCAAATTAAAATTAGCTGCGGAAATGACGTAATAAAATAAATAAAAAATAAAAACTAAAATTCGATTTTTTGCTCATATTTTCGTAATTATTGACAGTTCGTGCGTGCTGTAAAGCTTATATAGCAAAATATTTTACGCGTGAAGACATGGATACTAAGACTGTTTTTAAGTTTCCACTCTTTAAGAAAAAAAGTAATTTTTACTGTTAGGCACCTGGTCTCAATAGACAACTTCGTGATTTTTTTTCTCGAAAACTAAGAATAATTGACCTAGGGTTTCTTTTACAATTTGTGTCCTATGGGAATTATATTTGAATTTTTTTTTTTTTTTCTATTACACAAATATATAGTAGGATACATAAGCAAAATTTACAATTATTTTCTGAATTAAACCTAAAATTACAATAACATCAATTGAAATAATAAAAAATAAGTTACATTATAAAATTCATCGTACCTACCATTTATTACAATTACTAAAATAAAAAAATTCAAAAATTAAATAAATCAATACAATGTCAACCCTGGCTCTGGAGGAAAAGTGCCCATGACGCTCGCAGCATTTCCCCGCTGAATTGCAACAGCTATTCTTTGAACCAAGAATGACCCTGACCGAGGATCACTGGTCCTCATTCTCAGCCGGCGACCCAACTCTGCAACGAAACTCTTTGCTTCTAAACTCCAACTCCCCGCAGTTTCGACAGCAAATGGAACAAAAAGATAAGCTGCCTCTAACGCACTATACTTGGTGTGTTTTTTAAGTGCCGCTGTCTCGGCTGCTGCCCCAGGTGCTAACGTAGTTCGTCCCAAGTGACAAGCAGCATAGGTACTCACACACGTTGCGTCCCATAAGAGACACCTACCCTTATCCCATGGTACCAGAGTGAGACCATCTGGTCTTTTACCATCTGTCCGACTAAGACCAGGAGGCTCAAGTATGCATGGAACATTTGCGGATACCAGCGCTCTGCGAATAATGTCATTGAGAGCATGGTGACGGGGAAATCTACCCTCACAACGTCGGCAACTCAATGCATGGTGACCGTCTGCCTCAACTCGAGAACCGCAAATGCATATATGAGGTTCGCATACATCGCAGCCCAAGCGAAGGGCAACCGCCACCCGCAAAGAGTCATCATCTAATAAAGTGCCGAAAAGAGGGGAGGGTAGAGCCTGCAACCACGCCCCCGATTCTGGCTGTGACACCGCTCGCAGTCTAGCCAAATCCGCCCCAGTGGCATCTCCCAAAAGACGACTTACGACGTATTTTGACCCTATATCGTCCCAAGAACGCTGCACCCAAGGACAAACTGGCGTATCACCACCCAAATGCAAGCTCTTAAATTTATCGGTGGCATCAGAAAGATAAGGCACAACTACTTGGTTTTCTTCTCTATTGAGAATTCTGGCAACCAGACCAACCACCGCATATCCAGACCCCAAGAAAGCAGGAATTCCAAGGTCACCGACGCGACGCACACCCAAACCTCCATGACGAATTGGCAACGCAGCTTGGGTCCACTGAACCTCATTAAGTGAAACATTTATTATGGCCGAAACGACGGATTTAAGACATTCATCAAATGCAAATATGTTATCCTCAAATATCCATACCGGAGAAGTTCTCAATAAATATATAAATTTTGGAGCTCCAAGGCACATTCGTAATAAAGTCAAAGCTACGTGTGGATTGAGGAACTTAAGGCGCTCATTAACAAATTCAAGACTCTGTCTTTGTTTCTCAATAGCCTCTGGGATTCCATCCACAAAAATAGGAGAACCCAAGAGAGAAAAATTGTCACGTGACAGAATTTTCAACCCGGGAAGAACAGCTGTGAAATTCTGTAACTGTGAAGCCACCGTCACACCACACGGGTAAAATTCACATTTTGTAGAGTTGAATTCCAAACCTAAATTCTTGAATCGAGGAACCAAAGTGAGCAAATCTTGCTTCACTATATCTGGTTTACCACCAAGAGTTCCATCGTCGAGATACCATACATTTAGAGGAGACTTTACATCTTCTATAGCCTTGTGTATAGCCAGACTAAAAACCAGAGGACCAAGAGGGTCACCCTGTTGAACACCTACTTGTGACAGTATAAGATTATCTTTAAAAAACAAATTAGAACTGCTACCGTATACCTGGTCAAGAAAAGGATAAAGCGAAGGAATATTATCCTTAACCGCACAAAGCAAAACATCCCTCTCCAAGGAATTAAATGCATTTTTAATGTCTAGCTTTATAATTACACAATCGGCATTATTGATGTCCATAACGAATGATCGGGTGGCGTGAATTGCCCCTTCACAACCCAGACGAGTTCCAAAACCTAACTGATGTGGCTGTAAGTGTTCAGCCATACTCTCTTTAATTGCAAAACATGCTATTTTGGAAGTCAAACGCCTAAAGGTGTTTCCTACTGCTATAGGTCTTATTCCTCCATCTTTTTTTGATAATGCGCAAAGAGAAGCTCCATAAAAGTAAGGACATACTTCCTTATTAAGTTGCCCACTCAATAAAAAGTTGCACAGTTTTGTTAAGCTCTCCATCAAACGAGGACCGTTCTCCCCTGCAGAACAGGAAGTCAGTTCTTTTAGGTGATTCGGTCGAATCCCATCTAAACCTGCGGCAGAACCGCTATAGAAAGAAGCCAGAGCGCGAGAGACATCCTCTACAGTGCAGGTGAGAGGCAAATATGATCGATCTGGTGGCGGAGGGAAATCAAGTGCACGAGATGGTAAAGGATGCTTGGATTGCAAAGATGCTACGGTTTCAGGACCCGGTTGAGCCATGGAGTCCTCAGACACGAGTAACCTAACAGCTCCCCTTAAGTCACCTTCGTACACCTTTGCCTCAATTTGTTTAATATTATGATGAGGGCTTTTTCCAAATACAGGCACGTCATGACAAAAATGAACTTTATAACCCTCACAAAAATTACCAATATTAGTTTTCACCTTCTGAGTCAAGTTACCCGTACCCCCCCTTTCAGGCATCTTCAAAGCTACAAATGAAAAAGATAACAAATTAACCCAATCCTCAGTCCCGTTTGATTTGACACATTCATCAATTAACTTGCAAAGAGTCCCCGCCGCCAAATTCCGTGCCCCCTTGGGAATATGTCGTAACACATGATTAGAGTTTCTTAACGAAATTATATCTTCCAAACGCAACCGAGTTGAAGTAGGCTGTACAGCTGACTGGGTTTGTGTAGTAGCAGTCAGAGGGGCTAAATTTCCCGCATTTTTATGTTTGTGACCCTGGTGAATTTTAAGACCTCGAGGCTTAAAGGAACGAGAGCACTGTGGACAGGATACCAAAGTCGAGTCCATTTTAAAAAAAAAGTACTAATGAAAATTACTAAATATAATAAACCAGCCGTTGACATTGTCTTGTCACAAAAAGATATAAAAACAGTTCATGGTATAGTCAAAATACTGTAAATTTTAAAAAAATAACATAAAACAAAAACAAGTGTAAAAACAATAATAAAAATATCAAAATACGTATGCAATATGTTAAAATATAAAACCATAAAATCACAAAAGTCAATTGAATTCAAATTTTTAATATTAACATTAAGATTATTTCGTTTAAAATATTGGGCATATTTTTAAGCGAATTCGTCAAAACTTAGACGAATCCTATTTTTTTTTTCTAAAATTCCAAATAAACATAATATAAATTAACAAAATTATTAAGAATTCAACCAAAGTTATATCAATTATCTTGTCAAAAATTAAATCAATTTATAATATAAAGTAAATTTACATCAAGATCAATTCAGAAAATAACTTAATAAAAATAATGTCATTAACTTAAAATTACAATTATTAATTATCTGACAATAAATTAAAATTAAATAATATTAAAGTCTCTAATAAAATCCAATAGGCGTAAAATGACGTCGCGTCGCGCTGTCACAGTCCTTATCAAACAATGTGTGAAAAAATATATGCAGATCCCCATACAAAAAGACGTCAATGTGCCGAGGATCGAACCAGAGTAAGGCGCGTTCTTGTAGCACAAACTCAAAAGTTATGACCGCGAAGCCATGGCGTTAATATTGACAACCGTGAAAAAAGCGGTATGATATTGAAAGATGTTTATACCACCAAATAAGTCTTTAAGAATTTCAATCTTCAGTGGTAAAACTGACCACATAGTTCAATAAAAATATGGTCACTGGCACAAACTACCGCACCTTCACTTGGGAATAACACAGTTTTTAGGGATAACACAGATCCTTCCACTTAGACTTTTACACACACGGATGGGAAAATGTTTCGACTACAACACCCGCACTGTTACATCGCTGAAATCAGCCTCGGGACACACTTGTGAATTAAATTATACGGAGCCAATACAAAAGCGTCCGACTGTTGCGGTCGGTCGATCCTATCAAATTAAATTTGTGTTAGTACATTTTACTGTATTGCTCTATGATGTTAACTAAATCATGTCTCCTCCCAAGCAATCCTGAAATACTGTGCATCGCTCGCTGTGCGATTTCGAGCTTCCTTGTAAGGCGCATAGCGACCATAAGTGACCATTTTCGGATCCGTAAGTCATCAATGGTAACATACACTGGTTGAAGACTTTCGACTTCAGACACTTAGGTAATGAAAATAATTTTGCTTATCCTTCGCTTTAGGGACACTCTGTATAGTCTTATTTGGCACCGCTGAAGAGACCGGAGCACCACCCAAGTTTCGATCGAAGCAAAGGCCTTCTCATAGTCCACAAACGCTAACATAGAGGCATATTATACTCCTCGGACTTCTGTATAATTTGAGAGAGACGATTCGTGATGACCCTTCAAAACAGCTTGTAGACATGGCTCGGGAGTGAGATGAGTCTATAGTTCTTCGATAAGGTTTTGTCTCCTTTTTTGAAGAACAACACCACCGCCTCCATGCCTTAGGCGTGATGTCCTCTGGCAGCACGTAATTAACAAGTATCTTGTAGGACTGAGTACGGGGGTTACAGGTTTAGTCAAGCTAAATCCTTTAAGACGTGGTAGTTTACATAATTGCTGACTGATTTGAATATACAAACCTATATCCCAAACTGAATGAGTTAGGCAGATTATAAAATGTATGCCGAAGAAGACATAACATTCAAATTGAACATTGGCTGACCTTTAATGATGATCATATTATTAAGACAGGTTTAACAAATGAATATTTTAATCCTTTCAGAACTAAAGTTTACTCCGGCAACAAAGTGATCGGCAAGATAACATCTCTATATGAAATGTGCGTGCAAGTCCTTCAAGAACACATAGACGGTAAGTTATTAAATTTTTGTTTAATAATTTTCGACTTTAGCCAATACAAAGAAATTAAAGAACAGTTAATGAGTACAGCGTCATTAAGTTCTACTCGCGAGCGATAAAAAAAATCAAAAGCCGTGCCATAAACCATAAAGGAGATGGCTGTAATAATCGATTTAGTTTCATTTCATGGCAATTAAAATCTTTATTGCGTTGTGTAGTCAGTCAGGGTATAAATCAGACAGAATTACGCATTCGTCCAAATTCTAAAGGAGATCTATAAATAAAAGAGATTTTCTTATGTGTAAAACCTTAGCCTTTTCCTTTGCAATAGCAATATTATTCTATGATTTTACCTATTTTGACTTTTTACTACTTTCTTTAAATAAATTATTAGAAATAATGTTTATAATTGTAAGAAACATTATTTTGGAACTGATTATTTTATATTTAGCGATTTTTTATGCAAGCGCTGTTATAATTCATACTGATATAGTTCTGCACAACAAAAGCTCAAACTGAACTCCATCTATTAAATAATACAATAATCAATCATAATAATCGATTGAGTAAAATTAATTTTCCGATTACTTACGTTTTTAAATTACAAAACAGTGGTCACCAACTAAATGTCATTTCGGTGTCTCTAAATAGCAGTTTTCTCCCATCACAGTCATTTACAGTTCTCACTAGTTGGCGGAAACCCATAGAAAAAAGTGCGTAGGTAAATATTGTAAACTGCGTTAATGACCTTTATGTTGATTGGTTTACTTAATTTTGTCAGTTTAAAGGCCTTTATTCACTAAAGATACACATTAATATTGTTTTACTGTTTATTATTTACGTTGGCGAAAGGTGACTACCCTCTGCTATGATACTTTAAATTAAGTATTAATAGTTATTTCTTAAAGTAACGTTTGCACCATATCTCGATAATATAAACATTTGATGACAAGAAAACTGCTCATTTACGATCAGAGTATACACACATGATATCATATTACAGATGTGATTGTATTGATAAAATTGGATTAGTGTCATCATCATCAATAGCTTAGCTCTCGTCGGTGAAGCTTTTTTTTGCATTCTTTCCGGTTTTCCACCATTCTCTTGACCTCTTGATACGTACTACACAATATTTAACATTTGCTTTATTTAAACCATATAGATCATTCTTGGTTTTCTTCGCTTCCTTCTTCCTTCTGTTCTTCCCTATATAATATTTTTGATAAAATAATCGTGTGGCATCAGGTGCCCCAACATTCTCATGGATGGATTAATGTACAATCGCCAAACTAGCCCTTATTACAAATACATAAGATAACGCAGTGTTAACCTTGACGTGCTGTTGTCCGTACATTCGTTAATTTGCCGTCACCAATTGGAATATTCATTCCATCATTATTTGCCCAACAGCTCTAGAATACACGGGTGGCGTACCATACGACATCTTAAAGCCGGTGGTCGACCGCGCGACGCCTCAACAACTATTCCTATTAGAGCACCATAACCCATACCTAATGGAGGACACCGACCACCTCTGGCAGAAGTTCTGCGAGAAAAACTTTAGGAACAAACGCCGACAAGAGATGGAGACGTGGCGGGAGATGTACATGGTACGTAGAAGTTTTATAGACTTTCAAGAACATACGATCAATCTTGTAACCCTAAAAAATTGGTAAATTAAGCCCAATCCCAAAGAAACAAACAGCTTTTTGATGTACTGTCGAGCTCATGACACAAAAATTGGCGACACTCCAAAGAAAAGGCAACGTGAGGGGACATTCTATTTTGGCGGCGGTGACCTTGATAAATACGGCTTAAAGCCATCCTTTTCGCCGTTGAAACCTTGTCCACATGCAAATGACAACAGTGACTGTGCCATAAAGGGCGTACCCTTAATTTCTTCTGATCTCATGTCTGAGTCATGCTTCTGACAGCTTTTATTATTATCTAAATTTATTACATATTAAACAAAGCTACAAATGAAGTATCTTTGCCCGATTAATGCAATTCTAACTTACTTCTTTTTTGTCCAATTATTGTAATTTTACTGATTCTCATAGGGTGTTCCTCACTCAAGGCCCACTGTTGACTCCTATGCTATTTATCTTAGTACTTTTAACTTATG
Source organism: Pyrausta purpuralis (assembly GCA_963924145.1). Classification (NCBI taxonomy): domain Eukaryota; kingdom Metazoa; phylum Arthropoda; class Insecta; order Lepidoptera; family Crambidae; genus Pyrausta; species Pyrausta purpuralis. The sequence goes on along the minus strand of OZ001643.1, from coordinate 19,147,792 downwards.
CAGGTATACTTTGACACCATCACCTAGGTTTATCATTTCTATAAATTATGTTATTTCAGAGATGTCAAGAAGAACAAGAGCACAAGCTGAAGTCACTCACGGCTAACATTAGGATAGCACAAGAGGCCAAAAAGGCTCCCATAAAACAAACCAAAATGGCGTATGTGGACAGCGTCGTCAAACCACCAAGAAATATTGCTAGGAAACAAGTAAGTTATTTTTAACATTTTATATCTTACCTTAATATAATCATATCTTTTAATATAACGAAAACCGTTTCACATGTTTATTGTTACGATATCTAAAATTTAGATGAAAAACCTTTGTTCGACCATTGACCATTTAACACTAACAGGTGGCTGTTTATTTTTATTTTATCTGTTGATGATTTGCTCTGGGAGCGCTAATTATTTGTTCATGAAAAATCATTTGCTGTCATTTGTTTTTATTTTTATTCTATGGCAGTTCTAATCATTGTGTTCAGAAACGTCGCCGTAGAAAAAAAAGAGAAACGTGGATACTCTATCCGCGGCGCCGTCTCTAAAACCTTTAGGTGGGTAAACATAATGTTCAGTATTGTTTAATTGGAATAAACCTACGGCTGAAATATCTATCCACAATTTGACATACTGCAAAAACTGATTTACAAGTACCTGGTGTCGGTGTAAAGTAGTTAGTCTCTTTGTAGAAAATGACAGTCATTCAACATTGTTAATTTTTGCATAATGTAGTTTATTACTTGCAGTTATATTAAATATATATACATTTTATCTTAAATACTAAGTGTAACATTACCCTGGTAGGGTAAAACTATATTAGCTGGTAGATTAGTTTCATTATATTATATTCATTTATAGTATATGTTAGATTAGTAACTGCCTCGGTGGTGCAGCGGTTAGATGGTCGCACTTTAAAGCGACGGCTGCGCCAGAGGTCCCGGGTTCGATCCCCGGGTCGGGCCAAAAGTATGTACCTAAATTTTCTGTTCAGAAATTCTCAGGTTAGCCCATAAAATTATTATCCCTTTGGAATAGAACGACAAAAGCGAGATGTCACTAGCAGCAAACTGTGTGATAAAAAGAGATGGGTAGCAGAACCATTTTTGTCAGATGTCAAACAGTTGACCGCCCTGCAGAAGCTCGCTGAAAATTACGTTTATTTGATTTTTATATTTAAAAGTGAAATAGTGTATATTTTGGAGAAATAATGCGTCTGAAACATGATGACTTGATCGGTGATTGATTGTTATGCATTACAGCGGCATAACCCCAACAAATAATCATTTAACAGGTAGATTAGTCCAAATCGAAGCCTCTTAATATACGACTTATATTTACCAATGCGCTTCAAATTTAAAGTACGCAGTTTGATTATTCTATTCTACAAACGTTAATTTACGTAAAAAATAAAGACAGAATAACACAGGGAATGTGTATCGACGAATATTTTGTATAATGAAATAACATTTAGTTTTATACTAGAGCTGCATGTTCAATATTTTGTGTCGACTGTTTATCATGCAGTAAACTACTATATTTAACTTAGGAACATTGTTATAAATCACCTGATCGAAAGGTTATCTCATTTAAAGCTACAAATGTTACTTACTTATGTTAGTTACTGACATCTTAAATCGGTTTCGTTTGACAGCTTTTACTTGTATTCCGATAGGAATATTAATTTTATGGGTTAGCCCGGAATTTGGAAGTTTGCGGTGTTTCGTCCCCCGTGCCTCGGTGCGCACGTAAAGCCGTTGGTCCCGCGATCTCTCTCCGGTCGTGTCAGATTGCTGTCCCATCGGCATATGAGAGTGCACCGGTGTTAGCGCACACACTTGTGCACTATAATATGTCCCGCGCAGTTGGTTATTCGTTGTTATTGGCACCGTAATCGGCTAGGGGGACTATTATTATTAACTTAATGATAAAACTGCTACTTTAACCAGCGTTACAACTTTACTTGATCATAGTTCAGACAATGTCGTCGTTATACTAATAGACGATGAGCTTAAGACAGTATCCACAAAAGCAAAGGGGAGTAGAGGTGTGATTTGATTACCAGTCAGATTTTACGTTTATAGGCTAAAATTTGATAAACATGGCGAGTAGGTGACGAATGAGTGTTTTTATTTTATTTTTGTTATTTTTATTTTATTAATTGGAAGAACACAAACGTTAATGTACAAAAGTGGTTTACATTAAAGTTAATAGTGTTGGTTGCTTTTCGACCAATCACTCGGGTATTTTTTTTTTAAATGTTCCGTAGTCCAACTAGGAACTCTTATTGTTTCGCCATGTCCGTCTTTTTTTTGTCAAAACTCAACGATAGGTTGTGTTAAAATGCCTATTAGTTAGGGAGGCGAATAGGGGAATTTTCGGTAATACTCGAGCGTGGCAGTTTAAGATATGAGAGATACATTGGACCTAATAGAACAACCTTGTAAAGTATTTAGCTCTATATGTAGTGACGCGCGCCTAGGATAGACGATCAGATTAGTAAAAAAAAATCGATAGTCTGAAATACTCGAGCGCGTCAGATTAAGATATTGGGGGTTGATTTTAGTGTTTTAAGACTAAATTTAAGTAATCTGACGATAAGTCCTTGACGCCGCCGAGTTATAGGGTCGCGAACTTGTAAAAAAACACGTTAATCCGGCATTCGCGAGCGCGATTTTTATTTTTTTTATTTTGAAGAATATAATCTAAAACGTACTAAAAATACAAAATCTGCCGGTTTCCGCATGACCAGGAGTGTGGAGGAGCCATTTCGTCTTCTGAAAAACGCGTTGCGGCATATAAGTCGCGAACGATACATTATTCAAAAAAAAGTTTAAATAAACAAAAAAGGTAATTTAATTTTACACAAAAAAGGTCTCTTTACATTTTTGTCCAAAGTTAAAACTTTTTGACTTGAAGCATCATAAAAACTCAAACTCCCGGTTTTTTTAGTATATCTTGAAAACTGAGGGTGTTAAAAAAAATATATGAAATAACGATGATTAAATTACGTTACTTTTATTATATCTCAATTTTTTTTTCTAAAGCTTCTCGACAATTTTCGTGGACTCGGAAAAAGTTACGCGTATCTGTTTATAAAAGTATTATTAACATGTACAGTTTCATGTATGTATATCATTCAATAGCCTGTTGATCCTCAAATTGTTTTTTGGACGTACCGTAAGCAAAACGAAGTGAAGAATTATTAAAAAGAAAGAAGAAAGGAAAAAAAAGTAACCAAAAACCTTTCCGGTCAGATTAAGAGAACCCACCAACATTTTTGTCAGATTAAGAAAATATGCTTTCAGGATACCGAGATAAACCTCACCTATGAAAATCTGACGCGCTCGAGTATTTCAAAAAACATTTTTTTTCGCATTTTCAAAAATTCATCGTAACTTATGGTCACGCCGAAATCGTCAGTTTTTTTAAAGGGTCGTCGGTTTTCTTCCGAAAATCTGACGCGCTCGAGTTTTTTTTCTTTTTGCATTTTTGACTACTTTATATGCCTACCCCCACCACGCAAACCGGCAGATTAGTATACAGTTGTTATCAGAGGCACTTGGGGCATACGTAGTATGAATATCTGACGCGCTCGAGAATGCCCAAGTAACTGTTTTTTTTTTACATTTTTGAAAAACCGTACACGCTAAACCCACCGCTAAAATGGTTTTTACCATACGAGCTTTTCTTTTCAAAATTATTTTATCTTTCGATTTTGATAGGTCTCGACGGCGCCGTTGAATTACGCCATTTAGCTACCTCGCCTCCCTAACTATATGTATGCGGCCTTATCGCTACGCAATCTAATTGGTAATCAAATCACACACTACCGGTTATCGTAAGAATGTCAAACATGTTACATTCCTTCCGCTTCTCCACTCACTCATCCTCGTCCATATCATGTTAATCAGTTCATTTTAGCACTATCAATGTAATACTGGTACTAGACCTGGCAAAAGTGTGTCTTCATTATGAATGGATCATTTATATCTGTATGACTAAAACGATGCGACTCCGTAAAACGTATCAGCATCATTAGGAACAGTGACTCTCCGAACAACCTTTCTCTATCACTGTCTCATCTGCATCATGCGTATCGCTACGCGCCACGCGCGTGGATGAGTTCGGGCATGCATTCAGTTCAAAAGATACGTTATATGCGGTAATTATCTGATGCGGCAATCTCTCATCAAGCAGCCTCTCTCTCTCTCTCTCTCTGTTTGGCTCATGTTCGCAAATGTGGATGGCGATTCAATCAAGTTTTTCGCGTTACATATATCTCGTAAATCGATTGGATTAATGTAATCTATTTGTATTAACGATAATTTTATCAAAGTTCGTATATCCGCAAGCTTAAGACAACTGAAAATTAATATCATTGCATCATGCGTCTTGCCTCTTTTCTATAAGCGCATCGGTGTGCCAGTGCGTGAGAGAGAGAAGGCAAGCATGCGCGCTAGGGCTGCCCTAAGCGTATCGATCGAACCGCGCGCGTCTCACTTACGGCCGTTCCCTATATCCATTCTAACTGTGGTTTTGCCCTACTAGAGTTAGAAATGGTTATCTACCTTTAGATTTTTTGTTTCTATAAACCTTCTGGCAGTAGGGTAAACTATCTCTGGATGCATCTTATCGATGGGAGGACGGATAGCTTACTGGGGATAGGCATTTGTATGAAATTGACATTTGTTGCGTTCCTATAATGTTTTTCATCTGACTGTCAGTCAGTTTGACTATCTCTAGTAACCCCAGAATTCAATCCTAGGATTTTGGAGGATAACGCTCTTGTACACCCTGGCAAATTACTAGTTTTAAATGTTTCATTGATTTATTTATGTAAAAGTCCTGCTGCTCACAAGGTTAAGATAGAAACTTTCTCCCTAGTGGCGAAGATGTTCCTTTACCCTAAGAAACTGACCCTAGCCATAACCCCGCCTAACAAAAGATACTTAGATATAATAAGGATGATGTGGTAGGAGAGCTGCGTTCAGGACATCCAGGGCAGCAGCGTTAAGATGGTAGGTAGGTGGTGGGACCCGCTACCAGTCTGACAGACTGCCCAAACTGATCATAGGGACGGATAAAGGTGTCTGCTGCAGTAAAGGGAAATGAGAACAACAACGACGGATAATATCTGATTTATTGGTAGTAAATTAGTTTATTTAAAATATTAATAGATACATTAATAGGTGGGCCGCCAGTGTGAGTTCCGACGGTCCTGGATTCTGCTATGTAGGTCACTGACGTGTTCGTAGTTGTAGAATGTAAGGTGCTACCTCGTACAATTTATGAAAAACATATAAGTTTCGGATGGCGAACAATATTGAATCCAAGTTCAAGCAGTCAACTTTTTCTCTGGGAACAGCTGAGTGACTGGGAAGGTACCTGATGCTTTGCATAGCATTTGATGAGCCTGAAATAATTCCACCAGCATCATCATTTATTCCTTTGTCAAGGGAAGGTGGACTTATTGCTGTGGCTGAAAGAAGTAAATAAAACAAATCAGTATAACATGAAAACAACCGGTATTTAAGCAAAGGATATTGACCAAAACTCTATAGAAACTCTGCACACTTTGCGGCAGCATGGGTCTTTACAAAATGTTTGGATAAAATATGTAACTATTTGAAAGAATACACACAAAAAATATTTTTGATAAATAATCAGGTTTACAAGGCATTCAATGGCAGATTAGGCATTTTGACGTTATGTTTTGTGATTGCAGAGTTAATACACCTCACCTACATTCATTTTTATACATTCAGAAGGTAATTGTTATATTTTACTAAAGTAATTCAATACTTAATTACTTAGTTACCCTTAAAATACCAGTACAATTATAATTCAAACAAGATTTTTAAAATATAAACTACAAAGACGCAATCTGGACCCGGCTTTGGTCAATATCCTTCAAAAACCGTAAACGATTTGTTTTTGAATGTACAATTGATACTCACTGCACTTATTTTATGGAAATAAAGTCCTTGAATACATTATTTACCTGCTGGACACATTTTTTCTAGGCAATCGGACTGATAGCATTCTGAAGCGTTTGCGAAAATAAACTGGAACGATTACTTTCTATTTCTTTTCAATCGGTCGTATTGAATTTTAACATTTAAAAATAGGTACTTTTTACGATAAAAAGTATTAATTTTCAATCAATTGACGTAGGTATGATGTCAATCAATCAACTGTCTGTCAGAGTTCAAAAAAGTTCCGTTTGACGTAAAGTCTATGCAGGCTTCACATGATATTTTTACCCAAAATAGAACATATATATAATTAGGTACATAGCAATAAAAATAAATATTATTTTAAACGTATTATATAAATATTATCCTTGGTGTATCATAATGACGACAAATATCGTGGAAACGTTGGAGCGACGTAATTGAGAGTGTTTTGTTAAACTGCGTAATTCGAAACTGGAGTTAAGCAACACCTATCTGTAATATAGAAACTGTTTCTTAACGTCGATAGCTGGTGACAACAGTCCGAGGATAGCTATCTATCTTTGATCTTAGTTTGCATATAGGGAACGGCCGTTAGTCCCTGGGACCTCTTCGGATCTTTCACTGCCTGAGCGACGCGTGCCGAACTCGATTCTAAGAGCTTGTCCAGATAAGGCGTTTTACGCGCGTATTTACTCCCGCGTTTGAAATTTACATTGCGCCCAGATAACGCGAGTAGCGCGCGTTCAATTTTGCACGGATTAAGACAGTCAGCGACATGAATCTCGACAAAGCGGTTGTGTTTTGGTTTGCGTACCGTCGATGGAAACGACGCAAGCAAAGAGAAAATAGACAATATAGAGTGCATCCCATTTTGCAAGACAGAGTGACTGAAAACATTAACGTTTATATTAACGTTGTACCCGAAGCTTATAGCACATCAAAAAGAGTTTTCCTAACCTCTACGTTTCAAATTTCGCATGGAGTAATCGGAAGATTCCACATCGCATATCGCCACTCTTTTCTCCACTTCCTCAATAAAAAGTTCAGTATCGATATATTTTTTTCAATCTCACGTGCCATTGTAAATACGTCCACTCGCCTGAACTATCGCGCGTGTACTGGACGCAGCAAGTATTCCTAGTACTTCGACTCGCGCCCAGAACGCTCAGTACACGCGCGAGTCGATTCTTGCGACTTGAACGCGTTCCACGCGAGAGCCGCAAAACGCGCGACTGCATGTGGACAGGATGTATGAACCTGTAGTACCAGGAGGGTGTCACTCCGAAGTTTAGGTACGTTCGAGCGACTCGGTACGCCGAGCATAAATGAGCGCGGGGCTGCCGCTTTCGGACCGCGCCACGCGCCTGTGACTGTGTTTATTTTCTCAGCCTGTGACTGACTTCGTTACAACGAAATAAATATTAATAATTTGAGATATGTGTTCCTAAGTATGACATTATTTATCAAAACAAATTTTGTAGGTAGGTATTCAACATTTCTTGTTCAAAGAAATAGGTTTGAGTTTAAGATACCTACCCAGTTACTTACGTCAATCTAACTTAAAATAAACGGAAACAGGTCAATAAACTTACTTTAAATTTAGCATAATATTTATAAGTACCTACCAAATTACTTAAGTAATTTTGTGTTAGGATTTTACGTAGACCAAAATCTAATAGTCCAAGAGCTACAGTTCATTATTTTACTTTAGCTATATAATACCTTAATTTTTAGGTATTCCAATAAAATTATTATTTTTTCCAATAAAATTAATTTTCGATTTTGATAGCATTTATAAAGGTACGATAGATAAGGTTCACATAAACAAAAGTCTCTTTTTGTAGTTAAGTACGGACAACAGCAAATTAAGGTTAACTCTGGTATCTTATGCAGTTGACATTAGGGCTAGTTTGCAACAAAAGTGTGTGTAACCTAAGATGCTGGCGAATGTAGGTACTATATGTTTTTTTATAAAAAAATAAATTAATATAAAATTTTATATTTATTGAAATTATTTATAATAAACTATTTTTAAAAAAATATATAAATTTTTAAACGGCGGTGCGCCCCCGCGACATACTCACCGCCCTAACCGGGCTGAGGCCGAGCTTTGATTTATGACCCAAACTGCACGGAGAAAATAATTCTACTTTACAATTTTATTTGGTTAAGTGTGATGTACAGTCGACAGCACATCAGGTTATCCACTTTTGTTGCAAACTAGCCCTTATTACAACTGCATAAGATACCGCAGTGTTTACCTTGACGTGCTGTTTGTACATACAATGTGTGTTTGGTTTGTATGTACTTTCATTTTTCCGAATTCAGTCATTTTGTACCAAATAATTAAATTAGACAGAGTAAACACTTATTTTAATATTAAACGAACGCTGACACTATCAATTACTTTCTCCAATAGAACACAGTCAAGAAATGTGCTAGGTCCTCTTGACTATTTATTTTATTTGAGTAGTGCGTTGTGTACCTACGCGTATGTTCGTGCCACGCGCCGCTCGCAACCCTGACACATTCAAGGCCGCGAAACAGGGAAAGCGTTACGTGTTAGAAAGAGACAGGTATAGATAGGTAGATGAAACAACTTCATTGCGTTGCAGCGAAGTTGTTTTTTCTTTATCATTCGTAGGACAGTGATCCTTCTGTACGTAGTACTATTATATTTTCTGTGGTAGAACTGTAGATCGCGCGTTTCGAAAAGCACGAGTGAAAACGCGTTATCTGGACAAGCTCTATCTAAGTTGCAAACGATGCAGATACCTACGTTTTAAAGCGGCGTTTGGGTTTCGGAACAGTGGAACATCTCGAAGTAACGACTCAGTGAGTCGATTCAGTAAAGAGTCACACTCGTCTAACTGGTAGTATTAGGGCCATGCCACACTGGCGGATTAGAAGCGTTTCTATAGCGGAGCAGCCACTCAGCGAACACGCCGCGGGTGCACAGCGACAACGTTGCGGACCCGTAACGATTTTGCTGCGGAGAGAAGCGTAGCTGCCATTTTGTACACTCGCATACCAAAACCACCGCTCCCGCGCTACTAGTTGTTACAAAGTGACGAGTTTATATGTTTAAAGATTTAACAACACATAAAATATAGGTCTTGACATAGGCAGGTAAGACTATAGTCAAAGTAACAAAGCTAACAGCAGTATTTCCTCGTCGGAATCCATTCTGTGACTGAGTGTATCGTTCGCCGCTCACTCAAGGCGGAAACGTTGCGAATCCGCGACGCGTAGGTACGCTCCGCGTCCGCAAGGTGTTCGCTGCGACGCCGCGACGATTTCGCCGCGCACCAGCGGCGTGTTCGCTGCGTGGCCGCTCCGCTTTGAAAACGCTTGTGGTCCGCCAGTGTGGCATGGCTCTGAGTGTAATATAATGTGTGTCGTTGTTCGTGTGCGCAGGCGCAGCACGGCACGGCTCACGCGGCAGCGGCGAGCCCGGCGGCACGCGTGGCGGCGCTGGCGGCCGGCCCGAACGTGCTGCGCGGCGGCCGCCCCGCGCCCTCCGTCACACCCGCCTCCTCCTTCAAGCCCAAGAAGGCGCCGCTGTATCAGAAGGCGATCGCGTTGTGGCGCGGAAGCAAGCGATGATAGACGATTTTGCTTGGAAGTTTAAATTGTAATTATGTATTGGTTTTGTGAGTCCGTGGGTGAGGGTCTTAATCGGAAAGTGTTTTTTTTCTAGCAGAATATAAATGACGATAACTAATCCTTACTAGTTAGTCGAATGACGCTACCTTTAGCGTCACTCGAAACTCCGCGGCGGCCGCCCTGCGCCCTCCGTCACACCCGCCTCCTCCTGCAAGCCCAAGAAGGCGCCGCTGTATCAGAAGGCGATCGCGTTGTGGCGCGGAAGCAAGCGATGATAGACGATTTTGCTTGGAATTTTTAATTGTAATTATGTGTTGGTTTTTAAGTCCGTGGGTAAGGGTCTTATTCGGAAAGTGTTTTTTTTTTTGTAGCTGAAAATAAATGACGATAACTAGTAAGGTAGCGTCACTCGAAGCCACCCGATTCTCACCGTCACAACTGCATCCTCCTTTAGACCTGAGAAGGCGCCGCGATAGGTATCGAAAGTCTATTGCGTTGTGGCACGGAAGCAAGCGATGATAGACTATTTTACTTGACATTTTTAATTCTACTTATGTTTTGGTTTATTGAGGGTCGTTTTCAGAAATATATTTTTTTCTGGTTAAAAATAAAAGACGATAACTAGCAATGTAGGTTTGTTATGTGAGTCCGCGGTTAAGAGCCCGTATTTGAAGTGTTGTCAGTTTGAAAGTACCAATACTAGCAAGTGACGTCATAAGCAGACTTGCAGCAACTTGCATCCAAGCGAAGATAAACGTAGACAAATGAAGTAATTTCTCTTACAGGATATTGTTTTACATTTTAGTTTTAATTAGTGCTTTGATTTTGTGACACCATCGTTTAGGGCAGAATTCATAAAACGGGTTAAATATTTATATTAAGTTTGGTTTGAAATAAAAGGCGATAACCCCAAATTTCTTCTAATACACCAGAGCAATTAGAGGTTGCCTTGGATTTAAGACAATATTCGCAACCGGCAATTCGAATCGCTTTTTATTTATGTCTTAAGTTTCCGTTATATACTTTTTTGTTTAAAACGGCGTTAACTTATTCCTATTTACTGTTGTATTCTTTTGACAGTAACTTTTGCGTAAATTGAACTGTATATTCTGAAGTAACAATATTATTAACTTCTGAATACGACTCTTGTTAAAACAATATGCTGTAATTATAGCTTCTGTTTATCCGTTTCGATGTAATTCCTACATAACACTTCACTGAAACGTATTCGTACGTTTTCTCGATCTCAAACATACGGTGTAGTAAATAAAACCATCTGTTATATTTATGTATATTCTTACATAAACGTTACAAAGTGCAAGTTTATTTTTAGTATGTATTTCACTTTCTTAAAGACACAAGCGAACCACAACACTGCGTAGTTGCTACGTATTTGCAGTGCGTTGATTATTGTAAATACTTGCCAAATGTTTCATTTGTTTTATAGACATGAATGTATGTAAGAATTCGCGGCACGTGTTATTTTTCTTGACCTATTTATGTTGCCAAATTGTCATCAGTGCATAGATTGTGCCGAATTGAAATCAATTGGGATCGTATCCACGTGTATTTGATATATTAGTTGTTTCACCATAAACCTTGTAAATATAGCGGTAAATTAACAAACTTGTAAAGCAATACTCAAAGATAAGGCCTTGTCATCTTCTGACATTGTGACAACCATACATTTTTACCTTATTAAATTGCTACTGGCACAAATATCATAGTTGCACTTGTTTTGGGTAAAAGGGTAAGCTAGACTTGCCGTAGCAGTTCTTACGACGGTCAATGACCCTTAACTTTGAGTGTAGCTTTTCAGTATTTAAGCAAGTGTGTTACTATATACACGTATACAATAAATGTTTGTATGTCAACACTGTCAATATATTTGTAGATTGTTTGTTCCTGTTTTAGACCAAAAATAGACAGTGTGCTTTTAAAATGGAAGTGTAAAATAGAACAAATTAGAAAAGGTGTTTAAAAATTTAAGATACACTTTAACGGCATTTTTAAACGTATTTTCGTAAAATTAACGGTGGCTATTCGAATATAGCATGAGTCGACTAAACTAAAAACAGGCAACATAGTTGCTCAACTCGATTAAAGATTAACTGCCAATCACAGCAGTTTTTTTTGTCTAGAAGTTTTACTTGATAGTGACGCTCTAAAAACACTAAAGACGAATAGGTATAATGTCGTTTAGTTATAGAAGATTCTGATTTCTGACCGAACCCTGTTTTAGGCTGGCATATTTTCCTTTACGCCTGTGTGTACGATAGTTAACTAATTAAAAAAAAAAAACAGGCTTACGTGTTGTCGTGTTCATTGTAAATAATACTTTGTGTTATTTTATTCCATAAATATAAAATGTTTGTAATAAATTGCGTCTTATTATAAAAAAAAACACTGTATGTAAGTTTAAATAAAATTGACACTAGGCCCCTTATTCGAAACCGTTCGATAACGAATGGACAGTTATTAAATTATCTGACACAATTTAAAAAATGGTCAATTGTCAATTTACTATTCAATGGTTCTGAAGGCTTCCTACGAAAAATGAAATGTGTCAATTAATCTCTCCAGCGTATGTAAACGAGACACAATAGATACATTGCCAACTATTTTTCATGATGTGACAATTTGCCTGGAAGCAACTACATGAAGTTATTGTGTTTTTCGTAGTAGGCCCACTGAATCTTAGTAAAATTCGGGATGCTGTGATATATTGTTTGAATGTAACTGTGTGGTTTGTGATGTAAACTAGTATGTTTTATACTTAACGAAGCGCTGTGTGTTACCATCGGTTTGAAGGCATGAACTTTTTGATAGTAAATATATTTAATTTAGTTTAAAATATTATGTTTTAGTACTTCATATCTTAGGACGAGAGAAACTAAACATTTACATGTACCTATATTTTAGAAAAGAAAAACCAAGAATGACTTAGGGGCCGTCCATTAATCACGTGAGGTCGTTTTTCTCATTTTTTGACTCCCCCCTCCCCCCTGGTGATAATTGGTGAGGTTTGGGACCCCCCCCCCTCCCCCCTGGATCACGTGTATTTTTTGGAAGTCTATGTAAAGGCTATTTTTACTGGAAAAATATTTTAAAACATGGTGATTCGAAAAACATTTATATGTATTTGCAATAAAATTATATAATTAAGCAAGAAAGGAGGTTTGTACAACAAATCGTTCAAATTTTTGCGCCGTTCAAAATTTCGGTTCAGAAATAGCGATTTTGACAAAAAATAAATAAAATTAATACACGTGATGTCTAACGAAACCCCCCCTCCCCCCTCGTAATGTTTCGTGATGTTTTCCGTACCCCCTCCCCCCTTTTGAGCCTCACGTGATTAATGGACGGCCCCTTATGACCTGGTCCTGACTTTGATAGTTCGTTAAGACAACAGGATTATAGAAATAGTTATTTCACAATCATGTACCTTCTAGGACTGCCATAAAATATGTATATGTATTTACATTTCATCAAAATAATTTGTAAGTGTTCGATTAGTTATTGTAATATTTACGTTGTTTACGAGCGCAGAACATGGTCGTATTTAATTTGAAAACATTGATATAAATACCTTAAAAAATATTTTAAATAAAACCAGACTTTGCTGTCATAATCTTTTTATTTATGCTCAAAGTTGAAGATCTAACATTCGACATCACAGCATAACTAATCGATCTCATTATAAATATTATACCAGCTTGGTTGTTTTTTTTTCACTTTGTTTTTTATATGTTGCAACATCTTTTAACATTACTGGAAAGCCAATAACAACAACAAATAAGTATTTTTTGTTTCGTATTGCATATAATTCATGTTAAATCTAGAATCATTATTAAATTACAGAATGGAGTAGAAATTGTTTCTAAGAACATGTTGATAATTCAATGGAGCAAAGTTTATTTGTAACTACTAGAATATACGACTTTGAAATCGTGAGACAAAAAAACACGTTTCATCAGTTGCTACTCCACGCCCTCATGTTACCTTTATTTATACAGTTTCATTTAAGTTTATTCAAGTCAAAATCAAACTAACCAATAATATCACAGACAGCATACATCATACTTCTACAACTTAGTACAACACCACATCGATATTTCTGAACTTGGATTTCAATTGCTTTTCATAATCTGTGTTTATAATTCTTGGACACTGATATACCGCTAAAAACTTTAAGTTTTTGTAATATTCAGAAATTAAATCGACTATGACTGGCGAAACATTTCCTATCCTTGAGAGACTCAAGCTTTCTAGTTTCACCAAATTGTCACTGCTCAGTGTCTTCAACAAGTTCTGTTCACTAAATTGCACGTTATTCCAAATTTGTAAATGTTCTATTCTCTTTAACTTTGCCAGGGTGACTAATCCGACGTCCGTGAGGTTCTCGCATCTTATGATTGCCAAGTCCTTCAACAAAGGACATTGTGACAGCAAACACAAACACGTATCGTCCACCGCATCTCCACCGTAAATGTGTAATGTCACCAAAATCTTTTGTTTAGAAACAATCAGCTTAGTTATAAAATCTGTGTCGAGATTCCTAATTTTCTCTATTAAAATGTGACTAAGATAATTACAATTGAGCAAACTGTTACAGTTTTCGTAAGTTAGTCCGAAATCTGACAGTGATAAATAGCTGAGATCTTTAAATTGATCGTACTGTATCGGCAAGTCAGCATTGCTCAAAAGAAGCAACGAGTTTTTCATATTGAGTTTCCTCAGTTGAGGCCACTTTTTGACGTCGTCATCAAATTCTTTACCGATTCGACACATAACTATCTCTAGTGATAGTAAATTATCACACTTTTCTATGATTGATTTTATGAATGGGTAACTATAGACATACTGTATTTTTATATGGTATATACGTTCACTATGCGTCTTGATAATTTCCAAATTTTTCTCGCTTACTTCGCTTTGTCCCGGCTTTCCCGAATAAACTATTTGAATAGGTCTCCACACACTCGTATCTCGCGCCAGTTTCCTCCATCGCTGACACACATTCTCACAGGTTAGTATGGACTCCAAAGGTAAATATTTAAGTATGTATACCATAATTTCATCTGGCAGTATATCAATCGCTGGAGAAGCATTTTCTTCAAAGCCCGTCATTCTGAAATTCAGAACCCTTTATTGTTATGCTCTATTCCCTTTTAAAATATAATTAATATTTATTATCACTGACAACATACCTTACAAATAGAGGCTTTAAGCCACAGACACGAACTTAGCGAATTACGTCGTACAAGCGTGAAAAACAAAACATTTCTGTCTAATTTTAGCTAACAATAATATTGATATTCTGTTTACTGTAACACACCAACCAACTACTCCCCTCTTGTCTGACAGTAGTGAAGACGAGTACTACGTAACGTAAACAGTGTGAAGTACGAACGAGACGTAAATACTCTGTACAGTTAAAGCCGAAAATATCAGTGTTTATGTTCAGTTTTATCTACCTTAGTCTATGGTTGATGCTGACACACGCTTATAGTTTTCGTGCCGACTGTACTTCATTACCTATTGCCAACATCAGAAAATGTGTAGACCACCCATAAATCCATACTATCTCTCAAAGAAAAGGCAAACTATGACAATTCCAAATATCTGATCAATTGACCTGAAAATGCTGTTTTTTACCAAAACGTGCATAATTTGAGTACCTATTTGTTACTCTAACTAAAGAGCATGTTACATCCACTGTTGTTTTTACATTGACTCTTCTACCTCACCGTTTATTACATAATTGTTTTAGTTACCTAACGTAATCCATGTCGATATATTAAACATCACAGAGCATTTGGTTGAATTCAAGTCATTGTTTTGTTACAATAACCTGATTCCCTTTTAGCACCACAAATATACGACTTAGGAGGTGTTCATGCTTCACATTTTTCTAACCTCTATATATTATGATGTTCCAATGTATTCATGAAACATTACAAACTCGTGAATTCAGAAAAGGTTATCTAAAGCTCACCTTCATTTTACACATACTCAGGACTGTTCAATTATCGACAGGAAGGTTCTGTTCAAAGCGATCAGCAAAAGAAATAAAATGTAAAATCGTCAATGCTTATCGGCCTGCCGTTGGATGTCTAACTTCACGCGTATCATTGTTCCTCGTCCCCCATACCTGCTAGGAGCGAGACGGAAAATCCGCATCACGAATTCACGAGCTGCGGCCTTTTTATTTTTTGCCATCTGCCCCTTCATTCAGTGAGACGGAGTTAGTCGGGGCGGGTCGTCACTGCAATCTATCATATTACACTTCATAATTTGTGTATTTTAACTTTAGTGTAGGGCGACCCGATACATAACCCGACTAGAGTACTTAACAAAGCAACAAACATGTTGCACCTAAAGAATATCGCCAAGTCCGTAGTTCCTTTGAAGAACACAATCCAAAATGAAGCCGTCAATAATGTGCTCAGGATCACGCCTGCCGCTGTCAACGTTTGTAGCCGCACATACGCAAGCCATGAGATTCCAGACAGGCTCAAGGATATCCCGTCAAGTGCAAACCCGAGATTCTTCGACATGGTGGAATACTTCTTCCACCGGGCATGTCAAGTGATCGAAGACAAACTGGTAGAAGACATGAAATCCAGGGTTTCTATTGAAGAGAAAAAGAAGAAGGTTGCCGGTATTCTGAACATGATGCAGCCCTGTGACCATATTATCGAAATCCAATTCCCCCTGAGGCGTGATTCCGGCGACTATGAAATGATCCTCGGATACAGGGCGCAGCATTCCTCGCACAGGACACCTACTAAAGGAGGTGAGCTTTACTATTATTATTTTATTTCTTTTCCGGGTTGGAGCCAGTCACATTACTCATGTCAGTTCCTGCAAAGCTAATACAAAATTGTTAATAGAATAATTTATTTATAGCCCGCGAGACACGTGATGTTACCGACCGTATTGTTACGTAGCACCCAGCGAAAATTGAATTTTCTCAAATTTAGTTGATGGGTGTTTAGCGGATTTTTGCCGTATTGAGTGGGTTAACATTTTATTGTATGTGTGAGCTTTAGAACATTAAAAATTAAAACCTTACTTAAATATCAGGAAGCTCACATTATATCAATTCAGGTCTTGCATGATTTGTGTGCTTGGAAAGCTTAATCTTACTAGTAAATCAACTTTTTTAACTGGAAAAGGGTGAAAAAATACTTGTTTCAATGTCCAACTCAAACCCGTAAAACCATGCAATTACCCTCAGAAATATTTTAAAGTTAGGCTCTAAAATTACCAGTGGCCATCAAATGTTATAAAGTGAGGTTATGAAGGAAGAAAACAAGATGTAAATGATTCAAATTCGCGAATAGGTTAACCAAACAGATTTTTATAGTTTGTTTGTAGAAACAAAAGAGTACATTTCCAACGAATCTAAGAGTATGAGTCGTTAAAATAAGAATAAATGTGAAACAAGTATCTGATTTAACCTTGAATCTTATAACCAGTATGTTTTGCTTACTAAACTAAACCAATTTATCCGGAAAAGTAATATGTACAGGTTTTATGAATTCAAGTTACAAATCATAAACAATATTGTGTGTTGCGAAAACATTTAAATTATCAAAGGATTCAGGAACAGAATACGATCACGATATCTCACTTTACTTAACCTCAAAATATTATTCTAGTTTTTATTATAAAAGAGAACATCAACATTATTTAAAATGTTAGTATTGCTTATAGCTGTACTCACGATTTTATTATATTGTACATAACTAGAAAATGTGTCCTCCAAAGTTACATCCTAACAAAAACTCCCCCATAATACCATACGAACAAGCTTTAAAAAATACAAAAGCTGGGTATCTAAGAACCATAAAATTATGATGGGGATAGTACTTCTATGCTAAGAACAGAAATTCATTTATTATATTGTAATTTTCCTTATACGACTTCCGTGTCCGCTACGAGCAAAGCTTTTTCGTAGTCGCATCGTAAGTTCGTAGTTCGTAGCATTTTAACGACACTTTAAATTTACAACGCGCTACACTGAAATATTGCATTGTTTGCAAGAAAAACTAATGACTGCATAATAAAATGCAAATTGGTTTCTGCTTTCATTTTATTTCTCCTTTAATACCGGATTTGTAGTCCGAATGGTCACGAAATTATCATTATTATGAGTTGCTTCTCTAATCTTAACGTACAAGCTTTCATCATCAACATCCCCATCTTCAAATTGAAGTTTGGAGGTCAGCATGTAGAAACCGGTGCAGTCTTGAGCCGCTCTTTTTAGCTGGTCATAAAAATGAAGTTTTGTCCAGTCTTTGATGTCATCCATCCATTTTCTTCTGGGTCGGCCTGGTGATCTCTTGCCAGGAGCCTTCGGGCATCAGCCTTAAAAACTCATATTAGGAACCTCTTTGCATATGTCCAAAGAAGGCAACCTTCCTTCTCATTGTAGTTGACATCAGTTCACGTTTACACTTGCACGTTGCAGTAATTTGACGCTTGAGGCAATGCTGGTCCATGAAATTTTAAACATTTTACGCAATACAAGTAACTACATCGCAAAAGCCAGTAGTCTATTGCAGCTGTCTTTTCTGAAGACCCACGTGTCGCAACCGTAAAGTAATGTGGACCATACACGCGATATCTCAAGGGAAATGAAATCTTACTGTCACATAATACTTTGTAAAGAAAGCACCCTTACCTTGTCCGATCCGACATTTTATTTCCGCTTGGTGATCTAAGTCTATTGTAAAGTATCAGCCTACATCCTTTACTGCAAAATTATATAGATCAAACAATTGTTTACGATATTTATTTATAGATTGTATTTTGGACCATTCTGAAACTACTAAAAACAGATTTCGCGCCGACACACGGAGGTTCAGAAATCGACCCCATCCTTTCCCAAAAGATGATTGGTTACTAGACTAGAAATGTATGAGCCTGACCCTGATTATAATATGTTGAGAATTTAATTGGTGTGCTGTTCATATAGTAACAAGATAGTTGGATTCATGTTTCGGATGCTCTAAGGAGCTAACTTCTTAGAAACATCGCGATACTTTGAGTTAAACTTTTCAGTTACTAAGGTAATGAAAACATAAGTTTTCTCATCGTTTAAAAAATATAAGTTTGGATACTGATATGATTTTCAGATAATTCTAAAGAAAAATACTTCCTAGTTCAGTAAGGTTCGAATGAAGGTAAATCTTGACGAAAAACGGCACATCACACATAGAGCTTCTTTCACACTTGACACACCCCTTTCACGACTTAGAGACAGTTTCGTACTAATAGTTGCCTAAAAATAAAAACGCTAATCATGTATGTACGTGCCTACCCACTTGGCGATATTTTACTTCTCGTAGTTCAACAAACAAGATAACAGTTCGCACACCGCCGCGCTGGCAACGGAGGCGTGTCCGTGACGTCAGAATTACGTAACGATTTTTCTAAAATATTTTTCACCTTGTAACTATGCCGATACACCTCCGTAGATACAGATACAAAGCATAACAACAAGAGCAACAAAATTATATGGTACTATATTACGCAACATAACATTTTGTTCCAAAAAGTTTACCTTATCACACAAATTCGATAAACACGCAGATATGTTGTAAATAATCCGACCGGTCACGTTTCTACATCTGCCTAGTCAAATGACATCATGAATTTGCTATCACGACGACAAGTTGATTGATAAACATTTCTAAGAACAACAAGTTTGCTGTTTTTATCAATATCCTTTTGAATGTTTGATTGCTAGTCATGAAATGAAAGATTTGTCTGTCACAAATTCTCAATACGTCCGTTCTTTTTTCGTATAAATATTTTACTACATAAGCTATAATAGTATCAATGAATCTCTCGAGTGGTAGCTTTGTTCAGAAAGAAGCTAGACCTTCAAGAATTATTTCAGTCAATAATTACTGAAGATTAGATATATAAATAACACTTTATTATTTCACAAATGTGCATATACATATGAAACAGCCTTGAATACAGATATTTCAGTGACGAATAGAGTAGGTGAACGCAAACTATTCATGTATCCGTAACACATTCACCACGTTCGTTTTTAAAATAGGCACGTCAACGACACTAGACTAGACATTGATGACCACGCATCTAGTCTATTTATAAATTGCTCTTTTGTTGTGATCTGAATATTAGAAACAGGGATCACGCACCTGTTACGGGTCACAGATAGTTTTGCCAGGCCTAATGAACAATCTGTTTGAGTTTAACGAATAGCTAAACCGCCGGTTAATTAAAGTTAGTCAGTAATCTTAGGCATATTTTTTGTAATGCTGTTTTATAGTTGAAATTATGGTTTATATTATTGAATTTTCATCATCGTAATTACCTACGTTATTCTGCAGATTTGGTTTAAAGTAACACGTGAATCTTCACTAGGAGGCGTCTATACGAGAAATAAGTAGTAAATTACGTGAGATGTTTTTACGTTAATTGTAAGGGGGTCGAGTCAAATCTCATCTAATCTTACGTTAGAGAGAGGGGGGTCTCGGCAAATATCACGCATTTTTTTTCTAATTAAAACAAAAAAAAACTATTTTTGGTCAATTTATTCCAGATTGTATATGCTAAAGATTTATTCTTGAGCGTAATCGTAATACGATTAAGATCATTTAGTAATTCGTTCAAAGAAAAAAAAAATCCTTATTTCAACCCCTTCGACGTTTACATCTACTGACTCGTAAACCACCATATTTGTTTTATACTAAATAGACATTTTCAAAAATCTCACGTGAGATTGGGAGATGGGGCGGGGGTTGAATAAAAATTTCACATCTCACTTTACAGGAAATTTAAGAAAACACCTCAAGTAATTTATACACGCCCCCCTAGTAACAACTACTAACTGGTATTTATTATGATTACAAACATGTTATTAAATAATATTGGTAATTAAAAGATAAGTCTTTGTTTGTTTTGCTTTAGAATTACGAAATAATGTAGAGGCTGGCATAATAATGTACTGGAATTATCTTGCTGGGGGTCAATTTATCTATATCACTTCAATGACTCTTCTCTCTTTTACTCGTACTAAATAATTCAATAACACATAAAACCTTAATGAATTCGTTTATGTATATTTTATTTTACTAAACTTTCTACAAAGCTCATTTTGGTTAAGTACTTTAGAAAGATAGGGATTTAAGTACTAACAATAGCTCACATTTATGGTCCCAAAAGTAAGTTTTGAATAAGGTGGACATGTATAAATAAACATATACGCAATACAAGTGGCTGAATTTTGAGCTGCAACGATTTAATTTCTCGTGTTCCATCGACACGCTAAGAAGAAGATGTATAAATAAACATAAAAATTGCGTCGAAATCCGAAGATATTCAGGAGTCGCAGGAAAGGCTGCTAGTTTCGATGATTCCTGACCATCGCTTTTCATTTGTTTATATACACATTTTTTGCCTAATCGTTATTCAATTGTTTAATCAATGATCATCCCGCCTCCAGGTATTCGATTCTCAACGGACGTGACGAGAGACGAGGTGAAGGCTCTGTCAGCGCTGATGACGTTTAAGTGCGCGTGCGTCGATGTGCCCTTCGGAGGAGCCAAGGCAGGCATCAAGATCAACCCCAAGGAATACTCCGAGCATGAGTTAGAGAAGATCACGCGTCGGTTCACGCTCGAGCTGGCCAAGAAGGGATTCATTGGTAAGTTTTAAAACGCTATAACAGCCTGTGTCACCATCGACAAATAAGTGCAAACGTATAGGATCATTTCCAAAAGAATTATTCACATTTAAATATTTCGTTTGAAATTCGATAGGAATAAAATTTTATGTGCGATAATGGACACATAACGTTCTGGTACTTATTAAAACATTGTGAAACATGATGATCTTTAAAATCTTCAATAAGTTGAATATGTAAAGAATAACAGTGTTGAAGATGTAAAGAAACCACTGATTTATTCCTTTTCATACAATCTGAAGTCTCTCGAACTCGCTGGTAGTGGCGTTTTGTCTGGAATACGATACCATCCATTGTCGATGATGTCATGAAATGACGATATTAATGCAAACTGTCGTTCCGCAGTGTCTGATAAACACCGTTGGGCTATCTTTAGTGACATCCTCATTAAAATTAATTTATGGTAATTTACACTACGTGCTGAATATGCCTGCAATGTGTCTATGCCTGGACGTAATAACCATGTCAGGGGTTCCTAAACCATGCCGTTTACTTAACTAAAAAATAAGCATTCTTTCATAGAGACGCCAATAGGTTTGGTTAATTGTAAATTATCTTTCAAATGCCATGTTTGTAAATAACGATATATTATTTGTTAAATTATCTTGTAATCGTGGTGAAGAGCTCATGTTATCTTAAACTGTTTAGTTTAAATACGATTTTCGTGAAACAGATAGAACAATCTTGATTCTATGTTTTTTCCTGATTTGTACCTACCTAAAAAAGTTGCTAGTTACTTTGCAAATGTTTTTATTATAATTTACCATGTTGCAGTCTTACTAGATACCTACTTATTTTTTTTAATACCTTCCATTTTATGTCGCTAAATTAATAATTTGTGTATGATTTATATAACTGAATGATTCATCGATCTTGCTTTTGGTAAAGCGATTTGTATGGCAAGTTCGTGATGTTTCGCGTAGTTAAAGTCAGGTCTGATGCCTGGCCTTCTAGTGCCACCCGGTCAATGACTGTCATAGTAGGTAATTGCTGGTCGATAACCGAGCCTTCACCGAGTGCACTTGCTAAAATAAACCTAATCACCACTCCGTAGTGACTGAAGTCAAACGCAAGCACCTGTTTTCTAGTCGCGAAAAAACTACGGAACTATTTCTGGCTCTAATCCTCTACAATTATGAGCAATAATATGATTTGACTGTTGTCGTTCTGCTGCGCATAATTATGCGTTTTGCTTAAGGAAGACTGCTAAGTGCAAATTAGAATAGAATAGCCACCTACATAGTCGTACTTCATTGTAAAGCTGGCCTGGATGTACGTACTCTATTTAGTTTACCATTTATAGCTCTGAACATAATGACATTATTATGTTCACGCTTTGAGTACCTACACTACATCGTACATCTGAAAAGTAAACTGAAAGTTTGATGTGAGACTTCTTTTCTATTTTTCTATTAAATATACACACATCAAAAGTGTCTAGGGATCAACATATATTTTTGCAATAACTTTTCTCCTGATTGATATTAATTAAAATGTTCTTTAAGGATTCATCAAATAAAATGTTTTCGTTTGTCTACAGTAACGATAAACCAAGTCACGTTTGCATTAATAAAGAAATTTGCCATTTTCTTAATAAAGGGATTATTGACATTTGAACCACTAACATTAAAGTTCGAAAAAAGACGGAAATAACAGTTTTCTTTAAAATTTTATTGGGTAACTTAAACAATTAATAATCCGTGTTTCTACCGCGAACACTAACAACACAAGAACATTAGTTTGGCATACTCAAAATGAGTTCATCCAAATCACGCTGTGGAATGGCCGCCCATGTTCGTTGCAACAACAAAAAAGGTCTTCTTGCGACTGGATACCCTCCATATTCGGCAGAGCTCTTCTCTGTAGCATATCCCATGCATGCTCAATCAGGTTCAAGTCTGGCGACTAAGCAGGCCAGGGCAGGACATTGATGTTAGCTGCGGCGAGAGTCTGTCTTGCAACTCTTGCGGTGTGCGGTCGTGCATTATCATGCATTAACTGAAATAAGGGACCGATTTCCACTTGTAGAGGAACGATGACGTCTGATACAATCGTCTCAGCATAAATTAGAGCGTTGAGGTTGCCTCTGATTCGAATCAAATCAGTTCTTCCGCCGATCCAAATACCCGCCCATACCATGATGGTTCCACCATTATAAGGATAGACTTCCTTGCAGCAGTGCTATTCTCTAAGCGCAAACATCCTAAAAACCTTGATTGCAGCTTCTGTCACAGTGGAGAACGCGTGTTTGGTATTCGCTAATTTACTTTTCAACGCTGTTCAAAACTAGCGCCGCACGGCTGTGAACGGCGCGATTAGGAATCACGAGTTTGACATTGTTTCTATGAATTTGGTATTCTCTAAGTTAAACAGCCTACAGTTCCGACGACATCTTCGACAAACGCCTACGATTTTTAATGTCAAACGAAAAGCTAGTATTTTGTTGCTGTTATCGAGGCTGTTTATAGTTTTTTTTTATAATTCAGTGTTAATTACAGGCCTAATTGGATAAAATATGTGTCTGCATATAAATTCTTTGCGTTTGCGATCATAAATGTAAAATTTTACGGCATTTCAAAATTTCGTGAGGTTACAAATTACTGCAGGAAAGGTTATGTTTCCAAAACCGAATGTAAGTATCTAATAAATAATGGGGATATCATAATGTATTACAATCTTTGTCACTTATCTGTAAATACAGTGTATATATCGCAAATATAGAGTGTAAGGTAATATAAATACCATAAACATCATTTAAGTTTACACAATTGAATGTTGGGTATTGGCAATAATAAACATTATTTTATTTCAGCTGATGAACAATGCACTTAAGCATTGGTTTTATTTCATAACAATCCCCTAGCAACCCTAAGCCTGGAAATTAAGCAGAGTGCCAGCATAAAATGGCACGGAACAGTGTGTACAAAATCATTAGAAACCTTAAGAGCAGCAGCTTTTGATGTCACAATAAAGAGTATTTTATTTTAAATTTTGACTTATGTTCTACAATTAAAATTAATTAACTTATTAATGTTTATTAAATTTTACATATTTAAACAATATTTAAGTTGGCAGGTACTATAAATAATTCCTTGAACTAATAAACTAACAGCACATAAAAAAAATATATAATCCCTTCAGTATAAATCAAAATCACGAGTGAAAATAAAAATAACGTTATTGTGTAAATAATTTTGCTTTATTTGTTATACACATAACCTACATAACAAGACCAATTCACTACATTATTAACACTATCACATCATAATGGTAGACTTGAGTATGCATTTCCTGCGACCGACCATTGGCAAGCTCATCAACAACACAACATTCTTCAATGGCATTAAAACATTTCGTTAACCTCTATTATCTCACCATCCATATCGAATCCATAGCAGTAAGTTTACAATAGGCAAATCGTAGCTCATCTCCATGATCCAAATCAACTTGCATCCTGCATCACGCAAGAGTCACTGGAGGGCAAAAAGATTCAAGGTTAATAACTATCATCACCAATGAATGTTAGAAAATAAGCTTCGCTTGGTATACCACTTACCATCTTTTCTATTTATACACATTCCAACACACTTAACTATTTGCAGCTTATAACCCGGAATGCGATGCATTTGTAAAAAACTCAAGTGGGTCAAACACATGTCAATCATTTATTTCTTGGTTTTTTTTTTGTTGTGAGCAAATCAACTCCAAGCTGCAAGAGAATGACATTAACTTTTTTTAATTCATAGTTGCAAAGACCATACCGTACTGCCTTTATATTCCACACTACATATCCCTGTATTTTAAGAAATATACATTAATATCAAAACTTTTCAGTATAATACAATTGGAAGCATTCTTTATATATATTTTCTTATTAATAAATAGGCAAAACCCGCCAGTCGAGAATGTTCGATTATCCAAAACATACACACGTCACCACACTAGCACAGCCTTGCGCACGGTCAAACAATCACACAGCCAAGAGATCGACAACGAGCTAATATCGCTTAGAGAATACCGATAAAACAGCCTTAATCACCGCCATCGATGCTGCGGCGGTGACATCTGTGAGCACAGCTTCAAGCGCGGGCACAAAGCGTTCTTAGTGAATCGCATAGCAGGATTTTAATCGCTGTTGGCGTCCAGGGGTTCTCCAGTGTCGTATAAGTCTTGTATCCGGTCTCATACCAAAACGAGACTCATCAGAAAAGCACTTTCGTGTGCTTTTCTGATTTCGCCATTGTTCTTCTGCCCAATTTCTGTGTTCAAGAGCCCATTGATATCGAATCCTACGATTGTGCATTGCTATAGGTGGTACCCGTAGCGGTCTTCGGGAATGAAGGTTCACTTCATGCAAGCGGTTTCTGACTGTTTGGTCGCTAATTAGTTCCCTGAAGAGTGATTAAGCCTCACGGCTAACATCATGGCGATTATTGTTGGAGCTCTTCGAGCTGTGATTTGAATGTATCGGTCTTGTCTCCGTGTGGTGTAGCGATACCGTCCTCCATGGTGCTCAGCCACGGTACCAGTGCTTCGGTAACGTGTCCTAAGTCGACTGATAACACTCTGACTTGTATTCAGAGCTAAAGCCACAGTACGTTGCCGGGAACCAGCTTCTATCATTCCCACGGCTCTGAGCATTTCTTCCTTGCTTAAATGACGTCGCCGCTCCATAATAACGTTGGTTTTAATCAGTAGTAGGGAAACAGTAGCACTAATAATGTCTTCAATGCGTTGTATGTTTTTATAGGGAAAATATTGACAGCTGATTTTCATCTTTTACTCGAATTTGATTGACAGTTCCTGTTTCAAATTATGAAATGCACCCAAAAGGAACCATATAAATTAATAAAATCATAAATTTATTACAAAGCCACATCTCAATCTCAAGAAATCCGCATAAAAATGCTTGATCCCTAGACACTTTTGATGTGTGTATTTAATACTACATGATAAGATGAAGCTAGCATAGATGTTTATAAAAGTGAACTTGTTTATCATCAAAAAAAAATGATTGTGCATTCCAATAGTATAAGAGTTATTAATGTTCCACTAAATTATCTACTGATAGTGAAATGTATTGAACTATTTATTTTCTGTCTAGGATGTCTATTTTCAGCCGCACCAATATCCATCGATCACTTGTCAAGTCATCCCTGTTCATTCAATGCTTCAAGTGAAACATTTTGGTTATGATTTAACTACTCCCTATGTTGTAGCATGAAGTGTGATGTATTCAGTACACTGACCCCACTGACTAAGCTAGCACAGCCTTGGTAAGGCATTATGTCATGAAATGCTTTACTTACCTTCCGTACTATAATTCCCTTTGGTAGGTATCTTATCCCCTGAGGTCTTTACGTGTGTAAGCGCGTGCATTTTAAGTTTTGATCGATTTGCTGTGGGTTAATTTTTCATTAAGATCTTTCCCTGTGGTTTAAATACACATTCCAAGTTGACGAAACGTTCCCCACAACTTCAATTACTCTAGGTAACGTTCATACTAAATTCGATTATCGAAAGTCGGTATAAAAGCGTGAGGCTTGATAAAAAATATCGAAAAACACTTTCATAGTCAAATTCATAAAGATTAAATCTTCAATTACTCTAGTGTAATAAAATTATAAGACTGAGACTTTTTCAATACTTTTATTCTTCGAACAGGGTACAACTTTAGATACAACCTCTTCAACTTGATGCCGCAAACCAACTGAACTGCCGGACTCGGACTCCGCGCTCTCCCCGAATACAAAACTCCCCTCCAAAATATATCGGTGTTGCCAGGAAATAAATTTAAATGTAACTGTTATAAATACCAGTTCGAATAAACGATAGCAGCTATTTATTTGAAAATTACGACATTCGGCCGTCCTACATCGAGCAGCCTCCTGGCGCTCGAATGGCTTGCAGTTCAGTTGGGTTGAAACGAGCACACAAATAACCAAACATTACCTTATGATTTTGAATAGTAAAAATAGCATCTAAGTGTCTAATCTAGAGTTTTCAAACGGAATTTAAATAATTTAACATGTGCATAAATAATTATTAATGCCAAGAAAATTATAGTGTAATAAATAAAACATGAAATTTTCATTTTACACTCATAATAATGAAAATTTGGTTGCAAAATGCTAAGAAAGTATTTATAAAATTTGTTTCAGATAATTAATAATTTCCTTGAGTCATTACGACATTCGCGCAGTAATAGCAAATATTCTACATTATATTTCAACATTTTGTATATACCAGACCGTCTAGTACTAAAGTTAAATCTAAATACAAATATATCTTCTTATTGATCTACTTAACCATTCGAAACAGCATATAAATAATTTGAATACAATTTTGGTAAGATTTATCAAGATTAAGTAATAATTAAAACTGTAAATCAATATTAATTTAGTTTTCTTTGGGTCTTATTTTATTTTATATAAAATAAAGCAAATAATTCAAACATTGTACAATATTAAACATGGCAGAAAAAATATTTGTGCCAGCAAACATTGTTAAATATTGTTCTTACAGCGTCGCCAACACCATCACTAGATGGCGATAATTTATGATAGATATCATTCATGGATATGGTGATAAAATGCTATGAATTCGTAAAATTATAAAAAAAATGCCCATTGATTTGATTATACAGCAACAATGTCTACATTGAGTAATTATAAGCTGTAGAACTAATATTTAAAAAAAATATTTTAAAATCTTGCAGATTTTGTGTACTACTTCGACTCAAGCTTACAACCGTCTCAGTGTTTTTATTTAAGGTTGTCAATTGATCTAATCATTCATCAAAAGCGGCGATTTCAACTATAGTAAGTTTACTTTTGCGTACTCTGAATATTCATAAAAAAATTAAATAACTTTCAAAATCCATTAAAACGTTCTCAACAAACGTAACTTGTAACTTTATAAGCGGCTGCTTAATACCAGACTTGTAGATTCACTACATTAAAACTGTTTAGTTTTACTCATTAACTAGCGGTAACTAAGTTTAAAGTGCAATTTGTTAATTAAGTTATAGTTTATGTAACGCTAAGTGCACATTATAAAGAATTAAATTAAATAAAATACCCTTTAGAATGTTTTGAGAGTTTAAGTCGTAATGTTATTCGTCTGTAAATAGTGATCTTACATTTACTAACCTTCAAACATAGCTAATAAAGTTTTGTAGTGTAACCTAAATATTTTATTTATAAAAAGTGCAGTGTATTGCTTTTACATTATCAAGGTGTAATGTACCAAACATTTGCCAGACAGCTTAAAAACTAAATCATATTCAGTTTATCTGTTAAAAGAAGCATGATACAACATTTTCTAAAAGATCTCGATATTTAATAGTGTATAAATTATTTCAAATCCAATAAATCATCAAATTAGATTAAAAGTTTATAACACTTATTATTTATAAAATTATAATAAAAAAACAATTACAGTTACTTAGAGTTACGTAATGCGTTTCTCAAATGCGAACGGAGAACCGGTTAGGACGAAACTTTTATCAAAACCACCCGCAACATTATTGATACTTAATGAATGACTCGATTCTTGTTAAAGTTTAGCCAAAAGTAAAAATAAAAATAATTCGTGTAACATGTCACCTGTTTGCAATTCCTAATACCATTTGTGTTTTGTATATCTTTGGTCAAGTGAATTGTATTCTTTGGGAGCAATAAATAATTAAGGTTTATCAAGCAAAAAGCTGTGGTGTACTTTTACTTAATTTAAAAAAGAAATCACAATCATACCCTTTTTGTGAACCAAAAATTCAGCAAAAACAACCCATACGATAGGGAATGGTTGGTTGTGCGCACAAGAAATTGCAAGTTAAGATGAATACACACAAAATAAGCATTATTTTCCCAAATTTATTAACCTTATTCTGAATCAAGTAAAAGTTTTTTAGCATGATGGGGAAATTATATTAAATGGTTCTAGTGTTACTAATTTAATCCACTGAGACCTAGGTAAGATACGGTACTTGTTTTCATAGTATGAAAACAAAGACGGTTTAGTAACAGAAACACTATGATATGTTTATAAAACTCATCGAAAGAAAAAAATATACAATGATATAAGTTGTAAGAATTAAAAATGAAAGCTTGCTATTATGTATTATTTTTGTTGTTCTGAATGTAATCATATAATGCAGTATTTGATGAAAATATGTCAAATATCGTGTTCTGATAACTACAACAGTAAAATAGAGCCTAAGGCAGTATATATAATAGGTACTTGCTTTACGATTTACTTAAATTAAATTTCAAATAATATTTCGTCTAAAATTTCAAAAGCTTAGGCAAATAGCCTATTCATAAGAATGTCTTTAGGAAAATTAAACTCCAGCTATACTAGCTGCTTAATATTGCTCTTTGGGATTATTTTATTGATTATTTCATGGGGAAATGATTTTTTTTTTGAATCATCAGAATGTTTTATAGACTTACCAATACTACACTTAAAACAATTGTTACAAAGAGGAAACCCTCAAGAGGGTAGGTCATTACAAAAGTGTATTATAACGCAGAAAATTATTTCAAGGCTAATAAAATGTACCGACTTAAATTGAATACCTACTACAACATAGTCAACTCCTTGAAAAGAGGCATTGAAAACAGTGACAGTTTCTTGTGCTGCTCAGCATTAGGTACCCCCCAAAATTGCCCCAAAGCTGTATTAGGGTATAATTTGGAGTTTTGAGTGGGTCCAGCCAGCTACACGTCTTCCTTCTCGGCTCTGCCTCTCAGTGACATCCTCCATCGTTCACCGTGGGGTCTTTGCTTCTTTCGAGCTCATGCGCGACATCGCGTGTGATGCAGACTCATCAGATCGCATGAAACAAAATCATTAGGATTCATCAGATGCCTTTATTGTATAATCATTAGTCTTCATAACTTAGTAGAAATTAATAATAATACACTTATAATTTATAATAATAAAATATGAAAAACTTTGTCATGTATTGATAAATTAGATTTCGCTACGGGACAAAATATTGTATGACATTTAAATAAAGTTTTCACGCCTTGCATTGCTTTTTGTAAAAACCTGTGAACCTGTGCTTTTAACTAGCATTTTATATTTTAACACATTTTTGCTAGAAAATGATTTGAATTTAATCAAGTAGGCAGAAAACATTTATTCATTAATAGAATATTAATTTTGAACCAGAAAATTTCAATTATGAATTCGAAGTTATGAGTAAATATTTTTCTCAAGGGTTTTTAAGAAGTAAAATAAAAGCAATTATGAAAAAATTAGCACAAGGGTATAAGGTAATATTTATGAAAAATTGCATATTTTATTTAATTTTTACATATAAAAAATCTTTCATTTATGGTAGGTAATTAATATAGCACTCAAAATTTCATCACCATTATAACTTTGCCTAGCATCAAGATTATTATCTGGCTATGTTAGCCACTTGTAAGTTTACCATTAACTTATATCACTGTATCAAAAAAACTACGTCATTAAGAGAATAACCGCATGGCAAACTCAGTTCATACTAGAGTACAAACGGACATATAATCAGCCACAGTTGCCTCCGTCAGAGAAATATCACACTTAACTATCATCTGACAAGGAACCTGTCAATTTGCACAATTAGCTACAAAATCAGTCCATATAAAAGTAATAAACTTAACAATTCCCCGACGAAAAAACCAACCACTCGGCATATTTAGTTACAAAACCAATCCATATAAAAGTTGTCAGTGACTATCAGTCTGGCAGTGACATTTAATCACTCTAAAGCAAATAATTCCTATTAGGGTCATAGCCCACTTAACTATTTCTCGGTATGGAAAAAAATGAAGTAGCGTACTTAGTTACAAAATTAATTCATATCGAAGTACATCTTATTCAGTCTGACATTGACACACTTATCAGTATGAAGGCAAATTATTCTCGATAGGCATAAAACTATCCAGTGAGGAAGAAAATAACCAGTTGGGATACTTAGTGACGAAATCAATTCATATGAAAGTAGAAACTGACAATTTATCAGTCTAGGGCAAACTATTCTTGTCAGGGTCATAGCACACTTAACTATTCCCCGACAAATAAAACAACTAGGTAGCATACTTAGCTACAAAATCAATTCATATTAAAGTACAAACTGACAAACTTAATCAGTCTTAGGCAAATTATTATCGTCAGGGTCATAGCACACTTAACTATTCCCAGACAACGAAAACAACCAGGTATCATACATAGCTATGAAAGCAATTCATATTAAAGTACAAACTGACACACATAATCAGTCTAAGGTAAATTACTCTCGTCAGGGTCATAGCGCACTTAACTATTCCCTAACAAAGAAAACAATAAAGTAGCATAATTAGCTACGAAATCATTTTATATTAAAGTGCAAACTGGCACACTTAATCAGTCTAAGGGAAATTATTCGCGTCAGGGTCATAGCACACTTAACTAATCCCAGACAAAGAAAGCAACCAGGTATCACACTTAGCTACGAAAGCAACTCATATTAAAGTACAAACTGACACATAATCAGTCTAAGGTAAATTATTCTCGTCAGGGTCATAGCGCACTTAACTATTCCCTAACAAAGAAAACAATAAAGTAGCATAATTAGCTCCGAAATCATTTTATATTAAAGTACAAACTGACACACTTAATCAGTCTAAGGCAAATTATTCTCGTCAGGGTCATAGCACAAAACAAAACCTTTAAACTTATCTAGCAATGAAACTAAAACTGAGTTCACTTAAACATTATATTACTTTTTATGCTAATAGCATACATTTACGACTATAAGTTACATTAATTTGGCACAGCTATCATTATCAATTCGGATGACTATATTTTTACAGCTCACCTACATGGCTACTTCTTTTGCACACAGCACACCTACATGGCTACACGGCCTTCAGATTCACTTCAAATAAAAACCAAGATCACTTCACATGGCTATATTTTAATAGCACACCTACATGGCTATTATTTTTCTACGCAGCACACCTACATGGCTACACGGCCTTCAGATTCACTTCAAATAAAAACCAAGATCACTTCACATGGCTATATTTTAATAGCACACCTACATGGCTATTATTTTTCTACGCAGCACACATACATGGCTTCATGGCCTTCAAATAATTTCATTTTAAACAAATACTAATATCACATGACAACAGAACTTCTCATAACTTTATTGAAGGTCATATAACCTTTAAATAAAATGAATCTGTTGAAATTCTGATGGCAATTAACTTTTCAATATCCAAGCAATTGCAGGCATAACAATAAAATATCTATCGTGTCTCGTTCACACACGCTTGAGAGGTTAATGAGAATAATGTAAGGTTATTTCAAGTTCTTCTAAACCTAATATTTAAATACAATGTTCAAAATGAAACAGTCTAATCTGATGGTTATGGATGAGCCAAATGCTGCACCTATTTTATCGAAGAGTAGCCCCGACCAAAAACAGCGCAAGCACTAGTCCACTCAATACCATCATTGTCTCTTCGTGTAAAGTGCCCACAAGGGGTGCCTGTGACTCCGGAGAGCAATGGGTGTGAAATCAGTGTATGAAGTGTGGTTTGTATATAGAATTCGTTTATTAATATCTGAGAAGCGTTATAATCACTTTAAGAATAATAAAAACTACTTACAGTTTCTCTCGGACATAGCTCGTGGGACAGCACCACTTCTGACTTGTAATAAAATTATAAGACTGAGACTTTTTCAATACTTTTATTCTTCGAACAGGGTACAACTTTAGATACAACCTCTTCAACTTGATGCCGCAAACCAACTGAACTGCCGGACTCCGCGCTCTCCCGAATACAAAACTCCCCTCCAAAATATATCGGTGTTGCCAGGAAATAAATTTAAATGTAACTGTTATAAATACCAGTTCGAATAAACGATAGCAGCTATTTATTTGAAAATTACGACACTAGGTAACGTTGATACTAAATTCGATTATCGGAAGTCGGTATAAAAGCGTGAGGCTTGATAAAAAATATCGAAATACACTTTCATAGTCAAATTCATAAAGATTAAATTATTATAGTTTCGATAAGAGAGGAAATACACTATCATTGATGGCGACGGTCAAACTCACCGACAATCAGCGAAAGCATAGCAACAGATAAAATGTAGGATATCTGGAGTGTTTCTGATTATTTAACAAAGGAAAACAACCTCATAAACACCGTCGTAACGTTATTAAAACTGTAGAAACTATCGTATTCTTCAGTTGAAAGTTATTAACTTATATTGAATAGTCTCTTAAAGCTGTTAATTGAAATCCCTTAACTTGCGTTTATAGTTCTCATAAACATGCCATAAATTTGCCCTCACAGAATGATTGAAATGTTCCACAATGCTCTCATCGAGAAATCAATCATCATTAAAATAGAGGAGGTTTAAAAATTCGCCGTTGTGGATTAGTTATTTAGGCATGGAATCGCACTTCAGTCGTTGAGTCTTCAACGAACTAATAAAAGCTAAAGCTATTAAGTACCGACTTCCACAGCGCGTATACATGTCTTTAGGAATTTCACATTCCTTGCCAAGATTACGGCACTCGTACCTGTTTCATAATACTGCAGCACTAAGCTGGCTTTTAGATGATTTAGCTATAACGGGGGTCATTTTCTTCATAACATTCAACATATCGTACATACAATATCATTTCAAATCTATCCTTCTCCAATGCGGTGCTATTTTCCAATATGTGCTATTCCAATATTGTAAAGTTTCTCCATAATCTGTTGAGTAGCTTTAGCGTGAAGGAGTTACAAGCATCCATACATCCTCACAAACTTTCGCGTTTCTAATATCAGTATAAGATATTAGTAGGATTGTTTTTGAGATATCGTACACCTTAGGTCTGACAAACTTACCACACACAAGTATAAATTAATGATAAATTATGATAGACAGTTTTTCACACAACAAACCCATTACGAAATGTTCTCTTAAATCTGACAATAAAGCATAACCTCCAGTCGAAAAAATAGTTTCCTTACCTTTTTAAGAAGCAGAGCACATTGCCTTAATATAAATGGAATAGGGTTCAAATTATACAACCACTCTTACAGGTTAAATTAACAGTTCAACTCTTTCCCAGGGCCCGGCGTTGACGTTCCAGCCCCCGACATGGGTACCGGTGAGCGCGAGATGTCATGGATCGCTGACACGTACGCCAAGACCGTCGGATACCAAGACATTAACGCGCACGCTTGCGTCACGGGAAAACCTATCAACCAAGTAAGAATCACCCCGAATATAGATAGACCAGTCCAAACTGTACCCTTATTGGTCGTACTTCAGTCTTTATTCATGTAATCTGCGTTAGTACTATGAATTATGAATCATCTACTTTTAGATCTTAATATGAAGACTGACTGCTGGGAATTAGCTAGCGGTCTAACTATGTTATATATTTTTTGTAAATAAAATAGTCTGATAAATACCCCAATTTATCTGATAGGAAGTGACGATGCGGCAATTATGTATTTCGAAGATTATTTTTATTTGAGATGTGCAAGATAGTAATTTGGTAGATTAAGATTTATTATTAAGAATTTTTCTCAAAGCACTTAACTATAGTATTGAATAATGCTCTTGTGTTCATATTGTCGTTGTGTTCAATTGTGTTGACGCTAAACGACGCAGATCATAGTCAAATGTTAAAAGTATTGCCAATATACTGGTAATATTTCTAAAAGCTACGGCTGCGAGGTTTGTTGTGGCTAATCTAACTAACGAATTAAATACTATTGGTATAGTTTAGTAGTTATACGTCGATGAAAAAATAATAACAGGTTTTTAACAACCCCCGACGAACAAAGACCGTGGTATTATAAGTTTAACGTGTCTGTCCGTGTATTTGTGTATCTGTCTGTGGTATTGTAGCGTCTAAACGGATAAACAATTTTTTGTGTCATAGATAATTTTATCCCGAGTGTTGTTAGCCATGTTTCATGTTAATCTGATCAGCCGTTTGAAGATTATCAGCTCTTTAATAAATTGATGAGGGGATCTGACTTCCTTTCATATGTCCTATCGATTTGAAATTTAGTACCATGGTACTTCAATGATATTTAAATAACATGGCAAGGTAACCCTGACTTTAAATATGACGTGTCGGTTTTTTTTTATTATTATTATTATTTCGACAAAAGAATTACAGTTAGGTCACATATATATAATATTGAATTATTGATATTAAAAGTTGACTATTTTTTATCCAGGGTGGTATCCACGGCAGAGTGTCCGCTACCGGCAGAGGAGTGTTCCACGGTCTCGAGAACTTTATCAACGAGGCTAACTACATGAGCATGATCGGTCAGTATATACCTTTATACAATACCCGTGTCTTCCATTCAATGGTATTTTTATAAAGGTTTAATATATCATCGCCATCATCATTATCATAACGAAAATGACATCATCGTCTGAGAGTACTTCTCAATCTCTGATTTCTAAAATAAAGGTTACATTCTTAGTGTGGCATCAGTCTGCACTGACGTGACTGACGCCATAATAATGGAACATTTGTTTATAGAGTTTCGACTTCGAAAGATGACCGTATTTTTATTTACCTGCTTTTGCCATTGTGGATATCCGTACTTTCGCAGTTATAAACGTCAATTACGATAGAAGTTTTTTTATGCACTGGAATATTTACGTTTTATTTTGAAATTCAAAACATGCTCATGGGACAAACTTTCATGTGCAGAGAGGCGGGTGGAAAATAGCTATTTCATCCCTCGGGTGGAAAGTAATGTAGCGTTAATTGACATGGACCTTGGGCCAAAGATAATTCAGTCACATCATATTATTAAATTAAAAGCCTTCCATACCTGTTTGCTCAGCTAAACATTTCAAACCGTGTGTAAATGATCGTTGATATTAAAAAGTATATAATTTCTCTAATTATTACAATTACACAAAAACCATAATAAAATATTTGACTGCCCGACACATAACCAAGATGGCACTTTTTATTCATTTTACATTGTCATTGTCACTTTTTATTTTTCTTTGTGAGCTGACTGCCTATTTGTTCTTAAATATGTAAGTGCCGTTTCTCCTTCTAATCGTGTGTGATGCATTAGTGCCTACTGACGACCTCCGTGGTCGAGTGGCCAGCACGCTGGTTTCAAGCGTCGCCATCTCGTGAGGTTCTGGGTTCGATTCCCGGTCGTGTCTATGTAGAAAACAATATTTTCTATATTGTCTTGGGTCTGGGTGTTGTGGTACCACCGTTGTTTCCGATTTCCATAACACAAGTGCTTTAGCTACTTAGCTTGGGATCGGATATGTGATGTTATGAAATATTTATTTATTTTGCTGTAATAACTTATCATGTTGTGCAAAATCTCGAGTTTTCATCCCTCGCTGAACTACATAATATTTCATTATCACATCTACAAACATCTAAGATTTAATGTCTTTCCTCACAGTCGAAATGAAAATAAGTATGTTTAACTTAGGTAAAAGCACCCTTTTACTCTTAATTCGAGCGCCAGAAATATGTCAGGTGAGATGGATCGCGTTCACCCCTTGTATAACAATCTATTATTGCGGTAACTTGGCCTCTTCAGCAAACAAAGCAACTAATTTGTTGTTTCGTGTTTGCGTCAAGTCAACAGCGACCTTATAATAATATTTTCCTTTCATAGCTACGTAACTCAGAGTAATATCATTGGGTACTGAAGCTTACATTTGCTCTTGTCAACAGTTTGTATAGTCTGTTATCATAGTTGTTGTAATAGCACAGAAGATATAATAGTACGGTAATTGGTAACTTAAATACCTAACGGACTGTGTTGAACGAACTAGGTTAAGTAAGTTTACTCAAGAAATCGAGAACGGTTTCAGGGCGCCACTTGTTTTCAATAAGCTGTAACTCGCAAACAGCTACATTTTCAGATTAAACAGGAATTCAAAATATACCTACATTTCCTTTTGCTCATTAACAAAGATTAATCAATTGCTGATAAGGTTTGTGAAGGTATCCGTACTTAATCAATACTTATCAAAGTAGAACTAGCCACTTGTTGGTGAGAGAAATATCAATGGAGGCTATAGATACCTACACTATCCAGTACTTTAAAACGTTTGCCTCGTCTGGGATTGTATTTTTTATAAAATATCTTAACCGGGTTTGGTTTGAGTTAAAATTATGTCTGATATCAAACATAGAATCTGATATCATGACATAATTTTAACCCAAATTAATTTCTAAACCGCCTTTCCTTTTTTTCAAGGATAATTTCTCTTTTATGAAGGCTTGATTATTATTATTTTCCTGACCTTTATTATTGTATCTCTCTTGCGGGATATCACGGCCGAAACCGGTCCTTTTGGAAGGCTTACCTGGGGATATAGATCCAACAAGAAGAGGCCCTATTATTTACTTTTGGATTAACCGCAACTTAGCAGCAAACAACTTATACAATTTTAAAACCCTTTACACCTTCTGTAAGTATAAATTCCGGAATGAAATAATTAAAGTCTAAAAAATATTTATACAAAACTTCATAGGAGTAAGGCAATGGAAGGGTACCAAGTCAAGAATGACTATATTATAATATTTGTATAAAAAGGGTAGTGTGTTTAAACTGTAGCAACGCTACATACTGACTATCGTTGTGCACTATCGCTGCTGCCTGCTGTAAATGACTTTCTTGAAATTACGCGCAAGAAGACGCTGTACACAGTGCGCAGAGTGAGAGCAGTAATGAGATCCTGAAGATTATAGCAAGTAGGATGGATTCGACTTATTTAGGAGGCATTCCGAGTTTTAGGTTTTTAGGCCGCTCGGTATGATCCTCAAACAGCTATCTTTTTGATCCTGTGTATCTACTCACCATAGCTAGTATAGGTGTCATTGTTACTAACCCATGTGGAGATAATAACCCTGAATGAAATATTTTATTTATTTATTTATGGTGACCTGCCCAAGATGGCGGACAGGCTCATGATATGGGTATCAAATAAAAGAGTTTGCTGTCAGGAATACAAAAGTAATATTCACATGAATCCAACATGGCGAACATCCAAGATGGCGGATTGGCTATTTGAAATGCATCCCATGATATGGGTATTAAATGAAAGGCTTTGCTCAATGGGATACAAAAAAAACATGTTTTTTTAGTTTTTTAAACTATTATTCTTGTTTCATCCAGGCACGACCCCCGGTTGGGGCGGCAAGACATTCATCGTGCAGGGCTTCGGTAACGTGGGCCTGCACACCTGCAGGTACCTCGTCCGCGCCGGGGCCACCTGCATCGGCGTCATCGAGCATGATGGTGCCATCCACAACCCGGACGGTATTGACCCTAAGGTTAGTAAGCTGTACATAACATAGTTGCCCCTTGGTAAGATATATGTTGCAATAAGATAGTTATTGCCGGAACAAAGTTATACACATGCGATTTATTTCTATCTTTCTAGGAATATAATTATAATACGGTCACAGTTTAGTGATCGAATTATATTCGCGCCGCCTGTATTTTCTCTGTTAAGAACTTAATATCTATGGTTTACTGTTAGAAAATGCTTTAGCATAAAGTGTCATATTTGCCGCTTATTTACGCTAGAAGTTTTTAAATGAATAAAGTTTCTTAATCATATGATTATGTATACCAATCTTATCTAGAAACTTTATTGAGGGATTATTCTAGGGATATCCCTAGAATTATAATTATTATTACAGCTTTTCCTATCATCCTGCGACATATACACAAACCTCTAGTCAGACTCGCTCGCTCGATCCAGTCTAGATCCGTGATCATGAGTTTATAATATAAATCAGGTTTTAAGCTGTTCTGCAGTATTAACTATATTTATAGGAGCTAAATGTCAAAATAATTAAAAAGCTTCTTGGGCAGACGGTATTTCTCAGGATGCGGTCCGGTCCATACAAAATTGCCAGCATACGGTCAATATTATTCGGACCGCACCGCAGACCGCAACCATTGTGTCAAATCGTATAGGATGCAATTTCATCGAATAAAATTATCCTTTCCTAAGAGCTAGATAAAATCGAAATCGTTTATCAATGACCATACTTCGCTTAATACGATGACTCACGCCCTTGACATCACCCGAATAATAGCAAATGTATTCGCATGGAAATTCTACTAGCTTTTTATTCGTGTTGTTCGTTTCGAGCGTTACGTAAACTGTGAAGGTCAGGCGGCGTGATAACGATAGTTTACATTTTACCCAATCTCCATAGTACCCATCTTTATTTTTTATTTATCTCGTATCTTATCTCTTTATCACATTACTGTGAACGAACCGTGAT
Source organism: Pyrausta purpuralis (assembly GCA_963924145.1). Classification (NCBI taxonomy): domain Eukaryota; kingdom Metazoa; phylum Arthropoda; class Insecta; order Lepidoptera; family Crambidae; genus Pyrausta; species Pyrausta purpuralis. The sequence continues at coordinate 19,108,192 of OZ001643.1, read as the reverse complement.
TTGGAATTTAATAGTTTATCAGTACTTGAGAATTATTATGCTCGATTGATAATTTTTTTGCCTTTTAACATCGTTAGACGAAGCAATTATTTATTGTTAAATGTAAAGTTAAATAACTATTTACCTACTACCTACCCTACTATTTTGAATTTTTGAGGGCTTTCCTTGTAGCTGAAATAAACTGATATTTGGAACATATTTATTATGATTACTGAAATTCTCCCTATACTAACCCAATGTAGCCATTTTTCATACACCAAGCTTTTTCATCGAAATCATATAAATATTGCAATTGATAATGCTCTTTAAATGCAAATATATTCTACCTATTGATTGACTATTGTTTCAGTCTGACTTTTTGTCAGCATTTTAAATTCTATTCAGTAATAGTTATAGTAAAATATACATTTACCGTACAAATATTATGATTAAATATAAATATACGTTTAAATCTATAAATTGAAATTATCAGTTTAAAATGCAATCTATTTTCTTGTAAGTATTTGCGTTACGCGTACGTGCTATTAAAAAGGACTTTTAAATTTTCATATTGTGATTCACTTAAATCATTTTTTGATTAAGTGGCCTGTTTTCATAACATTCAGTTTTTGTTAGCTTCCAATGTCCCCACCCTCTCCCGACTAAGTGGTAGTAGGTGGATACCTGAAAAAATTTACAACCCTGGCATATACGATAAATTTAGAAGGAAAACTATCACTGATTAGATAAGTAAACTTAAAGCTTAGTAATTTTCATATTTTTTTTCTTTTTTTTTTCTCCAAAGTGCGTTAAGAAATGAAAATGTAACTGTAGTTAAATATTTAACTGTAAAATAATCAAAGCTGTGAGGTGTGTCATCTTCATAAAAAGAAATAACCGGTTTTGCGTCAAAATTTCAATATTTTGTTATTTATAGGGAATCGAATTCTTATAAGACAGTCTTTATCATGATTAAAGATCATTTTTAGGACCACGAAGATGCTTACAATACATAGTAGATACGGAACCGATCATGCGCGAGTCCGACTCGCACTGGGCCGTTTTTTATGCTTGTAATTTCTCTTTATTTCTACTCAATTCTATGAAACCCAAATCACTTAACCCTCCAGGCGCTGGAAGACTACAGGATCGAGAACGGCACGATCGTGGGCTTCCCCGGCGCGAAGGCGTACGAGGGCGAGAACATGCTGTACGAGAAGTGCGACATCCTCGTGCCGGCCGCCGTGGAGCAGGTCATCCACAAGGAGAACGCACACAAGATCAACGCTAAGGTAAAAAAACGCTACAAAAAACTGATTCAAAAGCTTAATCTAAGAGGTGGTTTATTTTTTTATTGATTTTTATTTTATGATCTTAAGTTATTACCATCTTATAAACGACTGGACCGATTTGATCAAACTTACACTGTACACTAAGTTGAAATATAAAGATACACATACATACTCGAAATTTAGCACATGGGTTACGAAACCAATAGATTAACATACTGAAATTTATCAAATTCCTGTGATATCTTTATACATACACATTGAATTGATTACTTCTTTTGTATGAAGTCTGTTTAAAAATATAGGTACGTACAACAGCACGTCAAAGTAAACACTGCGGTATCTTATGCAGTTGTAATAAGGGCTAGTTTGCAACAAAAGTAAGTAACCTGATGTGCTGTCGTCTGTACATAATCGAGGTATTAAATAACTTTTTCTTATTGTTTAGAAACAACTGCATATTCTTATGAGTTCTTAATGTATACCAAGAGATATTGTTGCTTGAGGTTAAGGTACATACTTTATAGACTAGTTTTTATATACACTGCCATTTTACCACTTTCAATATAAATCGCTTACACACACGAAACAAAAACGGAAGTCACTTAAAATAAATGACGGCGCAGGTTGCAAGATATTTTGACTCCTAAACTGGTAAGGCGTCGGAGTCCTCAATATGCATAAGTCTTACACGGACACTTGACCGATTTCAACGACATGTACATTTCAAAAACAAGCTAGAGACAGTAAGAAAGTGAAAAGCTAACGTTGACATATCACTGTAGGCCTGATATTTTTGATAAATTGAGAAAGGCCGATACTGAATTCGGGATTGTAAAGTAAACAATGAATTGCCTCACATCATTTTTATTCTTTTTAAAACATATATATAACATAGTGACAACTTGTATCAAGATAAACGAAATAAACACGTTATCTAGAGCTCATAATCTTATTGGTAGGCAAGTAATAATAATTAAGAATAAAAATTTTTCATTGTATTTTCGCTTGATGCCCGAATATCTAATATCCTGAAAGATAAGATACCCGAAACAGTATCGTGTGACGTGATAAAGCTTGAAAAGTAGCGATGAGCATACATGATTGGCATGAAATAAATAATTTTGTATAATAAGTTGCAACTTTTTATCAATGGACATAAATAAGTAGCTACACTGACAATAATAATGTTATTACTTAAAATGCTGCTAAGTTAAACGACAAATATGTACATAACCAATCAATTTTTGTTTATATATTTTTTTTGTTAGACTACATCAATTTACTATCGGAATAATAAACATACTGAATCTTGCTTTATTGCTACAGGATCTTGTGTATGTTTTTCGAATGTTTGATTTTTAAACGCGTATCGGCAAGAATTTCCATTTCGGAACACCTGGCATTCAAAAATTATTATTTCAGCGATTTAATAATATATGAGTCGATTTTTATTTAGACAATACTGTCCCAGTGCTGGCGACACACCTCCGTCTAACACAAGCGATCTCTGGTAGCAGTTTGCGCTAGCCAGATTACAAACAAACAAAAGCAACACGCGTAATAAATATTTTTCTATTGTGTACCCCCAGATCATCGCGGAGGCTGCCAACGGGCCGACCACGCCCGCCGCAGACAAGATCCTCATCGACCGCAACATCCTCGTTATCCCCGACTTGTACATCAACGCGGGCGGTGTCACCGTCTCCTTCTTCGAGTGGCTCAAGAACCTGAACCACGTGTCGTACGGCCGGCTCACGTTCAAGTACGAGCGCGAGTCCAACTACCACCTCTTGGGTGAGTTTATACATAGACAACTGAACCGCCTCCGTGGTGGTTAGAGGATCGCACTTTAAAGAGACGGCTGCACCAGAGGTAGACTTGTTCTTTTTCGGACACTAAACTGAGCGCTCCGAACTAGTACAATTGTTGAAAGGAACTAGTTCGGTCTTCTAGTACTATTATTTCAATAGTTCACTGATTACTCGAGCATAAGTGGTCCTGTCGTACACAGAGATTATGGTCGTACGTACGTATCGTTCAATCTAGTACAACTTCTATCGCGTTCAAGCACACGCGTCTGTCTCGTTCTCCCTTAACTAGTACATCTTTCATCACGCTCAGGCCTAGGCGTTTGTCTCGTTCTCGGTCAATCTAGTACGTCTTTCATCACGCTCACGCACACGCGTATGTAATCTTTCAACTCGTTCTGCTCTGACGCTCGTAATTATTCGTTCTTACTCTGCTCTCGCGACACGATCTGAACCATAGACAAACAAGATTTGCTTATCTGAACTGTACTAAAGACCGATTTGAAAGACCAGAAGAGAATAGTTCGTTCTCGGTCACATAAATGAACTAGTTCCTAATAGTATATAATACATGTACTACACAAGCCTAACCAGAGGTCCACCAGACCTCCGTGGTGTAGTGGCTAAGCGTGTTGGGTTTCAAGGCGTCGCTGCTCAGAGGTCCCGGGTTCGATTTCCAGTCGGGTCAATGTAGAAATCATAATTTCCTATCTTGTCTCGGGTCTGGGTGTTGTGTTGTGATACCACTGTTGTGTCTGATTTGCATGACACGAGTGCATTGGCTACTATGTGAGTGGTTTCCAATATTATTATTTTATAAAGGTCCCGGATTCGATCCCCGGGTCGGACCAAAAATATGTACTTGGGTTTTTCTGTTTAGTAATTCTTAGGGTAGCCCGGAGTTTAGAAGTTGGCGGTGTTTCGCGCCTGTGGAACAGAAATCACGTAAAGCTGTTGGTCCTGCGCCTGACCTCTCTCCGGTCGTGTCAGATTGCTGTTCCATCGGCCTATGACAGTGTAAAGAATAGAGAGTGCACCTGTGAAATTGGCTAAAGGGAATTTTATTATTATTTCATGGATTAAATTTCTCATTCATCACTATCAGCCAAAAGACATCCACTTCTGAACAATGGCCACCAAGCTACTAGGTCGCGATAAACTTAAGAGGCTGTGATAAGGGGTACGTATTATAATACCGAAAGTTCATAATACCTACAAATGAAATACCTACGCTTGAAACGTCGATAATCAAAATACCGAACGAATGAAATACCTATACCCGATATACCGAAGCTTAATATGCCGAATTTCAAATAACCGAAAGTTCAAAATCCCGAAAGTTTGAAATACCGAAGGTTCATATCCCGAATGTTTAAACTCCCGAAGATTAATATACCTACAGTTAGTATACCGAAGTTCAAAATCCCGGAAATAAGATTACCTTTGCGGTAGGAGTTTTTTTTTTACAATGTGCAAGCAATCAAACGGGCATGCATTTAGCAAGCAGGCATGCAGCATGCAAGCAATCAAGCAGGCATGCAACATGCAAGCAATCAAGCAAGCAGGCATGCAGCATGCAAGCAATCAAACAGGCATGCATGTAGCAGCATGCATAGGTTTTGCTCTTCTCCGGCGCTGCGGGAAGTGCAGCCCTTTCGCCCTAGCGTAGCGAATCTCAGGCACCCACGCTCGCCTCCGCAGCTTCGGCGACCAGCCTCAGCCGCTCCAGCTCGCACGGGAGCCTGAGATTCGCTACAGCGGGCGAGGGCTGCTCTCCCTCCGCGCCTCAGGCTTTTGAATTACACTCTAGTATCGGGCAGACTAGTACCACGGCGAAGGACCACGGCGAGTCGGGGTCAATCAAAATTTGTTTTTCTTAATGAACCTCAATCTCAGTGGTATACAATTTGTTTGGCGTTTCGTTCATACGTCTTGTAAAATTCGGTATTTTTAATCATCGGGTTTTAAATTTTTCGGTATATTAAACTTTCGGTCATATAAACAGTCGGTATATTGGACTTTCAGTCATATAAACAGTTAAAATTCGGCATTTTAAAATTCGGTATTTCAATTATAGGTCTTATAAAATTCGGTATTTTAAATTTTCGGGATTTCAAACTTTCGGTATTTAGAACTTTCGATCATATAAACATTCCGTTCTAAAATTCGGCCTTCCATTCGTAGGGCTTATGAAATTCGGTATTGTAATACGTACCCGTGATAAGTGGCTCAATGTGCGCTTAAATTGTATACCAAGTGGTTTAATAACCTTATAGCTCTGAATTAATTATAAATTAATTCTCTATTACATCTTCATTTTCTTTTATTAGTTAATCAATTACTTATGTGGGTGTGGTGGGCTGAATGCTAAAAGCATTCCCTCCCAGAACTTTCTGGTCATACAGAAAGATAGTAATGGATGCAACAAAGATTGTAATGTTGTTATAACTTATCATATCAAACCATATTATTTTCCAGAATCCGTGCAAGAGTCCCTTGAAAGGCGCTTCGGCCGCGTCGGAGGCCGCATTCCCGTCACTCCCTCCGAATCCTTCCAAAAGAGGATCTCCGGTGCTTCTGAAAAAGACATCGTGCACTCCGGCCTTGACTATACCATGGAGAGGTCTGCTAGGGTAAGAAACACTTTATATTCTAGAGTCCATACCTCACCAAGACGCCATGACGACTTCGCCGGCTACGTACACATCACATTGAAATGTAGTCACTTAACTCAGGCTAGTTTCCACTAAGAACAAGTCATAATATTGGTAGTTTCTAGTGATAAATTATGGTATGGATATATAAAAAAAACTATTTTTTAACTGAATTTCAATAAGGATTAATAATATTTTAAATAATTACGTTTGTCTAATACACACATTTGGTCACGTGACCGTAAACACCTATCAAAGGATGTGACGTCACACAGTGCACGATAGTGGGCTTTTTGCTGTCATAGACAATTCTTCATAGTATTTTTCTGTCAAGATGACTTACGGTTGTAACCAGTTAGGACGCCATGACAGTTCAAGCGTTTTTAGAGCTCACGTAGCCGGTTACGTCGCCCTGGCGTCTCGGTGAGGTACGCCTCTTAATCCTCGTTATTTCTACGCCAGCCATTTGGTTTTAACTTTTTCATTAAGACACCATAGATATAAGTGCTTCTTTGTGAAGAAGTACTGTGGAGTACTGTGGTACAGCCCGTTTCATGGTCTCCGTAGTACTGGTCTGATTTATGCGTTATTTTTTCATTGATGGTGTATGGAGTTATACGTGCGTAAACACGACATAGTATTCTTATATAGAAATGTGTCTAATGGAACCGTACACTAATACAAACCACTCAACTCATTTACATGGCATCCAAAAAATACTTGTCGAATATTGTAAAAAATGTTTTTTATTAAATTTTTAAATAATATCAGTAAATAAAATTTATTAGTCCAAACGCTCCAAGATGAATTATCAATGTCGATTGTAAGATTTGTATGCATTTTTTATATGAATCATTACAATATTCAACAAGCAAAGGCAAACAGACTTAACATATAACCTCCATGAACACTTTTCAACAAAACACTATGAATGACTAAAAGCAACATCAACACAACAAAGCATTTTTATTGGGTATCACCGTTATCAATAAATCACTGCAAACTAACAAGATGTCATTGATAGATAAGTATTGATATTTTTATAAATATGTATTAACTTTATTAAGGAATATTTATTAGTCATCCCAGTGTTGTATTTTTGCTTTTAATGTTTTCCATTTGTACTTATTTTTTGGGGTGAATGTGATAAGACCTACTTAATATAAACATTATTCCTTGCTTGTATTGATATCTTCACAAATTATCTGATCATTTAACAATCAATTATTGTATCGTCTGTATTTTGTAAAGAAAACTTTTTTTTTCATTCTATTTCATCTTGTGCTCAAGAATTAAGCAGTCTGGCCCCCAGTGGCCCCAGTTATCGAGGTTAACAAATTATTTCTATTTATGTCTTAAAATAACCAAATTTAAAAGCATGACGTTGCTTTGAATTTTTTATTATTAAAAGCCTGTGGTGTCCCACTGCTGGGCGAAGGCATCCCCCTTTCCCACTCTACAGGATTTTGGGTAATTATTACCCCGTCCTTATCATATAAGTCTGCCTTGTTTTTTTTTAAAGATTTATGAATAATATTTTAATAAGATGATAGTTGAAGGTGAATACCAAATATCTGTTCATTATGTATAATCTACTACTAACCTTCAGTTAACTTTATTTTCTTTGTTTAAGATGTTTGGTTGACGTAATCTTTAAACATAGTAAAAATGCAAACTTCAGTGATTTTTGCATGCTAAGTTAGTACCTGCCTGTTTTATAAGATCTTTTATTTGATAATAAATGGAAAAAAGAATTAGCATAGCGTTAGTATTACACGACAACACAATGTTTTTTACGCAGGCGATCATGAAGACGGCGATCAGGCACAATCTGGGTCTAGACCTTAGGACGGCCGCGTACGCAAACTCAATCGAGAAGATATTCACCACCTACGCCGACGCTGGGCTGGCGTTCTAGAACATAGAATAAAGTATTCATCTGCATTTTTATAATACTCTACAGGGTGTAACAAAAAAGCGAAATAAAATTTAAAGGACGTGTAGAGTAGTAAATGTAGTTCCTATGCAAAACCACAAACTCGTGCGAGTATAAATTACTGAGTAAATTGATGCTAAAGTTTAAACAAAAACTTATCGGTGACAACCTTAAATATCAGCTGTTAGGTGTGTGTGTGTGCGGCGGGCGAGGGTTGCGGGCGGGGGTTCGCTAAGGAATGACCGCAGATTCAGGGTTGTCAACACTTACGGTAAAAAAAAAAAATTGGAAAAAAGTTGTTTATTTTAAACTAAAACTTTTACTACTTAATGTTTACATTACATACATACATACCCATAAATATTATTTCGCCCTTTTTTTTACACCCTGTATATGTAAAGATGAAATAAGAAACCAAAAATTGCGCACGGGCAGGACTCGAACCACCAACTTTCTGGCTAACCGGACTACACGCTCTTCCGATGGAGCTACCGTGCCGACAGTCCGACCGTGCGAAATTTCTGGTCTCTTACTATTAATAAAAAATACACTATTTGTAGTTTAAATGCACATAAAACTAAATCTTTTTATTATTATGTTAATGACGCAGTATTTTTGCAGGAATCATTGTTTTTTTCTGAAGTGAATTGTGTATATGTCAATATTTAAAAAGTATCGTTAAGAATTTTGATCAAAAATTTGAAATTGTTTCTTTTGCATAATTAATCTTAGATAACCTTGATTAACCGTATTCATTTTCAACAGTACCTTCAGTTGTGACTGTGAGATATATCACATGATACATATAATATTATGTACCACTTTATGTGTTTAATGTTTATGTACGCTTACACATACACACAAATTACACTGACAAGCTAATCTTACAGTCTATTTCACATACTGAGATTGAGATTGCACAATGTCTGGTTAGCATCATCTGTCCAATACTATATACGAAAGGTCGTTCTATATTTTTATTTTATTACCCGTTGGTAAGTGATTGATTGACAATGGACAAAACAGACCCTTATTCGACACAGACTACAATGTTTTTTTATAACAACCGGTCGTGTCTACATTAAGGCTTTGACTGCCACGAAACTAGCATAATAGAAAAATATTGTTTTGGGTTTACCACCATGGCGCTCAATGTGTTAATTAATTTAATTTATTACACAGTGAAAATTAAGTTTCCTTAACTATTTGTACGCAGGCCATCATGAAGACCGCCCAGAAGTTCAACCTGGGCCTAGATCTGAGAACAGCTGCGTACGCCAACTCCATCGAGAAAATATTCACGACGACCGCTGACGCCGGGCTCGCGTTCTAAACTCACTAGTTTAAAACAAAGTATTTGTCTGCATTTTATAGACTCTCCAATTAGTCCCTATGCACATAAGCGTAAATCTTAAGACATTATCTTCACAGTATTTTTTGTTGGAATCATGGCTTTTTTACTTTACTGTTAAGCGAAACATTGTTAAACTTTTAAGCGGAATTATGATTTTTCCAATTGTATGTATCATCTTGAATTTTGAATAAAATATTGTTTTACTGTTATTGTTTCTTTTCTTGCATTTTTAGGTTCTACAACTATACATACCTAATGAAAAATTGCAAGTGGTTCTAAGGTAACTAAGGCCTCCAACAAAAAAATACCGACCTACTTTGAATTATTATAAACTTAAAAAGTCACATCCTGCAGCTAATTTTATGATAGGATGTTTTTTTATTATTAGAGCAAGTAAGACTTAATGCAGATCGAGTAGCCGAAAAACGCAATTTTCGGTATGTATAAAATATAATAATATGGTTTGGTTTCGATTTAATAATTAAAGAAACAATATAATAACACATTGGAGGTGAAGAAAAAGTTGGAAGATCTTTTGAATCATATCAAAAGATCTTCCAGCTTTTTCAACAATCAAAACTTGGAAGACCTGATAATAAAACATGTATTGGTGTACCTGTTTAGTATCTAATTATCAAAAATATTTTCCTAAAAATTAAAATTATAATAAGTTGAAGTACAGTTGTTCAAAAAGAGTATCGGATATTTGTTTGTTCAATGAAACAAAAAGTCTTACTATCTGGAACAAAGATTAGGGAAGACACGCTGACTCATTTTCTTTCGATATTTCTGCCGAATTATTCTCTTAAACTTTAATTTCAAGGTATCTCCTTAGGGTTCCCTACGTAATATCGAAACACAAATCATCGATTATCATTTCAACGAAAACCATTGATCGATTGCTCCACAGAACATAAAAAAATTTTTATGTTCTGTGGATTGCTCCATTGATCGATGCCTTATTTGTACCAAGCTTTAATTCCTCGATGTAACAATTCGCCGAAAACCAACTAACCGATGTTCATTTCAGCTAAATATACTTAACCGACTAATTATTTTGTTGAATGTAACATTTCACTGATAAATCGAGACACCCGAACCCCGACACCGAAATGACTGTGCTAGATAAGCATTTTTTTATTGTAACCTTAAATTATGTATTACATAATATGTGTACACTACCATATGTTCAGCAATATAAGCGTGACAAGCTAGCAAGGAAATATATAGGATAGGAATATTAACTACCAGGTTGTATTTTTTTTTTAAATCAAAAAATATATTTTTTAAATAAAATTTGTTGACAGCAAATAGTTTTTAAATATAAAATTTTGAAATTAAAAATTAGGTATTACATATGTATGGGTACTACATATTTGACGACCCGTCTGGTGTAGTGGTCGAGAAATCGCCTACTACGCAGCGGGTGCGGGTTCGATCCCCGCACAATACAAACATTTGTGTGCATGAACATGTCTGTTTGTATTGGTCTGGGTGTTTTCTATGTATATCATGTATGTATTGTATGTATGTATTTTGTAAATACACAAAAAAAAAGTATTTAAGTATTATATCCGTTGTCTGGCACCCATAACACAAGCTTTGAGTAGCTTACTTTGGGGCTAGATGGCGATGTGTGGGAATGTCCAAAGGATATTAAAGGATATTTATGTATAATATTTGTATATTTTTTTTAAATATTATTTTTTATTTGAAAAAAATACAACCTGGTAACTACCAGGTTGTTTGTATTAGGAATATTAACTATTTCTATCCTTTATATTTCCTTGCTAGCTTTTCACGCTTATATTGCTGAACATAGGGTAGGTTATACGAGTACATATACAATACCTAATTTAAGGATACAATAAAAAATACTAATCTAACACAGTCGTTTTAGTGTCGGGGTTCGGGTATCTAGATTTATTAGTGAAATGTTACATTTGACAAAATGATTAGTCGGTTAAGTATAGTTTAGGTGAAACGAACATCGGTAAGTTGGTTTTCGGCGAATTGTTACATCGAGGAATTAAAGCTTGGTACAAATAAGGCATCGATCAATGGTTTTCGTTGAAATGATAATCGATGATTTGTGTTTCGATATTACGTAGGGAACCTTACGATAAAGTCAAGAAAGCTAAAATCGTGGCTCCTCGGAAGCCAGGTAATGTTACCTCTACTCAACACTACCTTATCTATACTAATTATTTACGTTGCGCATTATTTATGTATCTTACAGCCAACTCATTCAACATCGAAGCGAGCCGTCGTATTAGCTCCGCGCGTATGATAAAGCTGAAGAGTTTGTTTGTTCTTTTGAACGCGTTAATCTCAGAAACTACTAGACCAATTTGAAAAAAACCGTTAGATAGCCCATTTATCAAGGAAGGCTTTAAGATATATAGCATCAATATACGACTCATTAGTCCAGCGCCGCAACGAAAAATGGTTTGAAAACGGGAGAAAAATATTCCTTTTGAGAATTTTCGCTGCGTAAACCGTTGAAGTTACACAAAAATCATGTATGACGAGACTATTCTTCATTAACAGTTCTACAATAAAATCCGCGACAGCATATGAGGCCGTCAGCGCAAAAGTGGCTTATGCATAAGAAAGGCAGTATGAAAATAGTGGGGTTTGTATATTCATGCTTTTTTTTTATTTTATTTTTTGGTTTGTGATTTTAGTTCTGCAGCATATTCTAATCAATCACTCATAGTTTATTCATAAAACATGGAAAACTATGAGTTTATCTTTACTGTATTTAAAAACAATCTTTCAATAGTTTCCACAAAACACGTACGAAAATAAAACAAAAAGGAAAATCGGAAAATCTCTTGCATGATTGGGGAGATCTCGCTACACGCGATCTAGCAACCGCATTTTTGAATTTGACAGCGTTAGTTTCCATTTTTGCCGTTTGCCAAAAGATCCGTGCCGCACTGTACCTTATTTTTATTTACACCTGCACCTTTTAGTTTTTGTATGATAGATGAACTTAAATTAAAAATGAAAGAACAACCATTCTAGGTAAGGGGGCTCTTTCTATAATTTAGTCATACCATGCAAATGAAGGATGAATGTTGCTCATTATGAACGCATCCGAGAACGCAGAAATAGAAATCGGAACGCAGCCAATTACGTGGTGTAAAGTGTCGAGACAAGAAGTTGTCATCTGTCAGTCAATCGTTAATCGATGATTTTTTCCAAGTATAATTTGTAAGATATATTCCTAATTATTCCAAAAATTACATAAATATGTTTATCAGACCTTTATCACTAATTGTCATAGTATCAATAATCAATGGAATATTTTCTAAAAGTGTCGAACTAACATTTGAACTACCTGATAGTGCTGTAGAATGTTTTTACCAGGAAATTGAGAAAAATACCTCTGCCGCGCTGGAATACCAGGTAAGCTTACATTCAAGTTGAGACTCTACGTTTTTATAACTTCATATTACTGCTAAATACTGCTAATAGGTATCCTGTATACAAAGTTCTGATAACCTTGCTATAATATTGGTTTGAGATGGAATAACAATTAATAAAACCCACTTTTCAGGTAATCACTGGTGGGCAATATGATGTAGACGTTAAGGTTGAAGGACCTAATAAGCAAATAATCTATCAGCAGCAGAAAATGCAGTATGATTCACATCAGTTTACTGCCCAGCAAACAGGTCAGTATTAATGCTTCAACACCCGAGTGGTTGCAGGCAACCGCATAACAATAGAATTTGCATTGTGTCTCGTTCACATACGCTTGAGGGATTAAAGGTACCCACTGCCGAAATGATAGTTCTGGTTAGATTTATCTGCCAAATGCTTCAGATAATATGTTGGTGGTGAAACAGGCTTTCTAAAGGTGTTACAAAAAATGCTCCTAATGCTATTTTGACATTCAAAATGTAGTCTGCATAAAATAAACTGAGTCCTGTCTGCTTGCACTTGCTGATACAGCTGTGTTCTGTACATTACCTCAAGACACAGTTGGTCAAAATTAGAGAATACAATCCCGAGCATGTTTTTCAATCCCGGGATTACGGGATTTTTGAACCGTAATCCCGGGATCCCGGGCCTATCCCGGGATTAGACTATGTGGTTTCTAATTGGGCTCAAATTAAAAAAAAACTTGAGTAATTAAAAAACTTTATAATGTCTTTGCACAACAGTCAACACAAATCACAATAATAATAAGAAAATAAAAAAGACAAAACAAAAAAATTATACTTTTGCAAGAAATTAAAAAGACAACATAAATATACTATTTAGTATTTCGAAAATATAATCGCAGAAATATCAAAGCATCCAATGTTTGACTTCCAAGCCTGCTTCGTAGTTTATTGCCAACATAAGCGGCAGCTGAAAACGCTCGCTCAGGTTCAACGCTGGTTGGAGGAATAGACAATAGATACTTGTATGCTGTTTCTAAGTGATATCCACGAACTCCTCCATTTTCGAACAGGCTCATTTCACGTCTAATACTATTTGCCAACCCCAATTCATTTTGTACTTGTACATCAGGATCTGGGGATTTCATACTCTTGTTAATTTCCAGCTGTAACTTTTCCTTTAATGTCAATTGGGGTTGGGAGGTTTCTGGCCTTAGCTCATCATCTATTTGTGATCCTGACCTTTCTTCTTCTTCTGTGTCATCTCGACTATTAAGTCTTTTAACAATACTCTTTATTTGCTTCCTCACTATAGCCTGTGTCGGAACTGGAAATAAGTCATGCCATTCCAAATCCGATAACAACTGATTTTCATCATTCATTCGTGGATTTTGTAAATAATTTAATACACCAGTTAAATTATCACTTCGTCGTTGCTTTATACGTTCCACTAAGGATGTTTTCATTTTTTTGGCAAGTGCTGAGTTTTTGCTAGACAGTTGTTTTATAAGAAATTTCAAAGCGGCATCAGCTGTGCATAAATTAGCATCTCGCCTACAGATTGCTTCTACTGTCAATTTAATTGGGGTCAGCACATCAACAATTTTATTTACCAATTCAAAATCAACATCTTCTAAACGAATTGGATGATTGAGATCTATAAGAGCTTTTTGAATGCATGCTTTTAAAAGATAAAATCGCTCCAGCATTGTTAAAAGACTATTCCATCTGGTTTTACAGTCCAAAAGAAGTGACAGCTCTTTTCCATGTTCAATTTTCACATATTTTTGAAGTACTGTTTCATTTTTAAATGGTGATCTTTTGAAATACACTACAACTTTGCGGATTTTCTTTATCAGCTCATTAATATTTTCATATTGTGTTAACTCTGGTACGTGTTCTGGCGCAAGATCATTTTGTGACATTACGATTAAACCTGATTCTGGACAGTCTAAGTCTTCTAAATCGTGTTCATCATCGCTGTCGTCCATATAATCAACAGTAACAGCTGGTTCATTCAGAGTATCATCTGAGGTAGGGCTATGTTGCAAATAATTATGTTTTCCATAAAGCACATCACAGACCGCCAAATTGATACCATGTGCGAGACACAGTTGATGTTCGGTGCAAACAAGCCGCCCCACCTTTATCATAACATTCGGTCCATCGGTTACAATAGCCACGATGTCAGTTTCCAGGGAAATATCAAATTCACTGAGACGCTCTTTCAATGAAAATGAAAAAAAAATGAAAATGAAAAATCTTTATTTGTTGCAAAGACATATAACAATACTAGATGTGGACTCGTTCTTTTAAGTGCATAGCACCTGTGCCAGAAAAAGTCACTGTTCCTTATCAATACAAATCTTATTTACAAACTAAACAACAAATACTGAACAAAACAAAAATTTTATCGCTACAATCACGAAACGCACGTGTGTGTGTGTGTGTGTGCGCGTGTGCGTGTGTGTGTGTCTGTGTGCGTGGTGTGTGTGTGTGTGTGTGTGTGTGTGTGTGTGTGTGTGTGTGTGTGTGTGTGTGTGTGAGAGTGTGTGAGTGTGTGTGTGTGTGTGTGTGTGTGAAACAGTCAGCTACTACGCTTAAGCAAATCTTCGGCTTCTTTATAATTTAGTGATTTCAACCACTTACTAAGGTTAATTTTGCATTCCCTATAGGTCATTGGATATATTTCTAAGGCTTTGTTTATTTGATTATATAAATACGACGCTAGGCTATTAAATTGGTTTTGAGCGAAACTTGTGTGTGTGCTTTGAGTTTCCATGACATTATGCTTTCTTCTTTTCTTAGTTAGGTTTTGGTTATAATTTGAGGCCTTATGTTTTTTTAGGATGGTTCGAAGAATATAAAGTTTTCTAATTGTTAGGACATCCGCTATGTTATACAGTGACTGGGTTGAAAATGTTCGCTCTTTAAACAGCATTACTTTTAATAAAATTCTTTGAGCTCGTTCTACGTCAAGGAATTTGGTTTTGAGTGCACCACCCCATATGATAATAGAATACGTTATGATAGACTCGACTAACGCAACATAAACTAGGTGAAGCAGTTTTTTAGTTGCTATATGTCTTAGAGATTTAAAAATCCAAATCATCTTTCTTATTCTGCTTGAAACCAATTCAATATGAGCATGCCACGAGAGTCGATGGTCCACCATAACTCCAAGGTATTTTACGCACCGTACCCTATTAATAATAGGGCAGCTGCATGCGTCATGAGTCTTGCAGGAATGGATTTTAATCTCCAAGTTGTCGTCCGGCTGAGTCTTATCATAGATTGTGAAACACATATAATTAGTTTTTGAGGTATTTAGCGTCATAAGGTTTGATCTTAACCATGTGCTAATTTTGGCTAATTCAAATTCGGCTGATGCTTTAATGCTGTTCCAAGAGTGTCCAGTAAAAATAACAGCAGTATCATCAGCGTAGGATATTATTTTACCGCTATTGATTGGCATATTGCAAAGGTCATTAAATAATTTAATAATTTATTGGTCAATATACGAAGACAATTTTCAGCTGTCATACTTCCGTAAATAGGAACAAGTCCTAAGTTCCAAAATTTTTTATATGAATGAACGTTGACAGCCATGTATCGTTTATTGGAAGTTGAAGTCCACTCGTCGAAAGAAAGACTAAATCTTTCACCTGCACTTTTCAATTGTTTCAATTCTGCAATTACTTGCTTTTTGATTTTTTCACTGTAATTCATAACACGTTTTCGAACAGTGACGGCTGACTTTGGTAAATCCGGGTATTTTGCTAAGAGCAATTTTCTCAAATCATCTGAAGCTATGAATACACTGAATGGAAATCCATCTAATGCAACCATTCTTGCCAAAACATCATCCAGGCTATCGTCGGCACTTTTAGTAAAATAATCATCTAACTTTCGCTTGGTTGGCGGCGGCGGAGCTGTGTTCATATTTTCAGAATCTTGACTTGTTGAAGCTGATATAACCTTGATGTTATGTTTTGATAACAAATGTGTATGTAATCCCTTAGTCGATCCACCCAAAGTCTTGAGAATGGCTGGGCACCGCTTACATTTAGCACTATTCCCATCCTTCGCGACTAAAAAATAACTCCACACTGACGTCGCATCACTGTCTTTTTTATGTTTAACAAAGTCTGCCGCCATTTGAAATACTTAATTTCAGGTAATTTACTTTAAATTTAAATGACGAAACCTTCGTAACCCGTCACTGACAGAATAATAAATGAAAAAAATAAAATCTGATTAGCATATTTATACTTTCATACAGGGAATCCCCGACGGGAAAATACCCGCAACAATACTATGATATGAGATGATCGGGTGATTTCCCTGTTGGTTCGTTGGGGACTTGGGGAATCACCTTAAAAGTAGCATATTTAATACTTTCGTACAGGGAAACCCCGACGGGAAATACCCGCAAAAATATTATGATATTATCGGGTGATTCCCCTGTTAGTTCATTCATTGGGGAATTACCTTAAGAGTATTGTATTGAAGTACTCAGAGTGGGGAAGTCCCTTCTAAGTTTACAACAAACATATTAAGACTGTACCTGTGTGTGTAGTGAATAGTACGTATCGTATGACGGCGTATCTAAAAGTGTTTTTTGTCGTTATGTATTAAATGCTATTAAATAACCTAGGCAAGGTTATCGTCAAGGCGCAACGGACTACGGCATATAAACTAAACTTGTATGTGGCAATCCCGAAAATCCCGAGATTAGCCAAGTGCAGTCCCGGGATTTTCGGGGCCAGAAAACGGTCGGGATCCCGGGATCCCGAGATTCGGGATCCCGGGATTGTATTCTCTAGTCAAAATTCAAATGATGACATATTAGTGTGATGTAAGAAGGTCATTAGGCCTTCTTCACAATATCCTAGTTCTGGTTAGCAGTCAGTATCTGTCATGTCATGTTTGAAATATTCGTTGGTTGTAGCTTATTTGTTGATATTGAAACATTTTCTGAATAGAATAGGTCAAAACTGCTGTACTTTATGTTTCAGGTGTGTACAAGGTGTGCTTCAGTAATGAATTCAGCACTTTCTCACACAAACTTGTGTATATGGAACTAAATGTGGGTCCAGAGGAACCTCTTCCAGGCATGGGTGACCATGCCACAGTACTCACACAGGTAATGCTTGGACACATAAGAAATCAGGTGTAATAATAAAATATTTTGATTTATCTAATAACTGTTAGCAACAGCCATATTCCCTTTTTGATACATTGTTTTTATTTTTATCTTTTACTTTGATACCAATTTTATGTTATCAATTAATTGTCTTTGAAGTATGGAAATACAAACTGTGAAGTGATTTTTAGTGTCTGTAATAATAACATTCAATTATTTTCACAGTTGGAGACTTCAGCTGAAGAAATTCACTCTGCCTTGAACAAAATTATTGATCATCAAACACACCACAGACTCAGAGAGGCACAAGGTCGTAAAAGGGCAGAGGATTTGAATGAAAGAGTATTCTGGTGGTCTATGGGCGAAACCTTTGCAATAGTTTGTGTGGCATTTGCGCAAGTTATGGTCCTCAAAAACTTCTTCAGTGACCGACCAACGTTATATAATCGAATGTAATGATAGTGAATAAAATACATAGGATATTTATTAAAACTGGTGTTATGATTTTTTAAATTTTAATTGTTTTTTTCATTAATTCATTCTTATGAGTACAAAATTAATGACATAGACAATAAATGAATGTAGGTACTTTTTAATGATGAAAGTTCAAGACAAGACAACAATAAAATCATGTTTTTTATCACTAAAATAACAAAAGTTACACAATATTTTTAAGATTTGAATGATAGATGATATGATTTTATACAAAAATCTATGTTGATGTTTAAAAAAGAACTAGTAATGCAAAGACACCATTTACTAAGGCACATGGGTATGCTATGAGAGGTCTTTGTTCAGAGTCACCTGACATAGTGACAAATAGTCTACTAGCTGATAATGCAGACCAAATCACTGCAACTGCTGATAGAGAAATTCCTACAGTCCCTTCGAGGGAGACAAAAATACCTAATCCTGCTAATACTACCATGGGCAACATGCAGTAACCTAGTACACTAGCAACACTTAGTAAAGTGAAAACACCTTCAGTGCGACACATCAAAGATAGTAAGAAATACATCAAAATAACAGACATTACAGATAGCCCATATACATAGCCAAAATGTGCTTTATTCCCTGCAAGGAACAAACAAACAGCTAAAGCTAAACAAAATGCAATTGGACCAGCAATGTCCGTATCTCGAAGTAAGAAATTGGCATCATCAGCCTTTGATTGTCCATGAAAAGGATTTAGCACAGCAAGTGTTTTCTCCAATATTCGGTCAGGATATATTTCCAATTCATCCAACAGAGGCGGTTCATCGAAGTCTGTAGTGTCGGCTATACCTTCACCGGCTAAAGGAGCTGGCGTAAATAAGTTAGGATTGTAATATTGGTTGTTGTTAGCTTGCATCTGACCATGCCCTTGGTCTAATGAAAAACTCTGTTGATCGGTTGGAAATGTTTGAAAATCTGTAATGAAACGGACAAAAGATAAATAATTAGACACCAAAGATTTAGTCAAAGACTAATCGCGAAAAGTAACTTTGAACTTAGCTATATAGGCTTACCCAAGGTTTGAGCTTGATCTACAAAGGCATTTGATGTATCGAATGAGTAACTTTGACTATTTTGATTTTGAGTTTGCTGCCACGAGTATTCATTTTGATTAAAGTTGGCCATATTTTTGGATAGGTATCTTTAACCAAAATGTTTGATTTCCAAAACAAATCTTGATCAATTTGACAGATTGAGAATAAATGTGACAGTACATACTACACGTCACACTCACAGCTGAGCTGTCCGTCTGTCAGGCCAGGCAGGCATGGTGACAGTAGGGTGAAGAGGACCGATAGGTAATATATAAGTACGCAAATGTCGCAGTCAAATTGTATAATCCGCTATTTACATTTATGGCGTCGTCTGTTTATAAACGTTCGCCGTAAAATGCTGAAGGCAAATGTAAAGTGCCATGATGTCATATATATTGATACTGCCGCAATTATAATCCCTGGACAAATAGCCCAATTTGAGGCTTTTCGTTCTGACCGGCATCACTTCAACTAAAGCATGGTGTCCATTGAATCTAGTTCCTGGGGAATTCCTGCAAGTGTGACGCAGTAAAAATTGCTAGCGCTATTCATTTTTCTTAAATCATGTGTTAATCGTTATTTAAGATTTGTTAAAACAAAATATTAGGTTTATTTATAGTATAATAAGGGGACAAAATCGGAATTTTGTCCTCTTTTGAGGAAAACCCCGGTGGGGACCGGGGTCTATCAAAATTTGGTCTTAAAAATGGCCCAAGCGTCCATAATTACTGGACCTCAAAATGTATAACTGTGTGATCATTTTTTTCTGCCTACGAACTATGTATCGTAAATTGGGTTGAATAGGATAGAAATTGTTTTTTTTCTTTGCTGACTTTTGGTGTGCCTACTCTAAAATCCAACTACCCCCCCGAGGCCACAGTATTTTCGCTCCACGGAAGGACCGCGTGCGCGTGCGAATTCGCGCGGTGTCAGATTACACTTACGTAAACAGTTATAACATCTTATTGGAATAAGCTATTATCATTCTGTAAAAAGCTTATTATTACTGAAGAGATTGCCTATGCTCGTGTTTTAAAAAAATACAACTTATATGCGGGTGGTTATTTTATTTTGGACCAAGAATTCTTCTTACAGACATTTTTTCAGACTAGATCTGTTTATTTTCATCAAAAGCACGTAAATAATAACGTTATCTAAATAACACTGTATTCAAAAACATCTAAGATAAACATTCATTCAATTCTTATACAGAAATACTCATGTTTACAATGTAACACCACTTGAAATAGGGCGTCAAGTCTCAAGTACCTAAGTAATTTGAGCGTGCCGATAAGGAGTTCCCCGAACACGTGTGCCTGGCATGTGTGTTGTTCATTGTTTTGTTTATAAGCTTTACTACTAACTAGTTTAGACATCCTTCTTTACGTTTGAGTAAAAAAGTAAAAGTAAGAGAGGTGGTTTTAATTTTTTTATAAAAATCTATAAAGCTATATGAAGGTAGCCAAAAAAAAGTTCACAATCGGACTTTGATAGATTTATAGACATAATTGATATGTTTTGTGTAATAAAATAAGCTTTCTAGAAAATATAAGAGTATAAACTATTCAAATAAGCCACAAAAATAACTACGATAATACAAAAATAAAAACTTAGACCCAAACAAAGTCGAGGTAGGGTGACGTAATTTACGAAAAAAAAATACGAGAAAACAACCGGATGTTTTTGCGGTCTATGGTGTAGAAACATCTGTTTTTTACTCATAAAGGTCAACATGCCCAAGGAATAAGCATTTATACACCCAGAAAAAAAATCATAAAAACGTATAAAAAAAGCGCCCACGGGCGGGCGGCTGGTATCTAAAGAGTAGATTTTTTTGTCGGATCACAAATCATTTTTTGTACTGGTAATAAAGGAATTTACATTAAAAAAAAATAATGAAATTTGAGTGTAAGCGCCCAAACTGCCCAAATTTTAGCTCATGAAAACTTTGATTTTGTCATTAAATTACGCAGCAGTGAGTGATTTCATTAAATTAATAATTTCATAAAGGTGCCAAGGACACAAAAAGTAACTAATGTTTATTGCTAAGATATAATCCATAAAATATGTTCCACATATAACTTTTTTAGATTTTTGGGGTGACGAATCCGGTCATTAGGGTTGTAGGATGGGGTTGATAGGGTCATATTATGGGGGGTATAGATTCATTAGCGAGGTGAATAGAGTCAACAAAGGGGGGAAATGGTTTTTGATATAGGGTTGTCACAAAAGATGTTTGGGCAAATTTATTTATCATTTACGGTTGAAGTAAGCCAATCTTTCAGCTACAGTACAGCTTTAATTTAAAAAATCCTATGTCAAAAGATTCAAATTATTACTTGCAACAACACGGAAATTTTGTTGCGCCTTATGACTCTGTTCTTTAAGAAGCTACAAATAACTTATCATAAATTCTGTATTTAAAATCACTGAACTCCTAAACGTGAAGGAGTTCCACTATCAGCTTAGCCCCACACAATTTTGACCATCAGACATAACAACACATCAGCATTGAGATTCTAGTACAAAAACACTCTACGTGCTTTTGAAATTTGAGGGTTTCCCTTGATTGCACCAAGATCAATATCATCAGATCCCGTCTTGGAAACAATGGGATCAACTAGAAGGTATAATCTCTAAATAGACGAAAAAAAAATTCAAATTGGTCTACAAATTAATGTGATATAAGGTAACATAGCCACGCAAAAAAAACATTTGAATTGATAACCTCCTCCTTTTTTGAAGTCGGTAAAAAAATATGTTTACAAAATTTATTTATTGTCAGTCAAACCTAGACTTTATTCTCCCCAGTCTCGATTCTATTGACCCCGTGCCTGGGGTGAATAGGGTTTTGAAGGATTTTTGCAATTTTCTCATAATTTTGTAATGGGAACTTATGAAGTATTATGTATCATTCAGAAAAAATAAATATCCGGACAATATAAAAAATGTTCTCGAAATTCTCCTTTTTACTTATACGTAGGGTTACTTCTAGATTAAAGTTGGAAAGCTACCCTATTCACCCTATTTAACGGTATATTATATCGGATCAATGAATGCAACAGCTATTGGGAAAAGTTCAAATATCTCTCAAGCGAGTTGCATCACAAAAATAAAGAAATTTTGCCAAACCCCGGAACCCGGGGAATATCATGATTAGACCTCTAAAACGGCCTAAGGGTCCAAATTTAGGGAACCTAAGAATCAAGACGTGTGACCTTGCAACCTCCGAATGCAGCCCTTGATTACATTAAGGAAATAATTGCATAAAAAAGTTAAAAGGCATGTTAATGTATGGCATACTTTATTCGTTAAATGAATTTACCATAGGAAATATCTAGTAATATGGAATGGTTCCATTTTGTTTCTTGTAGAATATTATTATGTTGTGTACAAGTATTAAATAGATTAAAACATACATTAATTAGTTTTACAGTCCATTAAATGCTAAATCTATTTACAATCAAGTGCCATAAAGCAATTTTCATAAATATTATGTAATCAATAAAACAATTCGTTTAAAGACACATTTTTGCCGAATATTATTTTACCGTCGTTTTTTTTTGACTTTTCTTTCGCAGACTTAAATTTAAAAAAAAAAGCAAATGTAAATTTGTTAATTATCTCCTAATAAAACCAAGGGTTGCCACTCCGATGTGTTCCGAAATTGGAGTCCAACAGAACAATGGCAAAAAAATTATAGCAAAAATAGCTTCTGAAAATAATTGTCTTCTCTTCGAATTTTAGGATTTATATAGATTAACTTTTATAGTTAAGAAAATACATGTGTCCCATTGTGAATACACATATTGATGGTAAGAAATTACACATAAATCAGATAGCACTTGATAGCAAGTACTATAAATGAATACAGCTCAGGTACTATGAATATGAACTAACCTTCCCAAACCATTATTGTTACATGACAGAAATGCTTTACAATAATGTATAACATTCGTCGCAAATTATACAACATAACAGTACTGTACTTAAAGTATAATATCGCTCCCATAAATATATGAAATATTCAATGACATGCTCGTTTAAACACCCAAAGCCTTATTTTTCACATTTCTATACATGTTTATTATAGTGTTTAACCTGCCTACGCAGATGCAAATTCATCTATTTATTGCGTCATTTTTGATATTCTTCTATTTACGCACATTGAACATAATAAAGAACTTAATTCCATTTCTAAATTACTAATAATTTCAATCATATAAAAAAATATAAAAACAACCTTTATGATTTTATTTATCACGGTAATGTTTATCTCAATTACAACTTTCGATGATTATTGCGACGTAAAAACAGTCTTATGAAAAAAAACAATTTTATATTAAAATATCTAGTTACTTACAAAAAATACTTTTCACTAACTCACAATAAACGCTTTTATAAATTACCTACATAGCAAAATTATGTACAATCTACATTTTGTACAAAATGTATGCAAAAATACATACACACATTACTTAAAATTGTAAAAAAACACTTATGAACACATTTATGAATGGAGATTACTAATACTAACCGGTATTTCATTCAGAAAAATACATGTATTTCGTTCGTCTAGGGAAACTTCATTACGGTAAAAATAAAATAATGTTCATCCGAACCTCAATCATAATATATATCACAGATACCTAAGGAATATATTACGGAATAACATCCTGTCAGTGAGGTATTAAATTGCGGGTCATTCGTGTCGTATAAATAAATAAAAGCACTCAATCTCATAACGGGAATATTTCGCTAATCAAATTAATACTTCAGACTTGAAAGTAATCATCGACCGTGGCGTCCGTGCCGTTGTTAATACTAGCGTTAGCTCTGCCCGGGGCCTGGATCCGCTCGTACCCCGCCGCCGAGTCGGAGTCCACTCCGGGGTCCACTCTCTCGTACGGCGGCTCCTTCCGGCCCAACTCGAAATACTTCACACTCTCGTAATTGGGATCCTTCTTCGATCTCACCGAATCGTACTTCGAGTCCTTCGACCGTACCGACTCGTACTTCGGATCCTTGCACCTCAACGATTCGTAGTTCGGATCGTGCGTCCGCACGCTTTCGTAGTTCGGATCTTTCGGGCGGACGGATTCGTAGTTCGGATCGGATTCGCTGCCCGTCGTGTACAGTGGTTCGTGCGGCATAGATTCGTAGTTCGGCTCGGCGGTCGGTTCGTTGTTGTTCGGCCAGCCGTCGTATTTGTTCGGTCTCTTGTTGACCGTGGAGTAGGTCGGCTGTAGTTTGTATTCGGGCGCGATCGTGGCGTACGGAGGCGTTGGTGGCTGGTTGCGAAGCACCTCGTAATTCGGATCCGAATCGGACGCGTTGTTATCCGTCTTTGCTATATGTTCGTAGCCGGCGTCGCTGCTGACGATACTGTCTGGTCCGCTGTCCGCGTTCAGCTTGAGAAGGTTATTGTTCGAGAAGTTGCCGTTCGCTTTGCCGATGTCGCGAACGGTCTCATACCCGGGGTCTTGATTCTGCGAGCTCTTGCGCTCCTTGCGCGCGATGGTTTCGTATCCGTGACTGGATTTTTTCCGGTCGATGGTCTCGTATCCGGGATCGTCGCGGAACTTCGGGACGAGTTCGTCGGTGTATTCTTTGGATCTGCGGACGTCCGCGTCGGGTTTTCCTTTCGTTTTTTTGTTGACCTTCGCGTACATTTCTTCTACGTTGCGGGAGGGGCTTTCGGTGGCGCGTTCCGAGTCGGTCGCGTCGGGGGCGTCGATCGAGTTGTACAGGTTGTTGGGGGGTTGTCGGTCGATGTCGAAGTTGAGCTCCTTGGCGACGAGCGGCCGGATGAGGTCTCCGGAGCTGAAGCGGTGCTTCTCGACGGGGTAGTTGCACCCGTAGAAGTCGGAGGAGCTGACGCAGCTGTTGTTCCGTTGGTGTTTTTCGTTGAGACTCCGCCGCAACTTGTCGTTGTTGATGAGATCGCCTGAAATATACAACGAGTTATAATTGAGACACTAATTTCTACTTTAACTATTTTTATAGAAATGCAAAAGTATGTGAGGTAGTATGGACATTTATACTCCTTCACGCTAAAATTACTGAGTAAATTGTTATATAAGAATATAGTAGCTTAATTTTTTTTAGGTATGTCATTTTCTCGGGCGAAGTAAAGAAACTGCTAGTCATACTCATATAATAAATGTGAAGGTTTGTGAGGATGTATGTTAAAGGTGTAACTTTACACTAAAACCACTGACTAGATGTTGATGTAACTTTGCAACCTAGCTCATACATTGCTATTAGCACATCTATCGCTATAGAAATTTTGTTAGATCTGACATTAACGCGGGTGAAGCCGCAAACAACTAGCAGTTGTCCGCGGCTCCTTAACTCGCGTAAATATTGTATTTTAAATATCATTATGATTTATTATAGCCGTGGGCTATCAGCCTTTCTTTGTACTATATCAATTAGAGTTGGGAAGTTCCTGGATGAACGCTTCATTGAAGTACTTCAGCAATCTAGTTCCTTCACTCACTCGTTCACTATCAATGCGGCTTAGTTATAGTTTTGTTTGATAGATGGATGTTTGAGGTAATTTTAGAGTAATGTCTGTTTATTTTTGCACGAGATGCAATTTTGACGGACAGCTGTTATAATCGTAACTAGCGGTCACCCGCGGCGTCGCACGCGTATATTTCGGATTTCCCGTAAATCATTTCAACGCATTACACATAACACATATTTTCATTGCAAGTAAGAGGCCAGCAACCATAGATAGCGGTTTGCGCAAGCGCACATTGTGTAGTAAAGCTGCGAGCATTATTTGGTACGAAGTTATTTTAAAACTGTGATAACTTATAATATATTTATTGAAATCAAATGATGTAAAAGGGAAAATTTGTTCAGAATGAAATGGTCGTGATGATACATGTTTATTTTGATAATAATAAATACCAGTGTGCATCAAAACACCTTTAAAGTCATTTATTTATGCAAATAGGCCCACTGGGTGCACTTTTACACGTCCCAATATAAACCCTACCACAGCTTCGGGACAATTGTGGGCTAGTGCTGAGAAGAAGCTGCGCAAGAAACTCAGTCACTATTGTCAATGCCTCTTTTCAAAAGGTTTACAATGTTTGTAGTGATCATGCAAGTTCATACATTATTATATTTTAAATAATCATCTACTTTATAATACCCTTTCGTCATGAGGGTTTCTTTAATAACAGTTTTAAATTTATTAACCGGTAAGTTTACAATGTGTTCTGGTAGTTTATTGAAAAATTTTATACCTTTCCCCATGAAAGAATTACCAACCTTTCGAAGCCTAAATTGTGGAATAGCAAGCTTATCCTTAATCCTAGTATTATGTTTGTGTATGTCACTATTTTTCGTGAATGAATGTAAATTTTTACTATTTATTTTTTAGTAATTAACTTTGATAATGGTACATTACTTTTTACCTAATTTTTGAACATACAAAAGTTTGTGGTCAGTAAAACATATAATATAGACATAAGGCTTTCGCGGATTATATTGTAGAACTTTCAAAGCGAAACAATCCTGTCATACATGATTTTGATGTATCTTAAACGATTTACGCTGCTGACGCAACAGAAGGTTTTTTTCCCTCACTTTGTAACATTTTTATTTGATGTGCATCATTTTTCAGTGTGTTGCATCTCTCAAAAGAAATATTTTTCCCCGTTTGCAACAATTTTCATTGTTGCTATCGATTTATAGCTTAAAGCCTTACTCGATAAATAAGCTGTTCAACACAAATATTTTTTAAGTCGGTATTGTAGTACAAACAAAGGTACAAATTCTTCAGCTCTATAATAATAATATCAAATTTAGACTGCCGAAATGTTATAAAATTATTATTTTTTGTCAAAAAATAGGTTTACTATATGTTAAAAATTGAGCTGAATTAATGCGTAGTTGTAAGTGATATTAGATCTACTGAGCTAAATGATGAGTTGAGTGATACCATTTTCGTCTCCTACTAAACTATATCATTCATTTCACTTCAGTTTACGATTTTGCGCTAGTTCAATTCCAATGTTAACATTATTGTAAGTAAAGTTTCATCAAAATTCATACAATAGTTTTTGAGTGAATGAGCAACGACTGTCGATACATGCTTACAAACTTTCGTATTCGTTAAAGTATATAAATAACAATATAATAATAGTTTTGAATGTTTTTAACACTTAGTGTCATATTTTATATTCATAAAGATAAAATAAGAAACCAAAAATTTGCGCACGGGCGGGACTCGAACCAGCAACATCTCGGCTAACGAAATTTGTGGTCCGACCTTACGAAATTTATGGTCTCTTACGGATACGTCGTAACATCTTTATGAATATTTTTCCATCGCTTTACTTGTATGAGGTATGCCATTATGTCCATCAACAAAGGGATCTATTTGCTAAAGCATTGGTGCAAAAAATACTAAAGTGCGCAGAGACACACATAAACTTGTCTAAAGAAATGTTCCCAACACAAGTAAATATATAAGAAAAAATCCCTTGCGATGAGTGTTAAAATCTTTAACAAGATCTCGAATGAACTTAAAGTGTTAAATAGCTTCCTATTTAAAAAAAAAAAGATTAGCTCAATGGCTTAATGAAAAAATAAATTATAGTGTTAAGGAATATATTGACAACCGCTAAATTTAAGTGACTTATTTTTTAATTATTATTCAATGAAATTTGATTCCAAGCACTGTCAACAATTTGCATGCTATTTTATTAGCAAAACATTAGAAGCTTATACTGTCTGTCATATCAATTTATACCATGTTTTAAGCAAATAAATGATTTATGATTATGAACAATATAATAAGTTAATCTCACCCGTACTAGAGATGCGTTGATGATGCCGCTGCAACACATCAGTGGTCGAAGGGTGGGCCGCGTGCGTGTTATGCGTGTGCGTGTTGTGTGAGTGTGTGTTGTGTGGCGCGTGTGTGTTGTGCGCGTGCGTGTTGTGTGTGTGCGCGGGGTGGGGAGGAGGCGGGAGGGGGGAGTTAGCCTGCCGCTTCTCGGGCTTCGGCGACCCGAGCGCGCCCGTCGAGTTGGAGCACGACGATGACGACGCTGGAAGATGGAAAGCGTTAGTCTCATAGCATGCCAGCTATGAATCTAATATGTGGTGATACGACTCCGTAAAACGTATCTGCTTTATTTGGAACAGCGACTCTCGGACCAACTGTTCTCTATCACTGTCTCGTCTGCATCGTGTGTATCTCAAGGTGCTACGCGCGTGGATAAGAGATCGGGGATGCATTCAAATCAAAAGATACGTTTTATTGTTTTCTAATTGGCTCATGTTTGCAAATGTGAATGTCGATTCAGTAAAGTCACGTTTCATATATCGTGTAAATTGATTGTATTAATATAATGTATTTGTATTAACAATAATTTTCTTAAAGTACGTTCGCAAATTAATGACGACTGAATAATAATAACATTGCGTGTGCCAGTGTGTGTGAGAGAGAAGGCAAGCATGCGCGGTAGAGCCGCCCGAAGCGAACCGATCAAAGCGCGCGCGTCTCTCTGTCTATGGACATCTTCGGATCTTTCACTTCCTGAGCGACGCGTGCCGAACTCGATCTCAAGTTGCAAATGATGCAGATACGTTTTTAAGCGGCGATTGGGTTTTAAAACAGTGAAACATCCTGAAGTAACGACTCAAAAAGTTACGCAGGTATACTACATTGTCGATAATTTATCTCAGAAAAGAGACTCAGAAAAAATATTTAAGGTACAAATGGTGACCCCTAAAGTAAAATTTGTCGGTAGATATTATAATGTTTTGGTTGTCGAATATTGTTATCTTTTTAAAAGTTTTCAAATAATATCAGAGAATAAAATAAAGCAACTATTTGATACGAAACTACACAACTACATAACTAAAAGATTACGTGTTCAACAACGAATTACTTATGTAAATTGTGAGAGTTGTGTTTATTTTATTTTAAAATTAATCATTTCGTTAAAAAGATAGGTAAGGCTATATGCAATATTCGACAAGGAACCGTTCAAGTATTGCGTAAGCAGATTTATAACATTTATTTACCACTTCCTCCCCCTTGTCAGCAAAAGTAAGTAAAGCTCTTACTCCCCCTCCCATGCTTACGTAATCACTGTACCTAATAATAATAAATAATCAAAAATGCAGCTAGCTAGCAGCTACTACACGAGAGAAGCAAGCGATGTCAAATATCACATAAAAATTGTTTAAATTGATTTATGCCAGCGAGTAAAAATTTTAGTTAACTGAAAACGTCAAAACATGAAGGAAACAGGTCAATCGCATGACGAGCGCGAAATTTTCTTTAAACTTAACAAAAATCTGGCATCTTTGATACTTTTGGTATCCTTTGCCAGCAGTTATAATTTTCCTTCAAATGTTCGAGAGAGTACATATGATGTTGATCGAATAGTGCTCGCGGCCTGCAGTTTGTGCATCCCTGATCTAAGCGTATTTATCATTTGTTAGAATCCCCAATTATGTGTTTGGTTTACAAGCAAAGGCAATGTGTGGGTTGCCAATGTCTAAAAAAGCTACTGCTGGTCTGCTGACGTAATCACCATCTGACACCCCGATCATGTCATCAAAAATAAGCAAAGCAAAGACCCCCCCCCCCCGTCCCCCAGAGTACTTACGTAATACTGGAACGGCCCCCAAGCAAAGAAAAAACAGACTTTATCAATGTTTTCATTCACCTACAAAAATTTGGCAACAGCTTGCAAAGTCATCTTGTATTATTGAATTAAAATATTAATGAATTTTATTTACCTTGTCGTGAATGTGTAGCGTTGGATGTTGAAGCACCAATTTCTGGCGGCGCGCTTCTCCTGTAAAATGCAAAAATAACATTTATATTATTGTACTTTTTTTACTGTTTTACTTACTGGTATTTATCTTATTAGATGACGTGTGTGAAAGCACAATAAAAATAGCAACAACGATGATGATAGCTAGCTAATTGATTGATTTAATTTAATTGTGAATAATGAGAGTATAATGGAGGAACAGTGAGTGGCTTCGTTAATTGCGCACACACTTGAGCACTATAATAGTAGTTTATGAAACTGGTACATAATGAGAGGTATTATACACGAGTGTGAGTTTAAAAAACGAGCGAAGCGAGTTTTTTAAAAGTATCATACGAGTGTATAATACCTAGTTATGTGCAGTTTCATACACTACTTTATCTACTCTCATTGAACACGAACATATCAAATAAAAGATAAAGATTTCCATGCTAAAAAGTCTTGATAACATTTATCGTATAATTTTCTTGACTTTACTGGTAGTAGATTAAGACAGACTGTGTCGCAGTCTCTAAAATGTCGGGCGGCGTCAAATTTTCTGCACTTTCACTATCAGACATTTTAATAAACACTAATAATTATCTACCGAAACACAAACGTACTATGACGCCAAAATTCCTGTTATCACCGCGCATGCGCCAAAGCGCGCGCAGCCACAGATAAAAAATTAAATAGATGTATCTATGATCTGTAACCTGAATCGTAATGAAAAAAAAAATATTATAACATTATTTTGTTAGAGAAATAGTGTCATAATTAATTTTTTTAATTTCATTTCGATATACTATTTATAAAGTACGTCTATATAAACTCGTTTTGAGTTTTGGATTTTGAATTTAACGATATGAGAGTAGATAATAGTTAAAATTATGATACAAGTGTGCTAAGTTGACCATTATACACAGTCTGGCCATAAATACTGTTACAATTAAAAATAACAAAATATTACATTTGAATTTGGAATCTGTCATTTTTATACGATTGTTCATTGTGTTTTCTAATTTTGGCGCCAATACATTTTATAATATTTTGCGATATTAAAATGGAGTGCGGTGATAAAGAGAACCGAATCGATGTAATTGCATTACACAAAGTTGGTATGGAGCCAATTGTAATTTTTAAAACTCTCCATACGCTTGGTATTAGTCAAATGTTTGTGTACCGGGCTATCAATAGGTACAATGAGACCTCCTCTGTATGTGACAGAAAAAGATCTGGCCGTCGACGTAGTGTTCGTATGAAAAAGGTGGTCAAAGCAGTAAGGGATAGAACTCGCAGAAATCCTGTCCGAAAGCAAAAGATTTTATCTCGGGAGATGAAGATACCACCCAGAACCATGTCACGTATTTTAAAAGATGACTTAGGACTTGCAGCCTATAAGAGACGCACTGGTCATTTTTTAACTCATAATTTAAAAAAGAATAGGGTGGTAAAATCGAAAAAACTACTGAAGCGGTACGGAAAGGGAAGGTCACATTTTTTTTTTGTTTACGGATGAGAAAATCTAGACCCGATCTTAATCCGCTGGATTATGATTTATGGTCAGTTTTAGAGAGTACGGCTTGCTCTAAACGCCATGAGAATTTGGAGTCCCTAAAACAATCCATACGATTGGCAGTGAAGAATTTTCCCATGGAAAGAGTGCGTGCTTCTATTGATAACTGGTCTCAACGTTAAAATGACTGTATTGCAGCCAATGGAGACCACTTCGAATAAGCTTTTTATATTTTAAATTGTTTTATATTTACGTATAAAACTAACACACTGTAAAAGTAATAAATATTATTTGCATTAAAAAAATATTTATTTGTGACAATATTTATGGCAAGACTAGGTATACAAGGCGTTATCGTTTGCGCATGAGCGAAAGCAAGTGCGCCATAAGAAAGCCGCGTATATTATGGTCACAGGCACACGTCTTTCATACGACGTTTTTATACACACTTGCGAGGAAAAACAAGACTCCAATTATTTACGAAAAATGGCACGTTGTTTCTTTTTTCTTGCCGCGATACCGATGAGCGCGCAAGGCTAAGGCGCGAACTAGATCAGCCAACAGCCAAGGTTAAAAATGTAATAATTAGTGTTTAAAACACAAATAACAGGAA
The DNA here is from genome assembly GCA_963924145.1 of Pyrausta purpuralis. Lineage (NCBI taxonomy): Eukaryota > Metazoa > Arthropoda > Insecta > Lepidoptera > Crambidae > Pyrausta > Pyrausta purpuralis. The sequence continues at coordinate 19,076,174 of OZ001643.1, read as the reverse complement.
ATTTTAAATAAATTTGAGTTATTTTTTTTGGTAATAAAGCTGGATTTATCATTAATTGAAATAAATATGTACATACTGTTATTATTCGCATAAATACTGTTTGTTGCTAAAATAAAAGTTAAAACCCAATCAAATTATATCGCCTCTTCTTCTTCTACTTACTACTTGGTACCAGGGTACAAATGTAAATTGGTCGGGTTAATAAACTAAAGGCACTAGTGCAATAATATACTGAAAAAGCACGCGTGTTTAATATCTAGGATTATGAGCCAAAAATCGGTGGAATAAAAACGTCGTTTTGAGCAGGTGTGTCCAAAACAATGTTTCGCGCCGACACAATCTTAATCGAGATCGACCGCCGTGGTTGAGTACGTTACAATTTTAAAAAAAAATATTCTCAATACAACGTGTATCGTTCAAAGCGCAAAACTTGAAAATAGGTTGATTGGAATAACGAGCACAATCAAATGAACCACTTTTTAATATGAGTCACATTTAAAAAAAACTTCATTAAAATGTTTCCTTGTCTATTTAAATAAGACATACCATCACTTGTGCAAACCCGCCAAAATACGTAAACAATTAACGGTTGGTTCTTAATGAGCGTAATAATAATAATGTCAGCATGGCGCAGCGGCCGCCCGGTGAATACCTAGACCCTTTCTCTAAAACTAAAACACCACATAAAAAGCACGGTGTATAAAAAAATTAAAGGGGGTTTTGATTTAGGATAAGGGGTAAATATATACTAATATTATAAAGCTGAAGAGTTTGTTTGAACGCGCTTATCTCAGGAACCAGTGGACCGATTTGAAAAAATAAGACCAGACCAAAAACAAAAAAACATTAAACATATATATATATATATATTACACACTTATACTGAAGTTATTAAAGTCTATTATTATTTTATCGTATATTTTGTAACGTTGGGTTGACGTCAATTTTGGGCGTCCGTGTACCTCACTCGGTAGGGCCCACTGAAAACCAGCGTCAGGTCCTCTAGGGGGCCTGGCTCATGCTGAGTGAGGTCCTATTGGTTCGGACGTCACCGACACGCACACGCACCGCTGGCTGGCATTTGTGTGCCCGTCTGTTGTATTTATATAAGTTTTTTTTTACATATTTTTAACTGTATGCCTGTTTTTTTCTTTTTCTTTGTGTCCGAGCGTTTGTTTGTTTGTGTGTGAGTGTGTGTGTTTGTGACGTCCCTAATCAATTATAGTACATTATGATACAAGTGTGCTAAGTTGACCATTATATACAAGGCGATATTGTGTGCGCACGAGCGAATGCGAGTGCGCCATAAGAAAGCCGCGTACATGTATGTGATTGGTGTCCAGTATTTATATTTAAATATTGGACACCAATCACATACATTGCTCTGATTCCAAAGTAAGTTGCCAATGCACTTGTGTTATGGAAATCAGACACAACGGGTGGTACCACAACACCCAGACCCGAGACAATATAGAAAATATCGTTTTCTACATTGACCCGACCGGACATCGAACCCGGAACCTCACGAGGTGGCGACGCTTGAAACCAGCGTGCTAGCCACTCGACAACGGAGGTCGTCAAAGTGACCATAATATACGCGGCTTTCTTATGGCGCACTCGCATTCGCTCGTGCGCACACAATATCGCCTTGTATATAATGGTCAACTTAGCACACTTGTATCATAATGTACTATAATTGATTAGGGACGTCACAAACACACACACTCACACACAAACAAACAAACGCTCGGACACAAAGAAAAAGAAAAAAACAGGCATACAGTTAAAAATATGTAAAAAAAAACTTATATAAATACAACAGACGGGCACACAAATGCCAGCCAGCGGTGCGTGTGCGTATATATATATATATATATATATATATCGATACAGGCACACGTGTTTCATACGACGTTTTTCAACACACTTGCCACATTAATCCAAACTTCGTCACACCACAGCCACCAACTATTTACGAAAAATGGCGCGTTGTTCTTTTTCTTGCCGCGAAACCGATGCGCGCGCAAGGTTAAGTCGCGAACTAGATCGGCCAACAGCCAAGATTAAAAATGTAATAATTCGTTATTTAAAACACAAATTACAGAAAATCTTAAATGAATTTGAGTTATTTTTAGTAATAAAGCTGTATGTACATACTGTTATTTTTCGCATAAATACTGTTTGTTGTGTAAGTTATAACCCGACTACATTATATTGCTTCATCTTCTTACTTACTACTAGGGTACAAATGTAAATTGGTCGGGTTAATAAACAAAAGGCACTAGTAATAAATAAATAAATATCCTTTGGACATTCCCACACATCGCCATCTAGCCCCAAAGTAAGCTACTCAAAGCTTGTGTTATGGGTGCCAGACAACGGATATAATACTTAAATACTTTTTTGTACTAGTGCAATAATATACTGAAAAAGCAAGCGTGTTTAATATCTATGATTATGTGACAAAAATCGGTGGAATAAAAGCGTCATTTTGAGCAAGTGTGTTGAAAAAGCTTTTATTTCTTTCTTTCTTTCAAACTGAAAACGCGCGGGCGATGTCGCGAGCCACCCTGCAGTAAGGGGCCCTCGTGTCGTGCGTACCTGGCGTGCTCGAGCGGCGGCTGCGCGTCGGGCGCGCGGCGGCGCGGCTCGGGCGCGATCTGCGCGTACGTGTCGGAGCCCTCGCCCGCGCTCGCCTCCGAGATCGCGGCGTACATCTCGTCTGCGAACAGACACATATATGCTTGCTAAAAATACTTTGAAAAAGCCACAACGTTTAAAATGATATTCTTCTTTTCATAAAGATGAAATAAACCAAAAAATTGCGCACGGGCGGGACTTGATCCAGCAACTTCTTGGCTAACAGGGCCAAACGCTCTACCAATTGAGCTACCGTGCTGTCTGTCCGACCTTGCGAAATTTGTGGTCTCTTACGAATACGTCATTACGCGTGACGCACCCGTGCGCAAATTTGTGGTTTCTTATGTCATCTTTATGAATATAAAATATAACACTGAGTATTAAAAACCATCGTCGATAAATTTCATAATTAAATCCATTTCATAAAACTTCATGTTTATGGTTCTGCAGTTCTGGACGTAAATGGGTTTATTCGAGTCATTTTACGAGCGATCAAAAATTGGTAACTGCAGCGGCCCCTGGCAGAATAATACTATAATGCCTATCTAAGAACCATCGCCAAAAAATTACAAATCCACTGCAGAAACCAGATGTCAATCAGTCAACCCGTTCTGGAGATAAATTGGAACATTTGATAGTCATTTTACGAAAGAAAGAAATGGCAACTGCAGCATCCCTTGGCAGATTAACACCAATTGGTCAAGCCAGTCTGGGGATACATGGGAATATTCGTTTGCGAACACACAAACCCACAAACATCTTTTCACCCCAAAGGACGGTTATGTTTTTCGAGCGTATGTATGTATGTCCATTTCTTTGACACGCCATACAGCCCAAACGGCTGAACGAATTTTAACATAATATGAGAAGTCATTAAATTTTCAATAATACACGGAGTGACATAGGCTATAAAGATTTTGAAAACGGTGACCAATAATGAAGAAAAGGGGGGAGGAGGGATATATGTATAACAAGTAGGTAGTGCATATTATCATGAAATACTGTATAAGAAGAGTATGTATTCAAATTATTACGATTTTGAAGGTGCTGCAGGCGAGGACGAACAATACTTGAAGTTCTACCAAAACTACGTTTGTCCCCGCCTCCCTCGTTTTTTTAAAAATATTGTTGACATTATTCAACTAACAAAGAAATCAAACTTAACCATAAATACTTAACCCATATCTTCCCAGTGTCCCATTATTGGAACGGCTACTTCTTTTTACGTGAAATAAACTTTTTTTTTTCTGGGTTATGTTATCAATGACGAATTAAAGTATTATATGATGCTTACCACACCTGTCACATGGCTTTCCATTGAACTTTATTATAGGTTGTTTGGTGATAAAATCGCTGAAAAAATGACCTGATGCAGAATGTAATTGTAATTATTTATGACAGTGATATTAGCTACTATTATTCTTGAATCTGGTAAGTATGGCTTTTTCATATAATAAAATAAATCCTCAACCAAAGTTGAGGATGAACTTAAATTTTTTTTTGCTCAAAAATATAATGTTCCAATATTGGAACAGTGGCATAATATGTCTACCTAAAATATTTGTAGTACCAGGACTATTGATGTTGAATCCTGAAATTATTTTGTTTTAGTTTTTCATATAATTATATCATTTTCTATTTTGAAGAGGACTATGAAGTATTTTCCTCAAAAAAATATACTAATTCACCGGAAAACTCCGTCAAGTGATGAAGATAACGGCGAAGGGAAGTTTACTGTATCGACATAAATAACTTAAGAAGGCACCATTATTAGCGGAGGCCGAAGTTCAGATGACTGTATCGTATGACTGACAGACTGTAAGTATGAAACAACTGGGGGTAGACATTTTCGAAAGCCTTCAAGGTGCCTCACATGTAAATGAGGATAATGACCCACATCGTAATAAATCCGGAGCGAGAACTCTCCTACAAAAAATGAGATGTCTAGCAACTAAGACAAGGAGTAATAGGGATATACTGGAAAAACCGAGAAAATTTTAGATCCCCTCAATTTGCTTTATTTTGATACTTCCTTTACGTTCTTAGAACGTTTCCTATCCTATCTTCAGATCAGACAAAAAGAAGCTCCGTTAATACTGCAATGACCGCCTGTACAATGCCTAAAATATGTCCCCAGCAGTCATAAAAATACTCCAAGCGAGCTTTAGTTAATATTGAATTGTATAAAGAATACAACTATGAAGTAAGGAAAGTGCAACGTCGCGATCCAAGAAATGCTTTTTTACAAAAAAGGCGTAAAAATATATAAATATAAATGTTATATTTTACATAAATACACATACAAACATTTTGAATTCAATTTAAGTTTTTATTATTAAAAGTAGTTGATTTAACGTAATTTTTTACCATATTTATTACCAACCATTCCCATACTTCTATAGGAAATTGTTACAGTGGCATATCTTCCCACTGTTCCAATATTGGGATACTGACACTGAAAAACTATAAAATCAAGATTTTATTGTAGTATGAAACTATGATCAGTAGGCTATTATCAAACACTGATATTAATTTTGTCTAAATCTGATAAGTTTTACGATGTCTGGAAAAGTATGGGTTAAGTACATACTCGTATATAATCATCCATGAATTAAGAACAAATGTTCGTACTTATCACATTAACATTTTCCCCTTGCGGAATTGTATTTCGCGACCTCTGCCATAGTAGCCAGGGAGCGTTAACCACTACACCAAACGTGGCGTCAGTTCGTTGAAAATATTGACAATAATCAACTATATAAAAATAAGTCGGGTTTTCCTTCCTGACGCTATAACTCCAGAACGCACGAACCGATTTCCACGGTTTTGCATTCGTTGGAAAGGTCTTGGGCTCCGTGAGGCTTATAGCAAAGAAAATTTAAATATTAAAAAAAAATCTTCTTTTAATCACCAAACGAAATGTTACATAAAACGAAGCCATCTAGTGGCGAAACGGAGTTCGCCGGGTTTGCTAGTAACATATGGAAAACAAGACAGTGATTACCCATTTAAAGAATTAACACTATGGATAAGATGATCAATCACTATACTTTCCAACACCCTCACTTGGGCAACAGCTATACGTTTTATCTTACATTCGACTCTTATGTGATCAATATTAACTCTAGAATTTTATTTAAGTTTTTATAGTGTTTTGTCACTATACAAACTTAAGAAAATAAAATGCACATAAAAAAAACCTGCCAAGTGCGAGTCGGACTCGCGCACTGAGGGTTCCGTGCCAACTTTTATTGAATTAGGGAATCCACTTACTTCTACTTAGTAAAATACCACAATATTTTGTTGACTGCAAATATAACTTTGTTTTTCATAGTGTTTGTATGAAGTACAAAGTTATGTTTGCGGTTGTTGAAAACATACTATATCTCAAAAACTACTCGTTCGATCTCGTCCAAACCAATTTTCGTTGAAAGTATTTGTTACGATCTATATTATTTATTTTTTTCAAAATTTACACTCTCTTGGTTAAGAAGTTAGATGGGGGGGACACCCATTTTTCCACTTTGGAAGCGTATAGATATGAAACGTTAGACTTTAAAAGAAAACGGTTTTAGGAACCTCAATATCATTTTAAAAGACCATAGACCCCACACGTATAGGTTTTACTAAAAAAAAATTTTTTTGGTTTTAGTTTCATGTATGGGAGCCCCCCCTTAAATGACATTATTTTTTATTTTTTGTATGAGAATCGGTAAGCGGTTAACAGGATACATCTTGTAACAGTGTAATGCTTATAGTTACAGAATAAAATGTAACAGTGTAATGCTTATAGTTACAGAATAAAATGGCTGTGACATACGGACGGACAGACAGACAGACAGACAGACAGACTGACAGACAGACAGACAGACAGACTTGACGAAACTATAAGGGTTCCGTTTTTTGCCATTCGGCTACGGAACCCCTTAAAACAACTGTGTTAGACGAGGAATCGAATCAAGTGCATTTTATATTATTATACTTGTATAGTGACAAAGCACTAAAAAAAAATGCTTCCTTTATCTTAACCGATTTTTAAATATTTGTAAAAATATTTCCTTCGAATAATGTGAGAGCAATCTCGCAACATTGATAAGGTCAGGCAGCTTACGCGTTAAATAAAGCACTTGCAAAATTCAACAGACTTACCAATGTGTCGGTGGCCGAATGGCATAGGCCTACGCCCGCGTAAGACACGGGGTTCGATTCCTCGTCTGACACAGTTGCTTTTTGCAAGTGCATTTTATAATATTAACGCTGCTCATAGCAAATAAATGAATTGTGAATAGCTTACCAGAATCATCAGACACCGTGGCATAGTGGGGTTGCGTCGGCGGCTTGTTGCTTTGCGCGCGAATGTTGCTCAACGGTTCTCGCACGGAAATGCTGGTGTAGCCCTCTGAAAATACGAACAGAAGTATGGGAGTTGGACGAACATGTTGATGGTGCTATGTTTTATTTGCTTATTTTTTTAATAAAGCACAAACGGTATGACTAAAAGCTAGCTAGGACATAGGTCAGAGGTGAAATTGGGTAAAGTAATCGTATTCATTTGACAGTTCAAAACGTACGGAATGATCTATCAAACGCTTTGTCCTTTGCAGTTTGACAGATCATACCGTACGTTTTGAACTGTCAAATGAATACGATTGCTTCACACAATTCCACCTCAGAACTCAGATCGTAACGCCTAAAAAAATAACTCTAAATATATTTAGTTGTATGTAATGTAAAACTATAAGTATGTATTTGAGTTTCAAAAGGGATTATCACAATTTTTTGGTATTTTTAAATCAGTAATATAAAAAACCGGCCAAGTGCGAGTCGGGCTCGCGCACTGAGGGCTCTGTCTGTGCTAACTTTAACTGAATTAGGGAATCCACTTACTTCCACTTAGCTAAAATACCACAATATTTCGTTGACAGCAAATATAACTTTGAATGAAAAACAAAGTTATATTTGCGGTTGTTGGTGCTCTATCTCAAGTTCGATCTCTAGTTGGATCCCGTCCAAACCAATTTTCGTTGAAAGTGTTTGTTAAGATCTACATTATATTTTTTTACTTACACTAGCTTAGTTTAGAAGTTAGAGGGGGGGGGGGGGCGCCCATTTTACCTATTTGGAAGCGTCTATTTATCAACGTCAAGACTTTAATAAAATGGTTTTAGGAACCTCAATCTTCCTGCCAAATTTCAACAGTGTGATGCTTATAGTTACAAAATAAAGTGGCTGTGACATACGGACGGACGGACAGACAGACAGACAGACTGACGAAACTATAAGGGTTCCGTTTTTTGCCAATCGGCTACGGAACCCTAAAAATGACTAAGAAAATAGAGTGTTAAGTTGAAATAATGATAATAGGTCGCGACCGCCTTATCGTGTTTTGAAGACAAACACAAATAAAATAGGTTATTCCAAACCTTATACAACGTGTAATGTTAAATGCGCAAAACCTCAGACACCTAAATGTATTTTAATTCAAATGACCTAATTAGGAAAAAAAACTATGTGGTGTTATAGTTTTAATGGAACTTCTGATCATTTCTTGCTCTGCGGACGACACTCTGTTGAGAGAGGTGTCGATAGTTATCTGACATTATTGTTATTACTATCTACGATCACAAAAAACTAACCATCGCTTGTTTACTATTAGCGGTATGTGTGTATTTAAGCGGGTTTGCGCAGCCAGGGGCGTGCATTAAATTTTTGATGGAGTATGCATATACTAATTTTGATTCCGAACTTCTTTACAAATTCAATATCGATCTTAGATTTTGTATCTAGTATAGAGCTATATGAAAATGACGGTGTAATACCAGCAAACCTAGGTTTTTTTCTGTGCAATTTATGAAGGAAGCATACAAGCTGTGTTTGCGATGATTTTACACCACACACATGTATCAAGGAAATGGATAATTTTCTAATGACATGCCATTTAACTGATACCCATAGTGGCTATGATACGATTTTGGCTTTCCTTATTCACAAGCAAAGGTCTTGCCTTTATTTAGGGCATCAGTGCACAGTTAAAACTTTCAAAACAAAACGACTCATCCTTTGAACCCTCATCACACACAACATAACTTTTATGGCACTCAAAGTAACACTGCAATTTCACTATCGTTTCGAATACAAACACTTTTATTCAATCGAAATACAACTGTTTACTTGAAATTTAAGATTTTTAACACTCGCGGGAAGGAAGCGAAAAGCAAAACAAGAACTCCATAGATAAAAATGGCTGCCGCAAACTTTTAAAGAATGTTTGCATTACTTTAGCTACCAACACTTTAGCTGGGTTGAATTACTTGCATAAGAAAAATAAATTAAAGTAAAATTACGGACTTTCCTGTGTTCACAATATCATTAGATTGAGAATTATTAAAGATTATGAATTAGGAAAAAGGCGTAGGAAATTGCAACGTCGCGCCATCTAGTATCGGGAGTAACGACGAAATTTCCGCTTGCACACAATCTCCTTTGAAAGATTTATATTTCTTTTAATTAATGTTACATTAGTTTTTCTATATCACAATTACTTTAAATTAAAACCATGGTTTATTAATATAAATCTATGTTTCTACCTTAATTCCAAATTAAAGTTTCTCCTAAGAGATGTGTTTTGATTAGACTCCGAAGTATTTTACGTCATTTGCGCGCGAGTAGGACAAAATCACTCTCCAGTAGGAAACTGATAGAGACAGAAGATAGTATGCATGCCTACTTTAGGAGTCCATGATGCGAATATCACCTTGTCACCTTGAGTTGTACGAATAGAGCGTCATTTTCAATTCGGTCGGGTTTATATCATCATTGTGTGACATTGTAGGTACGAGGGGCGATTGCAAGAGTGTGCGTGTATTTAGCAAGCAGCCTCTGGGCAGCCTACTACCTAAATATATTCGTTTCAAACTTGAGCGTTAGTACTTAATGTATGTAAGTTGATAATAAAAATGCTTTTAGTTGAAGCTTAGTTTAAAGTTATATTGTACTATTGATTTGCCATTATAATGGCGAGGTAGGCACTGCTTAACTGCCTATATGAAATGCACGCCCATGTGCGCAGCACATAATGGCTTGTCTTATTAATAAATAGACAGGGCAACATTTTAATGAAGAATTTTTGAAAAATGTGATCCATATAAAGATTATAAAAAGATGGTTAGTTAGTTGGTCATGGTTCAATTGATTCTGCTCGTTATTCCAATCAACCTGTTTCAGGTTTTGTCCATTTTCATATAGGTATTTTTTTGATCTGTTCTGCTTTAAAAGTTCTACAATAAAGATAAGAATACACCCGACACCCGAGCGGTTGCAGGCAACCGCATAACAATAGAATTTGCATTGTGTCTCGTTCACATACGCTTGAGGGATTAATAACACTGTGTATTTAAGTATTATTAAAAAAACCTATCGGAAGAAAAGGTCAAGTAAAAGCTGTCAATCGAAACCGATTTAAGATGATAGATGATAGTAAGTGTAACAAGGAAGTAACAGTAAGTAACTTAAAATGAGATTACATCCACATGAAAGTAATTTTCAGCGAGCATTCATGCGGGCGCTTATTGTTTGACAGCCGCCAAAAATGGTTCTGCTACATCGCACCTCGCATCTCTTTTTAGCACACAGTTTTCTGCTACCGACATTTCGCTCTTGTTTTCGCTCGCTATTTAAAAAGGGACGATAATTTTCACAGTATTATTCTAGCTTATGTTACTAATAATTCTTACCTTTTGTAGCTTACATTAAATGTAACATATTTTTTATGAGTGTGAGACTTTATACAAATAAAGATTTATTTGATTTGATTTGACTCTACAAGACCTGATAAACACGTCTTGTGTTGATTGCCGATATTTTTCCACGTAAATCAATCGGTCTTCACAGATCGTATCAAGCAGTTTTCAGAATTAATATGCAACACAAAATGTCTTGTTTCTTAAGATAATCACTTTGCGATACAATGACTATTATGGTGTATTCACACCGCCCGGCGGCATGTGCCGGCGGCCGTAACGCTCATGCCGCAGCGGCTGCCACTAATGCAGCAGCGGCTTTTTCCATAGTATCTTAGACAGTTCATTGACGTTTGCCGCTGGCAAAGCCACCGGGCAGTGTGAATACACCATAAGGCAAAGAAATAGGCATGGTTCATTTTCATTTAAAACATGTTATGAAAAGGAGAAATCTAAGGCAAAGGAACGATTACGAGCTTTACTTTTTAAACCACATATTTATCTAGTGCCAGTTGAATTAACCAAAAGATTTTTCTTTGGTCATGATGAGACAAAGTTAAGATTAGTCATCTGATGCATATGACAACAAAATTATAATCTAAAATATAAAAATGAATCGTAAAATGTGTTGGTAAGCGCATAACTCAACAACGCCTAGACCAATTTGGCCAAATCTTTTTTTTTAATGTTCGTTGAAGTTCAAGGATGGTTTTTACGACGAGAAAAAATCGAATAATTGCCGGAAAAACCATACAAACAGCTCTTTCCCTTTTCCCACACAAATGTTTTCTAACTAAAACGTAGTCAATTTGAGCTTTATTTCTATTTTTGGGAACTACTAGACCAAAAATATTTTTGTGCTGGATAGCTTATTATTGAAGAGAGATTTAGGCTATAAAAACAGCACGCTGTGACGGGAGGGGAAGCTCATAAAACGCGGACGCAGTCGCGGGGGACCGCTAGTTAGTAATAAAATTATATAACTCACTGGCAGAATCAGTGGAATCTCCGCTGAAATGCACCGCATTGTCAGTGGGCGGGCGCGGCGACGGCGGTGTGATGTACGGCAACTCCTGGCTCGAAGGCAGTTGCCCGCTGATCGCAACCGACGCCGATATCACCACAGATTCTAGAAAACAAAGTGTCATCTCAATATGTAAATTTCCGTTTGACTTAGCTTGTCGAATATTGCAAACAATCTTGACATTCCTTTTTTTACGAAATGATTAATTTTTAAATTAGACAAACACAAACGACATAAAATACATAGGTAATACACTGATTAATACTGAGATATTTTGGAATTAAATAGTTAATTAATTTTATTCAGTGATATTATTTTTAAAGTTAAGATTGTTTACATTATTGGACTAGCAAAGAAAAACGGTCTTTAAAATGGTCTGTCTTAAATAACCGATTTATCGATTGCCTGGCTGACTGACGAATGAACGCAAATCCTAAAAATACATTACTTAGTTGGCTAAGTGTAAAAGGCTTAGTGGAAGAAAAACGGGAAAAAATATAAGTAAGCGGAAATGGGGAAAATCCGTTCGAAGAGTCAACCATTTAATAAATAAAAGTGAAAGACTTGAGGGAAAATAATTCCCCCACGGTCAACGGCTATTGAATGTGGCATGATAATCGAAGTTCAGGGTAGCCAGGTCTTTCTATCACCCGAAAGAAAAATAATTGACAATAGCTGTAGTTAGTATTTCGATTTCGTTGTTAAAAAAAGATAATAAGTTTCACCAGATTAAAGAACAAGCTACCTGTTGTGTGTACATAAAATATTATCTTTACTAATATTACGAAGCTGAAGGTTTTTCGTTTGAACGCGATAATCTCAGTCGAACTACTGGTCCGATAAGAAAAAAATATCTGTATGCCAGATATATTGTTAGATAGTTTATTTATCAGGGAAGGCTATAGAAGTAGTTTGATGGCTATAAAGCTTTATAAAATTTTGCTACGATTTACGGAAACGGAGCCAAACTAAAATGCGCGGACGAAATCGCGGTGAGCTACATAGCTTTTGCACAATCAAGCTCTTCGTATTTTCAACTTTGTTATTTTTTCATAAGGCTGTAATGTAAAAAGAGGTGCAATTTGAAACATGATCATTATATCGATTAGTTTTCCTTAAAGAATAAACTTTAAATAAAGTAAAAAAACCGACTTAAAAACCAACATTTACTAAAAAGGTCTTAAATAATCACTTGACCCTGTTAATGGAAAGACATTTTAGGTGAACTTTTTTTTTTTGAGTCGGTGCTCTGATAGTTCATGCATGAAATGGTCAAAGTGATGGCACCGACTTACTACTTACTTTTATTATGGAACAAAGGCTTCCGCATTACGCTAAATTTAGATGATAAAATACGATTAAATCAGCCGGTCATATCAAAGCAGTAGTATATTAATACGATTTACGAAGTGTCCTACATTATGACGGATCACAGTATCAGATACCGATATTGTGATTTTGGATATTGATCTATAATTAGTTATTATATCAGAACGTAGTAATGCGAAATATTACCAATTATTTCCAGAAAACATTTAATTACGTATGTCTATATACAGCAGTAAATAACAAGTGTTGAGTTGAAGGATACCAAAAAACAGATGACATATTTGTAATCTATATTACGGGTATCATTTTACATATAATAACTGCTATAAATTGAATTATAAGATTGCTTAAAAATTAAGGTAGGTAGGAACGATGTTGTAAAATCAAATGATAATACTCATACATATCAGTCTGCTAAACTATTCCTTAGATGTATTTTACGATGTGAAATACCATACCTCCGTCGAAAGACATGACACAAAGTTTATGGAGATCAGATGGGCCGTGAAAGCGGAACAAACGAATTAACTTTCCCATCTAAAGTACAGTAGGTAAAGCTGGTTAAATGTGGGATTTGAGTGACTTACTTAAGAAGTTTAGGTAAGTTAACTTCTCCTGAATATAACGAATAGGTACTTTGCTGAAAACCGCATCAAAATAGGTTCAATCAAACTCGAAATAATCGGGGAAAACATATGTGTAATAATATACATATACAAACATACAGGTCAAACTAAGGCCCTCCTTTTTTGAAGTCGTTTGATAAAAGAGAAATAGCTGAATAAAACTTATTGAAAATACCATAATAATATAAAGAATTGGAGCAGTTACGCAACTTTTTACTTATGAACTATTGTTTTCTTACAAGCCGTAGGTTCCACTGCTGGGAAAAGGTCTCCTCTAAAATAGTCTGTAGGTTTGCTAGTCCTCGTGTTATTTGTCTAGGATGGTAGTTCGCGCACTCGTTTTCGGAGTCTGCCTTTCGGTCGACGTTGAGTTACAATCAATCAATCATTTATTGTTTAAGCTATAAGAGTATATTAGTATCACACAACACTATTTTAGTTAAAATAAAACGTAAATATTTTAACTGACCTGGACCTGATGTAGTGGCATCCCGTTCATCAATTTGAACTTCATCCTCAGATGCTTGGTCCGGCGTGATTTCTACAGTGCTGCAATAAAAAAAAGTTTTTTGTGATTTCGGAATTTGTGTAGAGAATCATTTTCATCTGAGCAGTAAGCTCAAGGCTTAAGTAAATTTAACAATATGTTTTATTTAAATTATACTTTGCCAATTAACTCATTTATCTTTTTGCTTAAGATGATTAATTTCGCATTAGAATTATTAGCATACTAGCTGCCCCCCGGAACTGCGTCCGAGTGTTTTGAGCTTGCTCCCTCCCCTTCCATCGCAGCGTGATGTCTTATAGACCAAAGCCATTTCCGATAAATAAGCTATCTAACATGCAAAAAAAAAAAACTGGTCCAATATTGTCTAAAATTAGCGCGTTCAAACAAACATACTCTTTAGCTTTATTATATAACTAGCGATCCTCCGCGGCGTCGCACGCGTAAATTTCGGATTTCCGTATAATATTTCAACGCAAAACACATAATTATGTTCATTGGAGTACGAGACCAGAAACCATAGCGGTTTAGCGAAAGCGGGTGGTGTTCTTAGGCTGCAAGCATTATTTTGGTGCAGTTATTTTAAAACAGTAATAGCTTCTAAGATATTTATTGAAATCCAATAATGTAAAGGCCAATTTTCATCGAAATCAAAATGTTCGAGATGATGACATTTTTTTTTTGACATTAATAAATACTCGTGTGCATCAAAACACATTTGAAAATAGTACATATTTTTTTATAAAATGTATGAATAAAAGTTAGATAGACATATGCCGTGGGGATTTTTATTGTACCTACACCTTTTAAACCAGAATAACGCCGTCATATATGATTTTTATGTATCGGTCTAATAGTTTCGGAGATTAGAGCGTATAAATAAACAAACAAACAAACTCTTCAGCTTTATAATATCAGTATAGATAGTACATATTGACGACTGCAGCAAGTATTGCCAATTACTTCACTTAGAATACCAATAATATAGCCACATACCTACATACATTATTTATGTACCTTCCTCGTTTAGGTGTCACATCACAAGTGATGCTTAATAAACATTAAATTTAATGTTGTTGTTTGTTTCAATCTAACTCTGTGACTAGGTTTAAATGTAAGACTGGTACTTGAGTTAAGTTTCCTATTGTTAAGAAAAAAAAAACAACTGATTTTGATATCAAGTTTCAGAACTAAAGTAGGTACGGTCGCGGTTTTTCGCGCCACCACTAATTTACCTGAATTATGAGCCAAAATTGCATTTTGCGTCGCCATTGGTTTGGAGTGACGCCCATTTTTGCGACGTGTGTGCAAGAGATTTGAAATGTGTTAATCGGTGAGGCACGAGAAACCTCATGAAGAATAAATTTACAAATTTAAGTAAATATGACACCTAAATAGAACTATTGAATCGGTACAAAGCCACTTTAAAATAGAGTGCGATGATTGACTGCGAATGAACAAGGCCTTTGCCAAGGGGCAACCGAACCGAACATGCAACTGAAAATGCCAATATAGGTAATATAGTACTAATTATTGTAGAATTAATTGTGCTGTTCGAAATAAAGGTAATGAAAAAAATAATGTGTATGGAACTCTAGCTAAGATAAAGGTTTACTTGAGTACTTACACATTATGGACCTCATTCTGAAGTTTCGCATAGGCTCGCTCGTAAGGATGGTCCCGGCTAGTAGACGCAGTTGCTACAGCTTTATTCCCTGTTAAGAAACATACAAACAAATCAATTAGGTCAGTACTATTATACCTCCTGTGGTTACGTTCAGGAAATGTATGCATAATTAGATATATTCCGTTTTCCTTTGCTAGTCGAAAAATATAACCAATCTTTTTATAACTTTTAAAACAGTTTCAGTTATGCTTTATAATGCTTTAGAATGTTTTTAACACTCACAGTGTCATATTTTATATTCATAAAGATGAAATAAGAAACCAAAAATTTGCGCACGGGCGGGACTTGAACCAGCAACCTTTTGGCAAACCGGGCCAAACGCTCTTACCAATTGAGCTACCGCAGTTTCAGTTAGTTAAATTCATTTACTATTTGATTTCAAAATATCTCAGTGCTATGTGTTGAATTACCTATGTAGGTGGTGAGTTCTGTGCTTATCGTATTGTAAAATAAATGTCAAGATTATTTACAATATTTGACTCGCAAAAAGACACGGTTTTTTTAAGAGTAGGTTGGGTTGCGGTAAAAATAAAGTTTGCGAGAGCTCATTTTCATCTGTATGGATTCCTATGATCTATAATATAAAAAAAACTGTAAGCTCAATAAAAACATTTGAGTAACAGTTTATCAAATGAATTGATTCCTAATTGATAACTTACTGATTGCTCGTGTGGTAGTAACAAATAGGTGATATGAGGCATACCCTATCGTATAAATTATCATGAAATCAGTGCACCGAATTAGTAATGATTTGCAACATTCAATAGTGCAATATGGATGTGTAGATTAATGTAACAATACCTCATCATCAGTTATGTTGATTGACCACGCATTGGGTGCAGTGGTTAGCGGTCCTGACTATAATGCCAGCCGTCGCGGGTTCGAATCCCACAAGGGGTAAATGTTTGTGTGAGGTTTGAGGTCATGGATGTTTATATGTATTTAAGTATATTTATGGGAGACGCGGACGCCCCCGTCATAATCGTTGTCTGGTATTCGTAACTCAAGAAAAAAAAAAAACCTTACTTCGAAAGTGGAAGGTACCTTCCAGTAAATATGTGTATGTATTATTTTATTTATTTATTGCATTGCTGCTATAAATGCAGTTTATTCGTATCCATATTAGTATCATTCTCGAATTGTATTACGACAAGGTAGGAAAAGCTACTTCTCTGATATTATAATTAAGTAGGTATTCGTCATAAAGATGAAATAAGATACAAAAAAATTGCGCACGGGCGTGACTCGAACCAGCAACTTTCTGGCTAACCGGACCAAACGCTCTACCAATTGAGCTACCGTGCTGTCAGTCCGACCTTGCGAAATATGTGGTCTCTTATGTATACGTATAAGTTATGCGTGACGTTTAGCGCCATCTACCCGTCTGTTTATGCAACAGTGGGTCAAGTAGTTATTTAATTTAGTTAGCCAGAAAGTTGCGAGTTCGAGTCCCGCCCATGCGCAAATTTTTGGTTTCTAATTTCATCATTAGATAGGGAAGCGTCATCAA
The DNA here is from genome assembly GCA_963924145.1 of Pyrausta purpuralis. Lineage (NCBI taxonomy): Eukaryota > Metazoa > Arthropoda > Insecta > Lepidoptera > Crambidae > Pyrausta > Pyrausta purpuralis. The sequence goes on along the minus strand of OZ001643.1, from coordinate 19,059,114 downwards.
TTTTCAAGTGGAATTTATTCTGCAAAGAATAAATACTTGGCCCACTGTTGCATAAACAGACGGGTAGATGGCGCTAAACGTCACGCATAATGACGTATCCCTAAGAGACCACAAATTACGCAGGGTCGGACTGACAGCACGGTAGCTCAATTGGTAGAGCGTTTGGCCCGGTTAGCCAGAAAGTTGCTGGTTCGAGTCCCACCCGTGCGCAAATTTTTGGTTTCTTATATCATATCATAATCAAAAAATTATACCATAATCATAAAGATGATTATGATTATAAAATATGACTGTGAGTGTTAAAATCATTCAAAACCATTAGGTATTTGTCATAAGTGCTCACTTCATTTTATTTAGTGTCCACATCAGTCATCCATAACTAAAACATACCTAAATGGTGGGTGAATTTTCCGCGGGAAAAAATATCTATCTAATATCTAGTATCGAACATATGGTAGAAGGCATGTGTCATATCAGATTATATCGATATCGAATCGAAACTATATATCGATATCGGAATATTGGAACAATATACTTCGGAGACTATATATGTATATAGGCGTATCATTGTGTATTTTGTAACTTTGAATGTATAAAACGATATGATCTGAAACTGTATACTTTATCACAACATGACGCTGCTGTTACGTACGTCTCAAATCTCTTTAGATTGACAACATGAAATGTATTTCAGTATTTTTAATTATTTATATAAATAAAATAAGAAAAATAGACCTATGAGTTAAAAAACAATGGGTTAATGATAGAAATGCAAGAAAGTATTCAAATAACCCCTATTGCTATTACCTGACGGTTTGGAATCCTATCTTGAAATACCCAAGTATTGACGTTTAACTCGCACACACTATCTCATTCGTATCTGTTCGTAGTGTGTGCAAGTGCGTACGCCTGCGGTATCGTATCGCAACGGGTTAAGGTTTGATATCCTATATCTATGAATGAATATCGAGCGCGATCCAAGGCGTATCGTATCACATCGATGCAGGAATATAGTGTTTTGAAAATGTATAGTTTTAGGCGGACCGATAACGGATATGACGATATTTATCTGATAGACGTTTCAATACCTATATACGATTTGAATCGGCCATACCTATAGGGGTAGTCTTATTAGGACATACGATACCATTTGGGGTCATGAATGATTAAGGTACATTGACTATTGTACATAGCAGTGCTTATAAATGGGTGCGTTCTGATATCTCACCTTCATCTAAGTTGACGGTTGCGTAAATTTCTGACGCTGTGTCACCGCTATCATGCCGGCCCACTGGATGCGGTATTTCTGGCAGGCTCCGTTGACTGTTTTGAGTAGATGCTCTATAATATAAAAATAAACATTTACTTAATATCAAAGAGGACTCCGAATACCATTTTCTACTACACATGTAACATTCGCTCCCGGCCCCGGTAAGAAAAAATCTTAAATTTTATGATTTCCCGCGAAATTTTATATTTTAAGATCCTTTTCCTGACAATAACGAAAACAACAAAAGAAATAAATAAGCGAAATCGGTCCCGCCGTTCACGCGTGATGCCGTGACCGAGGGAAATATGGATTATTTTTTATACAACGTGTAACGTTAACTGTGCGAAACCTGAAAATAAGTTTATTGGAATAAAGAGCAGAATCGACTGAACCACTTTTTAATATGGGTCACATTTTTCAAAAAATCTTCATTTAAATGTTGTCCTGTCTATTAAACAAAAAGACAAGCCATCACGTGCGCAAACCCGGCAAAACACGCAAACAAGCAATGGTTAGTTAGTTCTCTATGAGCTTAGTTTTAATAATAAAAATAATGTCAGCGCGGCGCAGCGGCCTCAGAATCCTCTCTCGACAGAGGGGTCGTCCGCAGAGCAAGAATGATCAGAAGTGCCAGTAAAACTAAAACACCACAAAAAACCGTAAATTACATATAATTTAAATAATATATATCCTTATATCCTTTAGACATTCCCACACATCGCCATCTAGTCCCAAAGTAAGCTACTCAAAAGCTTGTATTATGGGTGCCAGACAACGGATATAATACTTAAATACTTTTTTTTTTGTAAATACATACATGATATACATAGAAAACACCCATACCAATACAAACAGACATCTTCATGCACACAAATGTTTGTATTGTGCGGGGATCGAACCCGCACCCGCTGCGTAGTAGGCGACTTCTCGACCACTACACCAGACGGGTCGTCCGGTGTAAATATAGTTTTTCTGTCAGAATTAGGTCAATTAAATTAAAGATCATTTGGGATGTCTGTGGTTTTGCGCATTTAACATTGCACGTTGTATACGGTGTGTCCAGGCATACAGTAATAAGTCTTTAAAGGCAATATCTATAGTGCATTTCATCGAAAAAAAAAACAGATGGGATGGAGGACGGTTTTGTTTTTATTTTCACAAAAAATACTTTACTCGTAAAATTTGGTTATTAACGATTAAAAAAGCTCCCTTACTAATATTTACGTGTTAGTCTTTGATAGCTCTTGAAGTAAGTAATTAACCGGAATCTGTGATTGCTACATCAATTTGTTAAGTAACATAAATACTTTTGAGTAATTAAAAATAAAGCCGGCCAAGTGCGAGTCGGACTCACGCACTGAGGGTTCCGCGCCAACTTTAACTGAATTTGGGAATCCGCTTACTTACACTAAGTAAAATCGACAATATTTTGTTGACAGCAAATATTCGTTGAAAGTATTTGTTAAGATCTACATCAAATATTTTTTTCAAAATTTACACTCGCTTATTTTAGAAGTTAGATGGGGGGGGGGGGGACGCCTATTTAGAAGTAAGATGGGGGGGACGCCTATTTTACCACTTTGGAAGCGTCTTGCTATGAAACGTTAGACTTTAAAAGAAAATGGTTTTAGAAACCTCAGTGTCATTTTAAAAGTCCTATCCATAGACACGTATAGGTTTGACTAAAAAAATTTTTTTTGGTTTTAGTTTTATGTATGGGAGCCCTCCCTTAAATGTCATATTTTTTTATTTTTTGTATGAGAATTGTAAAGCGGTTAACAGGATACATAGTCCTGCCAAATTTCAACAGTGTGATGCTTATAGTTACAGAATAAAATGGCTGTGACATACGGACGGACAGACAGATAAGACAGACAGACAAACAGACTTGACGAAACTATAAGGGTTCCGTTTTTTGCCATTCGGCTACGGAACCTTAAAAAGGTACTTCAATGTCTCAGTCTCGTATTAGTACTTTTTTCAAATGAATTGCCCGTATGAGCAAAAAAAATAGTTTATCCTTCGGGCAATTAAAAAATTGAAGTCATTTCGTATTTTTCATAGCGTATTTTTATGTATTAGTTACAACTTACACCACACCTTTTTTCTTTAAATTAACACCAAAACGAGCTCCTACATGACATGAGACTGAAACCACGCCGTTAATTTCACGAGCTAGGTATTTTTTGTGAAAATAATAATCACTGCGGTATGGTAGGGTTTTGGAATTTTAACTAGACCTTGCCAACAAAATATAAAACAAATTCATGGTTTGTTCACTACCAAACAACATATGACATACAAGTATAATACGAGCATCATACCGGTATCATTCATGTTGCATACTGGCATCATACAGGTTGTATATGGGTTCAGTCGGCAAGGTGTTACTTTTAGTGTCAAGACACATTCCTAGCACAGTCATGGTATGGTCCATTGCAGTGGGAAAATACCTTTTTATTAAAACAGGCTGAAAATCAACTTAATATAACTATAGTACTCCATATACCTAGGTACGAAAATCTCACTTTAAAGTCTCCTTGGGAAGTCTTTTAATTTAAGAACTTTTATAAATTAGGAAATGGTGAGTTTGTTAAAAGCATAGGTACCAATTGGAAATTTAATCTTGTGTACCAAATATGTATGCCATCAAAAACTTTTGTGTACCCAAATCTGACATTGACTTCTGCCTTTCATTTGGTCTATTCTATTTACGAACAATTGTAAATTAATGATTAAAAAATTTGTTAAAACAAAAACACATACAGTAGTCACATATTCTTAAGACTTTGGTTTATAATAATAATCACAAGCACTTGTTAAGTTCATGCACCTACAGACTTAAGTTTAATTTAAATTGTAAAAGTGTTGTGCTACAAGACAATACTCCTTATTAAAATAGCATACTATATCTAAACTCTAGGAAGTAGTTCAGTACTAATATTGAAAACATAATGAAATGTTAAAAATTACCCACATAAAATAAAAATAGATTGTTAATAGGGTTAATGAATGTGTTTAATAATAATTAGTCAGTTAAATAATGTAACTATATGTATAATAAAATTCTACATAAACATTTAACTGAAAATGTTATGTCAAAGAAGCCCAAGGGTTAGGTATGTCTAAACATGCTTTGTAGCTGTTCTAGAACAAACCGCTTGATAGAGGCTGGAGTGGTGGGGGTTGGAGACGGAACCTCCTCATCAAAATGTATTTTGACTACACCAGCAGTACCCACCAACTCATTTCTGTTAAATTGAACAAAGAGGTAAGCATATAACATTAAAAAACACATTTTACTTTAATCTGTGAATAAAACATAATTAATAGCAGGATACCGGAAAACTTCTTCTAGTGTTGTAGTCATAAGGAAACATATTCTAATAAAAGTTTAAATCTATTAGTCATTACTCTCAGTAACTGGAAATGATTCATGTAAATAAATGTTTAATATTGTTGTACTACCTATAAATAATTAAACTGACATACAAGCACTTTGAAGACTCAACAGATAGCTAACAGAGTCAAGTTACATTCCAATGAACTATTTTAACTGGAGTGATACTGACTATAAAATACCAATTACAGCTTTAATGGCTCTGCGTGTATGATGTCACTTGTAAGGATAGAATGGACTATTAGTTGAAATTACAAATAAAGGAGGACTGATGATAATGAATTAATTAACTATCAAGGATCTCACATAGTTAATAAATAAAATAATTATATTAAGATTACTCTTCAAATGAAGCCTTAATGGCTTTCTTTTAGCAAAGTATAACTGTCAATATTAAAGATTTATGAATAACCATTTGTTATTTAAATATCTTGTAAATATCCTGTTATGTTATGAATCAGATCTGTAATTGATTGCTGTGTACAGTTAACTAGTTTCTTAACATTTTATGAAACACTATTATTGCCGCTTACTGTTCACTTTGTTTAATGCTAAAACATGCATGAATGAAATTAAATTTTGTGACTTACTTTTGATTGGAGTTCTTGCATCCACAAACACATAGTGATAGAACTGTTACAAGAGTGACCAGCACCCCTACACTTAGTGCTATCTCTACTAGGGTAAACATCGCAAGAGTATCTCAATTTAATGAAAAACGACAACGTAGCAGTTTGTATGCCATCACAAACGAAGCTCTAAGTCACTCTTATAAAAAGTAATGCATCAGAAATATTACTTTCTTCCATTTGAGTAAAAACTTTAAAATGTAGGGCACTAGAATTCGCGTCAGCATACGCCGTTATATGCGCACTAACAAAGCGTTTCACTTATTGCACCAAGTATATTTTGAGCTAATTCTTCAAAATTGAATTTAGACTAAGTTTTATAGGCAAAACCAGGCAAAACGATGAGAAATAAAACATTGCACGTCCTCCGAAGACGATAAATAATACAGCACAGATAAAAAATACTTATTTCATTATCAATATTTTTGACATTTGTTTTTTATTGCCAGTACAAATATAAGCGGTCTCTACATATATATCGGCGCATCGAGAAACATTTATCGCTTTTCATAATTATAACACTTTCAAATTCCAATGTAACACTAAATTTAACCTTGTTAGGTTATGTTTTGCACTTTGTTTACAATTGTCTATTAAAAGACAATAATTATTTTACTTATAACTTTGTCTATTCTTGTCTATGATATGAGTAATAACGAATAACGGTAGGAATTCGTTATTTTAATAAGAATGCTTTTGAAATGTTCTTAGCAATTTATTTAAGCCAATTTAATGATTTACGAAAATGTTTAATTGTTATTGTGTGATGCAAGTGATAACGTTAATCTGTTATTATAGTTTTATGTTTTGAAAAATCGTCACCAGCGCCCGTAGAATTTGATACTTGCATTACACAACGGCCGACGAGCGCCATTTTTGATTTACTTTTGCTCAAGCCGTCGGACCGAATAAACTGTACTGACAGAAGACAATAAACATTGGTGAGAATATTCTAGTTTACTTCCCTGCATGGATGATAGTGAAGGAAATGGCGCCAGCGAGGCTGGCGCCAACGTTTTAAGAAATCCTTCTGATGGCGTTTATCCGTCATCAGAAGTGGGATCTGAACAGATATGTCCCACTTTTTCTCCGCTACCTGATATAGCCTCGCGTGTGGAGGTGATCGCTGCTGGTACCGCTCCACGTGAGGAGGTGAACGCTGGTGCGTCTCAACAACACCATATCTTCGAAACGGCAATACCCAACTTACCCACAACAGGTATGCCAACACAGTTCTTCATGCAAATGATGCACATGATGCAGCAAATGTCGGAGCGATTAACTACTCCATCGAAGTCCAAGGTGAAAATCAACGACATTTACCTACCATCATTTGATCCTGATACGAACGTCGGCGTACGCGAATGGTGCCAACATATTAACAAAGCGGTAGAAACTTATAAATTGAACGATTTCGATATTCGCATGAAGGTGGGTAGCCTGTTAAAGGGACGAGCCAAGATGTGGGTAGACGATTGGATGGTCACTACAAATTCGTGGCAAGAATTAAGTGATAACCTCATTACTACGTTTGAACCAGAAAACAGGTACTCTCGAGACATACTTAGATTTAGAGAGCATGCTTATGACTCATCCAAGGACATAAGTGAATTTCTGTCCCGCGCATGGTTACTTTGGAGGCGTATCACCAAGGACAAATTAGACAATACTGAAGCAGTAGAAGCAGTTATTGGGTGTGTTAACGACGAATGCTTGAGGATTGAATTACTTAATGCTCGAGCAACAACAGTTCCAGAACTCATTTCAATTGCTTCATCGATCCGTGTGAAACGGAGTCATCAAAGCTCGAGTAACATCATACCCAGTAAACCAACTCGCTTTTCCGACCCAATGTCAAATACACCGGTATGTCATATTTGCAAAAAGACCAACCATACGACCAATGAATGCAGATTTAAACCTACAGTACCTAAACAAGACTACTAATCAAGAATCAGTGCAAACAAACAAGCCTACTTGTACGTTTTGTAAGAAAATAGGTCATACATATCAAATCTGTTTCAAACGTGAGCGATCCTTGATCTCTAACGTGAATTGAATCGCAGGATCAAAATCCGCTCCATTGAATATAAAAATCGGATCGAAAACTCTACGGGCCGTGTTTGATAGTGACGCTGAATGCTCAGTTATTTGGGAGTCTATTGCGAATTCATTACCTGGACGGCGGATTCAAGCTATCAATTATATGAGAGGTATTGGTCAATTCCCGGTGCTGTATTTGAACACGATATCAACAGTATGCACTATTGATGACATCAGTGTTGAACTGCAGTTTTGTGTTCTACCAGATCATGAAGTGACCACCGATATTCTGGTAGGTATGAATTTAATTAATGGTACGAATCTTAGCATGTTTATTTCAACAAACGGTACCAAACTAATACGACATCAAACGATAAACCACGTAAGTACAAACAATACAATATTCAATGAGATTGATTGCGATCTCACGGACGAGAATGACATTTTACAGTTACGTTTGCTATTCATAAATATGAGCACATATTTATTCGGGGAAATCCTAAAACTCGTGTCAATACAGGAGAGCTGGAAATAAAACTCAAGAACCCAGATAAATACGTAGAACGAAGACCATACCGCCTCAGCCCTGTAGGAAGAGAAAAAGTACGTTCTATTATAAATGAATTACTAGATCACAACATAATACGTGAGAGCAAATCACCGTATTTCAGTCCCATAATATTGGTGAAAAAGAAGATCGAAGATGATCGTCTCTGCGTGGATTATAGAGAGTTAAATGCCAACACTTCGTGATCACTACCCTACACCTCAGATCAAAGATACCTACTGGTTCGACAAGATGAGTTCTACAGTCCGTAGAATTGTAGATAACTGTATAGTGTGCCAAACGTCCAAAGGCAGTTCTGGTGCTATACAAGCTCAGTTGCACCCAATACCGAAACCAAACGCTGCTTTTCAAGTCCTACACATGGACATAACAGCCAACACAGCACTCTAGCAGCACTCAAGCTCACAGTGCATTTATTTGGAGCCCCAGTCCAAATAGTAGTTGATGGGGGTCGAGAGTTTTTGGGTGAGTTCCAAACCTATTGTAATCGCCTAGGAATAGATATACACGTAATAGCACCAGGAGTTAGCCGAGCGAATGGTTAGATTGAAAAGATGGTCGCCAAACTGAAAAATGCTTTGGTAATAATTAAAAATTAGGAGACGGAGCAGTGGCACACAACACTAGAAGAACTTCAATTGGCTATGAATTGTACAGTACATCGAGTAACTGGCGTAGCTCCACTAACACTGCTTACACGACGAAGACATTGTGTTCCACCAGAACTGTTGAGGGAACTTGATAATGACCGCTACATGAGATGAGTGGTTGGCAGATGACGACCACGAAAAGTCGCCCATGACCAACTCCGTCGTGCACCCCAGCCAGGCGACCAGGCAACCGTATCGGCGGAAGAGGACGCAACACCTTCAACTCAGGACACCGATCATTCAGCTCGTCAACCTGGGCCATCCACTTCACATAATTATGAAACCGTCTCAAGCTGATTCTGAGCCTGTCGATGCCCTTGAAGAACTCCCTGAAGATTTCCTCCTGGTGGTGGCGGCACAACCTTCCAGTGATCAGGAACCATAAAGCGTAAGTGTCTTTACTTACACTTTTCATTTAATAAACCAATTAATTAAGAGCCCCCATGTTTAATGACATGGCATTGCCATTATCCAAAATCCTATAGAGCCCCTGTATACCACAGTGAACAGTACACTGTATGCCCAGAACACAGCATCACACCTCATAAATCTATTATACTCTCCGAGAACCATCGACGAGGCCCTCCGAGAACCATCTACTAGACCCTCCGAGAACCATCTACGAGACCCTGCGAGAAGCATCTACGAGACCCTCCGAGAAACATCTACGAGACCCTCCGAGAACCATCTACGAGACCCTCCAAGAACCATCCATGATACTCTGATAACAATCTTCGAGAAGCTGCGAGAACTTATGTGTGTACACGTTGTAGTAGAGGGTTGAAACACATAAAATAAGAACAACACATCCCATTTTTAGAATTCTTTGTTATTAAAACATTTCTTACATTATCTTACTAGTAATAATTGACAAACATCTAATACCTAATGTACCATTAAAAAATATTAAAATCCAACTTTATATGAACAGAATCACTTATAATACGGCGCATAGCCGCTTAAAAATATGATACTTCAGAGGAAATTACTTTTTCCTTACAGGTTGTGGAATTAAACAACTACACACACTGCAGATGATTCTCCTCAAAGTCAGGCTGGTGCAGAGCACGCACCGCCTTTCAGAATGGCCGTATCGGCGCATCGAGAAACATTTATCGCTTTTCATAATTATAATACTTTCAAATTCCAATGTAACACTAAATTTAACCTTGTTAGGTTATGTTTTGCACTTTGTTTACAATTGTCTATTCAAAGACAATAATTATTTTACTTATAACTTTGTCTATTCTTGTCTATGATATGAGTAATAACGAATAACGGTAGGAATTCGTTATTTTAATAAGAATGCTTTTGAAATGTTCTTAGCAATTTATTTAAGCCAATTTAATGATTTACGAAAATGTTTAATTGTTATTGTGTGATGCAAGTGATAACGTTAATCTGTTATTATAGTTTTATGTTTTGAAAAATCGTCACCAGCGCCCGTAGAATTTGATACTTGCATTACACAACGGCCGACGAGCGCCATTTTTGATTTACTTTTGCTCAAGCCGTCGGACCGAATAAACTGTACTGACAGAAGACAATAAACATTGGTGAGAATATTCTAGTTTACTTCCCTGCATGGATGATAGTGAAGGAAATGGCGCCAGCGAGGCTGGCGCCAACGTTTTAAGAAATCCTTCTGATGGCGTTTATCCGTCATATACGATTAAACTTCACAACGACAGAAACACCATAAAAAATGCCGCACGTCATACACAGAAGAGAGAAGAATGCACTGAGCAAGTAATCACTAGAAGAATGAAATATATCCTAATATTAGATTCTTATGGGGAGAAAGTGACCCATTTCACTCGTCATGTTTCTAGCGCTCGAACGGAATGAGAGCGCCAATAATTAGAGATTGAAATGGGTGCTTTCAGACGATTTTAACATACTCTTTTTAATTTCGACTGTAAGGAAAAATACATAAATTAAGCTGTGTTGAGATGTATGTGATGAGGGGTATGATATTGTTTGGTGAAAGATGAAACCTCAAGTTTTTGAAAACATATCAATTTATTTACTGTCGTTAAACATACAATACACGAGAAGGACAGTAACGACACGGAAGAAAACAGAGTACATAAAATTTCAAATCTGTGTTTAAAAATATCGATCGTTTTTTCTCACTCAATAAAAATAGTGGAAGAACACAACCTACTCGTTAGCAAACCTTCCAAGACCTTCTGGTTATGTGAAATTCCAGATTCAATTTTACCTCATGAGATAGCACTGAGAGTGACAGCTAAAAGTGTCGTCAATCAATGTCGTCGTGCAATCTTTACATGAAAGTTCAATTTTTCGAACAGGAGAGATAAAAAAAATGTGTCAAGAATTAAACCATTTCAAAAGGGATAATATATTCATTTGGTTGTACAAAATGTTACATTTTATATGTTATTGACGTGTAAAATAGTTTCTTGGTTTTCGATTTCATTTCCTCTTTTTGGCCTCAGCAAAATGTAATCTATTTTTGTAATCTGGTGAGTGCGACGACTGCTACGATACCTTATTCTTGTGTCTATGTAAAGTTGACGTCACTAGCGCTGCAATCGAATGTATTCTATATGTGTGCTACTCACTCGATGGACGAATCAATATACCAATGGTGCGGTGCCCCTGATCATGAAGGTAATCTTTATTTTGTCAATGACAGCCGTGATAATAATAAAATGTCAAGTGGAGCAAGCAGCGCTAAAGCGGGCGGCGACCGTTAGACAAAATTGTTGAAAAATCAAAACAATAAAATGAACAAGTTTCTTCAACTGTGTAATAAGTTTTATACATATTTCCACAAAGCGATCTACTTTGCTTTCTAGAATTTTGACTGCAGTTGTGTAGAATTTCGTTGGTGTCTGCTTCAGAACATTACATATTTTTTAATATTGATAACCTCACTCACACGGACCGGTATGGAAACGAAAAGTGAAATATTTGCTCAAAGACTGGTTGTAGCAGTGATCTGGAATTTGTGTTTGCAAAGTCTTCTAGCAGTTGTACTAGTTTTTATCATTCAAATTGATATACTGCACCCCTTGTCATGGATATCTTCAACCATCCAAGACATTTTTGGTTGGAAAATGGGGCTAAATATTGTACTCCTAGCTTTTGTATCATTTTTTCAAGCATATATTTATGGTAATTACTATATGATGCCGATGCCAAAATACTTCACACGATTTTCAATGTTCTTGAATATGTTTTCTGTTCAGAATATTACATTCAGTGTGTTATATGCTTTGAGTGGTTATTTTACCATGAGTCTGTATTCATCACTGGCCAAGAGTAACTTCAATGTTCTGAAGAAAAAATGTGAAAACTATGATGGTCAATGCTTAATGGAACAAGGTTTATTTCTGCAATTTGGAGGCATGTGGATAGGCTTATATTATTTCCTGAATGGCCATATATTTGGTACTTCAGCTCTACTGTTTCCACACATTTATCAAGATAAGTTTCAGCAGTTAAAGCTTGCTATCAATAACATTTTGTCGATGGGATTCCGTCATTCTGTTACTCCAGTGATTTACTTCAGCATGTTTTATTACATATGGGGTCATAAGCCACGAAGTGTTGTATCAGAAGTCTATAGCTTGTTTTTGGAAGATCCCCCACTGGACAACATACTTAATTTGATCTTTTCTGGAATCTGGATTGGACTTTGGTTTTACACTAGCCTATTTTTAATATCTGTGTACACCATGAGAACTATTTTCAATATTGTACTGACTGAGCCAATGAAATTTCCCATTGAATCAGACTCTAATCTCACATTGTGTAATGCATTGGAACAAAGATTTCAATTTAATGGATACTTGGGAGCCCAAGACCTAAGGGTGATGGCAATGACTGATGCTGTAAGGCGTCAACACATTTTTACTCTATCTCAACCTGGTGGTCACCCCAGAAACTGGAACAATTTACTTGGAAAGTGCCTGATGATTATTAGCCATTTTAGCAAAGAATTAGATAACATTAATGGAGAAGGTAAAACTGTAGAGATGGAAAACACTGGGAATAGGAACATTTTAAATGTGACACCTCGTATTGGTCTATATTCCAGCAATTTGAGAAATATGGCACAGTCACCTGAATTGATGCAACTCAAAGATTACAACAGAAACAAAGTTGAGGAAACTTTTGCTGATGTTGCCAAGGATGAATTCAACAATTTTCTACACAAACTATGCCAAAAACCTGGAATAAATTATTTCTTTGGAGAACTTACTGACACAAAGTTGAAATTTCTGCTGCTGCAAGCACAGCCTGTTATGTGGACTTGTGAAGGGCTTGCATTTATTGCAGCAGCCTCACTAAAAGAAGATAACTTTGGGGTGGTGCAGAATGACTTGCCTGTTGTGATCTCAACTATGATTAATCTTAAACATAGCATAGACAAGCTAACAAAACCAGGCCTAATTCATCGGAAGCACATACTCAATGACTTATTCGCTATGAAAATTAAATCTGCACTTATATCATCGGTCAAAAGAAGCATTTATAAAATTGTAATAACTTTTTCTAAGTACATTCATGAAATTCCTCTCGATCCTGAAGTTCAAATAGCTCTGCAGCCATTTTTAATGTGTAGAGAAGCTTGACTAAGTCTTAATTCAGTAAGGATTAAAATAAATGATGTTTGATTTTTATTTTCATTGTTTGATTTTCTTATTCCTAATATTAAAGCTTGGTTTCTCGGTATGTTTAATGAAAAATAAAACAACCTTATTTTCATTAAAAACATCCAGTAAAGTATATTTATTGATAAACAGAATCACAAAAAATATAACTAGCCTACAATATCACATGGTGACTAGAATTTGTATAGTTCTATGCTCTTAGAAAACAAAACTGCCCCATTTAAAAAAAATGGTAATGATTCTTGGGATTCATATTCAGATGAATTACCTACAACTTCCACATAATTTTAATCTACCAAGCTCTAGTGATCAACACTAAAACATTAAGATATTATGTAGATAATAGATATCCAACACCTAAAGCTTAAATAAGCTAATGGTTTTCACATTTACATGGTAAGTGTTATCTAACTTGACTGGATTCCTGTCCATTCTAATTGATTCCTCCTATATGTTGATTATAAATTTCGAAAAATTTTTGCTTTTTTTCCTGCTATTAATCATGAAACATGGGTCACCCAATCGATAATTATGACCTTAACATTAAGAATCATCAGGTCCTTTATTGGCACATTCTTGGGCAGGGTTATTTCAATAGTCCACACTAAAAATCTACAGTAGTGTGTGGAAAATCATACACAGTGAAAATTGGTTATTCACATTGACAGGTTTAGCGTGGTAAAATGGTCAAATATTCCACTTTTCTTCATCAGTAGGTATTTGTGGAAATTGATTACTTCACTTAAGTATGTAATCAATAGCTATTTTTAAATTTAAGTACTTTATTACTACAAAATAAGTGATTAAAATGCATTGTATTAATTTTAGAACCCCACAAAAAATATTTTTATTATAGTATTTGATCAATGAGTTTGATTGTAAACATCAGAATCAACCAAAAAAATCTGACGAAAATATACTATAATTTTACGAAATCATTTATTTATAAAAGTTTTATCAAATAAAAGAATAATGTTTCTAAAAAACTGGCGTGAAGTATCAATTTGTCCATTTTTCCACACATAGAAGTTAATGTGGATAAATGGAAAAATGTTCAATTTTCTACACAAGTGTGGGGTTTTTTAATGTAGGAACCCTTTGCGCACCCAGCATCCATAAGTAGGTGCTATTAACTACAGTGATAGTAATTAATTAATTTGTGATGATAAAGAAATTACAATTTCTCTCCATACCAATATTTGTATCTACCCTCGCATTAAGGATTATCGGTCACATAGAGGACCAGTATCTTAGCCCATGTTTTTCGTGTCAAAATAGTTTTACAGTAATGTATCTTCGTCGCGTAGTTCACTGCTCAGCAAAAGTGACCGCTGGCTTGCCGCGCCCAGTAACGCTGTGCGTTCGGCTGATGATGTTCCAGATTCGTAGCTTAGAGAGGCTGCGAACAAGAATATCAATTATGAACTTACTATTCTATGTAAATACATAGTATTAAAGTACATTCATAACAAGAGAAAAATCGTTTCATTGATAAGCATGATTGGAAAAATGATAAAGTGGAAAATTAATAAAGAAAGGATTTGCTAGCAAGCAAGCATTTTTAATATTTATATTTTTATTAATAATGGAAATAAGATTAAATTTCAAATTGTACATCAAATATTGTATTTTCAATTTATGAATAATCTAGTCAAATTTTTTGCCGAAGTTTGCCCGTAAGTAGTGTGGTTCTAAAATGCAGCAGTAAAAGTTTTCAAGACGCTTTGACTTAACAGAGTTTAATTTGAATTAGGTGGTAGAAGGCAAAGTGTACTCTTCCCATATGGGGATCGTTTGAGTAGTCGATTTTAACTTGATGATTTAGCTATGTGGTGAGGACAATTGAATACAGGGAAGTCTTAAAACGTTTAGACGGTAAAATAAGCAATCCATAGATACCAAAAAGTTGGGTGTTCCGACTAGTTTTTAGAAGGTTGGTCTTGAAAAGCCCTTAATTTACTAAAATGAAGGTATTACGATTTTATTTTTTCCTGTGTTTATAAAATTTGTTCAATGGTGATAAGAATTGTTATTTATATGAAAATTATTATGTTTCAGCTTTGTTTCAAGGTATTTGAAGGTATAATTGAAAATCATTTATTATACATACGATGAGTCATGTTTTTTCCCGCGCTACCTTCTTCATCGCCTCAGTATAATTAAAATATTTCAGTAACGTAATATTTAATAACAGTGTGATAGCTAATATAATAAACAACAAATCTCCGTTGACAGAATGATGATAGCTCATTCCTACCGCGAGATATTTATATTTTGGTAATTTGCGCGGCCCGCCCGATGTCGGGCTCTTGGTACCAGCCCGAGTCAGGGCCACTTAGGGTGTCTTATGACATATGGGAGCACGCGCAGGCGCGTTTTATGTCGATTGACAGGTATTACATATACGATACGTTACACAAGGTATAAGGCAAAACTAAAAATGCGACCTCAACAAGTTAAAAAGCGCCAGTGAGAGCGCAAGCGCACGACGGAGCGTAGAAGCGTGCGGTACATACGAACGCGCGATTACCGTCGGGGCTCGCGCGCGGCGTCGCGCTGTGCGCCGCGTCCGGCGACGCCAGCGCTGCCCGCGTGGACCCGCCCGGGGACTCGGTCATGGACGCTTGCAGGCTGTAGCTCTCTCTGCAAGTAAATATACTAGTAAAAACACCGGCTGAGTGAGAGTCGAACTCGCGCACTGGGGGTTCCGTGCCGAGTTTCAATTAGGAGTCCACTTACTTCCACTTAGACAAAATACCGCAATATTTTGTTGACACCAAAACTAACTTTGTTTTTTATAGTATTTGTATGAAGGACAAAGTTATATTTGCGGTTGTTGAAAGTATATAGTATTTGCTAAGATCTACATCGTATATAATGCAAAGGGAGAGGCGCCCATTTTACCACTTCGGAAGCGTCTATCTTACAAACGTTTGACTTCCAGATAAAATGATTTTAGGAACCTCGATCTCATTTTAGAAATCTATCCATAGACCACAATATGCTAAGGTTTGAGTGCAACTTTTTTATTTTGTTTTAGTTCCATGTATGGGAGCCCCTCTCAAATGTCATTATTTTTAAATTTTTGTGTGAAAATCGTAAAGCGATTGGCAAGATACACCTGCCTAGCAAGTTTCATCTATGTGATGCTAATAAGTAGTTTCAGAATAAAGTGGCTTTGACATACGGATGTACAGACAGACAGAATTGACGAAACCATCATCATTAACAGCCAAAGGACATCCACTTAAACTATCTATTTTCTCTATTAGCTTTACTACTGCTTACATAAACAGTGGAGAAAAAAGATGAGTCAAAAGAGGTGTACCGTAAAAACTACCGCAATTTGAACTTTAACCCGACGACTTATGGTCGTTACAACTAAAAAAAATACTGTAAGTTTTTCTGGGTTGAATTGTTGTTTATGTTTACCTACAACCTATGTATGTGTTATGTTTTTTTTAATTGCTTCTAATTTGGTGCATATTAGTACACGAAAAAATACAAACTGATAGTCATTCGTTACTAGACTAGTATATACGAAATATCCGTTTGAAATACGTTTACTTAGGTGAGCTGTATGTAATTAGGAATTATAATCCTAACATGAAATGTGAATAACAATGAACATTGTACACCGAATTATGTAAATGATCATGATACTGTGAATCTTTAAACCAAATGCCAATGATTTATGAAAACACAACATCAAAAATAAACATGCCATGACATGATCGTGAACAATTTTGTGTTACAAGTTTCTTGTGTCACCCTGAAACTTACATGAACGCCAACGACATTATGTAATATTTTTATTCAAATAATATATCGCCGATTATTTTTGAACTAACTAATCGTAAATTTAAAACTCATGTTAAAAAGACCCTACCGTCAAGAAGTTATTATAAGGTTCAAGATTATAATGACGACACGTATGTGTGGATCACCGATCGTCTAGCATGTTAAATAATCCTAAGTTAAATAAAGATATTTCGATTTGGGTTATGCCTAATTACTAATAGTTGTTTGCTAGCCTGTATCCCGATGTGGAGGAGATCTGGGAGATCTCGCAGTAATAACTGTAATAAACATGCCACTGTCATGATCGTGAACGGTTTTGTGTTGCCCGTCCCAACGACTGGCGACGCAAATGTCACCTAGAAACTTCGATGAACGCCAATGACGGATCATGTGGACGACATTATGTGATTATGCCTAATTACTGAGTCGTAGTTAGCCTGTATTCAAACGTTGAGGAGACTTGTGAGATATCGATGAAGTAGATGTTATAAACATGCCATGACATGATCGTGAACAGTTTTATGTTGCCTATCTCTTGTGCCACCCAGAACCTTAGATTGCCAATGACGGATTATCCAACGCTATGATGTGATTATGCCTAATTACTGATAGTTACCCGGACATGGAGGAGTAATAAACATGCTATGAAATGATCGTGATCAGTATTGTGTTGCCAGTCTCTTGTGTCACCCAGAACCTTAGATTGCCAATGACGGATCATACAACGCAATTATGTATTTATGCTTAGTTATTAATATGTAGTTATTAGCTAGCCTGTATCCGGACATGGTCCTCCATGATCTCATTTAGCGAGATCTCGCTGTCATATGTGTAACATGCCATGACAAGAGCGTGAACAGTTTTGGTGTTGCCTGTCTCTTGTGTCACCAAGATAGCAAATGACGGATCATCCAACGCTAATATGTGATTATGCCAAATTATTGATACTTAATGTATAATAGCTAGCCTCTATCCGGACATAGAGGAGTAATAAACATGCCATGAAATGATCGTGATCAGTTTCGTGTTGCCAGTCTCTTGTGTCACCCAGAAACTTAGATTGCCAACGACGGATCATGCGGACGCCATTATGTGATTATGCCTAATTACTGATATTTGTTAGCTAGCCTGTATCCCGACGTGGAGGAGGTCTGCGAGATCTCGCTGTCGTAAGAGGTGTCCGTGTTGATGTTGGCTGGCTGTAGGAGCGGCGCTTGCGGCCAGGCGCGACGGAGAGGCGTCGTGTCGGGCCCGGGGGACGAACACTCGTCCGATTCTAGGCGAGCGTGCGAGGGCTGCAAATGAAAAGTATTATTTATTTATAGAATAATTACAACATTTGCTATAACAATTTAGTAAAAATATATAGTACTAGAATCAAAATTAACAGTGTGCAGCCGGCACTTAAATTAGGAAAATCCTGTGCTATAAGCGCCAGCTTGTGTGTGTGTGTGTGTGTGTGTGTGTGTGTGTGTGTGTGTGTGTGTGTGTGTGTGTGTGTGTGTGTGTGTGTGTGTGTGTGTGTGTGTGTGTGTGTGGTGTGTGTATGTGTGTGTGTATTGATTGATTAAAACACATTAACGGATATTTCTCGCGTCTATTTATTAAATTGATAGACTTAAATGTTATTTGTCATTAACAGAGTTTTGAAAAAACTTAACTACCATCGCTCATTAATATGAATTAACGTTCTTATGCACGCAAAAAGAGCTATCTGTGTCTTGAGATTATACAGTGAGTATTGTTTGGGTCTTCGATTGAACGGGAATCCAGGCTGATGGAATTTTCCAACCACCTTTTCTGTGAAAATTTGGATGTTTTCAAATTTCTATAGCTTCGCGTAGCATACGAGGAGCGAATCGACGTTCTTTCGAAAGTACTTTGGGCTGGTGAAAACAGAAATTCATGTTCCGTCTACGTTGAACGTCAGCGATATGTTCTTTAATCCGTACGCCTGTACTTCGTTTGGTTCGCTGGCAAAGCAGGAATATAATTTTCGTAAGAAATGTTTACCGCACGATTACATTACGATGCATCAGGCATTCGTACTGCTAAATTTAGTTTGTTTTACGTCCGATAGAGGCGCTCTTACGATTCTCATACAAATTGTGTAAGTTAAAGATACGAATACTTTGACGCAAATTATTCGTGCTCGCCCTACAGGTCTAGTCTGGATCCAAGAGCAAACCCAACTAAAATAAGATAAACTCTTACGGCCTTACCACAAATAAATAAACAAGGTTTGAACTACTGTTTAAATGTTATGCGGCGAAAGTGAAATGTAAGTCACCATTTTGTAATTTGACTTGATTGACGTTGATTTTAAACTAGCCATATCATATTTAAACAATTGTTCAAACCTAGTTTAATTATTTGTGGTAAGGCTGTTAATTTTTTACTTCAGTATACAGCGCCATGTGGGCAACTGAAAAAACGAATGAGTGGTATAAAATTATAAATTGTTGTCAACTGACAGCTTAATTACTAACATTCAAGACGCTCCCACATTAAGATGCAGTACAACAAACCATGGTCGAACTATATCTAAGTACTCTTAGGCGTCGTATCTCTTTAAGGCGGTCCATTCTGGTTGAAATAACAACCATAAAAAAACTTAAAAATAACTTCTTATCTATACTACACAGTCTGGCCATAAATACTGTTACAATTAAAAATAAGAAAGATATTACATTTGAATTTGGCATCTGTCATTTTTATACGATTGCTCATTGTGTTTTCTAATTTTGGCGCCAATACATTTTATAATATTTTGCGATATTAAAATGGAGTGGGGTGATATAGAGAACCGAATCGCTGTGATTGCATTACACTAAGTTGGTATGGAGCCAAATGCAATTTTTAAAACTCTCCATACGCTTGGTATAAGTCAAATGTTTGTGTACCGGGCTATCAATAGGTACAATGAGACCTTCTCTGTTTGTGACAGAAAAATATCTGGCCGTCCACGTAGTGTTCGTACGAAAAAGGTGGTCAAAAAAGCGGTAAGGGAAAGTATTCGCAGAAATCCTGTCCGAAAGCAAAAGATTTTATAAGATAGCACCCAAAACCATATCGCGTATTTTAAAAGATGACTTAGGACTTGCAGCCTATAAGAGACGCACTGGTCATTTTTTTCCTGATAATTTAAAAAAGAATAGGGTGGTAAAATCGAAATAAACTTTTAAAAAAAGTAAAAATCGACTTCAAAACCAAAATGCACTTAAAAGTCTTGAATAAACTCTTCACCATTGAAAGGAAAGGAACTCGTTTTAGGCAAACAATTTCTTTTTGGAGTCGGTGCTGTGTATAGGTGATGCTTGATGGTCAAAGTGATGGCACCGACTCCAAAAAGAAATTGTTTGCCTAAAACGGGTTCCTTCACTTTCAATGGTGAAGAGTTTATTTAAGACTATTAATTGCATTTTAAAATCGGTCTTCATTTTTAGTGATTACAATAAGAGGGGGGGGGGGGGGGGGGGAGTTGCACCTTATTCTATTTTTTAAGAAGCTACAAATTACCTATCATAAGTTCCGTCATTATAATTACTGAACTCCTAAGCGTTAAGGAGTTTAACTATCAACTCAGCACCACAAGATGTTGACTATCAGACGTAACAACACGTCAACATTAAGATTCGAGTTAAGAAACACAATACGTGCCTTTAAAATTTGAGGGTTTCCCTCGATTACACCAAGATTCCATCATCAGATCCCAAAATGGAAAAAATGGGACCAACTAGAAGGTACACCCTCTAAGAAGGTGAATTTTTTTTTCGATTCGGTTGACAAACGACTGAGGTATGAGGTAACATACATACAAAAAAGAAAAAAGAAAAACATATAGTCGAATTGATAACCTCCTCCTTTTTTGAAGTCGGTTAAAAAACTACTGAAGCGGTACGCAAAGGGAGGTCACAGAAAAATTTTGTTTACGGATGAGAAAATCTTTAGAATTGAGCAACAGTTTAACAAACAAAATGACCGTATCAAACCTCTTGGGAATCTTGCCAATTAGTCGGCAGAGTGCAACGTGGGCATTACCCGACTTCAGTGATGGTTTGGTGGGGTGTTAGCTATGAAGGAGTGACTGAGCCATATTTTTGTGAAAAAGGTATCAAAACATCGGCACAAATGTATCAAAACATCGGCACAAGTGTATCAAGATACCATTCTTGAGAAGGTAGTTAAGCCCCTTAACAACACCAGGTTCAATAACCAAGCATGGTCTTTCCAACAAGACTCGGCGCCGGGTCATAAAGCTCGTTCCACGCAGTCTTGGTTAGAAGCGAACTTTTTGGACTTCATCAGAGCTGAAGACTGGCCGTCGTCTAGTCCCGATCTTAATCCGCTGGATTATGATATATGGTCAGTTTGAGAGAGTACGGCTTTCTCTAAACGCCATGATAATTTGGAGTCCCTAAAACAATCCATACGATTGGCAGTGAAGAATTTTCTCATGGAAAGAGTGCGTGCTTCTATTGATAACTGGCCTCAAGGTTTAAAGGACTGTATTGCAGCCAATGAAGACCACTTCGAATAAGCTTTTTATATTTTAAATTATTTTATATTTATGTATAAAACTAACACACTGTAAAAGTAATAAATATTATTTGCATTAAAACATTTTTTTCTTCTTTGTGACAATATTTATGGCAAGACTAGGTATAATATAAAGCTAAAAAATTTGTTTGTTTTAATCAGCTACTCTCCGGAACTATTGGACCGTTTTGAAATATGTTTTCGAGTTGCGTAGCTTATAGGAATAGTGGAAAACTTAAGGCTATAAAACATCACGCTGCGATGGGAGGGGAGAGAGCAAACTCAAAACGCGCGGACACAGTCGCGGGGGACCGTTAGTATATACTTAACATTACATTCAACTACAAACTTAATAACCTATACGGCAAGCAGCTTCTGAAGTATGTGGTGCCTAAATTTATTAATGACTTACCTCCAACAGTAAAAGCACAAATTACAAAAAAAAAATAACTATAAACTTTTACTTTTTGGATTTGCAAACAACACGATCTGACTAAGTGCACATAAATCACCCGTGTGGATCCGCCTAGTTAAAACCGGTACTGTGTGCGAGTGCTATAATTTGCATGCAATTTATTTATAGTTATTATTTGTTTTGTTTTTTTTTAGTATATAATACTTGTTTTTTTTTAGTATAGAATACTAAAAAAACGCTAATGGTTACGACGACTCAACGAGCGCAGCGTTCGGTAAAACCACAGATGGTTTATGTAACGCTGTGAATAGCATTGTTCCTTAATTAAGTTCTTATTGTAAATTCAATGTAAATAAATAAATAAAAAACCTCAGGCTTTGTATTTCTACTGCGTCTAAACTTGAAAGTCTTCTTGGAAGGTCCATGGGCCCGTTGCAAGCGCGGTCTGTCCCCTGGTTCGCTGTCATGTTCGGGTTCGCTACGAACTGCCAAAGCGGCGCCGCCTTCGCTCTCGCTCTCTCGCGTGTCGCGAGGTGAGAGGGGAGATAGAGGAGACGTTGATGTCTCACCTGGAAATTAGGTAAGATTTGGGAATTAAAAACAAAAGACGACGAGGCTTATGGTCAGATTGATACGTTACATGCGGTGCATTATGATTGGATGACGCTAAACCAATAAAATGTGATCAAAGAATATGGAGGTAAATTTATAGTTCGTTTTACATTGCGCGGCGAATATTGTAAACAATCTTTTATTGCCTTATGTAATAATATCAGTGAATAATATTAAATAAATATTCGATTTAAAAATATATTACTTTTCTACGATGAAATAACTAACAAAGTTGAGAGTTTTGTGTTTATCTTATTTTTAATGAATCATTAAAAAAACTAAAAGTAAAAAAAAAAAAAAACCCGTTCGACCTGCTGTCATATTTAAAGTCATGGTTACCTTAGCATGTTATTTTAATATCATTGAAGTAACAGTAACAAATTTTGAATCGATAAGCATATGGAAGGTAGTCAGACCCCTCATCAATTATAATAGAGCTGATGATCTTTGAACGGCTGATCGGGTCATGGATACCTTACCTACCACATACTTTCAATATCATTTAAGTAACAAGGCACCAAATTTCGAATCGATCTAGAAAAGAGCTGATGGTCTTCTAACGACCGTGATTGATGAGATTTTTAATAACATGGTTAAGAAGACTCGGGATGAAATTATATATGACACGAAAATCGCTTCGTCCGTTTGGGCGTTACGATACCACAAACAAATACACAGACATGTTAAACTTAAAACACCCTTCTCTGTATGCGTCAGGAATTATAAAGAATGTTTAAAGAAAAAAATATAATATTGAACACCAATCACATACATTGTTCTGATCCCAAAGTAAGTAGCTAATGCACTTGTATTATGGAAATCAGACACAACGGTGGTACCACAACACCCAGACCCGAGACAATATAGAAAATTTTGATTTCTACATTGACCCGACTGGGAAACGAACCCGGGGCCTCAGAGCGGCGACGATTTGAAACCCAGCGTGTTTAGTCACTACACCACGGAGGTCATCAAGATTTTTTAATAATAAGCAACCAAGCAAAGCAAAACGGACTTTACTGACGACTACTGGGTGCGTTATGCAATTTATAAGTGCCATTTAATTGTGCGTCAATTCACTTCGATTGTAAATGGATGAAGAATAATGATAAAAAGTAATCTAATTGCTCATATTTACCTAACCACATACCTGACGTGAGCTTAAACTCAACAGAAGGTACAAATCTCAGTTTAGTTTGTGTGCTTCCGAATGACGGGGTGCTCGCAGCCGCTTTTGTATCACTTCCAAAGATGGTAGACCCTGGAAAATTAAAAACAACCTAAAGGATTTTTCCCGCTGCACCGTACCATACCATGACTGTACTAGGAGTGTCAGGCACATAAAGCAACACGACACGATACACTCTTCTCTTGCCGACTGAAATAAACCGATACGTTTACGTTTTAAGAAGACTGTGGCAGACGTCTATGCAGACTTCCCTTTCTGCCTATCACGGTTATATAGGCTCAATTCTCAAACTCTAAAACTCTACGGACTTTCATTTACTATTTAAATCACAAAAAAGTGCATAAGGGCGATCTGTGGTATATCCCCTCGTCAGTCTTGTTAATCTGTATTTAAGGACTTACATATATTGCCCTTACCGTGTTTGTACATTTATGAAATCGTTATGTTCGTCAAAAAGAATATGAATTTATTTAAAAAGAGAAGTGATATTCATAACAGGAAAAACAGAGACATGAGTAGCTTTGGCAAGCAATTGTAAACTTACAATTGCTTGCCAAAGCTTCAGCATTATCACAATCAATGTGATGCCATGTGCGTCAAGATTCAAAATGAGATTAAATACCTTCCCACTGTTCGCTTTAAAAGAACTTTGGCTCAGAGCAGAGACAATAACTTTTATAAAATTAGTGATAGTTTTAAACAATAATTATAATTACAAAATTAAATTGATATGAATAAAATCTATAGGGTACAAATTAATTATATTTGCATGCCATATATAAAGGTAAAACATGAGTGTTATATTTTTTTAAATGTTATTTACATAAACTGCATATGACCATGTTTTAGGCAAATAAAGATTTGCATTTTCATTTCATTTCTGAATGACAGCATTCTGTCTCACTGTTATATGTAGGGAGTGCGAGTGCGAGCGAGAACGTGTTTTGGCGGTGCCAACACGCTCCGTGCATGGCACGCTACGGTGTTGGTCGGTGACAGAACGGATAGTACGTCAGTTACCGGAAAAAGTTATACACAGTGTAATTTAACACTTCACTATTTATCTCTATTCGGTATTGAAAAAAAAGTTGTTTGATTTGTTAAAAGGCATAGAGATTTGGGCATTGGACATAGAAATAACCTTCTTTGGCCAAAGCATTCGGCTCAACAGTCTCAGGTCAGGTCTCAAAGAAAAACAAACGTAAAGGTGATTTGCAGAGTCAGTTTAATCACTTGCATTAAAAAAAAAACGGTAAACTTCTGCCACGCTGAGAAAGTGAGTGGTGAGATTTAATTTATTATGCGATCGAAAGATTGCCACACATACGCAAAAAAAAATATTTTCTCTGGTTAACTGGTAGATAATTCTCTCTCTAATGGTATTAACAGCCATAATATGATATCCGATCCGAATAATAATTTGTTGTGCCCCATAGTTTTAAATAAATAAATAAAACATCATACCCATATGCGAGTTGTTACTGCTACCATGGTTGTTGCTGTTATCGCTTAAGCGGCCGCTGCTATTCACCGCCTCGAACGCTTGCATGTGCTGGCTGGTGGTCGATCCGCTCGATACAGACTCTGAAAAACAAAATGGTACTATTCGCGGTGGTATAGGTGGTGGGGGAACCCGAATCGATGATAGCACTCGCCAAAAAAACGTTGTGACCAACAACAAGTTGGAGGACGTCTGTCACTATTTATAAATCAAATTAGATTGTATTAAATAATATAAGATTAAGGGCCGATTTTTCAATGGTCAGATAAAACTTATCAGACTAATATATCATAAAGCGACAGATTTAAAAAAAAAAGACAGTTACGTATGATTGCTGACAATTAGGTGACTTTTCAAATTAGCTAAATTGTATTTTGTTTGACGAATAGGTATTTCTTATCTGACTATTGAAAAATCAGCCCTAAATAGTGCATTATAGAGGTATTGATAAGGAAAAATCGACACTATAGTTTAACGTACATGAACAGAATAAATTGATAATATAATAGTAAATTGAAATAATTTCAATTGATAAAGATGAAAAAGATACCAAAAATTGCGCACGGACGGGACACGAAACGATCTTCCAATTGAGCTCTTGAATTTTAGTTTAATTACTTTTCGTAATGACAGCCACCACGGTCCCAATAGTCGTCGTCTATTCTACGGTAAGAATATACTTGTTTGAAGTTAAACATTGGCTTGTTAAGAGTATTTAATTTTTTGAACCACCCACAGGCGTGAAACCCCCGAGCCTTATTGTGCCACCCCCTTTTGGTGCTGTTATAACAGCCTGCCGTCTTGCTACGATACGAGAGCGAAGGAACAGGGTGCCTTCGTGCCAACATCTGGTCTCTGATAAGATTGGCAGTGGCCAGCCTGTGGTCTGGGAGGACTCTTATTATTATTTAAAAATCGTCTTAACTCTGTGAGCAGGCAATGTTGCACTATGCGGAAACAATTATGTGGCTCCAGAAAAGTGTTTAACACTAACGAGGATGCCTAAAGTTGTATTTCGCATTGTCTATGGCCCTTGGTGCTCGTTGACCGTGGTTTCCAGCCATTGGCCTGTTTGTAGCTAATGGTCAGTCATGGGATAGCTACTGAGTATGTAGTAGGCAGCTGTTGAATAGATACTAGGTAGCACACCTAATATCCGTTGGGCATAGTCAGTAACGTTGCACTGGCACTCTCCCTCAGACAGTTGGCAGGTGGAGGATTTTGGAAAAAATCTAACATAATCCGTTTAGTTTTTTATAGTACACCTAGTACATCTTTTTTATAGCCCTGGATGTCCGTTTTCCGAGGTTGCCACTTTCCGTTCAGTATACAGCTACTGTTTAGGCACCGGGTTGCTACTGTGTAGCTACTGAGTAATATATAGGCGGATATTGAAGAGGTAACAGATAGCAATGGAATAGGCAATAGGTAGATATTGCAGAGGTAACAGGTGGCAACGGAATAGGCAATAGGTAGCAATTAAATTGGTAATAAGTAAGTTGATATTGAAGAGGTAACAGGTAGCAATGGAATAGGTGGTAGGTAGATATTGCAGAGGTAACAGGTGGCAACGGAATAGGCAATAGGTAGCTATTAAATTGGTAATAAGTAAGTTGATATTGAAGAGGTAACAGGTAGCAATGGAATAGGTGGTAGGTAGATATTGCAGAGGTAACAGGTGGCAACGGAATAGGCAATAGGTAGCTATTAAATTGGTAATAAGTAAGTTGATATTGAAGAGGTAACAGGTAGCAATGGAATAGGTGGTAGGTAGATATTGCAGAGGTAACAGGTGGCAACGCAATAGGCAATAGGTAGCTATTAAATTGGTAATAAGTAAGTTGATATTGAAGAGGTAACAGGTAGCAATGGAATAGGTGGTAGGTAGATATTGCAGAGGTAACAGGTGGCAACGGAATAGGCAATAGGTAGCTATTAAATTGGTAATAAGTAAGTTGATATTGAAGAGATAACAATTAGCAATGGAATAGGTAGTAGGTAGATGTTGCTAGCTATTAAATAGGCTTTGCTGTAGATGTTGGTAGCTATTAAATAGGTAATAAGTAGGTTGATATTGAAGAGTTAACAGGTAGCAATGGGATAGGTAGAATTATGTATAATGGCAGCTATTATCTAGGCAGCTTGTGGGATCCCTGTAGCTACTGAGTAGAAAATAGGGCAATAAAACATAAGTTTTCACCTCTCTGAGCAGATAAAGGCGCGGAAGGATGGTCGGGCGTCCGCGGCATGGCGCCCGCGCGGCCGACCAGCATCGATATCAGCGAGGGCCGGTGCTGCTGGTGCTTCTCTGGCAGACCGGCGCTGCGAGGGAACACTTCGGATGCTCTCTTGCCAGCGGCTTGGCCGAGGTTTTCGGCTATTTGTTCTGTTAAAAAGATTGAAGTTAGGTGAATTTTGACGATACGAGTGAAATATTTAATTTTATAATCGGTGATGTTGGCATTATGCCAAATCTCATGTACTACTACGAGTTAAAAGAAAAAAGTTACTCTTTTAAGGGCCGATTTTGCAATGGTCAGATAAAGCTTATCAGACTGATAAATTATAAAGCAACAGATTTAAAAAAATGACAGTTACGTTTGATTGCTGACAATTAGGTGACGTATTAAAATTAGCCATATTGTATTTTGTTCGACGAATATTTCTTATCAGACTATTGAAAAATCAGCCTTAAAACTAACAAAGGAATCCAAAATATACAACAAAAAACAACCAAACAGTAATGTGTGATTCATTTAAGTGATGAAACTTGTTTGTAACTTTTAGCTATCTCAACTTTTACCGCTAATCGCTATACTAAACAAACATGAACTGATCATGATTATCTGGCATAGTCCTCAACTCCCGCGCCAACTCATAGGGTGCCACGAGCGCGCGCGGCGGACAGTATCAAAGCCGCGCATGTCTGTTGATTGAGATGTATAAGTAGTCGTAGCACTTACCAAACTTGAACTGGTCATGATTTTCCCTCATAGTCCTCAACTCGCACCATCGGCCAGAGGGCGCCACGTGCGCGCGCGGTGGGCAGTTTCGAGTTTAGCTGTTGATTTAGATGTATTACGTGGTGGTAACACTTACCAAACTTAAACTGGTCATGATTTTCACTCATAATCCTCAACTTGCGCGCCAGCTCGGCCAAGAGTGCGCCACGAGCGCGCGCGGCGGGCAGTTTCAAGCCGCGCATGTCTAGTAGCTGTTGATTAAGATGTATTACGTGGTCGTAACACTTACCAAACTTGAACTGGTCATGATTTTCCCTCATGGTCCTCAACTCGCGCGCCAGCTCGGCCAAGAGGGCGCCACAGGCGCGCGCGGCGGGTAGTTTTGAATCACGCACTTGTTTAGCTGTTGATTGAGATGTATTACGTGGTCGTAACACTTACCAAACTTGAACTGGTCATGATTTTCTCTCATAGTCCTCAACTCGCGCGCCAGCTCGGCCAAGAGGGCGCCACGAGCGCGCGCGACAGACAGTTTCAAAGCCCGCATGTTTGGTAGCTGTAGATTGCGATGTATTACGTTTTCGTAACACTTACCAAACTTGAACTGGTCATGATTTTCCCTCATAGTCCTCAACTCGCGCGCCAACTCGGCCAAGAGGGCGCCACAGGCGCGCGCGGCGGGCAGTTTCAAAGCCGCGCATGTCTGGTAGCTGTTGATTGAGATGTATTACGTGGTCGTAACACTTACCAAACTTGAACTGATCATGATTTTCCCTCATAGTCCTCCACTCGCGCATGTCTGGTAGCTGTTGGTAGAAATGTATTACGTGGTCGTAACACTTACCAAACTTGAACTGGTCATGATTTTCCCTCATGGTCCTCAACTCGCGCGCCAACTCGGCCAAGAGGGCGCCACAGGCGCGCGCGGCGGGCAGTTTCAAAGCCGCGCATGTCTGGTAGCTGTTGATTGAGATGTATTACGTGGTCGTAACACTTACCAAACTTGAACTGATCATGATTTTCCCTCATAGTCCTCCACTCGCGCATGTCTGGTAGCTGTTGGTAGAAATGTATTACGTGGTCGTAACACTTACCAAACTTGAACTGGTCATGATTTTCCCTCATGGTCCTTAACTCGCGCGCCAGCTCGGCCAAGAGGGCGCCACGGGCGCGCGCGGCGGGCAGTTTCAAACCTCGCACTCGCTCGCGCACCACGAATTGCATGTGACGCTCGTTGTCGCCTATTGGTGGTTGTGATAGCTGTTGGGAATAAAGATGCGTAAAATCGTTCACTGAACTGTAATGAGTGATAAAGTTCAGTGGAAGCAAAAGATATATATCAATCATTTAGTTCAGCAGTTATACTATCACGAATTAAAATTCACTTCGCTCAATTTAAATTTAACAATAAATTTCGAGAGGAGCAGCTGTTTCGGTCTTGCGGCAGCTGCAGTAAGTAACCAATATATCCGTACGCTTTACCCTCCATCACTGAACGACTGGACTGGACTACTGAGCCGTATTGGACGATAGTGAACGCGCGAGTAAAGGAACTAGATTGCTGAAGTACTTCAATTGAAGCATTCATTCAGGAACTACCCAACTCTTAATTGTGAATGATATCGTAATGTATTTTTTTATCCAAATATGCAAAAATGTCAATGTAAAAAGGTTACCTGTAAGTCTGAATTAGGTCAGAATAGTACTTTTTTTAACAGTAGCTTAATTGGCATTGACTGTTGTCTGCGTAATCATTTTAGTACTTAAAAATATATTTTTCTATATTTCTAGCTACTTGACTACGTGTTCTAACTTAGAACACAATGTCACGTAGCTCGAACTCTTAAGAAGAACTTCTAAGAAGTCCCATAGATGGTGTGAGGCTATTCGAAGACTCACACCATCTATGCAAATGCCTTTGCATTGAGTCACTTACAGCTAGCTAGAGTTCACCCAACTATAATACGTATAGTCGAGATTATACCAACCTTATGCACAATGAAAGGTTGCAGCAATATGTACAGCGGCGTGCGGTACGTGACGACGTGTTCCAAGAAGTCCCACAGATGGTGAGCGGCTTCGTTTCTTCGTCCCAAGTCTCGCATCGCCCGCGCTATTCGGCCCCACTCGGAACACAGCTCGCTTGTGAAGCAAGCGCACATAACTTTGAGGGCTGTGAACAAAACAGAACAATTACAAAAAAATATTATGAAAGTGGACGAACAAACGAAGTGGTACTAGATTTCTAGCAATTTTGTTTGTCAAGTACGTTTTTTGGACATGAGAGTGCACTAGCACTCTTAAACAGTTTTTATCAAAGCCCTTTTATTGAAGACTTACAAAAAAGGTTTTTAATTAGATCTGTATGTTTATTGCACATAACATAGGTTAGTTACTTTGTTGAAATTGATATCGTTAGAATTTAATAATATTTGGGTACGACATGATGATCTATTTACTATGCGAATGAAGTGCAGCGGATAATGTGAAACTCCCGTCTACGTTTAGCTGCTGAATCCTTTGTAGTTTTCTTCAGACCACTTTTGCAATTCATGCTCTCCGACATATCAGTGGTGGTCCTCGGCTTGTTACCTAGAAGACGCTTTGAACTTAAGTGAGGCTATTTATCCGTTAGATGGATTCGCGATATATCTCCCTGGTATTGCTGGGTCTATAGTTTATAGAATCGCCCAAGAAGGTGATCCATTAGAGCTGGTTAAAGAGACACGTGACGCTGTGTGGGTCACGGCTGCCGTTGAACATAAGTGAGTTGGCGCGCGCATCAGTTGCGTTCACTACCACCTTGTATAATGAAGGACCCAACCTTCATAATCACTTGTACTTATAGATAGCCTTAGACACTGAGATAGCTTACCAAGGAAGGCGATCCTATAGAGCTGGTTGGAGAGACGCGTGACATTGCGCGTGTCGCGGCTGCCGGTGAACGTCAGCGAGTTGACGCGCGCGTCTGCCGCGTTCAGCTTTGCGTTCACTACTAGCTAGTATAATGAAGGACCTAACCTTCATAAACACTTGTACTTGTAGACAGCCTTAGACACTGAGTTAGCTTACCAAGGAAGGCGATCCTATAGAGCTGGTTGGAGAGACGCGTGACATTGCGCGTGTCGCGACTGCCGGTGAACGTCAGCGAGTTGACGCGCGCGTCCGCCGCGTTCAGCTTCGCGTTCACCGCGGCCAGCTGTCCGGGCGGCGCGGGCGGGCAGAGCGCGTTCAGCACCACTGATACTAGGTACGACACGTCCGATTGACGGAGCGGTGGCACGTCTGGAGGATAATGGAAGTAGATAAAAAATTGCTAGTTCTTTCTGCGGACATCTGCACACTCTGTAGGCAACAGCGGATAGACTATAGATAGTTTTTTACTGCTATAGATAGTTTTACCATAGTCTTTTTTTATGATGAGTGCTGAGACATTTTTTAACATGACACATTCTTTCGTTTAACGCACACTACATTCCGAAATCGAAAATATTATTTTACCAAGTAAATAAAATATAATTTTGACATTACTGCCAAAATATAATAAAACAATGCCTTAATAAATATAAACATGTATTTTGATCAACCGTAAATGATTTATATATTTTTTTCTTATAAAAAAACGAAAATTATGCATGGGACGAAACTCGAACTATAGTGATTGACAAAACTTAATCGGTTAAAAATCGTGTATGTCCGATTAATCGTTATGGCTGTTATAATCAATCATTATATTCATCTTTTAAAACCACCTGAAAAATATAATCGCTATAGATTAATTACCTATATTTATTTAAATAAATGGTATCCTACTTGTTAATTGTTCTCTACTGTTTTTCTACTTGTTTTCGACAGAATTCTTTGGCAAAAAGATAAAAAAATATATGTTACCTAACAGGCCCTGAGCCTGGAAAAGGATCTAATTATAGGCAAAATATAAAACATTAAATTACAATGAAAAAAGGTCAGATACTAATCGATTACTTTGACCGAAAAATATCGGTTCAATTTTATTGGATTACAACACTAAAAATGTCGAAATGACAACGTCTCAGCGATCATCATAAAACAAGTGGACTATACCGGCTTATCGTAACAATGGACCTATCGAATAGAAAGCAATCGATTGTTATTTCAAAATTAGACAACAATCAAGTAGTTCAAACGTATAATTCAAATTACAAAGTGAATAGATCTGGAGTTCCGCAGGGAAGTGTTTTGGGCCCACTATTGGTCTTAGTTTATGTAAACAACCTTCCGAATGTGACTGAGCATCGATGCATTTTGTTTGCTATCAGTGGTAGTAACCACAGACAAAAAATATTCAATCAAGGACCATAAAATTGACATTAATAATACAATAAAATCTATTACAAATTGGCTTCGACACAATAATTTAATAATAAATATCAACAAAACCAATTTAAAACATTTCAACGAATCTATTAATCATACCCTTAATATAAATTATCAGGAAAATATTATAAATAATGTATTTTCAACTAAATTCCTAGGTATAGAAATTGACCAGAAGACTGGAAGAAACAAGTTGAGAATGTAATAAATAAAATAAACCGATTTATAATGTTTGCGCTTTATAAATTATCAAAAATAGCCTCAAGAAATACTGCCCTCACAGCCTACTTTGCACACGTAGAATCGGTTCTACGTCATGGAATTATTATATAGGGAAATAGCATCCTAAAGGAAAAAGTTTTTATAGCTCAAAAAATTGTGTGAGAGCAATATGTGGTACTGCGCCTAACGAACCATGCAAACCACTATTTAGAAATTTTAATATTCTACCATTTCCTTGCCTTTATATTTATGAAACTGTAAAATTTGTAAAGCTAAATATGCATTTTTCACGCAAGCTAAAGACATATACTCACGAAATACACGACATAGCAAAAGACTGGTTTCTGCAATAATACCAAATAGTATGATATTTAAGAACAATTGCTATTGGATGTGTATCCAAATCTATAATAAGATACCTGAATATATTCGACAAATGCCTTTTAATAACTTTAAGACTGCCCTACGCAAGTGGCTAGATGAAGGGATGTACTACAATGTTAAGGAATACCTAGGTGATAATTAATGAATGTAAAAATATAGGTTTAATCATGGTTGACATTTTCGATTTGAGTCTTGTGAATTTGACTATTTTGTAACTGTTAGATTGTATACGTCCTACTATGACATTATTTAAAATTTATTTTCTTATTGATATGTATTGTGACATGTGGTATAATAAGTTGATATAATGTACTAATTAATTTTATAATAGTAAATCCGAATGTGCCTTAAAATATTTGTATGCAATTGTTGATGGCTGAGTGGGTCGAACTTTCTTTAATTTGTAAAAACTTCAGTGAACCCTATTCAAATACAAATAAACTATTCTATTCTATTCACTATCACTGCGCGGCGACGCGGCTAAAAAGAACTGCATTGACACAAAATGGACGAACGCAGGTGGGTGAACGGGGAAGCGGGAGGAACGTGACATGTTTGACAGGTCGATTCTTACGATAACTGGGTGATATATTATGGCTTATTTAGGATTCTAAAATACATTTATTTGAATACACTATTGAAAAAATGATTGAAAGAGGCAAAATCGTAGTCACGAAATTGATAGAATGACTTATTAATAAAACACGATTTAAATGTCAATCTAAATTTCAATAACTTTTTAACGAAG
Organism: Pyrausta purpuralis; assembly: GCA_963924145.1. Lineage (NCBI taxonomy): Eukaryota > Metazoa > Arthropoda > Insecta > Lepidoptera > Crambidae > Pyrausta > Pyrausta purpuralis. The sequence continues at coordinate 19,025,178 of OZ001643.1, read as the reverse complement.
TTGAAAGAAAAATAAGATCAAGACAAATAATGAACTCAACTCTAAGGACATGTTCTATCGACAAGTAAGCACTAACCAATGAGCGATGCAAATATGAAACGTCATTAAATATTTAGTAATGAGAATTTAAAAAGACTGAAATAAAATTCATACCTTTTCTACCACTGCCGACCCGTAAACACAGTGGCATGAACAGATTCATTAACATGTTCTCAGTTTTCTCTGCCGTTTGGAATATTGCACTGCCTCCACACATTTGTTCTAGAGAGTAGCTATCCTGAAAACATTAATTCAATATTAGTATCTTGATGGGGTCCTTTCTCTCTTCAAATAGGTATCATTTAAGTTTGAGGCCCACTCGCGAGAAAAATCAGCATTCTGTCTTTGTCTACATAATAGAAACTGACAGAGACAAAACAATAATTAAACCCAAAATTGATCTAATCCTTACTCGCGCAGGTGGGCCGAAGAAGTTTGATCATTTATTCTTATGATATAGCGGCTCCTATATATTATCTGGTTATAATAAGTACGGACCTGTTATCACTGCGCGGTGCAAAAATACGTTTCGGGAGCGGGAGGAGAGTGACATCTTTGACCCTTTACACACTGCGACTTTTAGCATCGATGCATTCGCGCGTTTTGAAAACGCGCTTTAGCATCGCGACTCACGCAATGAATAGATTTAATTTAGCATCAATGCAGTCGCGCGTTAGCATCGATGCAGAAGCTCGACTGCATCTATGCTAACGCGCGTTAGCATAGCGAGGGTCACACGGGGTTTTTGACAGCTCCTACAGGTCCAGGTCTTATAATAACACGATAGTAGACATTCGTACTCACTCCAGTATTGATGATTTGTAAAGCGATAAGTCTGACAACAGTACTGCAGAAATGCGGTGGAGGGGGCTGAGACATGAGAGCAGCTGTTGCAGACGACAGATTCTCGCCAGGATTGTTTTCTGATACAATCAATGCCTGAAAAGACGTTTAAATGGTTCATATGTCGGTAATATAATAGGTTATGTAATCCAGACACAAGAAACAATGTGTATCAAGAAGGTCAAAAAATACCTTTATGCGAAAGACAAGTGACAAAAATAGTACCTACATGAGTAACCATTAGGTTTAACGAATGTCTTTGAATATGACTGAAAATTAGTATTGTTCAGAATTACCTGTATAGTATTGAGGAGGGTCTTGACTTGTTGCCAGTGCATTATGTACGGGCATCGCACCATAGTTTCGTACACCCCTTTCAGTAGAACCGCTGCTGAATCCCAATCTGTGTTGCGCTGCAATTTAAATAAATCTTATAAAATTAGAGCCGCCAGCGTTAGAACTGAACAAAAGCGCTGTTTTTACTGAACTAGTGGTCCCCCGACACTGCGTTCGCGCTTTTTGAGTTTGCTCCTTCACCTCCTGCCGCAGTGTGATGTTTTATAGCCTTAAGCCTTCCTAGATAAATAAGCTTACCAACACAACAAAAGCTATGGCATTTTTTTTAAATTTGTCTAGTAGTTCCTGAGATAAGCGCGTTAAAATAAAAAAAAAACTTTAGCTTTATAATATTAAATACAGATAAATAATTAGTTCTTTCCTTTTTCTTAATATAAGGGTTATGCCACACTGGCGGATTACAAGCGATTTCAAAGCGGAGCGGCCACGCAGCGACCACGCCGCGGGTGCGCGACGAAAACGTCGCGGCTGCGAGCGAACACCTTGCGGACGCGGAGCGTACCTACGCGTCGCGGATTCGCAACGTTTCCGCATTGAGTGAGCGGCGAACGATACACTCAGTCACAGAATGGATTCCGACGAGGAAATACTGCTGTTAGCTTTGTTACTTCGACGACGCAAGAAACGTAAACCAATACTTCGAAGATATTGGGAGAATCCAATAACAGCTAATCGATTGAATGAAAGGGACTACTATGTGTTGTTTTGCAAAATAATAAAAAATAATCCAAGACAATTTGAGTCTTACCTGCGTATGTCAAAACCTAAATTTTATGAGTTGTTATATTCAAAGTGAAATAAATCATAAAGATAAAGACATCACTTTGTAACAACAAGTAGCGCAGAAGCGGGGCTTTCGGTATGCGAGTGTACAAAATGGCGGCTTCTCTCTTCTCAACGTATTCGCTGCGCAACCGCGAGGTTTTCGCCGTGCACACGCGGCGGGTGCGCTGCATGGCTCCGCTTTGAAAACGCTTGTGTGGCATAGCTCTAAGACAGCCTAGCTGATAACGAATCAACAATTTAATACTAATCTGTGTGTAGCTTATAAACGAGATCATAAGCCTTGCCTATGACAAAGTAAAAGAAAGGCAAGATACTACATATAGGTAATTCAACTTACCCGAATGCTAGGTTTCTTAGCAATCTTTAGGAATACTTTATCGAGTCTTCGCAAGATCATTATTAAGGAAGGCCTGAGCGCGTCGTCCGCCCAATCAGCTGCTGGTAAGACTTGAGTCATATATCTTTGTAGTCCACGACATCCCATTGACTCCGGGTCGTAGGGAGATACTTTTAGTAAGGAGTGGGCGATTTCTGCTAGGCGCTGTAAAGGTATTTTAGAATGTTATGAATGAACTGTTGAATAGCATGTAGTCTTGTTTTGGTTACGAGCTAGAAATATCATAAATTTCATATGTTCACTTAGACAAGCTAGTCACCGCCTGAGTTTATTAGCGGTGCGATGAGAGGGTGTGGGTTGCGAATTTCAAATTGAATACGTGACCTTAGATTTTGTTTGGGCTGACTTTTGTCTACCACCTCACCATTCGTATACCTCATTCGGGGACTAGGTTATCCACGAGCATTATAGTTCACCATTAACACATCATGTCTATTAAAATATGGTTTAGAATGTTTTTTACACTCAGTGACATATTTTATATTCTAAAAGTTCAAAGAAACAAATATTTGCGCACGAGCGGAACGCGAACAACTTCCTGGCAAACCGGGCCAAACGCTCTTCCAATTGAGCTACCGTGCTGTCTCGAGGTTGCGACGTTTCTGTTGGCCTAAGATGCGCGCCTATTAATTATTTATCGCGGAATCGATAAATTTCAAACGACTTTTTAATAATATTTATAAAGGAGTTTCATAACATATATGTATTCATTTGTTTATAGAAGCACTCAGGATTGCCTTATGAGTGAAAACAATGTGGGAAAACATGTTTTTTTAGAAAATAAAATTATTTTATCGACGTGATAAATAATGATATAATGACGCATCCATAGGAGACCAGAAATACCGACAGCACGGTAGCTCATTCGGTAGAGCGTTTGGCCCGGTTAGCCAACAAGTTGCTGGTTCGAGTCCCGCTCATGCGTAATTTTTCGTTTCTTATTTCATCTGTAAGAATATATTGAAATATGATTAGGAAATATATAACATACAGCGTGAGACTTGGAGTCCAACAGTTCAACTGGTTTCCCTTCACTACCACCGCTGCCTTTGGATCCGTTGAGGTCTAGCAACCGAGTTGTAGCTCGTCCGATAAATTCTCCAACCAGAGACAAGAGAACATCGCGGGGACGACGGTACTCGGCACGCACCAACTGTTGAAAATAATGATTCTGGATGAATTTACGAGTATGATTGGTAAGGCAATACCTACATTATACAAGGTGTAATGTTAAATGGGAAAACCTCAGACACCCAAAATGATTTTTAATTCAATTGAACTAATTCTGACGGAAAAACTAAATTATAATATAAGCTTTTATATGATTATGGTTTTAGTTTTACTGACACTTCTGATCATATCTTGCTCTGCGGACGACCACCCTGTCGAGAGAGGATTCGGGAGGTATAGGTCGGGCCGCTGCGCCACGCTGACATTATTATTATTTCTATCTACGCTCATAAAGAACAAACTATTGCTTTACGTATTTTGGCGGGTTGGCACACATGATGGGTTGTCTTATTAATAAATACATGGCAACATTTCTACGAAGTTTTTTTGAAAAATGTGACATATATTATAAAGTGATTTAATTGATTGTAATCGTTATTTCAATCAAACTATTTTTAGGTTTTGCGCATTTAACGTTACCGGTTGTAGGCTACTTACTAATACTGATATATACTAAAAGATTTTTATGACCACATTCTCGTAAGTTCTCTTAAGAACTGTTTAAATATTTTTCACATTTAGCTAAACAATATTTATTTCAGCATAACTCAAAGGTTACGCCTATCTTTCGTACTTCTTTCGGTTTGTGCAATAAATTAATTAATATAAGAGATTTTTTACCTCAGAATCTTCAGCGCCAGTGAACTCAGGAACAGTTATTTTTGAGTTGTCAAACTTGGAATGGGAGTCATCAAAGATAATGTTAGTAGCAGCTGAACGCGGCACCGCTCGTTGTGATGATCCTTTGTGTTCCGGAGATGTTCTGTATGGCCCATTGTATGACCTAACACATCGTAAAAAAAGCAAAATGATAAGTTTTTCCCTATCCAGCATAGTAAATAACAAAAGTCATGAATCTATTTTAAATGTGATATAGTATCTCTTTGTACCAAACATTTAATACCAGTATATTAACCTTAATAATTTGAAAATAATATTAGAATGAAAACATTCAATAATGGAGACCTACTAGACAAACTTAATAGGTCGAGTTATCATACACAGTCTGGCCATAAATACTGTTACAATTAAAAATAAGAAAGATATTATATTTGAATTTGGAATCTGTCATTTTTATACGATTGCTCATTGTGTTTTCTAATTTTGGCGCCAATACATTTTATAATATTTTGCGATATTATGGAGTAGGGTGATAAAGAGAACCGAATCGCTGTGATTGCATCACACAAAGTTGGTATGGAGCCAAATGCAATTTTTAAAACTCTCCATACGCTTGGTATTAGTCAAATGTTTGTGTACCGGGCTATCAATAGGTACAATGAGACCTCCTCTGTTTGTGACAGAAAAAGATCTGCCCGTCTACATAGTGTTCTTACGAAAAAGGTGGTTAAAGCAGTAAGGGAAAGAATTCGCAGAAATCCTGTCCAAAAGCAAAAGATTTTATCTCGGGAGATGAAGATAGCAACCAGAACCATGTCACGTAATTTTAAAGATGACTTAGGACTTGCAGCCTATAAGAGAGGCACTGGTCATTTTTTAACTGATAATTTAAAAAAGAATAGGGTGGTCAAATCGAAAAAACTACTGAAGCGGTACGCAAAGGGAGGTCACAGATATTTTTTTGTTTACGGATGAGAAAATCTCTACAATTGAGCAACATTTTAACAAACAAAATGACCATATTTATGCACAAACATCGAAGGAAGCTTCCCAATTAGTCGGCAGAGTGCAACGTGGGCATTACCCGACTTCAGTGATGATTTGGTGGGGTGTTAGCTATGAAGGAGTGACTGAGCCATATTTTTGTGAAAAAGGTATCAAAATATCGGCACAAGTATATCAAGATACCATTCTTGAGAAGGTCGTTAAGCCCTGTAACAACACCATGTTCAATAATCAAGCATGGTCTTTCCATTAAGACTCGGCGCCGGGTCATAAAGCTCGGTCCTCGCAGTCTTGGTTAGAAGCGAACGTGTCGGACTTCATCAGAGCTGAAGACTGGCCGTCTTCAAGTCCCGATCTTAATCTGCTGGATTATGATTTATGGTCAGTTTTAGAGAGTACGGCTTGCTCTAAACGCCATGATAATTTGGAGTCCCTAAAACAATCCATACGATTGGCAGTGAAGAATTTTCCCATGGAAAGACTGCGTGCTTCTATTGATAACTGGCCTCAACGTTTAAAGGACCGTATTGCTGCTAATGGAGACCACTTCGAATAAGCTTTTTTTATATTTTAAATTGTTTTATATTTATGTATAAAACTAACACACTGTAAAAGTATTAAATATTATTTGCATTTTTTTTTCGTATTTATGGCAAGACTAGGTAGTTTTAGTTAAAACACAGTACTGAAGAGGTTTGGAGCTACGCATAAAACCTCTATGTCTCGTTCGTTCGACTCTTCGTATGTTAAATGTAGACAAACTTTCTTTACGAGTAATTTTTTGATGTATGATTGTCATTCTTTGTCATCATTCTTTTGTGATTATTCTTTGTCAATGATCTTTGTCGTTAGTTTTAAATAAGAAGTGCAGCATATTTAGATAGGAAATAAATGTATGCAAGTTCGTTTAATCATCAAATAAAACAGAAGATTGGATCTTTCAAAGTTTTTATTATTAACTGTTGAACACTGCTTACATACATATTAATATAGGAAGCATATTACAGATCACAGCACATAGATTCACATTTATAATTAGTATACTCCAAGTTCGCAGCGACGCTACGGTCACCGTAGTGGAGGCGCCGGGTATACTAATTATAAATTTGAATCTATGTTTTTCTGCATTTAAAATACGAAGAGTCGAACGAACGAGACATAGAGGTTTTACGCGTAGCTCCAAACCTCTACAGTACTCCCTTTTTTTGTAGTAAGGAGGTATTGTCTGAAATTAAATGCCATCTTACTTGGAAAGCCCCTCGCAGTTGTTGACCAGTGTTTTGATAGCAATAGCTAGTTGTTGTATGATCTCCTTTTCTGTTTTCCCTTCTCGGTTATAAGTAGGCAGTTGGATTTGCTTCACATAACAGGGCAGGATTGCTTCAAGTATTATCTAAAAATAAGTACAACATTTTGAGTAAGAGCATCTGTAAATGACATGGTAGCGTCATTGAAATTGTCGATGGGTGTACCTTCAGAAAAACGAAGGGATTGGAGTTTCATTGATTATAACTAGGGTGTCAATTCTCTTAACATAATAAGCATATTATTTTGGGTTTGATTGCTGTTAACTACTAAACTGTTAGCGAGCAGAAAATCAAGAAGCATAGAACGGCACTAGCAATCGAGTAGTGGTGCCCCGCCCTAGACCAGTACCGTTACCATGAGTCCATGAGTTTACCGCGGTTTTACTCGCTAGCAACGACGTAAAAAGTGTATGGTATTTTTTTGTTCTGCAAGTGACCGCTAGAGGCGCTGTGCAATTTTAGACTTGACAATGACTTGATTTAAACTTAATAAATTACCCATAACGAAATAGCTGTCAATCGGTCGCGCAAAATGTTTTGTTGCTCTGTTATTTATCTATCAGTATTAAATAAGTACATTCATGGCAAAGTGTGTTTCAGTGTAAATAGTACATATTCCCATAACATACTATTAAAATTACTTACAAGCATCTGATATCCTCTCATACTCTCAGCAGAATAGGAAACCACCATAACGCAAAGGCTGATGCAGTCTAGTACATTGACCATCTCTTCCTCATCTCTGTAGCAGAAGTCTATCGGTTTTAGCGGTTTTTCTTCTTTGATCAGTTCGGCGATGTGTAACGGATCGGGTGAAGGAGTCTCCAAACTTAGGAGTAGGTTGAAAAGGCAGCTTGATTGGACCTGAAAACGAGTTGCATACTAGATTAATCGATTTGTACAGTAAAAATTGATTGCTGTGATGGGTTCAGCACTAGCTAACGAACTAAGTAAATGACAGAAGATGTGACCAGAACATTAAGACAGTAACAGATACTTACTTTGCTAGCATCGCCATACGTTGATTCTTCGTCCGTATCCAATATGGCTGATACGGAGCCGAACATTTGCAGTATAAAAGGCTTTCTATTCAGGAGATAAAACTGTTTGACAGCGTACTCAATAGTAGTCGTTACTAGTTTGTTTGTTTGGAAATTTGAGTATATTTGAAGCAGTGTTGGCATGATCAGAAGGTACCTAAAATGTAATACGAACGTTTAGAACTTTCATAATCATTTTCAATTTTTACCATTGTCTACGTGTTACCAACTGAATCCTGACAGTGTCATGTCTGTTTCTTTTTATCTCTATTGAGATTATGGCGTCACAACTCAATTGCTAACGCGCTGACTATAATACATTTAAGTTTAAAGAATAGAAAGTAATGTAATACGAACCCATTAGTGGAGAAAATACTTTTGAAATTGAATGCAGCATTCACATACGTGGCTATAACGTATCTAAGGATTAATGAGTCTTCGCTATGCAGCATCAGGGCACCATTTAGGACATTTAGAAACAGGTGAATATCTCTCGAAGACGTGAAGTTACCAGCCATGGCTTCAAACATACGTGCAATTAAGCGCACCCACCTAAAATAAAGTTATTCTTATAACACCACTCTTTTATGATAAATATCATCCATAAGAGTGCTGATTGTATTCCATACATTAATCACAACAGAAAAAATGCATAACAGAGAATCTTACATGAATTTATGTAGAACATCCAGTCCCAACAGGGTGGATCCCAAAGGACCGTGGCTGTACAAAGTCAAGTCGGCTTCTAGCGCCTTCCGAGGAAAGGAAGGCAGTTTCATAAGTTCATCGTGTAAAAATACCACCCGTTGAACAACCTGTCGTACACATAAATGTTTATCAACCTTAGAAAAATAACACTGTACGGACAACAGCAGGTCAAGGTGAACACTATGGTATTTTACACATACGTTATGTGTTTCTCAAGTTAGTAGGGTGATGTGTCTCTCAAGTAAGATTTAAAATATTAATCTAAGCCTAACACCTGCCTGGTTCTTCTCCATATTAAACAATACATAGTATATTAATTTATGTTTTAATGTATTACCGATCTGCTAATGTTACATTATTCTATTTGTTATTAACCTACTGTTTATCTTCTTTTTGACCTAAAGTTATCATTAGTATTAACGATAAATCTTGGTGGATGATGTTAATATTTGCTATATAATCTTGTAATTTTGTTAATCTGGTATATAAATTAAAATTAACTGATGAAAAACCTAATGTGATGGCGACTGTATGTATAACATAACTTTCAGTATGTACCGTTTTGTGTATTTTATGTAATACATAGGTAAACGATCCCTGCTCTGGGTCTTGGTTAGTTCAGCAGGTCTCTAATGCCATTCAACGAGGCAATGCAGCCAGCATAATGGGGACCTTTGGATAAGCTAGGTTGTAATAAAACGTAATGACTTACCATATCAACATTCTTCAGAATAGCCCAAGTGAGCAAAACCTTTCCGATCTCGACAAACTTCTGCAACAGTTCTTGTTGTTGGAGCTTATGGAATGCCTCAGTCGGTTCCATGTGGACCAACCCTAGTTGAGGATATTGAGACCGCTTGAAGAAGTAATGATCGCGCACGTAGTTTTGAGGGTTGTGGATTTGACCTGATAAATAAATAAATATAAATACTGGACACCAATCACATACATTGCTCTGATCCCAAAGTGGGTAGCGAATGCACTTGTGTTTTGCAAATCGGAAACAACGGTGGTACCACAACAACCAGACCCGAGACAATAATAGAAAATTATGATTTCTACATTGACCCGACCGGGAATCGAACCCGGGACCTCGTAGCGGCGACGCCTTGAAACCAGCGTGCTTAGCCGCTACACCACGGAGGTCGTCGTAATAAACAATCTTAATTAAATTTATTTGAATTAAATTGTTTTGTCGACCTTATAATGAACACAGGATTAAACTGGATGCAGACCGCTTGTGACCAGTCAATGTTGTTCAATAAAATAAAATCAATGTTGTGAGAACACTCTCAAAGGTGACGCAGTTTACAAATTAAAAGAAAAGCACTTTTTATCATATCTTAGTAACCAATAATATGTCTTATTGTAAAATAGTAGAGCCTCAACTTACGTGTCTTAAAATCGACCAAGAAATGTTCTCGATGCAGATGTTCAGGAATGCCAAAGAAATCAAGAGACTCCTTAAGAATCTGTGAAAAGACTGTGTCTTCTTGTACAGGAAATTGAGATGGAATGCTGCCTTCATTGTCAGCTGTAAACAAAACGACATTTATGGTGAATTGTATACTATTTATTCAAGATAGTAAGCATCATGGCAGCTAATTTTACAAGGTTTTATGACTTTGTACTTACATGGACCATGCACAATGATTTTCTTAGCAGCGGGAACGTTGGCTGTAAGCAATATGGAAGCATCGCATTGCTCTTTTCGTAATATCTGTTTGAGATCTTTAAACATAATTCCATGTACGCTGTGGACGACCTGAAATCACAATTATTATGTAGATGATTTGCTAACCAACTCGAACATAAATACAAATTAAAGGACGCAAGACGAAGTAATAGTAAATAAACATTTTTTTAAATCTATTTCTTATAAATTTTAAAATTTTTGAGATTCGATTATAGCTTAGCACAGTGTTATTTTAGTTTACAAATATATACATGATGTTGTTTTGGTCAGTGACATCACACAGTTATGGTTATTCTAAAAAAAAGTGCAAGTTTTATAAAAGAAAACCTCTTCACATTCTAAAAAAATAACGAATGAGGAAACTCGCACCCTCTCGCGTATCTACGGAATACTAAGCCGTAGCTAGTTAGCTACGAAGAGGCGGCCTGGTATTGGTAGTTTTAACTCACTCGCTGTATCGCATTAATAAATTGATTTAGTGGGGTTTCTCCATCTAAATAAAATATTAATTTTGGCATCAGTATCGTTTATACAACCACCTCTGAGTCGCTTGTCGCTGACTAAAACAACATCCTGTATACAAATGCTTCATCATCATCATTAACAACCAAAAGACGTTTATCACAAATACTTACCATCCATAATATAGACAAAGCGGCTCCAATAAGCCTCTGTCCATCCTCATGAGGCGATCTCACATAGAACATTACATATCCAATAATATAGTTGTACAACGCGAATGCTGCTTGCTGCGGCAACCGCGGTATAAATCTGATCAAATGACGTAGGAGCTTGAACATCTCATCTTGGTGATCACGGGTTAACCGCTCTAGAACGTGGCGGAGGAAGAGCGCTGAGTCTTCTACTAGGCAGCCCCATATCACCTGTACGATAAAATGTTAAGGTTAATCAAAATTGATAAATAAAATCTTATCGTGACTTATAGACAAAAGCCAGCACGAAGTTAAATAACATTATCTCAAGTAATTTATTCAGGTTGTCACATCTCTGTTGACACCAAAAATGATGTTTAGGGTCAGATTGACTAGAATATTCAACCGCCTATGCATATGGTATCGTTATGTCTTGCGATTTGTTGAGAGAAGTTTTTTTTACAAATAAATAAATAAATCTTGGACACCTGTCACATACGTTGCTCTGACCCCAAAGTAAGTAGCCAATGCACTTGTATTATGGAAATCGGACACAACCGTTGTTGTAGTCCCACACCACCCAAACCCGAGACAATATTGAAAATTTTGACTTCTACATCGACCCGACCGAAAATCGAACCCGGAACCAAATTAAATCATAACTTAAAGCAGTCCTGCATTTTCTTTAATAACATACAATATCTCACAACAGTTATAATTAACCTGTTAAGTGACTTCATACACCGAGCACCCGTCCCGCGATACATCTGCGCACGCCCTCTGCTTGCGTTAGAGCTAGTATAATTTTAAGTGTTTTCGCAAGTTATTTCATAAAACTACGGTGGTTTCGTCTCATAGGCCATAAAAAGTGGCATACTTAAAATGGGCACACGATTTTTAACGCGACTTTTGTCGCCTATAGTAAGAAATTCTATGAAACCCGCTCACTACCAGTGTCAAGTCAAAAATAGATCCGTCGTTTACTGGAGCTGATAAGAATTGGATACAATATCTCACAGTAACTGCCTTAGTGGCGCAGCGGTAAGAGCCACTTGCGCCAGAGGTCCCGGGTTCGATCCCCGGGTCGGGCTAAAAATATATAACTGAGTTTTTCTGTTCAGAAATTCTTAGGGTAGCCCGGAGTTTGGAAGTTGGCGGTATTTCGGCGGTAAAGTCGTTGGTCCTGCGCCTGATCTCTCACCGGTCGTGTCAGATTGCTGTCCCTTCGGGCTATGAGAGTGAAAGGAACTGAGAGTGCATCTGAGTTTGCGCACACACTTGTGCACTATAATATGTTCTGCGCAGTCGGCTAGTCGTTGTGACTGGCCACAGTATTCGAAATCAGCTAGGGGGACTATTATTTCACAACTGACTTGAGAAGCGACTTCATACACCGAACACTCCATCAGCGCCGCCATCTCAGCGACGGCGGAACACAGAACTGAAGAGAACAGCGCCGACGCGACTTGCGTATCATACGAGCTGCGGACGCCCTCTGCTTGCTCTCCGTTCACTGAGCTGACAAGAAGTGGATACAGTATCTTACAACTGACCTGATAAGCGACTTCATACACCGAGCACCCGTCCCGCGAGACGGCCGCGTCGTCCAGCAGCGCCACTATCTCGGCGACGGCGGAACACAGAACCGACGGGAACAGCGCTGAAGCGACTTGCGTGTGATGCGAGCCGCGTACGCCCTCCGCAAGCTCTTCGTCTACAGGAGCTGATAAAAACGAACGTAAGCATTACATGAAGTTATATAGGGTCTAACAAAATTAACTGCATTACCTTCTAGGGGCCAATTCTGATCCTCAAATACAATAACTTTTTGTATGGGACTAAAATCGTAATCCCAAAAATAGATTTCACTTTCCCATACTAGAGTGCCGATCAGCTGATTCTAGTTTGTATGGAGAAGTCAAAAATTTTGTTGAGATTTCGATGTTGGTCCCATACATAAAGTTGTTGTATAAAAGCAACGGAATCACCACCGAAAAGGAATGCAGTTAATTTTGTTAAGCTCTGTAGACAAAGCATAAGGAATTAGTAGCGCTTCTCAATCGCGTTGCAGTAGCATGACTGTGTATCCATACAAAGAGGGAGGTCCAAAAATGCCCCAAGTCCTACAGAGATATGAAAAGTATCTTAAAAATTAGTAAAAAAAAATGACTTTTTTTTACGGTCTAACATGAAAAAAATATGCTATGAATTTCGTTTAGGAACTGGCATGTGAACCCGTTTATGGTTAGAATCAGATTTAATAAAAATATATTTTGATTAAAAAGGTCTTCTTCTTCTTCTTCTTATTTAAGAGCTATGCTCTTGTCGGTGGAGTTTTTTCCAATTTAATCGATCCCATGCCATTTCCTTGACTACTTGGTACGACTTGACGACTTAATAAGGATCATCATAGAGGGAAAAGTTGAAGGGCGGAGAAAAAGAGGAAGACCTAGAAGGGCATACATGATTAAAAAGGTATGTATCATAAAATCAGGTTTTCTTTGCAAGGTTTATTTATAAAATATAATATTCATCAAACCAAGTGAAACATTATTCTCTTGCTTTTCGACAGTCGCAGCCGCCGCCCCGAGGCGCTAGATGCGTCTCGTCAGTATCGCTAGTGTTTCGTTTTATAAAACTGTGATGTTCATGAGATTTTTGTTACTTAAGGATACATTCTAGTGAGGTATATTTCTTTAATTTTGCCAACGACTTTTATCGAAGCCGGAGCCCCTGAACGAATGTTTACGGCATTTATTTATATGTATGTCAGATTGTAAAAATGTTAATTTTGAGTATGCCATATTTTTTAACGAATATTGTTTTTTGTTTTTTAAATACGTTTCATCAGTGTAGGACGTGGGGCATATTTTCTACGGGTTTAGGTCCTTCTTCTTTAAGCAAGCGCTTGAACCGCGCCAATCGCCTATACTATGTAAAAGTGCATACAACGGTTACACGATTGTCGCGCGATGCGAACGTTACGAATGCGCGAACAAACATGAATTTGTAGTTACTTATGCGTTGTAGGAGGCGTATAGAGATGGTTAAGTCGAAGCGATGACTGCATTGCAAGACACTGACAGTAATAAATCTTAGAATCAGTACATATAACAAAACAAGATAGAATAGATGTACGTTAAACAATGTATAAGGCCGATATTCTCGAAGAATGGCTGTCTATAGGTATATCGTTTAATGGTCATAAAGACATTTTTGTGATGTTTTCAATCATGAATGGTGACGTCATGGAATCTAAATTAATTCGCTTACGTTCAATGTGATCATCAGCGGCGTGGTCCAAGGCAGGTTCCCTCGCCGCTTGTCTAGTGATAGGGATGGTAGTAATGAGAAAACTTTCTCTTTCTGCTCTTTTCTTGTCATTCCGTTGTTGCAACGCCCGCTTGATTGCTTCCGTCTGTTGCTTCTTTCGAGTCTTCGTCGCAGTGACCAGTGAACGCTGGACACATAAATTTATTTATTAGGCAACTTGTGTTTTGTAAGAAAAAAATATATAAATTTTAGCAATTACTATGTGAGATGCATTAAACTAACATCTAAAAAAGTGTTCTTTTCATATGGGTTAATCATGTGTTGAAGATACTATTTCAAAAGTAACTAAAACAGAAATATGTAAGAAGAATGATAATTGCACACTTATAGGGTGATACTAAAGTCAAGCGTTAAATCATTTGTACTTGCGTAGCGGCCATCAAACCATATCATTTGGATATTCGGAACGTTGATTCCATGATTTGTCATCATCGAGGCCTTAACTGTCGTGCAATATAGTTAATAAGTGAATTTAAAGTAAACTAACGCGATGGAAGTGTTTCCTTACGTGTCGTTCTTGATTCAAGGTCATCTCCATATCTTTATCCTTGACTTGCGGGCTCCAAGGAGGATCAACCACAGCGAGCGACTCGATGCCTATCTTGGGCGAGGGGAGAGTGAATTCGATGCCTGGAGGAGGCACTTTGAAGGTCATGGACGCGCCCTCTTCCATTCGCGGCCAGACTTGGTAGCGCAGTTTCCACATCACTTGGAAGCGGAGGATGGCGTTTATTCTGCAATTAATTATCACAGTATTTATGACGCTGTTTTCAACACACCACCATATTAGGCTTATAAAAAATATAAAACACTAGATGCTGCATTTGATTACGATTACAAAATTACAAGCCAAATATACTCTGATTTTTAATTAAATGTCATTTGGTGGGTGACCATTTATTTGTAAATTAAAAATATTTTTGCTATTAAATTATATTTTTATTAAATCGTTGTTTTTATTCTATTATGGAATTATTAATTGTTCTGCAGAGAAATGTAGTTAACTTGAATATAGCTATTTCAAGGTACATGTCTTGGATTAAAACTGATTTATTTATTGAGTTTGTTCATAGCTCTATGCGACATTTTACATAATTAGTCAAATTTAGGATTTGAAAATTATATAACATATTTAATTAATTGCACAAAATTGAATTGTTACCACATTATTGCAATTAGATTGCAACATCAAAAAAGAAAATAAGAATGGCTGTATGCATCATTCAATCATGATCTACTTTTATACTCCACTAAAGTGGTTTATATGGTTTGAAGATATCTAAAACCTTTAAAACACGGCAGCAGATTTAAAATACAAAGTGAAGGCACCTGCTTTGCTAGCTTTCCAAAATACTTAATTAGATATTTTCTCTGATCAAAGAAGAAAATGCTTTAAGCTTTAAATCCGCCATATTTATAATTTATTTTTGTGAATGAAAGTGTTTTTTTAAAGACTACAAACCTAACTCCCGGCTCAGCATGCTTCAAATCATTATGCATGATCTCAGCAGCGGTCTGCGGCGTCTTCACAGCGGCCAATATGAACAACGCAGCCGCGCACGAACTCAGCTCGCGGTCCGATTCCAGAAGCAACTGCCACGCCACTGGGGCCGATTCTGCGAATAGCTCTTCGCTCATAGTGGTGGCTCCTTTGATGAGGGTGGCTAGAGTTGTGTGGTGAGCGTCGCGCACCTGAGTAAAGTATTAAACACTGACTTACTTATACTTTGAAAAAGAAAAAAAAACTTTCTTACAATCAGAGGGCGAGAAAGAAAAGGAGATAAAGATAGGGAGAAGGAGTGAAAGGCGGAAAGAGAGAGAGCTAGATGGGGAAAAGATGAGGGAGGTGCTAAAAATACTTTACGAGCTCAATTTATATGAATAGCGTAAATAATGACATCATCAGCAGCTATTGAGTTTTGTGCAACTAGATACACATTATTAACGTGCAAATAAATAAAAAACTTAAAATAACGTTAGGATAGTTATACCATGTTTTGTTTTATTCTGTCATTTCAGTTACACCAGTTCTCAGAAAGTGACAAAAATAGAGTGTACGTTTTTCTTTGCTTGTCGAATGTTGTAAACAATCGTTTCATAACATATATTGTAAGTACGAGTACGATGACGACGCAACAAGCGCAGAGTTCGGTACAACCACAGATGGTTTATGTAACGCGGTGAATGCAAAGTTCTTTAATTAAGTTCTTATTGCTTTAGAATGTTTTTAACACTCACAGTGTCATATTTTATATTCATAAACATGAAATAAGAAACCAAAAATTTGCGCACGGGCGGGACTTGAACCAGCAACCTTTTGGCAAACCGGGCCAAACGCTCTTACCAATTGAGCTACCGTGCTGTTAGTCCGACCCTGCGAAATTTGTGGTTTCTTATGAAAACGTCAATTGCGTGACGCTTAGCGTCATCTAGCCGTCTGTTTATGAAACAGATGGCCCAAGCTGGTTCAAGTCCCGCCCGTGCGCAAATTTTTGGTTTCTTATTTCATGTTTATGAATAAGTTCTTATTGTTAATTCATTATAAATAACTTTTAAAACAATATCAGTATAATAGTAAAAATATTAACTTTTTAATTTAAAAAGATCTCAGTTTTTAACGATTGATTACCTATGCAGAATGTAATTGTACTTTTTATCATATTTTAAAATGAATGTTTTTGTTAAAAAAAGGAGTGTCAAGATTATTTAAATATTCAACAAGCAAATAAAAACGGTCTTAATTATTCTAACTTTATACCATGTTTTTTTTCGGTTAAAGCATAACACTAACCTGCCCTTTTAGATACTTGAGTATCGGGGGCGGGTCGGGAGGCGGATACGGCATAGCACCGGGCTTCGTGATGAGAGGGATTTCTGCGTGATGCATCGATTGTTCTACGCCTGCTGCTCGGTAAGCTAGCCCGGCTGATTCTATCACTGAACGGTCGATTCTGTAAACAATTGTGTATATTATCTTACGTTTTAAAACTTTAAGAGCCCTGTTAACACACTTGAATAGACCCTTTTTGGAATAGGTAATGCCATCACGATAATTCATTAACGATTTGAGTTATCGTACGTTTTCGATGTTTTAGTCGACGTGTTATAAATAAATGAATAAAAAAAAAACGTTTATTGACAACAAGATATTATCTGAATCTTGTCAGTGGCATGTACATCTCCCATGCACTTACCATTAAAGCGGCAACCTGCATATTCCTTTATCTAACATCTAACGTAAACAAGACTTAATGGATAACGCGCCGTTAGTAGTTATGAGTTACAAAATGCACTTGAAAATAGCAACTGTGTCAGACGAGGAATCGAACCCCGTGTCTTACGCTATCCGGGCGTAGGTATGCCTATGCGGTCATGTGTCGGTGGCCGAGTGGTACAGTTGCTTTTTTAAAAGTGAGTTTTATATTATTAAATTTGTTTAGTGACAAAACACTGTAACAACAAAAATATAATCATAGTTATGTATTGACTTTTACCTTTTGTAAGATAGGTCTGACCCTTCTTCATTAAAGACCTGTGCATTTGTCAGTGAAATTTTTCATTATACACTATTCCATGTCATCACATTGACCTTCTTGTATGACACGACGCGCAACTTTTTTCTTACCTAAAGTCTGAGTAATATCTCATTCTTTATGACACGACGTCCAACTTTTTTCTTACCTGAAGTTCGATTGTTATCTCGTACTATACGTGAAGGATATGACAAATACGAATACACAATAGAAATAAAAGACAGAGATACAGATATAACCTTTTATGTACTCACCTATCAGTGCTATGATCAGAAGCTTTGCGAGTGCGACGGGTACGGCGACCTCCACCGGCCGCATCGTCTGAGCTCGACGTGTTCACTTCTGGACCGAACTTTTCTCCGTAAATCTACAATACAAATATTCAATACGTATGATCTATTTTCTTTTAAGTTCCCTTAGTAAAAGTTTAACTGCCTTTTCAAAATGTCCGTAACAATTGCTGGTTAGCGTTATCTATCCTATATTTCATACGAAATGAAATTTCATAATAGAATTATTTGATGGTGAACGAGGCCCTGAATGTATTAAAGTATTAGAGAGTATTACAGTTACCTTCTGAACGGATTTCATAAGTCTGACGCTGGCCCTCATGTTGCGTCGGAAACAGTATGGATGGCAGAAGTTTTGGTGGCAGCATACATAGTTGAAAGAATTAAGAAATTTTACAATGACCTGCAAAATAAGAAAAGTAAGTTCAATGCCATTCATATGGATTACAAAAGTTGTATGTAGAAATAGTAACTGTACCTTCAGCCAAGGGAATCCTTTACTATTGTCAGGGGGATCAGTAGAATTGCTATCAGGGCTATCCGGGGGATGATCGTGGTCATCAGATAAGACGCCTGGGCTCTCCTCACCTCCACTATCTACTTCGCCTGGCATTATTACTGTACCACCTAAAAAATATTATAAAATATCCATTCAACTTGGCATAACGTGGTGGACCTACGGAGACTATAGCACTACAATACTACGATATTTAAACTTTATTACGACTTTAATGTACAGTTACAACTTCTGGAAATGCATAATTACTGTGTGTAACTAAAGTCGGCGTGTCATCAACTGAGTCATGAAAGTGTCTTGTCTATCCCGCTTGCACTTACCGGTAAAGCGGCGCACTATATATCTCTAATGACATTATGGCGTCACGACTCAATTGTTGACGCGCTGACTTATAGAAGTGTAGGTGCAATGTTACCTGTCGCAGGATATACTTCAGATGTGTCACTTCTGTCTGAAAGCGAGGACACTTTTCTTCTACTCTGTATGGAGTCAGACCTTCGATTCAGAACTGAAACAAGCAACGTTGCATCGTGCAACGACACTTCTTAAATAAAAATAGCTTTTCTTGCTTATTACAAACTTAACAAAATTAATTGGTAAGCGTAGCACAACACAAACGAGTTTCTAAAAAAAATACAACTCATAATGCGCTTTACGTACATACAATTCGTATTATAAAACATATTTGGTTTTGTATCGGAATATTTTTTTTAACAAATTCTGAGTGTTGTGCAGTAGCAGGCTTATTTATTTGGCTTACATTCATCAACATCTCTCGTATCCTTCTGGCGCAGTTTGATTGAACGTCTTTTTATGGATCCGTAAGCAGAGTGAGTTTGCTGTGTATTCCTCCGATGCATTGCACCTTTGCCTCGAGATCCCAGGCGACCTTTTTTCTCGTCAACTGCTGGAGGTATGGCATCTGCCAACTGAATACAAATTATTTTCATATTTTTTTTTACCAACGCAGAAATATGTAAATATTCTGAGAAAAGACTGTAGCTTTCTAATTCCAAATACTTACTTCTTAGGCTTAGACTTAGAATCGTACTTAGATATTACAACTAATCAATGTCAAGATACATATTATCAATGTCTTAATGACAACTTCCAGTATTAGAGATAGGTATACTTTTCATTTTACCAACGTCAGACAAGTCTTATCAGACAAAATAAGTATATAACGACTAAATTTAAAATGACATGAATGGATGCTAACAAAAAAGTGACATCAAATTCGGCGTATTCAACGAATATTATTATCCTTATCTGACGTTGGAAGAATCAGGCCTTAGTCGGGTTAATTTAGTCTTAGTTTTAAACTTAAACGTAGATGTCAAAACTAGTGCAAAAATTGTAAGAAGGTACTCACAGTAACGTTACTACCTCCAGACACGTTTTCTGGTTCGTGCAAGACAAACGATATCTTCCTCTCTGTCTCAGCCCCGGCTATAGACTGTAGACTCTGCGCCGACGCCTGCGAGTGACCCATACTTGACAAAGCCATACTCCAACGACGATTCGCTTCCCTGTACCACATACATAACTACTTTTAACACCGCATACCATAAACTAACTTCTCTATGGTTCTTCTTTAGCTATGTAAATTTAGTAGCTCTATTCTTCATTCTATTTAAATCCCTTTTAGTTCGTTATTGTGCATGCCAATGTAGCAAAGCAATTTATATACTTCGATTTTCTATTTCTAAACTATTGCACTTACAACTATTGAAAATCTGATATCGTAAAGGTGTTCGAAAAAAATTGTTTTAATTATCGTGTCATTATTTTTATCTTTAGTCGTGTTTAGCAAAAGTTACGTGGGTATTTTACAACATACCATGCAGTTTAGTTAGCCGTTAGCTCGTTTTATGTATTCGTACATTATTTTTGTATAATTTGTGAAAATTAGACGGCCGCTTGCGTAGCCACTCTGGGTGTCACTATTGTCAGGGGATAGCTACTTGTGAATGTCTATCTCCATGACTCAATATATTTACAAGTGATTATTTCGAAAAGTAACTAAAAGACATCCATAAATAGCTACGTTATCGCAGGCCCCTAAGTGCCAAATATTGTCGATAGGTGAAAAAAATAACTAATTATATTCGATTTGTCGTGTGCCTTGCACTTAGTTTTTAAGGTGTACATTATTCAACGTATGTACAGTCTATTTACGCATGCACGCATAGTGCTGAATGCAAGGAAACATGCATTATTTCTTTAGAACACATACTCGACTGGCATTAATGTGTGTTGACTGCTAAGAGCCCTGTTAAAATAAAAGTTTCATCAAATATATGCACTCTTTAACACATCATTTCAAACGAACGGAACATAATGAACTCACTTAGTCTTACACACAAAACGTCGTTTTTCCATCCATCTTCGCGTAACATGATAATAAAAAATAAATCAATTTACACCCAATAAATATTACTTACCAAATAAATCTTCATGCAATTCAATGTGAAATCGTACCTGTATACTCTGTCCCAAGGTCCTCTTTCCTTTAGCGACGAGCGGCAAGACTTCGGTAAGTTTTGGTACGTTTCCCGTAAGAAAGCAGTTACTTCGAAAAGGAGAACGCACGCAACTAATCTCAGCGCTCGAGGACAATCCGCACCGATAGGTTTGCCAGGCAGACGAATACTGGCTGTGAATTAGAAAATGAAATTGAACTCTACTGCTATACGTTTACAGACTATTTTAATGGAAAGTATATCGTACCTTCATCAAGAAAGTCTTCTTCTTCATCTTGCTGTAAAAGCTCTCGTTGGCCATCGGGATCCGTCACGAGACTGGCTACATTTTCCAGATGCTTTTTGTCTTCTATTAACATCTCTTCTAGTCTATTGCCTATGGCCTGCGTAATAATGTTTGATTGTGTAATGTGAAAACGAATGGAAACAATAGGGATAGGTAGAAAAAAAAATAAGACCATACCTCAGCCCATTGATAGAATAATTTTCCAGCTAGACGTCTTCTCAATTGAGGACTCGATGACACTGTAAAAATGTTTAATGTCAAAATTGTGTTTTTAAATTTAGATATGTATCGGCAGGTATGTAATCTTATATATTAAATTCTCGTGTCACAATATTCGTTCCCGTACTCCTCCGAAACGGCTTGACAGATTGAGCATATTGAGTAGGTCTGAGAATCGGCCAACATCTATTTTTCATACCCCTAAGTTACTCTGAGACCGCTTAAAATTTTAAATTACGGGACTGGGCGGGACGGGGCCGGGGCGAGATGAGAATGGGGGCGAAACAAAGTTCGCTGGGTCCACTAGTAAGAATATAAAACCTCGGTTATTACAGATACAGTTGTGGTCATATAATTAAGAACGATAAGAAGTTCTAGATTTTTTTATTTTAAAACATGTCATACCCAGAGATGTGTACCATTTTAAAAACAACTAGTTATGTTATAAAATAGCTACATTACTAGAGCAACGTAGTTTAGGAATAAAGAATAAAATAGCAAACGTTTTTGTCTCAATTTTAATTTATTTTACCAAAGTAAAACATTTAAATAGTACTGAATCTGGACAAATAATTAAGAACGATTTATTCAACTGCCCAAGTTTTTTTTGTAAAATACTTACATTTAAAAAATCACAACAATTTGTAGCGCCACATATTTTAAAAGCTATTTCATACATTTTAATTAAAATTAATTGTTAATAGCATATGCACGACTTTTAATTACTGCTTTACACCGGTGATGCATTGACTCTATAATTTGTTTACATTTCGCAACAGAAATAGGGTTCTATTCTTCTAAAAAAACGTCGTAAAGCTCTCTTAAATACTCACACAGCGTATTTGAGACCTTATTCTTAACTTTAAACCACAGATTATCTATTGGGTTTAGATCCGGACTGTTAGCTGCTCAGTCTAAAACAGAAACTGATTCCGCGGTAAAAAAATTCTTTACGGTACGTGCAGTGTGTCATGCATTTTGACATTCCAGCATGTCATGCTGGAATGTCAAAATAACCGGTAGAACGTTATCAGCATAAGGCAGCATTGTTTTTTCCAGTATATTTTTGTATTGGAATTGATTCATGTTGAGCTTCTATAAACTTTACAAGTCCAACACCATGTCCAGAAAAGCACCCCCAAATTTTCTCATTTCTACGACCGTGCTTTAATTAGGTCTCGTGTACTTAGGGTCGAATGCTGTATTTGGGGGACGAAATACATATCCTTTTGTATCAAAATATACTCTGTTAATTTTTGTCGCGTCACAAAAACGATCATTTTTTTACTGTCGCAAAGATCAGTTTTCATACTTTCTCGCATATGCAAGCCGGGCTTCCCTGTGGCAAAGTTTCAACAAGTGTAACTTTCTTGCTATCCTCTCATGCAATTTTTTCTCCTATCAAACGTCTTCGAATAGTGCGTGCTGAGATTGCTGAAGAGTTGTTTTCACTAAAATAGTATTTTCTTATCTCATTACACCCTTTAAAAGGATTTTGTTTTGCCAGATGAACGATGTTTCGGTCATCTCAAGGAGCTGTTTTTCTATGTTTAGGTACACGAAGAACATTCGAAGTAGTTAGATACGTAACAAAATGCTTTACGGCATAGTAAACCATAGTTTTTAACATTTCAGATGGTCGGCAATCTTTTATAAGACCAATTCTTCCGGCGAAGTTTTATTATTACTTCCCTGATAGATTTATCACAGCTTTTATTTTTCCCGATTATTTTTTTATAAGTAGCAATCACTTTTAATCTTTACAAATAGTCATAATCAGTGATCGGAACGACCGGAGTATATTTACCTAAACTTCGCGGAACAGAGACAAGAATCGGAGACTTCCTTACGACAACATTTTTTTTCGGGACATCTTCCGGGACATCCCTTCAGTACATTAATATATAAATGAAACAGTAAAAGAATTGAATATAATCCCTGGTTTTGTTCAACACAATTTTTAGGTACAAATGAAACAACCAATATAAATTAAAAATCACTTTTTATTGTAACAATTTTTATAAAAAACAGTTTGATTTCCAACCTATATATAACAATTATAAAATTTAAAAAAGCCATGTCAAAGTAAGTAAGACATTCAACCAATCAGCGTTCGCCGGATCATTTTACCGCGAGACGCCGTAAATTGATCAATTACCAGAAATGTATATGTTAAATAATACATTTCTCCTGCCGCTTGTGATTTTGCGAATGTTTATAAACTATCTAGGAAATTGATGAACTTACGCTTCTTCTTATTACAGGGTGTTTTTCTTAAACCCGGCAGGCCTTAACGGGGTGATAGTACCTATGAATGAATATGAGCAACTTTTTCTGTGGGACCAACCCTGAAATCGCAAAAAATCAGCTGTTTCATACATTTTGGTACGGTAGGTATTGAACTTTTATATGAAACAGCTGATATTTTTTCTCGCGATTTCAGAAGTTATCCTATAGAGAAAGTTGCTTATATTCATGGGTACTATCACCCTGTTAAGGCTTACCGGGTTTAAGAAAAACACCAGTATATATTGTGTTACTTCTAAAACATAAATATTTTTTTGATGTGATTCACTAACAGCGTGGCATAATATAAAGGCGAGGAGAGGACATCAATTGCTGAGCCACTTTCCAATCCTCACAATTCCGTCGTATTATACTAATCGCATCCAAACTTAATTCTATTTACGAACATAATATGAGTGTTTGGAGTTTTGATGCATTCGGTAAAATCAATTTTTAAAAAACTGCAGTTGTTTTTGACTTGTTTGGCAAAAGCCCTCAATAGAGCGATATATACCAAGTTTTTAAATTTCGATTCGATTCGATTTCGATTTAATTTGTAATTGAGAAGACATATTAATTTTTGTGATGAGGGCGCCACTGAACTTAGCAGAGACTCCTAAGCAGTTAACGTGAATTCCGCTGAGTAATTCACACAAACAAATCAAGCATTTTCTTGTATTGGTCATAAATAAAAAACAATGTTAAAAATATATTTTATTTTAGCTGACCTTGATATTTGGCACACTTGCAGTATTCAGTAATCGTCCAGATCCAATCAAAACGAAGGCAGTATCCAGATTCAGGTCAGGTACAATACATGAGATTATGATAAACAAGACTAGGACAAAAATTACGGATCCACAGTAAAACACACATGCGCACTTGACAACGGATTGTATGAGACTGCTATTGCTACTTTTCTATGCATGAAAAGAATAGCAGCGACAGCTGCTTTCTCTTTTACACTTTTACAAAAAACGCAAACAAAAGAATAGATGCACCGACTTCTGTCTCTATCTCTTTCAAACAAACAGACCAGGAAGTCGGGACTCGAGCCATGAGTATTTCGAATTTGAGAAAATTGGTTTTATGAAGGTATTTAGGTATAGATGACAGTTTAGATTTAAATATAAATCTTGGGGTTAATCGCAAAAATAAAGAAATTAGAAACAAAAGCCTAAGTCGAAATTTTTCTCCAATTTCATAGGTAAAAACCTATTAGATAAAGGCGTCACTAAAGTTACACAAAATAGTATCTTAGAACTGGAAACAAATATAGATACTGGTTTTGTAAAAAGCATTTGTTAACTTTGTAAGAGTTTTGCATTATTTTTTTGGACATAATTATTTGGGTAAACAAAAACAAATAAATAAACATTTTGCAATTTAAACTGTTCTTAATAATAAGTGTTACAATAAAAAAATGCTTTTAAAATATATTGGTTGTTTTATTTGTACCTAAAAATCATTCTGAACAAAACCTGGGATTGTACTCAATTCTTTTACTGTATTAAATTATTTTTATGTAAGTACTAAAGTGATGTCCCGGAAGATGTCCCGAAAAAAATGTTGTCGTAAGGAAGTCTCCGATTCTTGTCTCTGTTCCGCGAAGTTTAGGTAAATATACTCCGGTCGTTCCGATCACTGGTCATAATAGTGCCAAAACTAAACAAACAGTGACTAAAACCACAAATCTATTCAGTGTTCTCTTTTAAAATTTGAATAAAGTTATAAACTATTTAGCGTTCTTAATTACGTGACCAGCCAGCTAATAGGAATGTTATGCGATACTTTATTTAGAAGTAGGTTAAAAAGTTTATCTTTTTATTTTTAGTTGATCTTGTGTTTTGATTGAATAAAGCTTTGTTAAATGAACAGATTTACGAAAGCGAGACAAATAAAAAAAATGCATGCAACTAGATTTACACCTTAGTTTTAAAAAATCTTACTCATATAATCAGCGTTCTTAATTATATGACCACCACTGTATATGGAATCTTACCTGAGTTCTTAGCAATGCTTGATTTGAGCCAATACGGCCATTGTCCCTTATTGCAGTTGTGGACTAGGTGAGCACATTCCAATATTATAGCCGCCCGTCCGACGACCACAGTATGAGGCTGAAACAAAACATTAATGATGGTTATAAGGTGGAAACAGTAAAACTATTCGCACATACAGGGTGAAATTTTAATCAGTGACCCAATTTTGTGGAAAAACTCCACTGAAGAATATTAACAACTTTTACTATTAGGCAATAGTGAAATCGAGAAAAAAATACAGATGTTCCATACAAAAAATCAATTGGTGTGCGGTCACAACATAATGTATGCCACAGCTGTTTTTTTCTTTCACAGCCGATTTCACTATTGCCCCTATAGAAAAAGTTGTTCATATTCTTCAGTGGAGTCTTAACACAAACTCTTGTCAATGATTTAAAATTTCAGCCTGTATAGGTTCGGATTGATTTCCAGTTTTTTTTTTCTAAAATACATACCACAAGTCGTCGACAACAGAAAAAGCTCATTCTGACTAACGTTCGAGGTTGGTGTCTTGTCCGTTTTCTAAACATATTTGTCTGAATAATTTAATTGCTTAACACGAACATCAAATCACTTACCAAGTCCAACAAAGCTGCCATGAAGAGAGCGTCAGGGGTGGCACCAGGCTGGGTGGCGTCCAACAAGAAGTTGAATCGAGCCAAGCCTGCATATAATGGGGCAGCAGCCACCAATCTCCTTCGCTTTAGCACTACTACTTCTGATTCCGCACCCCCTGATCCTCCTTCCGCTGATCCACGTCTTGACATATCTGTGAATGTTTAAAAGTAAATTAAAAAACAATAGTTGATAATCATGACCGATAAATGAACACAGTCGCCAGCACATCAGGTTACGCACTTTTGTTGCAAACTAGCTCTTATTTCAACGGCATAAGATACCGCAGTGTTTACCGTGACGTGCTGATGTCCGTACATTAAAATTTTGACAACAATAGTTAATAATTATATTGGACACCAATCATATACATTGCTCTGATCCCAAAGTAAGTAGCTAATGCACTTGTGTTATGGAAATCAGAAACAACAGCGGTACTACACCACCCATACCCGAGACAATATAGAAAAAAATTGATTTCTACATTGACACGACCGGGAATCGAACCGGGGACAGTGTGTTTAGCCACTACACCATTACTAATAACGGACGCTACAGTAATATGCAGTAAATAGAGTGTAATTAGCATAAAAGTTGTTTAAAATACTGATTTGTATCAATGAAATACTTACATCCCCCGCTCGTTTCTTCAATGCTGCCGTCTCTTTTCTTTCCCATTTTTCTCAGGCCAAATCTGTTCAATCGATCTTCTACTCTTTTTCTTGCCCTGTAAAGATGAGCTTACTGAAGTATGTATATTTATAAAATCTGTTTACTTTGCTAGTTGTATATTGTAAACAATCTTGATTATTCAAGACGCGGGCGCGGCTTCGGGCCCTATGTCTTAGAATTCCCAAAAATACGCTCCCAACGATTTCGGTCCAATTTTTTTTGCGTACCACTAGAGAGTGGAATTCGCTGCCGGCAGAAGTATATCCCAGTCAACTACAATTTGGACGTTTTCAAGAAAAGAGTGAATAGGCTGTTACTAGGCAGACATGGTCCATGATAGGTTGCATTGTTACTAAACATCAGGTGCAATCGTGTCAAAATGTCTAATATATAAAAAAAAAACCTTGTGAACGAAATGATATTAATTTTAAAATAAGATAAACAGCAATTACACAACTTACATAAATGATTCACCGTTGCATACCGAAGTCTTTTTAAATCAAATAATTAATTTTATTCACTGATATTTTAAAAGATTGTTTACATTATTGGACTATCAAAGGAAAACGGAATTTATTAGTAAGTAGCAGTAGTATCTCCTTGAAATAACGGCTTTTTTGTTACATTATATATAAACGTATTTTGAACCATAACTCCTTGCAAGGTTTAACATTTTGCTATAAGGTTCAAAATCAACAAAAAAATTTGACAAGCCATACCTATTTAGTGTATATCCAACTCTCCGTTTAACGTGCACAGGCCGGCTCGAATGCGGCGGCGGGACATGAGGCGGCCTGGCCAAAGATATCATGCTACCAGATATTGGCAGAGACTCGCCTGAACCCCCACCGTTGCGGATGAGAGATTGAGATTGCTGAGGCTTTTGACGGAACCAGTTTACTGAAAATAAGTTTTAATAAACTCGGTTTCATTGAAGTCTGATTTAAAAATGCTCGGATAAACGTTAAAAACGTTAAAACGTTATCAAATGTACTATTTTTGGGCAACATAACAAGAACACAATTACACTAGCTTCGTTTATAAGTTAAGAGGAGGGAGGTGGAACGGGGGGTACGCCCATTTTACCCCTTTGGAAGCGTCTATCTCTTAAACGTTAGACTTTTCGAGAAAATGGTTTTAGAAACTTCGATGACAAGACCTATATATAAACACCCTACACGCATAGGTTTGGCAAAATTTTGTTTTGTAGATTTTACTTGCATGTACGGGAAAATAAAATTAAACCCCCTTAAATATCATTTTTTGTATGGGAATCGTAAAGCGGTTTACTACTTAACTTACCAATCCCACTAATATGAAACTTCGAAGGTACAGACTTCGAATGAGATATTTTATGATGCGGCGTGATATCAGCCGACGAAGCTGACGGGATAGTTCGTTCCGATTGTCTCGGAGTCAACTGGTATCGTCGCGTGCGCACAGAGAGAGGGGATTGACTTGCTGATTCATCCCCCCCTTCTGTCTCTAACAGGCTCTGAAACAGCAGAAAGGCAGACTACGGATAAATAAGCTTTTATGTTTCTGCTGCATTGGAAGTATTGGCTGGTGTTTAATAATCGTTTAAAATGGTATGTGATTTTAGGATCTTCTATTTGATAAAGTATGTTATGACGTCATAGCTGCAGACGCTGAGTAAAATAGAAATAAAAACATCCTAATTACAAGTGAAATATTCAAGTTTCACGTCTGCCTCGGTGGCGTAGCAGTAAGAGGGTCGCACTTTAAAGCGAAGGGCCAAAAAAAGAAGTACCTGGGTTTTTCTGTTCTGAAATTCTCAGGGTAGCCCGGAGTTTGGAAGTTCGCAGTGAGAAGAAGAGGGCAATGAGAGTGAGAGGAAAAAAGAATGCACCTGAGTTTGTGCACACACTTGTGCACTATAATATGTCCCGCGCAGTCGGTTAGTCATTGTGACTGGCCACCGTAGTCAAAATCGGCTAGGGGGACTATTAAAAATCACATAATATTCCACTTTCAAAAAAATATTTACATATTAAACTTACATGTGCACCCGTAGAAGAGGTGCTTCTCTTTTTGAAAGTAAACTTCTTGTTGTGTGTGCGTTCGTCTGCAGCGCATCCCGAATCTGCTCCTGTGTCCGAACCCCTTTCGTCGTCGGTGGGGCGTGGGATGTGCCTGGATAAGACATAAAGTAAAGTGTGAGTAAGTAAGTGAAATTAGTTATATAGCTCAGTGGAAGCCGGGGATATACAGTTGTGGTCATATAATTAAGAACTATTAGAAGTTCTAGATTTTTTTATTTCAAAACATGTCATACCCAGAAATGTGTACCATTTTAAAAGCAACTAGTTATGTTATAAAATAGCTACATTACTAGAGCAACGTAGTTTAGGAATAAATAATAAAATAGCAAACGTTTTTGTCTCAATTTTAATTTATTTTACCAAAGTAAAACATTTAAATAGCACTGAATCTGGACAAATAATTAAGAACGATTTTTTCAACTGCCCAAGCTTTTTTTTGTATAATACTTACATTTAAAAAATCACAACAATTTGTAGCGCCACAAATTTAAAAAAGCTTTTTCATACATTTTAACTAAAAGTAAATGTTAATAGCATATGCACGACTTTTAATTACTGCTTTACACCGGTGATGCATTGACTCTATAATTTGTTTACATTTCGCAACAGAAATAGGGTTCTATTCTTCTAAAAAAACGTCGTAAAGCTTTCTTAAATACCCACACAGCGTATTTGAGATCTAATTCTTAACTTTAAACCACAGATCATCTATTGGGTTTAGATCCGGACTTTTAGCTGCCCAGTCTAAAACAGAAACTGATTCCGCGGTAAGAAATTTATTTACGGTACGTGCAGTGTGTTTAAGATCATTGTCATGCTGGAATGTAGCATTGTTTCTTCCAGTATATTTTTGTATTGGAATTGATTTATGTTGAGCTTCTATAAACTTTACAAGTCCAACACCATGTCCAGAAAAGCACCCCCAAATTTTCTCATTTTTACGACCGTGCTTTAATTAGGTCTCGTGTACTTAGGGTCGAATGTTGTATTTGGGGGACGAAACACTATCAAAATATACTCTGTTAATTTTTGTCTCGTCACAAAAACAGTCATTTGTCCACTGTCGCAAAGACCAGTTTTCATACTTTGTCGCATATGCAAGCCGGGCTTCCCTGAGGCAAAGTTTCAACAAGGGTAACTTTCTTGCTATCCTCCCATGCAATTTTTTTTTCTAACAAACGTCTTCCAATAGTGCGTGCTGAGATTGCTGAAGAGTTATTTTCACCAAAATATTATTTTCTTATCTCATTGGACCCTTTAAAAGGATTTTGTTTGGCCAGATGAACGATGTTATGGTCATCTCAAGGAGCTGTTTTTCTTTGTCTAGTACACGAAGAACATTCGAAGTAGTTAGATACGTAGCAAAATGCTTTACGGCATGGTAAACCATCGTTTTTAACATTGCAGATGGTCGGCAATCTTTTATCAGACCAATTCTTCCGGCGAAGTTTTATTATTACAGCTAGATAGATGATAGATTTATCACAGCTTTTATTTTTCCCGATTATTTTTTTATAAGGAGCAATCACTTTTAATCTTTACAAATAGTCATAATAGTGCCAAAACTAAACAGACAGTGACTAAAACCACAAATCTATTCAGTGTTCTCTTTTAGAATTTGAATAAAGTTATAAACTATTTAGCGTTCTTAATTACGTGACCAGCCAGCTAATAGGAATATTATGCGATACTTTATTTAGAAGTAGGTTAAAAAGTTTATCTTTCCTTTTTTTTGATTGAATAAAGCTTTGTTAAATGAACAGACTTACGAAAGCGAGACAAAAAAATGCATGCAATCAGATTTACGACTTAGTTTAAAAAAAATCTTACCCATATAATCAGCGTTCTTAATTATATGACCACCACTGTATATCACTCATCTAGTTCAATTAGTTCCGTAGATCTTCTTTTACAATATCACTTACTACTTAACATTCATTTAGATCATTTGTTAATGTATCGTGTACAGATCTAATTGACTGACAAAAAAAAATACCTTTTATAAGATTTTGGCAGTTTAGAATAACGATTATAATACAGCTGTCGGTCAAAATTGAAACTACTCTTTACAACAAAAATAAACAAACATTATTTTAAAAATTACCTCAAACATCAATCTATCAAACAGTATTAAATACTAAGCCTTATTGTAAAGACTGCAAAGAACCTTTCAGCTAGCGCTATCTAATAAATAATTTGGCGCGAAACTCATGCGAGCCGAGCTATGCAACTGTCTCGCCCTCGCTCAGTGACTTTATCCGTACGCTCTCTTTCACTCAAGGACTGGACTACTGAGCCGTATTCGACGATAGTGAACGATTGAGTGAAGGAACTAGATTGCTAAAGTACTTCAATTGCTTCTATAAGCCGCGGTTCGGTAAATAAACTAGCTAGCTAGCACTATAGCTCTTGTTCAGATCAAATTGGATACTGACCACCTGATTCTAAACGCTTTGGATTGGGTTATTCGTTAATTATTTTACCAGCACCGAAAGGTACCTAGGCCTAATAGTAGAAATAATACAGGACGTGTCTAAGTGATTAATTCCTTGAATGATAGAAAAAGACGCACGCACTTTATAAGGAACAGCACGGTGTATTTTGAAAGCGGTGCTTTTTTTCATTGTAGGGATATTTTATTGTTATAGTAATATTCCACATCTTTTTTATATAGTGATATAGATATCATGCTTTATCGTTATAAATTTAAAAAAGCTTACCTAATGACTCGTGTAGTCTGCATATTGGACTCTTTCTGTTGGCTGTCAGGTCTTTCGGCGGTGTCCATGAGTCCACTAAACGCGACTATTCGGAAAATACCGCCGTGGGCCTCACGCACATAGCTTAGAAGAAGCCGGACTTCCATGTACAGTTTCTAGAATATTACAATATTATCGATTACATGCAAATAACGTTGATATAGGAATAATAAATAATTAAGCAACAAAGTCCGGACGTCAACCGTCTAGACGTATGTTTACAACATTATACTCTTAGTACTGCGTCAGTCTCGGTTTCGAATTAATCGAAATTCCTTCATCTTCCTCCCTTATTATTGAAGAGTATTCCATAAATGTTTAAATGAATACGACATCCATGGCTTAGTTGCTACTCATCCCGTTCACATGAACATTTACCCCTTGCAGGATTCGAACTTGCGACTTAAATATGTTCTTATTAATTCGGTGTGATTGAGCAATGAATAATATGTAGCCTGATGTATAACATTTGCATGAGTATTTCATTTGCAGTGGTCTAAATCACGTTTATCTATGAGTGATTATGTTTAAAAACTAATATATGTACTTACAGAGTTATCCAGCATCTTCAACTCTTTATGCATAAGAGCGAACCTAGTGACAAGTACTCGGAAAGTAGACTCTATGACAAAGGTCTCAATGGCTCTGTTTGCGTTGGCGCCTTGCGATGCGCCGAAGTTTGTAGCATAGCCTTGTTGGAGATGGCTTATTTCTGGGGACTTGGTGCTGCGTTTTTGCTGACCTACAAAAATATATCAAAATTTAGACCTTTAAGCTTAACGCATTTGTCTTCGCATCCATCATCATCATTATCAGCCAAAGGACGTCCACTGCTGAACATAGGCCTCCCTCAAGGGATTTGTCATATGTCTTCTATTAATAAGAAACAATTTTTGAAGTCGGTACAACATTTCAATCTTACGTACACAAACAGTTTATGCACATCATGTACTGACTCCAACAAAACCTTTTTATATCTGGAAATATACTTAACTTAAGTATTCTATTCTCTAAGTTAGAATAAAACTGATTGAACTAAAACAGAATCTTCTAGACATCGTGGTCAAACATGCGTACACTTACGAAACTTTGCATTCGTGTTTGGAAGCTTAACTACATACACAAATATTATCAAATTTCAAAGAAAATACATATAGGTCGACCTAATAACCTCCTTTTTGAAGTGGGAAAACAATGCCCGTCAAGAAACGGTGAAATAACAGTGATCACATTTTGTGCTTTTCTACCATGCATTACGACTGCAGTTACAAATCTTAATTGACGTCTTGAGAAAATAAAATACTTACTCATTGGAGACACCAAAGTGGAAGGCTCAACGCAGAACCCAACAGTAGCGTGTAGATTGTCCAGTACCTCTCTTATGGGTGCATACTTGGTCATCTCCTTTAGTCGCATTGTGAATTTGGGAATAGCAGCTGATCGGAGTTGACGTAAGGAGTTTCGAGCTTGAACCCTGAGGCATTCTGCTTGAGGACCGCGGAGAGCGGTCATGCAACCATGAGAACAGCCTAGCTGACGAAGCAACCTACAAAATAAATGGCAATAATTAAAAATAAGCATGAAAATTAAGTGGTCGGCTTTTGGACCAAAAAATATAAATGACTAGCGGTCCCCCGCGACTTCGTCCGCGCGTTTTGAGTTTGCTCCCTCCCCTCCCGTCGCAGCGTCATGTTTTATATCCTAAAGCCTTTCTCGATAAATAAGCTATCCAACACAGAAATATTTTTTCAAATCGGTCCAGCAGTTTCTGAGATAAGCGCGTTCAAACAAACAAACTCTTCAGCTTTATAATATATTAGCGCAAGCGCACGTTGTACTTAAGCTGCGAACATTATTTTGGTGCGGAGTTATGTTAAAACTGTGATAGCTCCTAAGATATTTATTGAAATCAAATGATGTAAAGGGCAACTTGGTTCTAAATGAAATGCTCGTGATGATGAATGTATTTATTTTGATAAGAATAAATACCTGTTTGTATAATACACCTCTAAAAATAATGCATTATTTTTTTACAAATTTATTAACATAAAAAAGGTTGTAGTAAGTCAACCATAAAAGATAGACATATGCTGTCGCGGACTTTATTATAGAACTGTTAATGCTGAACAATCCTGTCATACATGATTTTTGTGTAACTTAAGCGGTTTCCGCAGCGTATGCAGCGGAAGCTCTCAAAAGGAATATCTTTCTCCCGTTTTCGCAACATTTTTCATTTCTGCTGTGGTCTTATGAATCGTATCTTTATGTTATATAGCCTAAAGCCTTCCTCGATAAATGGACTATCCAACGCAAAAAAAAAAAATCAAATCGGGCTAGTAGTTTTTGAGATTAGCGCGTTCAAACAAACAAACAAACAAACAAACAAACAAACAAACAAACAAACTCTTCAGCTTTATAATATTAGTATAGATTGTGGCATTTATATAATGTCAATTCAAAAGCACACTTTAGACTATATTCCGCATATTAGCATCTGAGTCGTGAGGCTATACTGCCAATAGAGATAGAAATATGCATCGCACCACTTTATCGGTAAGTGCAAGCAAGATAGACAAGACACTCTCACGACTCAGTTCATAATACGCCAACTATAGACTACAGAGACATACCTGAGTATAATATGCATAATCATATGGTATGGGCAGTCTAGATTCTCTTCGTCTTTCGATTTGTCTTTTGTACTGTCACATCCCTCAATATTAGTGTTGGTTGAGTCTTGACTCTGAGCATACGGCAATCCTGACTCTCTTTCCTGAAACATGAGTAAACATATGCAATGATATATTTCTTTCCATCTATCTATATGAAAACATCCCTAATTTACACGTACTGGGTATTTTAAATATGTAAATAATATATTTTAAGTATATAAGTCAAACCGTTTTCAGTGATAATATTTGAACTGTGTCTTTGTATAATTATAGAGACATATTATTTTTGTAACAAAGAATATATCATTTTTTTTAAAACAGCACCTTGATAATTTTATCTACGTCATCGGCTTTGCCTCTCTCATTTCAATGCCCAAGCCTTTTTTTTATAATCTTAACCTTAAATAATAATAATTCAATATCTGCAAAACATAATTACCATCATCTAAAATTTTCTCAAAACGAAAAGCGTATAAAAACAAATTGTTTTCTACAAGAAATGATTATTCTTTTACTGGATCGGCCTTTTAAATACCTTGTTATCCTTGTCTTTGTTGAAGTCAATCAAAGGATCAACCCCGCCAGGTTGCGTTTCATCTACTTGGTTATTGTGCCAATTTTTGTGGACGCCAATCTCCATGAGGGTATCAACTAAGTTTAGCATCACTTCCATCACACGTAAGGTTATGTAGAAACTGTCCATGGTGGATACAGAGTATACGGCCTAAAAATAAGATTTGATATTTTTATAATTTCCTTTTTATTGATAAACATATATTTAGATCCATATTTTCTACGATCTGTACCTTTTTTTTAGATTATTTTAATGATAAATGTTAGTTTAAGATATAGATGTGCTGTGTTGCTTGCAGCATTTTCGTGCCAAAGAAAGGAATATTAAAAAATATTAATAAAATATTAATCTTAAGTATTCCCATTTCAATCAAAAAATTAAATTGAATAAGTTGCCGGCAACTGAAGCCATGTTGCTTCTATACTTCCACGGGGATGTTGCCGGCATCATTCCCGTGTGGCACGTCTATTTAATTTAGGAGCTCTGCGCTAAATAAGCTCATATTTTTTCAATAATATCGTTACTTTTTATATTGATCATTATATTCCTTACTCTACTTATATGCTATTTTACCACTATATTTACATCAATATTTTGTTTTGATTATTACGTACATGATTAATTTGTAAACGTGTATTTACACAGCACTTCTACCATACTATCGTTACCTTATACAAAGTTTATTTTACATAATGTGCTTACAATACAGTATTTTAACTTCCTTCAGTTTAATGACCAAGTAAACTATTTCACAAAAACATAATTTAAATTTTATCTCACCTTAAGGACCACTTGAAAGTCAATGTCTCCATCTTTAGTGATATAATGCAAGGAGCCTGGAGCCTCCTGTATTTCTTCGACGACGTATGTGATGTTAGAATCAGTCTGTGATCTCGTCAAGCTTGGCTTTCGCTCTGGTGTCGGAATGTGTTGAGAACCCTGCATGCTTACTGAATCGATTTGGGACTCGAGAGAACCCTGAACATTGTGATAAATGATTATCTACATATTGGGTCTTTAAGTAAGTTTGCTTAGCTATAGAAAATATTGTTTAACAATTCGTACTTATTTTATGTTGTATTTAGTTTAGGTTACATGTAACACTTAAAAAGATCACTGAAGTTATAAGAAGGTACCGTTAGATATTAACACAAGAAAGGTGGTTTTGCAACAGTAGTTACAGCCATACCTGTCTTGTTTTCGAGAGATAGTCCGGCGATGGTGTTGGTGTGTGTTCGGTGACCGTTATAATAGGGTTATTCTTCTTTTGAAGGTTCGAAGGCATCGTGTAAGACGGGCCGTGCGCTCTCTCCGTTTTCACTTCTCCGATATATCTGAAATAGGCAAATTGGTACAAACATTCTAGCCAATTTAAATATGTAGGCCTTTTAGGGTTTTTAACCCTGAATATTCAAATGACACTCAAAGTTTTGGACTACTTTAATGATAACCATAACAATGAAAAGTCTATGACAGCACTGTTTAGGTGTGAGACGAAATAAAATCAATTTGGAAGGGCTCAACTTTGAGTGTCATCTGGGGATTGGCAGTTAGTCCCGTTATTTACACCTTTGTGAAAGTACGCTACTGTGGATGTAAATAATTCATTACCAGAATTATTGCAAGTGTGTGTTCTATAGTTAGGACTACCTACCTACCATAATTTATATTGAAACTGGATGTGGTTGGTGAGTTATTTTGGTTTTTATTTCCAGTTATTATATTATTTACTGTCATGCGATAACTTTTTTTTTATCAAGATTTTAAGTTAAAATCAGGGTATAAAACACTCTTTACCTAAATAAGCATCAAGATTTCGGGCATGTAAAAAATTTTGCTTTATGTTTTATTTCCAGGACATCTTCATAACAAAAGAAAAAGAAAGCGTGTCTTTAGAGCTGTAAACTACAGTTACAACACTTTTCACAACGATCAAAGGGCTTACAGGAAGAGTGTTTTACGACCAAATTAAAATTATTTTTATAACGCCATGCTCGATATGATGATGACGATTAAAACTTTGCGCAACGTTAAAATATAGCAGATATTAAAATTTTATTTAATTGTGTAGCAGCTGATGATTCGGCTCAAGCTTTGCATTGATACAGCGGTTTAACTTTTCAAACTACGTAGATATACTTATCGTAACGTGGGAGATGATTTGCTTAAGATACGTGCTTCAATCAATATGATGATTGTTTGTGTTTTCAAAGCATGTGTGTTCGAGTGCTTATTTTGTGATACTTATATTTTAAAGGATTTGTCACACTGCAGCGTACCATACCATGACTTGGTAAGAACGTGTCTTGACAGCGTTATGTTTTACCGTTATATGGAGCAAAAGCGAGCAAGAACGTATTTTGCCGGTGCTGACACGCTCCGTGCATGACACGCGACGGTGACAAACGGTCTCGTGGGCCAGGTGTCATAGTTTTCAATACGAAGATTTATTCCTAGCACGTTCCTAGCACAGTAAAGGTATGCAACGGTGCAGTGGGTAAGAAGCTTTGCCTACGGCTAGCGGCTTATCGACTGCCGGTGTCTTCGAGCCAAGATACCTTTTTTAGTGTCACCCACAGACGATAACGACACAACTATTTATAGATAGTAGAATTGGGGTATTTTAATAGTCCTTGGTGGAACAATTGCCAGTCTACTGACAAGGTAACCTGACCCGAGTCACATCTCACGACGGCATATCAGCCAATTAAGGTTTAAACTCGTCTATCGTAAACAAAACTAAATACTAGCTCAGTTAAATAAACACCTATGCATAACCGTTGTGGTATTTCTGTCTAGAATGCTTGCATCTAATTTAAGAAGCATCTAATTCCTTTTTATACTTGCGCACTTACCCATTAGAGGCTAGCTCATCAATCAAACAGCTAGCGACCATTTTGTTCGTCCAATACAATAGTGTACGGGTTTAAGCGTTATCAAGACGGGAGAAAGAGAAAAATACAATTTTTAAAACAGGATTATCACCCAATGTGTAATAAAATAAACCATGCTGTGCTTTTATAAAAATAAGAAAAATGTACCCGTAGAAAATAATAAAAATAGGCCAATAATCACCTGTTTGGAATTATTTCATAGAGAAAATATTAAAACTAGTCCTCTACTAGTATTTAATTGGCTAAGCTTAATTATATTCCTAGAAAATATATATAAATCGCCGTTACTGAATCGAAAATTATAAGAGATGTGAGCTTGGTAATAGCTATAAGTAAAAATAAAATTAATACATTCTATTTAAACATAAAATAGTTGTAATTTATGAGTTTTCAGTACTCACCTTAGGCTCGGCATACTTTTCCCTTTGATTAGATTGCACTGAAATAAATCGCCAGTTAGTCTAGGAGTAAAAGTTGAGAAGTTGCTTGATAGTGCAGAATTGGTTCTATCATCAGCGTGATCAAGACTTCTATGATACTCCTAAAACAATAGGAAGAGTCAAGAAAATAAACTAATCTAAGAAAAGAATCTACTTATTTGAAAGGAAAGAAAAGAAAAATATCTACAGATATCATTCTTACTGCTGTGTGGAATGAGAACTTGTGATCGTCTTGTCCAATTTTTTCTAATGCTTTATCAGATTTCGATAGTAATTTTGTTTCGACGAACGCTTTTAGGTCGGCCATTTTCATTTTGCGTTTGATTTTCTCACTGGATCGTCTGATCATCACTGTCTCTTCTTCCACTTTCGGTGATGGTGGAAATGGTATTTCGGTAACTGGCGACATGTCTTTTAGTTCAGGAACTTCCATAAAGTTCTTCAAGGAGTCTCTGTCTTTGATCTCTGGGCTCTGATAGACTGAGACTTCAATTTTGGGAATGGGTAAAGAGTTGCTTCGTTTCCGTGGCTGCGTTTGTTTGGACATGTCGTCACAGATGTCGCGCAATCTAGAAACATTACAAGTTGATATACTATTACCAATAAGAAAACAGATACAGTCGGCAGCATATCAGGCTATACATTTTTGTTGAAAACTAATCCATAATACAACTGCGTAAGATACCGCAATGTTTACCTTGACGTGCTGTTGTCCGTAAATAAACAAGGTATGCTGTTAAAATTTAACCGATTACCTGTTGTACAAATAGTGAAGAGCCCAATAGACACCTTCTTCTTGCCATTGCGAAGTGAACAGACAGCGCAAAGTCGCAACGTCTAGGAAAGTGGCAGCTGATACCTAAAATCACAAAATTAGACACTAATATTACCTCCATAAGGTCGATTTTATAAATACTTTTTTAGGTTGAATGAAGTCTTACGTGGACTTGTTTTGATGTTGGTTTTTCTGCTGTTGTTGGTGTCCCTTTCTGTCCCTGACCTCCATTAGCACTATCTGATAGAGATTCTTTATCTGATGAACTAGAAACATACAATAAAATAAATACAAGTGTGAGATAAAAACAAAAATTAAAAAAAGATCTAAAGGTGTTTAATGGTGAATCACCTGTGTTTTTATGAGTTTTGAGTTAATCTCATTCAAAAATGGATAATAATCTTAATTTAATAACAAAATGGATAATAAAATAACCGTTAAAGAGAAATATCAAGATTATTTACAATATTTGACAAAGTAAAGAAAAACGGACTTTACTTACCTCATTTTAGTAACAGGAGGCAAGGGCTTGATACCAGGCAGGCCTGGTTTTGATGGATCGGCCTTCCGAAGTTGAAATAGGCTAGGATCAGCTGCGTATACTGTGTAAGTTTCTTTGACTGCACCCCCATAATTTTGTTCAGATGGCAGGCGATAAATAAACTGAAATGAAGGACTCGTACAGTTTTCTATGTCAAAAGGGAGAATAAACCCATTTAATTGTTACAAAAAGGAGGAAGCATTAAAATTTTGTGGATTAATTTGTATTATTGATTAAATTATATCTTTACAATTTGTGCTTTATCTTGTGTTTGTCAACTTGAAGATCAAGAGCCTAGCTAGGCAGCAAATGGGCACTGATGTCAAATTAGTGTAAATAATTGATACTGCTGCCATCCTTGACATGGTTAGACATTAAACATAAAACATTCTCTTTTAAGCATTCTAGCAAGTTCACCTTTAAAAAAATATATTTGTTCAATAGTCTTCAAATTAATTAAATTCACTAAAACTCATACTAACAACATGTTCTTCTTCAGTGCTAGAACTCTCTTCTGGTATTGTCTCTGGAAAGATTGTGTCCTTTGGAGAAGAAAGCCATGGCTCTTCTTCTGTGCTGGGTTGTTTGGACGGCATCTCAGACTGAGACATTGACACATTCTGGCTTGGAGGACTACCATTCACCGTCCCCTCTTCTTTGGAAAATTTGCCTTGAAATATGAATGTATATTGAAAAATTACAATAGATATGATAACAACAAGTAGGAGTCACTTAGAAAATTAGTACAAGCAGGAAACTAGAAGCAAAGGTTGTAAGTATACATAATGTAACTGTTTATGTATACTTAAAGCTCACTGAAAGATTGAAGCAGGCTACAGAGAGACATTTCAGTGGAAAATTTAGGGAAATTGTTAAACGTACGCCCTAAAAACACGTCGCCATGCTGATTTCGTTTAGAAAATTTCCCACCCAATGGTTTCGGTTTGGGCTTGACCAATGTTGAGAAGCATGGCGCGTCTGGGTGCCGGAACTCCCACATTGCTTGCCATAATTTCAGTCCGTTTTCCAGGCGATAGTTGTTGGTGAAATCTGATTCCTTCAAATGTTGAGATATTGGTGCGAAGAGGAACACAAACAGCTGAAATTATTAATACAAATGTAATCATTGCAGTTATTTATTTTACATTATATGTAAAACCAAACTTCTTCTAAGGGTACATACAGTAATAGAAGGTACTGAGAACAGGTAATGGAATGGATTGGAATAGAATACACCATTTTCATAGTCATTGTCAGCACATTCATCAGACGCATCAAGGAGGATCCAATGCAATGTATACAGGAGTGTTGTTTCCACATTGCCCAATGACTGCATGTTGTCTTTCACTCTACAAGAGATATGAAATTAGACTAAAAAAATGGATGAAACCATAATAACTTTACCCTAGCAGAATGATTGTAAAATGTCATGTTTCTTTACAAACAATTAATTGTTATAGTGGCCACCTTTGTTTGATAGGCATCAGAAGTAATAATATAATATTTATTTGAGCTATACTCAGGCAATGAAGCAGTAATACAAAACAGGTGTTATGTATATAGTATTAAATGTTTAAAACATTCAGGATTTAATGCTTCAACACCTGAGCGGTTGCAGGCAACCGCATAACAATAGAATTTGCATTGTGTCTCGTTCACATACGCTTGAGGGATTAAGATCTGTCTGAGTGTATTAGACACAAAAAGCAACACTATACTCTACTATGCCTTCTGGATACATTCTGTCTATATGAATCATATTTTGCCGGTGCTAACACTCTGTGTTTGACACACCATGGTATTTGTTATTGAGGAAACTGTCTAGTCGGAACAGTGTCATAGTTGTCTATACAAAGTTTTTTTTTCCTGACTCATTTCTAGCATGGTCATGGTATGTATTGTGTAGACAGCAGAAACCTATATGAGGTTTGAGTTCAAAAAGCCTTTATTTACTCAAAGAGTGGATTTACAATAAAAATATTTGTGTAAAAAAAAGATTGTAAATCTTTAAGTAAATAAAGGGGTCTGTGTACATAATTTTTGTGTGTGAACTGTGAATAGTCAAAGTTATTTTTTTACTGAAATAAGAAACCAAAAATATGCGCACGGGCGGGACTTGAACCAGCAACCTTTTTGGCAAACCGGGCCAAACGCTCTTACCAATTGAGCTACCGTGCTGTTAGTCCGACCCTGCGAAATTTGTGGCTTCTTGTGAAAACGTCAATTGCGTGACGCTTAGCGCCATTTAGCCGTCTGTTTATGAAACAGATGACCCAAGCAGTTATTCTTTACAGAATAAATTCAACTTGGAAATTGATGTCGCTTCGCTATCTAATGCTTTAGAATGTTTTTTTAACACTCAGTGTCATATTTATTAAGATGAAATAAGAAACCAAAAATTTACGCACGGGCGGGACTTGAACCAGCAACCTATTTGGCCAACCGGGCCAAACGCTCTTACCAATTGAGCTACCGTGCTGTTAGTCCGACCCTGCGAAATTTGTGGCTTCGCAGGGTCGGACTAACAGCACGGTAGCTCAATTGGTAAGAGCGTTTGGCCCGGTTTGCCAAAAAAGTTGCTGGTTCAAGTCCCGCCCGTGCGCAAATTTTTGGTTTCTTATTTCATCTTTATGAATATAAAATATGACACTGTGAGTGTTAAAAAAACATTCTAAAGCATTAAACTAACAGAACAAAGAAGTAGGAGACTGATGCCTTAACTAAGCCCAAGGCTTGTATTTTTTTAGAAAAATAGTAGGTAAGATAAATAGGTATTTTAATTTTACCTGTTGTGTAAGAGGGCTGCTAGAGAGTGCATTACATGAGGAAAAGCAGCTTGTATCAGACGCCATCGCGGTATAGCTTCTATAGCCTCAGACTCAGATAAACTGATCGATAGACCCAAGCGGAGATTTTGTACAAGAGCCTTCTCAAACGACTGAAAATTGTAAGTTACAAAATCTTAGAAAAAATGTTAAAATCGGACATGTAAAATCGGGAAAGTACTAAGCTTTGGAAAGCAAATAAGGACTGGTTTATATAATGAAATAACTTACCTTTGCAGCCTTTTTTATTTCCTATGCAAGCACAAAAGGAAATACAAATTATAAAGTTATTTATATTCCTAAACCTTTGTTTACAATTTTCTAAAAAGTGACATTGACATTTCGCTTAATGACGTTTTACTGTCTTATTGTAAAGCAAGGAAATTAGTGCTTATTCTATCAGCGTTTCTAAAATTTCTTTCCAAAACGAGCATAAAATAATTCAGTGCAGCCAGCTGGTTGTGATTGTTAGCTAAGTTTGTGAGTCGTGGCGATAACTTCAATTTTAACATTAAATTCAAAGTCCTAACAACAGATTTTTTCAAAAAACCTTGTTTTCAAAGGAAAAGAAGGGGATGTACTTGACCATCCACTGCAAAAATAATACAAAGTGGTTTAAAATAAATCCTCAATGGTGGTTCATGTTTTCCATGCTGCTAATTAATACAATATTAAAAACTTGATAAACGTTACCTATATGTAAATAAATTCTAAATGCTTAATAAATGCTCTCGCGATCAGTTTACATAAGTGGTGTAAAAAAAACACAAAATCGTTGTATACACAAACCTATTATTCTAAGTGCAGATAAGTAAAAGTATTTTGTCTTGCTGGAGATTTTATTTTATAAACTTTTGAAAATGAATAAATCATGCTGCTGATACTGTGTTTTACGAGTAAACAAAAGAGAAAGTGCAATCTGATACATTATAAAAAATATTCATAAATATAATAATAACTCAACAAAAAATTATTTTAAAATAATGTCATGTTTACAAGCTTTTATTATTGAAAATATCAGCTTTTGAATACAAAAACTACGAGCACGCATCTAAAAAAAATACTCACATGATGCCCTGGAGCTCTCTGACAGAACTGTGATAGGTAGATAATTTACTTTACAGTGGTTATTTACAAAAATTTACAGTAAAAAAAGTGCAAAAACAATTTTCCCGTACCGGGAATCGAACCCGAGCCTCCTGGGTGAAAGCCAGGTATCCTAGCCACTAGACCATACGGGAGATGACTAAAATGTCGAAATTATAGTTCAGTTTATACTGCTGGCATATTATAGTCTTGTTTATCATGATGACGAATTTGTACCCTTTTTATGTGTTGAACAAAGGTGTTCATTTCGCCTCGTTTTCTCGAAAATGTTCACCAAAACGAGTTTAACTCGACTAATAACAACTAATTGCGTATTTTGTACATTGAAGTTATTATTTTGTAACTATACAAAAGTTGTTAAACTGACCATGCAATCATCGTCGTGCACTCTGCCCAGTCTTGGCCTGACAAAGGGAGCTGTTAGTCGCCAAAGGAAGATCTGGACAGGTATCGGCACCACGTCATCAGCGTTGGGGTCTTCTTCAGATATTTCCTTCATCTTCATATTTGACGGGCAGAGTTTGCCTGTTTTCGAAGGTGTTGTGTAAGTTATTGTAGGAATGAAAATTAAGAAATGTTAAAGTAAAGTTAAAAGTGCATATTTCCATTCAAGACAGTAAATATTGACGGAAGAAAACTTAATTACTGTAAGTGCCTACAACCCAATTTTAAAGTAGAGCCGAAGAACACTTTTTTCGTGAAAAAATTACAAAATCAAAGCAATAATCAATGCAGTCCTAAAGTTATGATAAACAGGTTTTCTATTACTTACCTACATCAATTGACTTTTTATTTGCCGACATTAAAAATGTTG
The DNA here is from genome assembly GCA_963924145.1 of Pyrausta purpuralis. Taxonomy (NCBI): domain Eukaryota; kingdom Metazoa; phylum Arthropoda; class Insecta; order Lepidoptera; family Crambidae; genus Pyrausta; species Pyrausta purpuralis. The sequence continues at coordinate 18,980,756 of OZ001643.1, read as the reverse complement.
CAGGTAACTGATTAAGGTTTATTAATTTAAAACTTCATGCACACGACATAAAATGGTACACATGTCGGACTTAATGCCATAAGCATTCTCTACCAGTCAACCATAGGTCAGGACAGAGAAAAATATATATTCAGGCGGTGCAAGTAAAGTTTAGTAAGTAAAGTAGCAAGTAAAGGTATCTATGGATTAGTATTTGCCGACCTTAAAAATGCTGTAACTGAGTTAAGTTTTTATGAGTAAGTTATTTTTTTTACATTTCTTAGACAATAAAATGACGCAATTAATAAAGATCTCGCTTAATTATCAACCAATAAAGTGTTTGTAATAAAAATAATGTTATAATAAGTATATTTAGGTTTTAAATATATACGACGTACTTAAGTAAAAATATTTTACAATCACCTAAGTTGTAAATTGATGTAAGTAAATTAGTACCAAAAAACACAATTTCGTGGCACACTTTGGACAAAATGAACACAAAAAAAATTCCGTTGTCGTCGTAGCAACATGAGACCCGGACCATTCGACGCAGTTTTTTTTTCTGATTCCGACTGTGCATTTTGTTCCCTAACGCCATTTTTGGTACTTACAGCAATTAATTTTTCTGCCGTCGATATTTGACTTAATTTATTCATGTCCACTACTCAAATCACCGGAATTCACTTTGGTGACATAATTTGCAGGCATTCTTTTGCCAGGCACTTAAAAAATGTGCCTTACGATACAGAAGATACTAACGTGTCCAATCTAAACACTATCTACTAAATAACTTAACTTACTTATCAAATCATGGAAGGTAGGTAGTAACTGAGTATTCTTAGAACTTGTAAAAGGTATTCGAAGTAAAATAAAAAGTTTTCTCCAAAAAATTTAAGTGCATGGTAAATAAATACGATGTAATAACTCTAGAAACGTGAATATTATTCCTTCTATATTAATTGTTTATATGAGTATGACAGATGGAATGGAAGGCAGAATTGCTCATGTAACATCCATTTTAAAACTTACTTTAGGTCAACTTAAGACGCCATTTTGGACACCCTTGAAAGATATATATTTTTCCTCATTATCAATATCAAATGAGAGCACAGTATTCACATAATTCACAGTTGACAATCACTGTTTGCAAATTACAGCAAGGGAGGAAAACTCTATAGCCAAAGCCCTAATTTTCTATCTTTTAAATACTCACACACCAAAAATCTGTCACGTGTCTAATCTACATACCAAAGAAAACAGCGGAAAGCAGCGGTCACATTTTCTGAAGGTTGACGATCACTGTTTACATGCGGCAGGGGTTGCGAACCGGCGGCGCGGAGGTAAGAGGGCGCATTCACAGGAGGCTCGGCCCAGAGTGACGGTTTGCGCAGTTGGATCCAGACGAGAGGCTAAGGATGATACGAGACGGTTTCCCGGCTATTTTTTTAGTGATTACTTCTTAATAATATTAAAACTACCAGAAGTCACTAAAAAAAGTTATTGCACACAATTGAATAATGCCGATTTCAATAGACTTTAGAAACGGTTTTCACTTACGGTCTCAACTTTTTTGAGACTGATTTTTAGTAGGACGCCTCAATTGTAAAAGTTCCTCTTTAAATACGAGTAACTCTTGTTCTTTAAAGCATCTTATTTATAATCGAATCACATCTTAATAACCTAATCAGTGGAAGAGGCAATTTTTCAGCAGTGAACGTCCTTTGGTTGACAAACGATTTTCATAAAAACCTTTGATACCTTGATCCTATTCAGTACTACCGATTAAGATCGATCGAGAAGGAGTATATTTTTCTTGAGCAAACAAATCTATTCTTGCTTTATTTAATAAAGCAGTAAAGCATGCAACTCCTTAATATTATCAAAAAGTATTTACCAAACAAGATCAATACTGAAAAAATTGTGACCCGAGTACAAATTAATATTTTTGAACTTAAAAGTTTATTATCTTTCTTCTATTATATACTTATATCAAACTTATGTTTTCAAGGTCTCCAACATGTCGCTGAAGCATTCACCATGGTTGCCTTTTTAACAAAAGGCAGACCTCGACTATATTGAGGAATACCTCATTCACTAAAAATACCTACACATAAATATAAAATAATGAAATAAAAAATATGTACAAAGGTACACTGCTAATATCATAACTCTTCTATATACGGATATTAAAAAACATGGCAGATGGTTATTAAAGGTAGGTTATAGTCAGTAACAGTTACAACCAAGCCAATTAAGCCAAGAACATATCGCAAAATAGTTCATTAATTATTACCTGTGATAAAGGTAATGATTTTCCATAACATGAAGAAAGTCCTGGATGAGTAATTAATTCTCCGTAAGAAAAGTAAGAGACAGCCCTAGCGATTCTCATTGATCTGTGCGCGCAGCCCAGCCTCCGGTTGTTATGGAGACTCTACGGCTGCCGGCTCTACGAGAAATCACTACTAAAATAGGTCATATTTATTTATGTCGGCACGTTTGTTATGTTATGTAAACTATGTATTTACTTACCTACTCGCATGATTACTCAGACTAATTTCTTTTACATAGTTTTAAAATTAAGAAGAGGAGTAAGAGCAAACGCAGTTACAAATCCAAGTGTGGAATCAACTTCTTACAAGAGAACGTTCAGGAAAAGAATCCATTAGTGTTTAACCAGACTAACGCTACATACTAAAGGAATTTTTTTACGCCGTTACGGTTCTTAATAAAGGGACCTTTTTGATATGTATAAATATGAGTCGACCGCTAAGATTTCAGCTATGAAACTGAAAACGTTGACAAAAAAGCGCTAAAACGTAAACAGATAAAATGATTGAATGGGATTCACCAATGTTGATCGTTTGAGAGTGCGATCAGTGAAAAGTGTCCTTACTTAAAAACAATGACTATGAATCAGCCACTGCCGACAAAGATAGACGTGTCACCGTAAAAAAAGACGTTTTATTAGCCGAGCTAACGGTGTTGAATTAACGAGATTGCGTTGATATCAATGTTCACTTAGCGGCAATTTATAAATAGAGCGGTAGGAGCGGCCGTACTAAACAGTTACCACTTTGTAGATTGTTTCTACTGATGTGTGGGCACACAATGTTGCGGCTATCCATTCATTTTTGTAACAGTTTTTAGAAAAAACTGAAAAATTATAAGAAGTATACACCTAGTATAATTTTTGAAAAGCACATAAGAATACATTATACTATTAAGTAACAAAGCTTCACCTGAAGTTCAACTTTTATCTCTCTCATTGACGTGGTTCTAATTTAGGAATAGTACCTAGGTACCTAATTCTATATTATATTTAGGTAGTTTCAGTTTCTGTAGGTCGCATAGCTTACAAACAATAAATAGTACTAAAATATACTCGTAGCTTAATACACTCTATCTCTGTAATCGTTTGCGTAGATCTCCTTAACTGCTTGAAAGAATATCATTATTATTTAGAATATATTATGTTAAATGAATAATATTAATTTTAATATTAATAAAATAACGTTGTGTTTAGGACTAACACTAATTCCACAACCGTGCATTTCTTCCAGTCAACTATTGGTAGTTTTTTAAAAAGCGAATATAATAATCGTAGGCCGTCTTCAGTATCTTCGTGCACCTAGAAAAAGGAAATAATAATTGAAATAAAAATTAGAGTCATGACAACTTTTTGCACTTTAAAAAAATATCTGGCTGATAATTATTGTTGCGTCCCGCTCGCACATTTATAAACAAAGTGAAAAAAAGTCCTTAAATGACAGCACACATCCGAAAATTTGTGTCAAACAAAAAATCCGCAAAATGACAAACAAGGAAGGTGTGTTTTTAGATCTTAATGTATTATTCTTTTTCTTGGATATGTATTTTTAACTATTTTTGTTCAAAGTTAATCATACGGTTTATGTTTAGACGAGGGCGATTCGAACTGTGACCCGCGTATAGCAGGACTGTTGGCTGTGCATCTTGTAAGCCAGATTTTGGATGAGGCCTACGTTATAGCGAATGCAGCTACAGAATCAGGTAATCTGCTCTAATATCAGTATCATCATTATCAGCTAAAGGACATCCTTTGCTAGAAATAGGCCTTCTGCAGCACGTACTACGCTTACCGGTCTCTATTCAGTGTGATCCTGCCATTTTTAACAGCTTCAAAATGCCTATACTCAAAAGTAAACTATTACGGTTATTGCCTTTTGGTTGCCAAATTTTCTTGCCAAAGACTCAAACGTTGAAATTTTTCCTTCCAGTGAAAATAAATACGAGTACCTAAGGTACCTCGTATTACTTGTACTAATTGATAACTATTGATAACTTTACTTGTCTGACATGAAATAAAATATAGTTTCGGTTTTTTCCAAATATTAAAAGTTTACAATTTCATTTGAAAGTTTATTGTATAAGGTCAACCGTGGCGTTACTTGGCCATGTTGAAAAGTCTTCGAAGCGGTCCCATAATAGAAGTTGACGAGGAAAATGAGACGTTCAACACCTCGAAAGGTGACGAAGACATAGCAGAAGGAAACATGGTTTCTGCTGATAACGTCGTTGCTACGTCTACACCCCAAAAAGTTACAGGTACCTACAATTTAAAAAGTGCCATTTTGTGTTAGGTGTAATGATCAGAGTCCGATATAAAATGTTGGTTATTATTATTACAGATGAGAATTTATACCCAGTCAATGAAACAAGTATTATAGGCCAAGGTGATGAGGAATCTGATTTGGTAAAATTATAAAATCAAACTTTTTTGATGTTACTATAAAATCAAAAAAAGATAACTCAATAACAATTTACATACTTTAATTTCAGAGACGGATGGAGTTGTCCAATTCGACTTCTATGTTCATCAATCACCTATTTGATATGAGTGAAGTCGAGCGTGTAATAATTTGTGATAATACTGAGGTCATTCAAAATGAATCCATCGATTTAATTACTGAAGCAATGACAAAAATAATGGAATCTTATGTTAATACTGCTCTATCAATAGCTTTTGACAAAGATTATCCAAATGATGAACCAATCACAACAGGAAATAAGTCTCCCAGCACTGAATATTCAGGATATTCTTTTTTGGCTGATGCAGACACTGCTGAATTTGACAATGACGTGGCATTTTGTGTAGATAATGATTTGGGTACTAAAGAAATTGATTCAACACCAGCAGTAGTTACTGAAGTGATAGAGGTAAATAAGGACACTGTATATTGATTTATTTCGAGCCTGTAACATACCTATACATGTAACCTATAAATAATAATAATTTTTTTTAGCTCACTGATCAAACAGTTGACGAAGACGTTATAAAAAAGGATGACGTGGCTTTTTATGAACACACTTATCTGACATTGAATCGTGAGTGATTTTATATTACACTCCTTATTGAAAGGAAACCATATTTCACAAAAATATTTTTTCAGGTGACTACGACCAATGTTCCGATGACGGGGATCCAATCCTGCAAGATCCTAAAGGGATGTCAATGCAAGAAGTGCAGCTGATGGCGGCAGAAACATCTGATGAGAATACACCTCGAGTTGATGATCATGTGGAGGTTTCCTTGAGTCAAACTAACTTTTGTTCCGCTATCTATGAAACGAGAATCTACGTGCCCCACTCATAATAGATCTGAAAACAGGATTTGAAAATTATTACATATTGATGTATTTACAGAAAAAAAGCAAGGAGTTCTCAGCAGTATCAGCAGTATCAGCATCAGCAAGCGGGTCTCGGAAGAGTAGCCTGGTGCAGCGATGCCGTTCGCAAGGTGCGCGGCTTCTGTCTTGCCTTCGTGGCTGGTGGCGACGTAAGACCCCTGGGAAACGCAAGGTTATAAATGTTCTATTGGTTTTATAATGTTATTTTCTAGTTGATTTTTGCTAAAGTTTTTCATTCCGCAGGAAGCTAGAGTCCCAGGATCGATGCGTGGGCTGTGCCCCTTATCTCCAGATGCGAGACGCCGTGCCGCTAGCCTACTGGACCAGCGAAAGCTGTGCTCCAGCCCGCCACCCGCGCAGCACGTCGTATGGAAGTTTAACACCGTCAGCGAGGCCCTCGTCAACTCCACCCGCTGGAAGAACTATACCTTTGATATCGACCCTGACGAATGCGGCGAATATTGATTATCTTGTTGGATCAACACAAATTTAGGCAGCTTCTTTGGTTATAATAAAATATCTCGAAGTAATTTTCGTTTTATTTATCAAACAACTTGGCGCAGATGTCATACAGCTCCATAAATCTGATGACAGAGCCTCCATTTGCCAATTAAAATATATTAGACACCTTGGTTTCCAAGAGCGGTCCTGTACACCTATATCACACAGATCGATCAAAATAGTTTAGCGTAAATGTAGATATACCATTGGAATCGGAGTCAGCACAAGCACGGGAAAAGTGGGAAAACTTCTCGTCTCGCTCGCGCCTACGTGATCGACGTACGTTTGAAGATGCTGCTCGCACGCACCAACTTCGCCGAAAATAGAACGGTCGCGGATTCCTGGGCTAAATCTCAAATATCCAGACGGGTGCGCCATCTAAGCCAGTTAAAACAGTCCCGCGAAAAGTTACCGAGCCCCACTTCTTGTCTGAACGTCTGCCAGTGAAGACCGGGAGGGAACCAACTAACACCACACAAAATGGTGAGTCATCCACGACGACAGTGAAATGTGAAAAGGTGTTCAGTGAAAAATGAGGACTGTTAGATTGAAAAGTGGTTAAGGGAACGTGATGTTATCTCGTGAAACGATTCCGCAGACCGGAAACTCGCGAGCGACATGGAGCAACAGCATCTACCATAGAATAATAGTGATGTGCATAAACAGTGAGAAAACATGGTATCGTATACCTTTGCAGTCTTACACCAGCACCCGGAGTGTTGAAATTAACCAAAAACACACACGTACATACACATTGCATGATAAGACATAAAACATGAAAGTAACGTTATGTTTTTGGTAATTTTCAGAGCGACCTCAGCAAAATCGACATTGAAAGTGAGTATTGATTTTACCTTTTTCGAATAAAACACATTAACATGACTTAATTATTTCATAGAACCCTAAGATGATCAGATGGGTAATTGTAAAGATAATGTGACTCTACCATAAATTTAACAAAATGACTGAAAGTAACATAATTTCATAACTTTCGAATTCAACGTGCAAACATGCGCCAGTGACAATAGGAGGCATTACATAAATGAAATGGGAGTGAACATCGTAGCATCTAAGTTTAGATCGATTCTCATAAAAGGCGTGCGTTCCAAAGAGAAGCCGGTGGCGGCGCCAGTGGCAGGGCCACGCTGCGCGCGCGCTGCGTTCCAAATTTAAACTTTTGCGTCACGTGATCTGTTCGGCCGCCCGCCCAAACAGAGAAACTCCGCTCAGATTTCACTGCAGGCCACCGATCATTTTTTGGCGTGAGAATTATCAAGCCAATCGTTAGATGTTTACATGCAGTATGCGTCATATTAGGGGTAATTAGGGTTGTTGATATGATAAATCAACTGTCATTATCAAGGTCATGTGGTCCTAGCCAGCTGAATGCACATTAATCATGCTGACACTACTAAATTATTAAGGAAGCTGAACTTTTCGATTAATTATAACAACTAACCAATTAATAAATTGTAATGATTATTTACTTCAAAATAATCTTGAATTTTTATAAACCGTTTTCTTTAGTTTGTCTAAACTAGGGTCGTAGACCATGTTTCGAGGGTATTGTTTCTATATTTAAGGCACTTATTGATATTTAAAAATATCGGACGTTTGACACCCAGTTAAAATTAGGGCAGAGTTACAATCGAGGTATAATTAGAATGTGACTCACGAGTTTGCAGTGAATATATCGAAACTGGTGGAGGAAAGTATTATTCTTGGCGAAGAATGTGTGCCCACGCACCGCCTACACACTGTACCTGTAAATTGTGCGAATGGGAAACGGTTATAGTTAGTATTGAAAATACATAAGAAATGCTGAAGTTTTAGAATATGTTTAACCATTTTTAAAACATCATATAGGTTCGTGATCGCGATAACATTGATGTATCTGGAGATCTACTATTTACTTGCGAATGAAGAGTTTGCCTCTTATGTGATTAATTATTTTATTTGGGGTTAACTTAGCTTTTCACTTGAATAAGTTATTGTGAAAATGGAAATTCTAATTCAAGCAAGACATTTAATAATTGTTTATTCATTGTTTGGAACACAGAAAGTTTCTCGTGGATTAGTGTGTGACAAACAGAGATATACTCGTAAATCAGAAGTTAAGCTTTCGTTTTAACAAAATAATAATTTAAACAGAACTTTAAAAAAAATACGCATTATTCAAATGTCAGATTTTCTTTATATTATTTATTGATATACATTATTAAATATTTCTGATGCTTAATTGATACACAAAAGGGATGCAAAGTGATTTTGGTGTAGGTACCTACCATCAAGCCTGAATGGAAGAAGGTTGCATAAACTTTTTGTTTACACATTCATGTTTGCTTGGGAAACTTTCACTCGCCAAATATGTATTGTCTATTTGCGCTATAACCATTAGGTAGCCCATTCATATATTTTTTTACGAGTTATACTAATAGTACGAGAGCCCACGACCAAAACCATGTCTCATAGCAATACGGCAAAAACCCTATAAAATCGTTAGATTGTATGATTCTGAACCCGACTAGGTGTGTAGTAACGGTCGAAAGTGTAGCAACTGCGTGGGAGGCCATTTCTGCTGTGTCAAAAAAAAAAGACAGTCGGTATTATAGCAATACGTCTGATAGTGAAAATGTACATAGATTTTATAATTGTATTACGAAAAAGTTTGTTTTCAGACATTTTGCGCGTAGCATATAGCCTGAGCGCATTTTTGAAAATGTCAACAAATTTAGCCGACCTGTATCATAGCAATACGGATAATATTTTTTTTCAACTTTTCGTATTGCTGCCATGATTACCAAAAACCTGTTTTCAGACACTTTAAGTGTAGCATATACTCCCAAAAACGAAAATAACGTTTCGGAGTCGCCTGGCCGACGCCTATGTTAAATGTTTTTTTAAATTTACAGCCTTCATAGATATTCAAGAATCTCCCTTGTCTATTATATGTACTTTGACAGATGACAGATGTCATTACTTATTTCTTTTGTAAAAGTTACTCAAGTGTGCTTTAAATAAAACCAAAACTATCAAATCAATCAGTATTTAATTTCAACAGCCTCAGCGCTTGTTACGCTCCTGCCCCTTTCTTACTATTATACAGCTCACTCGCCAGCTGCTCCAAACGTTGGAATGACGCTTACTTAGTTGTCATACGTTGTTGTTTTTTCCTTTTGTGCGATTTATTTCAGTCCTTCAACTTCAATGTTATGGTTTCGGGTAAATTCTTCGTTAATTATCATCTAATATATTCAGGGTCGCAACGTATTCATTGGTTTGTAACAGAAAATTCAAGATGCCTCAATACGATTTTTAAATGATATCTGAGTATCGAAAAGTTGTCTGATAGAGAAGGTGCTACACTTAATTTGTCTGATATAAATTTTTTGCCCATGTGGACAACTTATTTTATCATGTCCAACAATTTTCAGACATATTGCTATGATACCGATCGGTAAAATTTGTTAACATTTTCAAAACGGTCTCAAAATTTAATGCGTTCACATTTCCGACTGAAAATTGTTTTGTTCGCATCAAATAAACAAAATTTACTAATAAAAAAAAATTTCAGACGTATTGCTATGAGACATTTTTTTTGTCTCATTTTTAATTTTTTTAAGTGATTTTACGGGTTTGCGCTACACCACTAACGTCTGAAAAATATGTTTCCGGTATCTCAGAACTATCATTCAACTACAGTCTGCAAATCAGACATATTGCTATGATGCAGTTCGGTAAAATTTTTGACAATTTTGAAAATTCGGTCAGATCAAACGCTACGCGGAAAATGTCTGATATTGGTATTTTCGAGTTCAGGATAATCGTATCTATCGATTTGATGCGGTTTTGGCCGTATTGCTATGAGACAAAAATTTTGGTCGTGGGCTCTCGTACTATAACGGTTATGCATAAAAAATGATGAGATGATATGTTAGTTTTACTATCATTCAATTAGCAATCCACCTGCAATACAATCACACTAAGCATTAACTTGTCGTTATTAACTTTGGAAGCGGATAAACATTTTCTTAACTTTAGAGTTCTCCTTGATTATTTGAATTTATTTGTTATGTTCTTCACCAGGGGCAACCTTCGCCTACTCCATCTACGACTTCGACGGCTCCGGCAAGATCGACGCCTACAACCTCGGTGATGTCCTGAGGGCGCTCAACTCCAACCCCACATTGGCCACCATTGAGAAACTCGGCGGTACCAAGAAGAAGGGAGAGAAGACCCTCTCGGTAACTAGAAAAAGAATAAATCTACTAACGGCAGAATTCAGTAATATAGATTGTAGTCCCCAAAATTACAACTTACATTATCTTTCTAAAGGGGGTAAAATGTGTATGTCACCGCAATATGTGAAAACCGCGTGATCACAATCTTACGGTTTTAAATTGTAATCTGTCAATTCATTGTGAACCGCGAAACTTCAACCATTACAACGTAAACTTAAATGACGAACCACTGGGCAAACTGGCGGGCCAGGGTAGGTGAACGGGATTCGCTTAGCTCACGATTCGCTTCGCTCACCCCATTTATCCTGTGTAACATGTAAGTACTAAAAAAAACATAAATGCTAGACCTTGTCAGGCTTGTTCATCAACCCCGCCGTTTATTCCAATCGATTGCCTTTGCTGCACATGTTTACTCAGATGGTCAATTAATGAATCCATATTCGCTTTTTACATGTATTTAAGAAGTAAAACACAAAAAAACTTTGATTGTATATTATGTAGATATCATAGGTGTCAAATGTAGGTACATGTGCAAGTGTTTAACACACTCTGCCTTTTTGCGGAATATGTTTTAGCGAGTTGGTAACGAAATCTATTTATATGTTGTGGTTCTCTGCCCACATAACGTTTAGAAGTAAACATTTATCGACTGTTGCGCCAAGGTTAATGGAGCAATTGTTGGCACCATCTTACTGTTGGATCTGCATGTCGAATATATTTCGTTAAAGCTCTAGCGAATACTCGGATTGCTTGGGAAATGCAAAAAATAACAAGATCTTAAAACAAGATTTAATTTCAGAATGCCGTCACTTAGTGCCCAGGACCAATATAGTCGTGCATATCTCACGCAAAAATTCTAGAACGTACGTAACGTACGGACAACAGCACGTGAAAGTAAACACTGCGGTATCTTATTCACTTGTAATAAGGGCTAGTTTGCAACAAAAGTGGGTAACCTGATGTGATTTCATTGCTGAGCGGTTTTGGGTGTTCAGATACCTTGAGGGTTAACAGCATGTACCTTCATGTACTTACATCAAGACCGGTTTAAGGACAGTCATGCTAGCCTATAGGTTCACCATTATTCCCAACTAGTTATTAAGCCCCATTGGTAGTCCATATATCACAATATGTCTTTTTCTATTTCAGCTCGAAGAGTTCCTTCCCATCTACGCCCAAGCAAAGAAAGACAAAGACCAGGGTTGCTACGAGGACTTCCTGGAATGTCTGAAACTGTACGACAAGAACGAGAATGGCCTCATGCTTGGCGCTGAGCTCACACACACCCTACTCGCGTTAGGTAAGATCCTACAACTTACTGTTTCCACCTTCTATTGAGTATTAAATACATAAATCATGAAAAAAATGGCAATGTGATACACTTATGATTTGATCAAAATTCCTACTATGTATTTTAAATAAGTTTCTTGAAAAGGGAAATTATCGATCTGATATCTTAGGTACCTACCTCAACAAATTCCAACTATTTAGTACCATAGAACCGAAAATGTTAATCTTTATTAGGTAGGTATCATAATAATTTGTGTTCTCAATCTGAATAATTTACCTTTTGCACTTGGTTGTTTTAGCAATTTTATTACTCATGTTTTTGCTTTATTGTAGCTTCAACTATTATTTCAGACTGAGTTAACAAGTTAAATATGAACTCGAGCTTATGCTTCTAAAGTATTTATATAATAGTTTGCCTCAAGCTCTAGCTTCATAAATACGAAGGAATCAGTGAATGCATGGCTAATACTTAGTAACATAGTTTTCATATATAACATATGAAGTCTGTCCCCTCTCTGCATAGCCGACGCATTGAAAGAGATCATTTTTTCTATAACAATTACTGCACAACCTTAGACTCTCCCTTTCTTTTGAGCGAAATAAGTGTATGATCTACCCGACTTAGTGCTTGCATAAAAGTATTTTTATGTGCCCTTTTGTACTTGCCACAGTCACAATGGCAGGTATCAGAGTCGATATACTCGTATTTGCCTAAACTTTATTTCAAATAAAAAAGCAAATCCACGTTTCGTCAAGTGACTGCCAATATTTTCCGTGGTATAATTTTACTATGATTTATTCACTTTGTTTTTTAATTCTCTTTCGAAATGTAATCTTTCGTAGGTTTAGGTTTGCTCAAAATGAAATGTAATATTAGTCTGAGGAAACTTAATTGGTTCTAATGTTAACTTTGAGTGTTACCTTATATTCATTTCATAATAACTGTATGTTTCCCAAATAATAATAATAAAAAAAACATTGTTTAAACGTTCGTTACAACTTTGTCTAAACTTGAAGCAAGGTATCTTTGTCCCTCAGCGTTGCCTGAATAACTTTTAACTAGATGCTGTACTGTTATACGATATTATTCAAGACTTACGGGCAACTTTCACTCAATTTAAGGCCCTTTGAACAAGTGGATTAAATATCTAATTTAATAAAGTCAAAAATAAATTAGATATTTTTGTTCGTAAAAACTCTAAGGTTAGTTTGATAAAGCACTTTTCACGGAACAGAAATGCAAGCTAGGTATTTGTGATGTTACCAGTATTATGAATTCAGCGAGTTATTAATATGCTTATTTATTTCTTCGTTTAGGTGAAAAGCTGGAAGACAAAGAAGTCGACGAGGTCGTCAAGGACTGCATGGACCCTGAAGATGATGACGGCATGATCCCCTACGCACGTGAGTATCATATCAGAAACCATTTTAACTCATTTTGAAACCCTTGGAAACCCTCAGATCCAACGTTTGATGTAGATGTCTTGAGATAAAATGAACCTTGTAAATCTGAATATACCTTTAGCACTTTTAGCATAACCTATTTGAACCACCAGACCTTTAGTTGTGTGAAATCCAACACCATGCACATCCCCAAATTTAGAGTAAAGCACTGATTTTTCACAGTCGAATGTGAGTAGAGATACCTACCCCATTTAATAAATTATACAAAGCACGAGGGCCCAAATATTTCCATTCTGCATGTCCCCTATCTTATTGATTATACCTTTACAGCATTCCTGAAGAAGGTGATGGCGTAGAAGACCTCATCTCGTCATATCTTTAGATATAAGTCGTAAGTGAACCAAAACATAAGGATACCTACGCTACCGCAAACTTCTTCTCGCTTTTAGCAGGGTTTTGAACTGGAATCATGTACTGTCTGCTTCAATGTTGTAATTTTAACGACTTCTTATGCCGCTACCGAGCTGTTTTCTTCCACCTATGTTTGCAAACAATACTCGAAATCACAGTGTGTGTCGTCAAGATAGATGCACATACGAAGATTGCACGAGCCTTTAAATACACAGATTATAGTTATTTACTATTGCATTGGGGTGGTACCGATTTAGTTATTGTTTGTGAATATGGGTAAGAATATCTTTCATTGTGATCGGTCGTTAACGAACTTGTATTTGGCTATTAACCTTACCGAGATCAATCAATGCGCCAGCTTACATATTTGTTTAAATTTCCAGCTTTCCTCCGGAAAATGTGCGACGGCTGGGGCGCAAAGAAGGACGAGGAAGCCGCGCCCGCGGAGGGTTAAAGCTGGGACCCGAACTCACACCACGGACGACGGACGCCGAGCGGCGCGCGCGCACCGCGAACGCCGCCCGCCGCCCGCCGCCCAAACTCAGCCGTCTACATATCTCGTATACACCATCTTAGATACGGACTACTCGTACCATCCCCCCTTTTTTATACTACAATTGTACAACCTGATATCTACGACTGTACATACTAAACTAAGATTAAATTAAACTACTGTAAAACACACGTTGTACGTGTCTTTTTAAATTTTATTACTATTTATTTAAGTACATTTATAATGACAAAAATACAAAAACCGTGAATTATTTTATAATAAATTGTTAAAATTACGAGTCTTGTCTCACTCTGATTTAAGAAGTGACTTAATAATATAACTGTAGCTACTTGATTATATGTATGCACCCCCGCATCTGTAACCTAACTATCCATGATACCTACTTGATGCTAAACGGTACTTTAAAAACAATCAAGAACAGCTCTAGGCACCTAATTAAAATACCTTTTACCTTAAAAAAAGAGACAAGCCTTGCTTACGAAAATCCTAAGTTGAAATTTCCATTCTCATTATAACCATGAAACTTTTGTGCATAATATAAGGTTTCGTTGTCATGAATAAATTAGCAAAAATATTTCAAACAAAGCTAGAACCCCGTTAATGTTTGAAACCATTTAAAAGCAACAACAATAGCATTTTCCTTGGTCACGAAATATAATGGAATGCTCAAATTAAGCGGTTGCTTTCTTTACCATTTAATCTGATCAAACCAGACAAAATATTCGAGTATCATGTGATTTGGTGAGTCATGTACAATATAAGCTCTTACATTATTATTATGTAGTCACAATATTTTTGATCAGGCTAGCCTCTGGTGTTGATTATACGATATTAATGTAGGTCGAGCAGCATTTGTTAGGAGGATTTTGGTATATTAGCGGTCGCTCGTGACTGCGTCCACACGTTTTGAGTTTGCTACCTCCATTCTCGTCACAGCGGATGTTTCTAACACAAACTTTTTAGGGTTCCGTAGCCGAATGGCAAAAAACGGAACCCTAATATACCCTTATAGTTTCGTCAAGTCTGTCTGTCTGTCTGTCTGTCCGTCCGTATGTCACAGCCACTTTATTCTGTAACTACGAGTATAAGCATCACACTGTTGAAATTTGGTAGGAAGATGTATCCTGTTAACCGCTTTACGATTCTTATACAAAAAATAAAAAATAACGATATTAAAGGGGGGGCACATTAAGTCAAACCTATGCGTGTGGGGTGTCTATGGATAGGTCTTTTAAAATGACATAGAGGTTTCTAAAACCATTTTCTTTTAAAGTCTTACGTTTGATAAATAGACGCTTCCAAAGTGGTAAAATGGGCGTCTCCTCCATTTAATTTCTAAACTAAGCGAGTGTAAATTTTGAAAAAAAAATTGTAATGTAGATCTCAACAAATACTTTCAACGCAAATTGGTTTGGACGGGATCGAACAAGTAGTTTTTGAGTATAGCACATTTTCAACAACCGCAAACATAACTTTGGTTTTCATACAAACACTATGACAAACATATTTGCTGACAACATATTGTGGTATTATACTAAGTGGAAGTAAGTGGATTCCCTATCCAGTTAAAGTTGGCAAGGAACCCTCAGTGGGCTAGTCCAACTCGCACGTATATACTTAATCTTATATGGTTCAGGCCGTAGATTTTGCCACAAATAACGCAAAGGTGTCGCAAAAATTTCTACGAGTCCGTCGCGCAGAGTAACGCAAAATGGTAAAGCAAAATTGTTAAGGAGTGTATACAAGATATGCTACAAAATAAAACACACTTTTATAAGGTAAGTATGACAAATGTCAAATTTCACTCTTGTCTGTAACAAAAAGCTAAGAGTTCTATTTCTAGAAACACAATTTCTTTATAGGAAAAAAAACTGAATTTCAAAAAACAAAAAACAAAACTCATAAAAAGATCAGTATGGAATTATAAAGAGTATTTAACCAACAAAAAACTCTTGAGGACAGAAACATAATTTCTAAGCTTTGATTTACCATCACAACCGCAATAGGAATGAAAGTTTACCAAACATGAATTATGTTCAACTGTATATTTTAATATAGTTTGTTACTGTATGTTGAAATAAATAAATATCGAACATAATTTGATCCCGCCGGGAAATATTTGGTTAGGTTAACACGTCATCGAAGTGCATTTCACATACATCCTCAACGTTTGGATACGTAAAGACTAACCCTTTACTACCTTTCAAGTTTTTCACTTTCCTTACAAACTTCACAGTAGGGATTTTATCTTTTATCCATAAAACAAAGTGGTTCAAACTTTTTTTTTGTAGAAAATTTTGCCACGGACCAGTCATATTTTTTTAAAAATATCATTATCGCCTGTAAAGTACTCAACATCGCTTAACCCAAACAGTATGGCTGGCTCGAAGTTTTCCTTTTTTTCTTGTTCTTCTAAACATGTCGTTATGAAATGATCTAATGTTTCACATTCAGAATTATCTGCATCGGCTAGACTCAGAATATCGGAATTTTATGAGCTTGATTCAATAAATGTTCTTATCTTCTTCTTCTTTACAGTTTTCTTACTAACTTTATACTTTTCTTTAGTATTCATATTAATTTTCCTTTTTTAACCGACTTCAAAAAAGGAGGAGGTTATCAAATGTTTTTTTTTTATCATTTTTTTTTTGTATGTATGTTACTTCATATCTCAGTCGTTTGTCGACCGAATCGAAAAATTTTTCCATTTTGGGATCTTGGTGTATTCGAGGGAAACCCTCAAATTTTAAAGGCACGTATAGTGTTTCTTTACTAGAATCTTAATGTTGACGTGTTGTTACGTCTGATAGTCAACATTTTGTGGGGCTGAGCTGATGGTGGAACTCCTTAACGCTTAGGAGTTCAGTAATTATAATGACGAAACTTATGATAGGTAATTTGTAGCTTTGTAAAAAATAGAATCATAAGGTGCAACTCCCCCCCCCCCCTCTTATGTAATCACTAAAAATAAAGAAATAAAATAAACTTTAAAAAAAGTAAAAACCGACTTCAAAACCAAAATGCACTAAAAAGTCTTAAATAAACTCTTCACCATTGAAAGGAAAGGAATCCGTTTTAGGCAAACAATTTCTTTTTGGAGTCGGTGCCATCACTTTGACCATCAAGCATCAACTATCACAGCACCGACTCCAAAAAGAAATTCTTTGCCTAAAACGGATTCCTTTCCTTTCAATGGTAAAGAGTTTATTTAAGACTTTTTAGTGCATTTTGGTTTTGAGGTCGGTTTTTACTTTTTTTAAAGTTTATTTTTTTCACCATTTTTAGGGTTCCGTACCTCAAAAGGAAAAAACGGAACCCTTATAGGATCACTTTGTTGTCCGTCTGTCCGTCCGTCTGTCAAGACCCTTTTTCTCAGGAACGTGTGGAGGTATGAAGCTGAAATTTATATCAATTACTCAGGTCTACTGTCCCTTGAAGCTGTGAAAAAATCAAACTTCTAAGCCAACGCAATCAAAAGATACAGCCGTTTATGCCGCAAATTTTCGACACTTGCAAGGGAATCAAAACCTACAGGGTGCTTCCCGTGAACTCAGAATCTTGAAATTTGGTACGAAGCAACGTCCTATAGCATAGATAAAGGAAAAATTACGAAAACCATAAATTTTTAGTTACATCACATAATATATTTTTTTAAATAATTTTAAACTTACTACCCATTTCCTCATAAACGAGTAGAGGTATTAAATTGAAATTCATACCAAATACTCAGGTCTATAATACCTTTAAGCTGTAACAAAATCAAACTTCTATGTCAACGCAATCAAAAGAAACAGCAATTTAAGCTGCATATTTTGAAACTCGCAAGTACTCGCAAGGGAATCAAAACCTAAAGGGTACTTCCAGTCGACCTAGAATCTTGAAATTTGGCATGAAGCAACGTTTTATAGCACACTTAAAGGAAAAATTCCGAAAACCTTAAATTTTTAGTTACATTACAAAATATATATTTTTTAATAAATATAAACTTATTACTTTTTTCCTCATGAGCGCGTAGAGCTATCAAGTTGAAATTCATATCAAATACTTAGATCTAATTGCCTTTAACCCGTGAAAAAAAAAAACTAAGTCAACGCAAAAACGCAAAACGCAAAAGTACAACCATTGATACTGCATATTTTGAAACTCGCAAAGTACACGCAAGGGAATTAAAACCTAAAGACCACTTCCCGTTGACATAGAATCTCGAAATTTGGAAAGAAGCAATAGCTTACAGTACAGGTAACAGAAAAATTCCGAAAAGCTTAAAATTTTAAGTAGTTATACCACCAAAAAAAATTGTAGTTACAGCAATGACCGCGAGTTATTATACTATGTATGGGGAGGGCAACATTTTTCAATGATATGTGTTAATATAAAATAAAGGATTACTTAAAGGATAAAGAGATCTTTGTCTTAAATTTATGCTCCTCCATCTTTCCCCATTGTAATGTTATGAATTTCATTTTGCAATAAAAATAACATAGTTATGACTCGATTGTCGTAATGAACGAACTTTGTAAACCTTGCAGGTTTGTACGGAACCCTCGGTGCGCGAGTCCGACTCGCACTTGGCCGGTTTTTTTTTCTTAGTTTCATTTTTCCTTAGGATATACGAAACGATTTTTAAAACGTGGCTAGCTAACTACTATTGTTTAGCGTCAAAGCAAACAGACTATCAAAAAGAGTTATATTTTTGATTTTACTGATGCTCAAAGTGCACCTCTACCGGAACGGATAAGCGTATTTTACGAAAAATTCATCGCTTTTTGCAGCAAAATTTCTAAGGGTTTGAAGTTATTCAAATATATTTATTAATCGTGATTCACCATTTGTGAAGAAATACGATGCTGTTATTGAAAAACATATACATACAATACTACATATACATAAAATGAAGCGGAGAGTTATGTTATAGCTAATGTGGCAAAATGTACGGCCTCACCCATATATAAAATTCTCGTGTCACAATGTTCGTTCACATACTCCTCAGAAATGGCTTTACCGATTCTTACCAAATTTTATATGCGCATTCAATAGGTCTGAGAATCGGCTTCTATCTATTTTTCATACCCCTAAGTAATAAGGGTTGTTCACCCTTTTTAAAAAAATAAAATAAATGACTTTTTTTCTTTTTTTTTTTCTTTTATAATGTGGTATTAAAAAATGCATACAATCCTAAATTTTTACTTTTGTATTACCAACCCCTATTTTTTTTATAGCCATTTTAATAATTTGATCATTTTTCATCCCGCTTGATAACTGATCAATTATAGTGTTTTTCTTAACTTTTAAAAATTACGAGGCTGGGCGAGACGGGGCCGGAGCGGGACGGTGCTAGGGGCGAAGCAAAGTTCGCTGGGTCCGCTAGTTAAAATATAATAATGCAACGAAGCCCAAAAACATTCAATCTAACGTGTGTAACGACTTCATTATAAAATAATAAGAAGGAATCTGAAGGTTGTTTAAGTATTCTAAATGATTTTTATTTAAGAAGAAGAGTACAATCACACTTTGAATGTTAAGCTATAACGAGGACGTAAACTGTAACGCGAATGCAAAACATTTTCAATAAGAACTAAAGCCACAGATGATCGATTTAATTATCTATCGTATGTAGATCTTAACGAACAAAGTATCAAAGAAAAGTAACTTGTACATTCAAATACATTTCAATTGAAAATAACCAGATTTAACTAGCCGCGGTTTACTAGTGCTACTAGCTCAAAACTCGACAACTTGATAAACAGCACTAAAACTTTAACAACCATCCTCGATGTATTTATCGGAATAGCATAGCATCTTCATATAACGCAAAGTCAGGCCCTCAACTGGTCAACGATCGCTGAAAACAGGGTCAACTTACTCATCTAGGGGTGTCGTTTGCCAAATCCACCCTCGCGCGCGCCAAGAAAAATGGCGCGGAAACCATTTTCCCGGCATCAATACAGGCGTTCGGCAGAGTTCGGCCCTCGATCGGAGATATTCGGGTATTGCAGCGTGTGAGGCTGTGGAATATTATTGCCGTGCTTTATGTTCTCCCATGTTTTAGAGTATTTTTATCATTTCAATGAATTGGTATGTATCGACAGTAGTATTATTGATACATATCTTTGAATAGTTCGTTCAAAGATAATTATGTATCAATAATAAAAAATATACAAAACAGTCAATTTCTTTTTTCGCTTATTGTGAGAGAGAGCATCAAAAACATTTTCAAGCAAAATTTTTGCTGTCATGACAAGATGTATGGGTTGCAGTGTCATAAATTAGCATAACTCATATGTATGCTGTAGACTGTAACTAACTCTATATCCCCGGTTGCACTCTACAAACCTACTTCAGAATGTGCAAAAATCGATGCCTTACTCTTAATATCACTTGTCTAAAAAGCGCTCTGCGTTAGAAATTACAAATTGGTATTGAGATTTTGGTATTCACTATTCAGTACTACTCAAGCAATTCATTTAAAATGTTTACTTGGGGATTTTCTCCCCCGATACTGGCAACACCGGCGGGCTCCCCGTCCCATCGAGTTTCCGCGGCGCAGTGTTTATCTCGACGCGAACGCGACGGTTGCGCGCCGACGTTCCAAGTGAGTGCTATCAGTGATAAGGTGCAGTGACATACCGGCACCCGGCTACCATACAAAGTACGAAACTAATGTATTATAGTTTTATTTCCTTTTGCAAACGCGCTCTTTTGATGCTACGAGCACTTTTTGGCACAGTTTCATTCAGAAGTGCGACGTATGACAATGATTTATCGTAAAGTAATGACAAAGATAAACAAAGTAGTGAAATAAATAAAGCAATGAGGATACGTAATAGAATTGTACTCTTTGGTATTTACGAATTAAACACTCAAGAATGTAGAGTTATACATTACTTTTACCTAAAAACAATAACATACATGGGCAAATAGTTACACACTATACCAGTAGTACTAAAACAAGCAAAACTATTTTTAATTACTGATAACGAAAGCAGGTAGTGTTATTTTGATTTGAATAGTATTGAATTTTTATTTAAGTATGGATCTCGTTGTAAGAGTTAACTTGTTAATAAGTGCATGACCTCATGATTCTACCCCTTCATGACATCACTAAGACTATGAATAAGTTTAATTGCGAATAAGTATCTCCTACCTCGATGTTATATGTGTGTGAAATGAAAATGATAAAACTTTATCGGAGTCCTTAATTTTTTCCAACATGTACTCATAATGAGTTAATGCTCTACCACTAATCGATTTCGAATACATTGGTCGATAAAATCAAACAAAACCGCTTATATCTTATCTATTATTCTATTCGGATCGCTTGCTTGCTTTCATTTAACATTTTAATGTTTATTTCTTCTACCGCAACTATGAAATGATCTTGCTTAGTACCTACGTAAATTTGATATAAACCCTTTTGCAGGGGGCGACTCTACAGAGCATACGCATGTAGAGCCGCTTATAAATACTGTTATGAAAGTAGAATAAAATAGCGTATAGTAGCTGTTGTCCGTACGTAACGTACGGACAACAGCACGTGAAAGTAAACACTGCGGTATCTTATTCACTTGTAATAAGGGCTAGTTTGCAACAAAAGTGGGTAACCTGATGTGATTTCATTGCTGAGCGGTTTTGGGTGTTCAGATACCTTGAGGGTTAACAGCATGTACCTTCATGTACTTACATCAAGACCGGTTTAAGGACAGTCATGCTAGCCTATAGGTTCACCATTATTCCCAACTAGTTATTAAGCCCCATTGGTAGTCCATATATCACAATATGTCTTTTTCTATTTCAGCTCGAAGAGTTCCTTCCCATCTACGCCCAAGCAAAGAAAGACAAAGACCAGGGTTGCTACGAGGACTTCCTGGAATGTCTGAAACTGTACGACAAGAACGAGAATGGCCTCATGCTTGGCGCTGAGCTCACACACACCCTACTCGCGTTAGGTAAGATCCTACAACTTACTGTTTCCACCTTCTATTGAGTATTAAATACATAAATCATGAAAAAAATGGCAATGTGATACACTTATGATTTGATCAAAATTCCTACTATGTATTTTAAATAAGTTTCTTGAAAAGGGAAATTATCGATCTGATATCTTAGGTACCTACCTCAACAAATTCCAACTATTTAGTACCATAGAACCGAAAATGTTAATCTTTATTAGGTAGGTATCATAATAATTTGTGTTCTCAATCTGAATAATTTACCTTTTGCACTTGGTTGTTTTAGCAATTTTATTACTCATGTTTTTGCTTTATTGTAGCTTCAACTATTATTTCAGACTGAGTTAACAAGTTAAATATGAACTCGAGCTTATGCTTCTAAAGTATTTATATAATAGTTTGCCTCAAGCTCTAGCTTCATAAATACGAAGGAATCAGTGAATGCATGGCTAATACTTAGTAACATAGTTTTCATATATAACATATGAAGTCTGTCCCCTCTCTGCATAGCCGACGCATTGAAAGAGATCATTTTTTCTATAACAATTACTGCACAACCTTAGACTCTCCCTTTCTTTTGAGCGAAATAAGTGTATGATCTACCCGACTTAGTGCTTGCATAAAAGTATTTTTATGTGCCCTTTTGTACTTGCCACAGTCACAATGGCAGGTATCAGAGTCGATATACTCGTATTTGCCTAAACTTTATTTCAAATAAAAAAGCAAATCCACGTTTCGTCAAGTGACTGCCAATATTTTCCGTGGTATAATTTTACTATGATTTATTCACTTTGTTTTTTAATTCTCTTTCGAAATGTAATCTTTCGTAGGTTTAGGTTTGCTCAAAATGAAATGTAATATTAGTCTGAGGAAACTTAATTGGTTCTAATGTTAACTTTGAGTGTTACCTTATATTCATTTCATAATAACTGTATGTTTCCCAAATAATAATAATAAAAAAAACATTGTTTAAACGTTCGTTACAACTTTGTCTAAACTTGAAGCAAGGTATCTTTGTCCCTCAGCGTTGCCTGAATAACTTTTAACTAGATGCTGTACTGTTATACGATATTATTCAAGACTTACGGGCAACTTTCACTCAATTTAAGGCCCTTTGAACAAGTGGATTAAATATCTAATTTAATAAAGTCAAAAATAAATTAGATATTTTTGTTCGTAAAAACTCTAAGGTTAGTTTGATAAAGCACTTTTCACGGAACAGAAATGCAAGCTAGGTATTTGTGATGTTACCAGTATTATGAATTCAGCGAGTTATTAATATGCTTATTTATTTCTTCGTTTAGGTGAAAAGCTGGAAGACAAAGAAGTCGACGAGGTCGTCAAGGACTGCATGGACCCTGAAGATG